>CM042332.1:28988277-29428277 GCA_023566125.1 Zingel zingel | reverse complement strand
CACAAATTCAGTAGCAGGTCAAACATGAAAACTATATCAAAATAAAGAAACTAATAAAATATAGCCTCATATAAACTAAATAATAAAAATCCTTACATGTTAAAAATGTCCTTGTTTTTTCTCCTTTAAGAAACTTTTCAGTATGAATAATCCTCTTTTTCCTCACAGTCTGCAAGTATTATAAAAAAAGCAGCTCTGACACCAGATAAAAACTAATAATGAGTGGTAATAGAATCTTCTGAGCATGCTCAGTGGATTAAATCTTCAGATGGAGTTGTGGTTCTGTGTCTGTCAGGGTTACACAGTCCACTGTAAACATCTCAACCCTGAGCTCAGACTGCCCCCTGCTGTCAGACGGAGGAACTGCAAGACTTTCAGCTACATTTTCAGGTAAAACATGTAGCCTATATATCATTTAGAACATCTCTCTGTCATCAATCATCCTGTAGAGCCATCCTGTTTTATATATTGCTCTCGAACAAACGATTAAGATGACTCATTTTCACCCCTGCCACCTCAAAAGAGGCAACAATTTGTCTGATTTGATTGTCTGGTTTCTATTTAATAATGTTCAGTATAAGTAGGAATTTCTCCCAAGTGGAAGTTATTTTAAAATCCTCAAAGATTCAGGGCTTCTAAGATAATATTCGGGCTGGAGCCCCAGAAACTACCCTTACTCCGCCCCTGCTTAAAAGTTGTACTGCTCCATTTTCCCCAAAATAATGTCTCCATTAATAATTTATTATAGGAAACTTCATTATTCATAAATGTTTAAGTGTTTGCCTGTCTGACTTGCTCTACTAAGCAGTTCATTCGAATTAAATTAAACGTGTAATGCAGAAATTGTCCAAAAGGAGGCGCACTTGCATTAGAAAAGATGCCTTCAAATAAGAAGTCAGTGTGGGAGAATCTGTGGTGCATTTATGTTCGTGTTTCATTTGCACTCGTCTTCATCATGTTCTGTTCTTCATGTACTCTTTTTTTATAACAAACTATAAACTACTTAATGCATTAATGTAAGAAAACAGGGCCATCACTTCACACAGTGTATCTATGAAACAGAAACATAGGCCTATTTCTACTTTGACCCACTGTAATGTAGACTACTTGCCAAAGCTGTGCTCCTGGGCAGTGAGGGATTATTACCAGTTGTGTTCACTTTGCCGTTTCACCTCCAAATAATGTTTTTAGATAATCTGGATAAACTGTCTGATCGTCTGACTGCTTTGTTTCTTACCCTGACGTCACAGTGTTCCCAGATATCAACTATTAGTAACTTGTGAGTACAACAATACTATGATTGATAGACATGTTGGCGAAAACAACTCCTACATTGGAATTAGCCATTAAACCAGTGGTTCCCAATATTTGTTTCAGCTGTGTCTCCACATCCCTGTCAGGTGAACTTGTAGGCTACGCTTTCATTAACACTTTCATTAACGCTTTCATTAACACTTTCATTAACGCTTTCATTAACACTTTCATTAACGCTTTCATTAACACTTTCATTAACGCTTTCATTAACACTTTCATTAACGCTTTCATTAACACTTTCATTAACACTTTCATTAACACTTTCATTAACGCTTTCATTAACACTTTCATTAACACTTTCATTAACGCTTTCATTAACACTTTCATTAACACTTTCATTAACGTTTTCATTAACGCTTTCATTAACACTTTCATTAACGCTTTCATTAACGCTTTCATTAACGCTTTCATTAACACTTTCATTAACACTTTCATTCATTTCAATTAGGCTACTTTAAGCTATTTTACTGTTTATTCATTACTTTCCGATAATTATTTCAACTGTTCATCTGTCACTTTAAGCTAACAATTTCAACTGTTTATCCGTTACTGTTAGCTAACTATTTAAACTGTTTATCCATTACTTTTAACTAACTATTTCAACTGTTTATCTGTCACTTTAAGCTAACTATTTCAACTGTTTATTCGTCACTTTTAACTAACTATTTTAGCAGTTTATCCGTTACTGTTAGCTAACTATTTTAGCAGTTTATCCGCTACTGTTAGCTAACTATTTTAGCAGTTTATCCGTTACTGTTAGCTAACTATTTTAGCAGTTTATCTGTTATTTTAGCTAACTATTTCAACTGTTTGTTACTTTTAGCTAACTATTTCAACTGTTTATCGGTTACTTTAAGTAGAGTATCAGCTCCGATACTGCCTAAAACGCTGGTATCGGTATCGGGAAGTACTGGAGTTAATGCACCGATCCGATACCACGTAATAAAGCCCTATAGAAAATCTACGTTACAGTAGTTAATTTATGTTCTTTTTCCATTATAACGGACTGTCAAAATGGATAATAAAAGAAAGTTCAGGGGCGTTCATTGTTTGTGTTTGTTCATGTTTCACAAAGAGTTTAACCTGAGCCAGACCGACAACAAATCACATCCATACAGGGATAGTAGTATACAGTTGTTAAAACATAGTAAAATATATGACACACTGGTATTGGATCGGTACTCAGTATCGGCCGATACGCAAGTTCAGGTATCGGAATCAGTATTGGGAAGCAAAAAATGGTCTCGGGCTATCTCTAACTTTAAGCTAACTATTTTAACAGTTTATGTATTAGGCCCCTTTTAGCTAACTATAACTATATATATATATATATATATATATATATATATATATATATATATATATATATATATATATATATATATATAGGCCTATATATATTATAATTCCATACATAACACAATGACAGAATGAATGTATGGCATGTTTTGGTCATGGGTTTCATTCACTTTCTGTAATAAAACCTCTAATAGAAAAGGTCTGGGAACCACTGCTCTATGGTGTCCTTCCAGTAAGCCTCAAGGAAACGTGATGAAGTGCCCTCTAAAATTAAGAAGAGGCAATGCAGGGCCATATAGGCTGTCCTTTATGCTAGAAAACATTCTGTGCACTGGTGCCCTTTTAATTTGTTTCGCCCCTGTCCGTCAGACAGCCTGAGCCGCCACTGACAAATAGAGCTGTAACATTTCCACATTTTTCTGTACAATTAATTGTCTCAGAAATAATTGCGATTAACAATAAAATGTCTCTTTCTGTCAATATTTATTTTTTAAACAAATTAAACTTTTGAATGAATCCCAGGATACATCTTTTGGTTATATATCACTGTCATGTGACCCAGATAATGTAATAACACAAATACACAGCCAATGAAGTAAACCATGCCTCTTCAAATACTAAAACATATTTTTCTAACTGTATCCCCCCCTCGTCATTTTTGTTGTTATGTGCCAACAACTAGCCTAGCTTTAACTTAACAATCTGACCAATAATCACTTATATAATTACAATTTGGCATATCCAAACATATCAACAATGACCATCAACAGTCATACAACTTAGGACCTTAGCTAATGTTAGCAATTAATTGTGGTTAAACAAAGAAACCACATTTACTTAAAATAAAAAAAGTTGTTTAGACAATGATGTACTAATTGTTACAGGCCTACTGACAAGTACCCTTTAGCCCTGTTCAGGAATCACTGATTTGATTGGTTGTGTTCTCTAAGTCAAATGGGACAGGGTTTCCTCAGCCTGTTATGACGCGTTCAGTGTGAACATGTGAACCGAAGAGTCCTTCAGGATCCCTCGGCCTTCTGAGTGCTGACGCAAAAATGATCCTCCTGCAAACAGGAAACAATGACATGACACCAACAGGAGGAGGAAGGGAGGAGGAGGAGGAGGAGGATCACTGCAGTCGGAGCGTTGGATGGTGGAGCAGTGAGACTATTCGGACGGCAGCTGATGGGTGAGGCGATGAGATTAGATTACAGTTCTTTATGACATAAGCGGCAGGAAAAAAGATAATCAAACCCTACTACAACTTTACTTTATTTATCTATGCATTCATTAACGTGTAAGTATGCTTTCAAAATGTCAACTGCATGGAGAATAACAGTAGCCTTTGTAGATTGTGAGTTCATTCTTCTGTTACAAAGTCAGATTTTGTGAAATGTAATTGTATGAACATTTGTGTCCCTTTTAATATAGAAATTAAGTGTAATCTCCTTAATCTGGGGACATAGTTGATTGTGAATTAAGATTTTATTTTACTATTCATAAACAGTCACATAAATGTAGGAAAATAAGTTGGAACACAATGGAAATTGTACAGTTGCATTTGATTTGGATAATGTTATTCCCATGGAACATTCAGCGGTTAAAATTGAAGTTGAGAATATCAGATCTCTGTAGATGTATAAAAACAGATACAATCTGATGATTAACACTCTAAATAAGATAAGAAAAATATTCAACTGAAAAGGAAGTGGACACATAAAGTGTCCGCTTTATTTGATTCAGGACCCAGGATGCAGTTTGCTGTTTTAATTTTAAATTCATAATAAAAAAAATGAATTTCATCTGCTCACGTGGAGTCTGGACAAGATTTCAAGATCCATAACCTGCATTTATTTTGATTGACAGGTCTTTTTTTAATAAGATTTGAAGCTTGATGATTGGATAGATTTGATTCATTCATGTTATAAAGCTGTTAAATGTCAAGGCTACATGGTGTTTGGAAACACAGTAGCAATGTTTTACTTATAATTAAAATATTAAAAACACAATACTGTATATAATATAATGCAAATGATCTTCTATAAATCAAACCCTTCAACTGTAACTGAAATGGTAATTAGTAGCCGTGTTGCTGTAGTCACAAATCAACCCAACAGATGCTTTTTTTAGCATGGTTATAATTAAACAAATTAGTGTTCCTTAAAATGAAAACATAGCCTACATGTTGTTTTCATTAAAATGTTATAGCTTTATGACAGAACAAAGAGGTTTAGTTACAAAAAATCCTTGATCTATACACGCTGTTCCTTTATCTATTCTCTAAGGGTATAGATTTAGGGTATTTATTTTATTAAAACTATAGGCTAGCTACGTTGTTTATAACTCATCATAACTTCTTGAATGCATATAAGCATTAATAACTGCAGCAAGTCAATTAAAATCCTGATCTGTCTCTTATCTAACAGCTAAAGGCCATTTCCTAAAAAATTGTTTATTTATCAAACTAAAACATTTGAGAAAACCTGTATTTCTGAAAAGCAAACTTCAATTTCTTTTCATAGAACGCACAGTTTGTGTTTTTGCGCCATTATAAGGCTGTGATAGGCCTAACTTTTATAATACTAGACATTATATAGCCCTACAATCATCATCTCACTAATGCTTTCCTTGCCTCCTTACTCCTCTTTCTTCTCTTATCTTTATTTCTTTCTCCTTTTCTTCCTCCTCTCTTCTATTCAATTCAATTTTATTTACAGTGTCAAATCATAACAGGCGTTATCTCAGGACACTTTACAGATAGAGTGACCACACTCTAGGGCTGCACGATATTAGGAAAATATCTCATTGCGATTATTTTGACTGATATTGCGATTGCGATATGATTCACGGTATTGGAGGGAATGATCATTTTTGTGTCGTTATTCTCATTTTTATTGAAATATATTCAAATTAAAATGATTTATAGTGTGGTTTTTGGGGGATTTGGTCAGTAAGGTAAGATTTGCAGCACCACAATACTTCATTCAGAATGGTTGGACACATAGTTTGCCTTTAACAAATTGATTTGAATATTGCACTAGTCCATATTGCGATTTTGATAAAATTGCGATTAAATATGCAGCCCTACCACACTTTATAATTTACAAAGACCCAACAATTTCCTACCTAAGAGCTAGGTCTGTATAACAACTATTACATAATTGTCTAATGGTCAATTTTTGTTACATAATCACGGTTTATTTGTTTAACTGCAATGAATTGCTAACATTAGCTTATTTACATTAGGTTTGACTGTTGATGGTCATTATTGATTTTGTTCAAATATGCCAGATTGTAATTATATAAGAGATTATTGGTCGGACTGTTGAGCTAAAGCTATGCTAGTTGGTGGCACTTGACGTTGTTTACTTCATAGGCTGTGTATTTGTGTTATTGCATTATCTGGGTCACATGACAGTAAAGCAAAATATGTATCCTGGGATTCATTTAAAACTTTATTTTGTTTAAAAAATAATAATTAAAAATAATATTTTTAAATTTGACAGAAAGAGACAATTATATTGGTAGGCTAATCGCAATTATTTCTGAGACAATTAATTGTACAGCAACATAATTGTTACAGCTCTACAAAGAGCAAGCATTTGGTTCTCTTCCTCCTTTTCTTCCTTAAACTTCTCTACTCCCCTCTTTCTCACCTCCTAGCCTAACTGACAGATCTATATCAGCCTAAATCCTAATCTTTATATTAAAATTGTGTGTGTGTGTGTGTGTGTGTGTGTGTGTGTGTGTGTGTGTGTGTGTGTGTGTGTGTGTGTGTGTGTGTGTGTGTGTGTGTGTGTGCAGCGCAGAGCTACGGGGAGGTGAACCAGCTCGGAGGGATGTTTGTTAACGGCCGGCCGTTGCCCGGCCCGGTGCGGCTGCGGATCGTGGAGTTGGCGCAGCTCGGCATGCGGCCCTGCGACATCAGCCGCCAGCTGCGCGTCTCCCACGGCTGCGTGTCCAAGATCCTGGCGCGCTACAACGACACCGGCTCCATCCTGCCCGGAGCCATCGGCGGCAGCAAGCCGCGGGTCACCACCCCCGCCGTAGTTCGGAGCATCGGGGACTACAAGCAGGGCGACCCGGGCATCTTCGCCTGGGAGATCCGGGACCGGCTGCTGTCGGACGGGGTGTGTGACAAGCACAACGTGCCGTCTGTCAGCTCCATCAGCCGGATACTCAGGAATAAATCTCTGTCACATCCGTATGAGAGCGGCAAACCGGCCCCGGCTCAGCTGCAGTACGGACACGTGTACCCGTCATACTCATACACCGGGCCCGCAGGGATCCACACCGGGACCGGACACGTCGGCCTGCCGCGGAGCTGGCACAACATCCTGGGCATACGAGCCTTCATGGACCCGGCCGGTTGGTGGAGACACTTTTTATTTTTATTTTTTAAAGTCCTGATAGGCTATATAGGCTACCTCAAAGGCGGGGGGGCTTTGATAACGGCTAGGTCTATGGAATGCAGTTTTATTCAATATTGAATAAATGAATAAATAGGTTACATAAATTGATTAATAAATACATGAATAAATAAATAAATAAATATGCCTTTGAAATACATCATGAAATAAATAAAGGAAGCAAAAAATACATAAATAATTAAATAAATGTAAATATTCATATAAAAATGAATCAATTAGTTAAATAAATATATTAAAAGGTTTTACTTTTATTTATTTCAAGAGACTTTTATTTTCGAGCTCTGATGGTGTTTTTGTTGCTTTTCTGGCGTTTGTCGCTTTTTTTGTTGTTGACATTTTTTTTATTATTTCCGCCCCCACACCCTCCTTCCATTGGGCTACAGTGCTGTCAATCTAAAAAATTGTGATTGTTTCCATTGGATCAGAGTACCATCACTTGGCTGCCTGTTCTGCCAGTCTTCCCAGCCCCTTGTCACATGACTAATTAATGTTTCCATGGTGATTATCCAAAATTCGGACACCATGGAACCAGCGCTGGAATTGTTTGTTAAAAAAGTGGCATATACAATTTTATATATGTGTATTAAATTTGAATATATAATTTGTTCAAAATGAAAGAATTACATTATGTTGTTCTATCCGATCCAATATTTCCTATATTTCTAAGCAGATTTTCTATGCTGTATTCTGATAAAATGCATACGATCAATAATCGATAACTTGCATACTTACTTTAGGATGTCTCTTATTGTTTGAAATTAAGTTTCATGAAAGTTTGTCCACATAAAATTAGTTTGTGAACATAAAGCCAACATTACTTCAACAGAAGTGATTTAAAAGCAACATTTTTTTTCTTCTATTACACGGAAATGTTACAAGTTTTGAGATAAATAGCCTACCATAAAATAAATATCTTTACAAGCTGTTTTTTTAACTTAAACATATTAAATTAGACTACAAAATATCCAAGAAGTGTATGTTTTTAATTACAGATTGTAAAATCATCCCAAATTCCCAAATAAAACATAATATCATGGTTGTTAAATAGCCTATAAAGTCCATTAAAAACTTGCGTAAATGTTGATGCTGCACAGAATAAGATATCTATCTTTTACAAAAGCTACCATAATGGCTACATATTTTACATTTTCAGAAGAATCACACATTTATGCTAAATATTATTTATGATCTTGTTTTAAATATTTATTTTCTCTTCAAAGTTTCTTTAATGCATTTCTAGACATCTGAACTCTGTTTGAAAAGATTCTGCCCTATATATAGGCTATATATATATACAGTATATTTCATTCATAATCTTGTGCTCCGACAACTTTTTTTTCGCCACGGACGCTGGTTTTGGGAGATTAAAGTCCACATTGTCACTTTTTTCCCGACACTTGTCAATTTTTATGACATTTTGCGTGGGTTTTTTGGACATTTGTGACGCTTTTTCAGATTTTTTTGTTGTTGACATTTTTGAATTTTTTTTTTTCAAATGTTCTGAATTTTAACACACAAATTTCTACACAAACACAAATATATATATATATATATATATATATATATATATATATATATATATATATATATATATACAAATATACACATCATTGTTTTTTTCCTGGCTCAGAATGGGCCTTTGTGGGGGAACATATGAAAGTGGGGGGAGGACATTTTCAGTGTCAAACACTTCATTTTCTGCATTCTGATACATTTTCATGCACCAATTTATGTTTGAAATATTATTATATATAAGTGACAATTCAACATTTAAAAATATAATGGAATATAAAGGCAGTAAGGGGGGTTTTACTTTAGGGACCTGGGCCTGGATCCCAAATTATGAACACATCCATGCCCAAGTCCATTTGAAAAGGTGGTCTTTACAGTTCATGTGTTCTCCCTTACGGTTTGCATCAGGTGTAAAAACCATGTGTACCAAAACATGGAAGTTGACTCCACCTATCTAGGGAAGTCCCGGGACAGGTATGCCCAATTAAGGTTATCAATTTCAGCTGTGCTTTTCCTACTATGACAAGTCCAAATGTCTGCTGTGAAAAAAGGTACATTGCATAAATCATTCACTTTGTATTATAGCACCACATTTGTAATGCATCAATCTGTTGTTCCAGTATTAGTAAAATTGATATTTATCTTCAGCCATTTGATAGTCATACTATTATTTAACTTTACTTAATTTCATACTATTCTGTAACAAAGTATTTCAGGATTGTGGGTTGGTCAAATATGTATTTGGGGTGTGAAAAAAGTGTTCTTTGCTTGCCAATTACATTTAATCAAGAAAGCCAACCACTTATAATGTTTTATAACATTTAATATCTTTCATTCATCATTACGATAAGATATTTTTTTGGGGGGGGGGTTGAACTGGCCAGTTTTAATTATTGGGGGGAAAACCCCCCATCCCCCCCCCCCATCTCCCTATGCATAATATAATCATAATGTGATTTTTAGACCCATATTTTTTTTGTTTTTCCCAGAATTGACTGTGTTTATAACATTCAACAAAACATATTATCAGGGTGACCAAACGTCCCGAAAAATTCTGGACAGTCCCGAAATCCAAGCAGTTGTTCTAAGTCCCGAACTCTGCCCTAATTGTCCCCGAAATTAGAGCAAAGTCTCAAGAGTAGACTCTGGAGTAGTTATATTCTGATAGAACATTAAAAACTGTTCATGGTGACTGAGTCGTCCTGCAGCCAGCTCCCGTCGGCTGCTCATTGGCTGCAACAATACGTATAGGCCCTAACACGCGTTGCTATTTTTCATTCATTCATGGTTGAAATGGAGGCTCAGGCTGGTGTCCTGGGACCCGATGAACACGTAGCTAAAATGCAAAAACGTCTCTGCAGGTACCGGGAGGACTGGGTAGGGAAATACCTCTGGATTACTGCAGTTTTACGTGATGCAAACAAAGCGTTTTGCAATGTATGTAGGAAGGAGTTTGGTATTTCACACGGGGGGGGGGGGGGGGAGTCAGATGTCAGGCTGCATGCTAGCAGCAAACCACATCTAACAGCACAACTGTATTTGTTTGAGTTTTTATTTGTATTTCTGGGTTTACATGACAGACAGTTGAATTCATGTTCATTTTCTATGTTTTCATGGACCAAAAATGTTAAACTATTTGCATTTGTGTTAAGTCAGTGTTATCGTTTCAAACTTTTCCAGCACTGTGTGGCTCTGAAGGACACTCAGCCAAAATGGAGGACAGGACCAGTATGACCAGTATGACCAGTATGACCAGTATGACCAGTATGACCAGTATGACCAGTAGTATAAGCGGTATGAGCGGCAGCAGACCGTTTCCCTCTGGAGTCAATGAAGTGGAGAAAACCAGCAACGAGCCGGAACTCAAATACCAACAGCAGGTAAATAAAATGGACTTTAACTCTTTTCACGTGGTTTATATTAAAACACTCTTGGGACACGACAGGTTTCCTGGGTGAAAGTTTGTTGTTTTCTGCTTAACTGCTTCCGGGACATGAACTCCGCTCCCCCGCTTGAAAGCACTGTGTGTAATAAATTTGTTGAATTCTTATGAATTACAGTGCAATTATAGATTGCTCCGTTGCCGCTGGAAATTCCACCGGATGTCCCTCTTTTCGGCCGGATGTCCGTCACCTTCGTCTTCCTTTGTGTTGGCGTTCTAACCTCCGGTGGATTTCTGAGGACTATGGTTAACTGCTCCTCAGATCTCTGATAACTTTTCACTTCACTTCACTTCACTCACTTCAACATCTCAGTTTTGGACTAACAGCAAAATAAATGAATCCATCATCAGTGAACTTAGAAATTAAAAACAGATTATTAGAATTGGATTCGACAATAAAGGATAAAAAAGCTGAATTCATACACATACTTGAAAATACTTGATTCACCAGCTGTTATTTACCATCTGTTTTTATTTTGTGGCACACATGAGGCATCCTGCCATCCTCTAATGTAACCAGAGCTGTGTTGGCTATATCATCAAGGCACACTCCTGTTTTCCAGCTGGTTTAAGAGTAAAAAAACTACAAACAGTCTGTGGATCGGTGTTACAGAGAGACAGCTGTATTGATGATACATGATAATAATAAATGAATCGTCTTATATAAGTAAAATAAAGTCTGTTTGTTGTCAACCCATGGTTGCTATGGTAGATACACCTTGAGCTCTGATTTGCTGATTTTAAAATGGTGGCGTTAACTGTTGTTAATCAGCCAATCAGAGCAGAGCCTTAACTCTGAGTGTTTGTACTCTTGTGTCTGTGTTTGGGAAGTTTGGGACCTTTAAAGTAATGACGATTATTGAAGATGATTTTATAGAAAGTGACATTTTTGGAAAAGGCTTTTTTTTAAAGTAAGGGCATTTTGGAAAGACATTTTTTGACTGTTTTGGAAAAGTGTGGAATTATTTGGGAAATTAAGGACATTTACGGAAAGTGAACGCGTTTTTTAAAGTCTGGATATTTTTGGACAATTTTGGAAAGTCTGGATATTTTTTGAAACGTAGAATGTTTTGGAATTTAAAGAGATTTTTGGACAATTTTGGAAGTGTGGAAATGTTTTGGAAAGTGCAGGAAGTTTTTAACTAGTAGTGTTTCCTCTAGAATTTTATTCAGCAGGAAGGGGGAGGGGGGGTGTTGAACGTCAAAAAGTACAGGCTTATCTGCTAATGTAAGATACTGACCGTTACCTTGAAACCATCCAGCAAATAGACGGTACCGTAGGGTGATGTAACACTTATTTTACACACAGTTTAACAACAAAACAAAATGCTGAGTGAACATTATTAGCTATGTTTTCATGTTGGTTTTGAGCGGTATGCACCCCCACTAACCTGGAAAACAGTTTTTAAACAGTAACGTTGATACAGCGTGTCGGAGGAATTCACACAGTCTCCTGCAACGGGAGAGGGACCGCAGCGTTCGCTAACGTTAGCTTCTTGTCTCATCTGGGGTCTGATAAACAGTAAATTCACCAACTTCAGTGTCCACAACGCTATTTTCCAATAAACTGTAGCTGTCATATTTCACGGGACCCGCGTGAGTGCGGATTTCATTTCGCGGCTTTCGTCGCTGTTTGTCACTTTGCCTAAGATTGACTGAGAAGTGTACTCACCCTGTTGTTTATTTGCTTGCCATGACTTTGCGAGTGATGGCGTCCTGTCACTGTTTCCGTTGCTCACCCTAAAGGGGAGAGAGAGCCGGTGACAGTTGGCTTGACTTCAGTAGAGCACACGGCTCTGCAGAGTCGTGTAATTACGACTTTATGACTTTTCATAAACAGCTGAAGGAGCAGCGGTGCACGGTGTACGTAGCAGAAACCCTGCTGTGCTTCTGCCCTATTTCTGATACCGTGGCGGCAGAAATTTTACTGTGGCAGTAATATCAACATAGAGGAAACACTGACTTCTTCCGGGACATGAACTCCGCTCCCCGGCTTGAAAGCCCTGAGTTTTAGGAGCCAAACATCCCCCCCAACCTCCTCCCTGTGAGGACTACAGCGGTCGTATACAGCAGCAGTCAAAGTGGTGCTGACAGCGATAAATACGTGGAATACATACCAATTACAGTGCCTTAGTTTTGTAGCTATATGTACGAACAGTTCATGAGAACAGCCTTGGCTTTATCAGAAGTTCTGTTCAATAGATAGTCGCCATTCACTCGTGTTTCTTAATTGATTTTCTTTCTCCCTTAGTCTTCACCCAGTCTTCCTGGTTACGTCTCAGCCTGTGCGTACTCTCCACCGAACCAGTACGCCGTCTATGGAGGTCCAGCAGCCAACTACATGAGCACAGGACACCACTGGCAGCCCCAGTCCTCCAGTCTCACTCCCAGTCTCACGCACAGTCTGACTCCCAGTCTGACTCCCAGTCTGACTCCCAGTCTGACTCCCAATCTGACTCCCAGTCTGACTCCCAATCTGACTCCCAGTTTCACTCCCAGTCTCACTCCCAGTCTCACTCCCAGTCTGACTCCCAGTCTGACACCCAGTCTGACTCCCAATCTCACACCCAGTCTGACTCCCAATCTGACTCCCAGTCTGACTCCCAATCTGACTCCCAATCTCACACCCAGTCTAACTCAGGCCCATCCCGATCCTGCAACAGCACAGGACACCGCAGATTTCCATTCTGAAACTTCTTTCAAACTTCTACAAAGAGACGGTGAGACTGTTTCCATATTGAAAACCTGATCTTGTCTTGTCTTGATTTATAGATGGAAATCAACCAAAATCAAAACGTTTTTGACACAGAACATATGGAGATGGTGGACTCAAACTGGGCATTTCTTCGCCTCCAAATTCCAAATTTTTCTTCCAGCACTCTGTTGATATCCACAGTTGTATTTCAGTCTTCTAACACTGTAGGGGAAGTTGACTTTGCGGTCGGTCTGAAAATAACAAATCTGAGAAACATTCATCCAAAAAGCCGCAGTACTTCCTTTGTTTGTTATAAGCTATAAAAACGGGTTTATATTCTGTTGAAAGGCTGCGTTTCTCTGCTCACCAACCACTAATGTTTGTGTTTTTAGAAAAAGGGTTGAGATTAAAATGGTCCAAAATTACACAGAGAGAAACAGCTCCTGGGTTAGATTGTTTTTTTATAAATCAAAAGTTACTTTGTTCAAGTATAAAATGCAGATGATATAAAAAACAGTGTCTGCAGTCTGAATTCTGGTTAATGACAGGTGTAGAAAATCCACCTACATACACATATTTAAAATGTTATTCTATTTTAACTTTAATATTTTAACTACATGTTTCTTCAGTAATCTAAAGGATTACATTTCAGTTTTTACAGACAAAACTCAACAGAACAGCAGCCGTAATTTAAACTGTAATAAGACTAATCTGATTTCAAACAAGCAGGTTCAAGCATCATTGGAGCCGCTCACAAACGCACCGCAGCAGAACCAGTTCTTCATGATGCTCAACAAACAGATAATGATCACATGAGTTCAACGCGTTCACATTTAAATGATGAAACGATACGTTTATCATAACATTCTCATGAACAGGTTTGTATGATATGGTACGAAATCTTATGCACAATAATTTGTATGATATCCTACGAAAATAAGGAGACCGGTTACATGACAGTTACGTTTAGCGGCCTTTACAGTTAAATTTAGCAGAGAAAAGGATACTGAGTGTCGACGACAGAGCACCGTGAGCTTACGGTTGATTGAGGGGCCGTTACAGTTGAGGTTAGCCGACAAAAAGGGGACCGTCCTGTGGCGACGACAGTTAAGTGTAGGCACCAAAACGACTAGTTAAGCTTAGAAAAAATATTGTGGTTTGGGCGAAAGTCTTGTGTGTTTGTTGTTGTGATGGCTGGGTAAAACGCTGCGCCTTCAAGCCGGGAAGCGGAGTTGGCTTCCCTGGGAAGACACTAGCCTAACTTGAAAGGCTTTCACTTTGAAGTTATGCTATTCTCATGAACCATTCATACATATAGTAGTCTGGCTTTGCCAGACCTTCCTCCACAGCGCTGCGGAGGGTCCGGCTAGTCCACACAGCATTCGGAGATGGGAGTAATACGTGCTCTGGTTTATTGGCATTTCTTTTAACCAATCACAATCGTATTGGGCGGCACTAAGTGCCGAGCGGAGCCACGGTGCCTCTGCAAAATAGCCTCAGGAAGGAACTTGTTTGGTGGAACATGTGTACGTTCAAAAGTAGTTTTAATCGTGCAACAGAAAACTCTGATTGGACAGATAGTCTAGCTAGCTGTCTGGATTTACCCTGCAGAGATCTGAGGAGCAGTTAACCATAGTCCTCAGAAATCCACCGGAGGTTAGAACGCCAACACAAAGGAAGACGAAGGTGACGGACATCCGGCCGAAAAGAGGGACATCCGGTGGAATTTCCAGCGGCAACGGAGCAATCTATAATTGCACTGTAATTCATAAGATTTCAACAAATTTATTACACACAGTGCTTTCAAGCGGTGGAGCGGAGTTCATGTCCCGGAAGCAGTTAAGCAGAAAACAACAAACTTTCACCCAGGAAACCTGTCGTGTCCCAAGAGTGTTTTAATATAAACCACGATTTTTCTAATCTTAACTAGTTGTTTTGGTGTCTAAACTTAACCGTGGTCGCCGCATGATGCTCACTTTTTGTCGGCTAAACTCAACTGCTATGGGCTCTGAAACGACAGACGGCTCTCGGTGCTCTGTGGCTGGCTCCCAGTAACCTTTGGTCGGCTAAACTCAACTGCCATCAGCCGCTGATAGGACCAGGGCTCTGTAGCCGGTGTCACGTGACCATCCGGTGGTCGCCTAATTTCGTAGGATATCATACGAAATGTTGTGCATACATTTTCCTACGATACGTACATACTGGTTCATGAGAATGCGTTGAAAAAAACTACAGTGGCCTGCTGTTTTTAGGACATTACTGAGACTTAAAAAAACTACATATGACATAGGCGCCGATACTGAAAATACTGAGCACCCACGTGTGCCAGACTGCCAGTAGGCTACATTCATTTAAGATTAAACATTGCAGTTGGTGCTAAGTGGAGCGTGTGTCATAGTGTGACTGGTTATGTCGGTGGCATTGATTCTTAATTTCCCGCGAAGCTGATCGCGGTTACGTGTCGGTTAAACTTCTCATCTCCAATCCTATCTGTATTTGTGAGAGGTGGCGCTGTCCTGAGTTGATAGATAGCCTACTTTACGGCTTTATTATCCATTTAATAGGCGTGCGTGTTTGGGTCGGCCGCTGTCCATTTCCTACGGTTCTGAAATGCAAACATTTTTTGACAACTTTTTTTTTAAAGGGGCGTGCGCCCATGAGCAGGAAAACATAAATCTGCGCCTATGACATATGAGACATGAAAATGTCGATCCTGATGACTGATTTTCTTTCTGTTTTCTCTGCAGAGGACAGGAAACCTCAGAGTCCAATGTACAAACATCACAGATGGTCTTCAGCCTCATGACGGCGCCGAGGAAACACAAGAAGATGTTTTCATGTGTTGTGAAAGACTAAAAGAGAGTGCAAAGCTGCTGCAGGCTCGAGCTGAAGACCTGAAGGAGAAACTCTCCTCTGACTCTTGAAATTGTATTATTTAGTAAAATATTTTTGGTAAAAAGCTGTAAATATATTTTTCGATAAATATGTTAAATAAAACGTATAATACTGATGCTTGGTCAGTGGCTCTCAGCGTCAGATACTGATGCAAAAATCACCCTTTATACCCTTTAATAACCCATATGGAACGCACCGGGCAGAGCAGCAGCTCGTCCGCGGCGCTATTTCCACTGACTGCGGAACGTCTGCGTCCCTACTCCGTCCCAGCTCCGTCAGTCCGCAGCCCTCCGGAGCAGATACACAGAGCTTCTATTTTTGACGGAGAGCTCCGCAGCAATTCAGCACACGGCAGGAAGTCGAGCACAGAAACAAAATAAAAATCTGGTTAATTTTCAAAATAAAATCCACCGTGCTCACGGCGGATCATATTTCCTGCTCTACACCTTTAAAACACAGCACAGAGTAGTTTCCCCTCTACTCCTCTGGATGGAAACACACTGTTGTTGGTTTTGTGGTTCTATTCTACGTGAATTTGCGAGATCTCGTGGGTCCTCGTGACTACAGCTGTCAGTCATGGCCGCAGCAGTGCCGCAACAAATCCGGACCTGGTGGGTATTGACGGACGGCGGAGCACGCAGCCGTTCCACAGCGGAGCCGATCTGCAGACGTTCCGCATCCAATGGAAATTGCCGGAGACGTAGTTTTAAGAGCGACAATGGTAGCGAGTAGTATGGAAGACCAAAAATCTGCTTAAGGACGTTGTTTGGGGCGTTGGATGGGTCAAACAACACAGGACTTTCACCCAGGAGACCGGGGTTCATGTCCTGCTCTTATTCCACGTGTCACTGAAACGTACATTTTGTAACCCCACCCACCATCTTTTCCTAAACCTAACGGTCCCGTTCTTGTGCCCCATGTCAGTTAAACGTACGTCCAGACCCAGAGCATCAAAATGTGACACCAAGTGTCCCGACCAAGCGCGTCTAAATGTGACACCAAAGGGCTAGACGAGAGTCACAAGAGTGTCAAATAGTGAGACCAAGGGGTCCCGACCAAGCGCGTCTATATACGCCGCTAACGGAGACATTTTGTGTCATCAACAAACGCCAAAGGCACCTGACCAAGCGTCGCTTTTTGACGTGATGCGAGTGAGAATGCATGTATTGAACGTTTCTCTCCGCCATTTCTTATCGTCATTAACCACGACCAAAACAACCCCCATTGTTGCTCTGTACCTGTTGTGTAACTGCCAGAATGTCGGAACACTAAACGCCATAACATCACCCGGAGGCAGACACATGTTGCTGAATTTTTTAGAATACAGCATAGAAAATCTGCTTAGAAATATTGGATAGGATAGAACAACATGATGTAATTCTGCTAAATAAAACATCACATTCATTATTAGTTTCACTTGTTTTCATTTTAAACAAATTGTATATCCGAAAACAATACACATTTTCCTATAGGCTGCCTTTAAAAACATTTTTTTTTTTTAAATCCAGTGCTAGTTCCATGGTATCAGAATTTTGGATAGTCATCATGGGAATATTAATTAGTCATGTGACAAGGGCTGGGAAGATTGGTCGAACAGGCAGCCAAGTGACGGTACTCTGATCAGATTGACAGCACTCTAGCCCAATGGATTGGGGGGTGGGCACCAGGGGGTGGCCAATCACATTTCAGGGGGGGCTGGTGCCACCCCTTGTGCCCCCCCCCCCCACACTTCTAGCCCTGCCCCTGCCATATATGTCGTTTTGGGAGTCATTAATAATCAACATATTTGGTCGTTCAGGTATGAGGGTGTGTTTGAAATTGGTGTTTTATATTTCACACGTGAAATATATGAAAATATGTTGCTCCTTTATGTTTATATTTGTGTGAAATGGTGTCCTATCATATTGAGTTTTTGTAAGCGTCACTACCTGAATATCATTTTTGTAAAGGTTCAACTCTGGTTTAGTTTTGACTCATTAGCTGTTGCAGGTCAGAAGAAGCTTCCTGCAGGTAAACACAAAGAAGGTGTAAGATGATCCGTCAGCAAACAGCTCAAAGTAAACAGAGGCCGTCCATTAATGCCTGAACAATCGCAGGCTGACAGCAAACATCAGGGCTTTGATTAAAACGGTCTCTTTGGGAAACGTTTGAGTCATTTAGGAAGCCAGTTAAATCCTGATCCTCTTCTCTGGGATCTGCTTTGTGTTGCTCACTGAGTCTTTCTGTCCAAACGTCCATCTGGAGCCACTTCTGGGACATTAAAGGATAAGTCATGTCATTCATAGCAGTCATAATGAAAATGTAATTCATTCATTCTTGGGAACAACGGCATTGTTCGTTTTTCAAAGCAGATTAACCGTAGACTTATTTTGGGAAAGAAAGAGAAGGTACTCAACTTTTGGAGCAACGCAGCAGCGGCCAATCATGTAACCAGAGATCAGACTTGTCGGTGTGTTTTGAGCTGTGGTTTGAGGCGGTGTGAGAGTCCCGTACAGGAAAAAGGAAAAATCACTGCCTCTATCTCTGCCACAAGAAAGTTTTAAAACACCAAACACAAGCACTGAACTGCTCGGGAGTTTGTGGATCAGCTGAATGTGTCCTGCAACAACAAAGCACTCGCTATGTTTCTTTCTGTCTCTCCTGTAAAATGAAGCGGCCTTCAAGTGCAGTCGGAAACGTCGAAATCTATAAACAATCTGACGGAAAACAGTAATTGTGAATTATAATGTCTACTTGTGCTTTGTTGGGGGGTTTAAGAACATAACAGGATGTCACACAAATGGGCCGTTCCATTGACACATATATATATGCATTTCATGTCCCTGTTGTTGCGTGCCACAGAGACCGCAGATCGTGTCCCTGCGCCCGGGGATCGCGTCCCACGTGTGGTGGTCCGTCCCGTTGTTGTCGCCGGCGTGTGGCGTTTCTTTTCCCCGTTGTTGCGTTTCTTTTCCCCGTTGTTGCGTCCCCCAGAGCAGCCCAGTGTCATGGCAGTTCGTGAAATGGTCACGTTCGAAAATCGTGACCTTTACACGAAATAAACGAGAAAATCGTGACCTGTACACGAATCAATAAATCTAAATAACGTGACCATTTCATGAACTGGCGTGAGACCGGGTTGTGTAATAATATGACATGCTTTCACCTGTCCACGTAGTTGTTCTTCACAATCAGAGTCAGTCTTCAGTAGATGTGTGCGTGATGCGTGTGCCTCTGTGTGACATATCGTCCATGATCACTGACATCATGTCTGTAGATATTAATCACAGTTGGCTCTTGTATTCTTACACCTTAAACAGGTTTGTGACTGAACACCGTCTGGTTTCATCTGAACGCTCGGCTGCAGTCCTTGTCAGTGTACCGTGAATGACCACGGCTAATTACTGCAAAACAACGTGTTGCAATCTTCAACATCAGGAGTCAATTATGATGGATTAACTTGTCAGACAGGGAATCTTCATCTTTCTCTGTGGTTTTTTTTCCACATGGGAACACCTTTTACTGAAGTGTGAGACGTTCTTTTTTTACATGATTGTATTTGATTTTAAGTTTTTGTTTGTTATAATGTGAGACAATAATTCATCCATGTATTGTGGGATTTGACTCTTAACTAAACCGCCGACAGACAAACGAAAAGAAAACTGCAGAGCCGCCTTACCATACTGATAATAAATGAACTTGTTTAAAATAGGAGCTGTGAGAAGAGTTTATGTAGACAAGTCAGCGTACTCTCTATAATGCATTTAACATGCAGACTGGATCAAAGGAAGTACATTTCCAGGATAAAGCGCTTTATCCCTAACCGTCAGCTCTCTCAGGAAACAACAGACGTCGAGCTACCATGAAGCTACCATTTCTTTATTTAGCACATCAAAATAATTTGTACATAATAACCAAGCCATCCTAAAAACATGTGCAAGGAAGACAAGGAATCCCAAAAGGCTTATAAAGTGTCTCCCTTTAACATAGAGTATGATTACAGTTTAATATGTAACAACAAGCAAGCTACACGCTGACAATGGCAAGTTTGGAAGAAAATTTGGATCGTGCAACAAGGCAGGCCTGCTTGGTTTTTCAGGGAATGATTGTAAAGATTTACAAAGAATATGTTTAGGGCATTTCCTCTCTAACTGGGACGTTTTGGGACTGAATGGTGGGATTGATGTGGACGAAGTACACACGGTGATACACTGGTAAGAGCCAATGAGGTTTAACCATGTATTGGCTCATTTAAATAGCTCACGTTACTGTATTGTGTCAACAGTTAACTTCATTTAATATTGTATGAGGCGTTTTCTTTTGCAGGGTGCAAACGTTCCACCAAAACAAGTTCCTTCCCGAGACTATTTAGCAGAGCCACCGTCGCTTGTGATTGGTTTAAAGAAATGCAAACAACCCAGAGCGTTTTTTTTCTCCTATCCCAGAATGCTATGTGGAGTAGCCAGACCTTACTCCAAAGCGCGATGAAGGAGGGTCTGGCTAGGCCACATAGCATTCGGGGATGGGAGAAAAACGTGCTCTGGTTTAATGGCATTTCTTAAAACCAATAACAATCGTGCTAAACTCCGCACAGTCGCTGCAAAAGAGTTGTGCGAGAGAAAACTCAGATTGGACAGATAGTCTAGCTAGCTGTCTGGATTTACCCTGCAGAGATCTGAGGAGCAGTTAACCATAGTCCTCACAAATCCACCGAATTTAAAATTCCAACACAAAGAAAGTGGAAGGAAACGGAAAATACATGCATCAGGCAGAAGTTCCTGCGGCACCAGAGCAATCCCGGAAGTGTAACATCAAGGCTATAGACTAAGCCAGACCTTACTCTACAGCGCTGCTAAGATAGAGCTGGCAATGTGGGACTAGGCTACTTAATCACTTTAAGGTTACCGTCAGGGAAAGTTCCTGGTTTTGGTTCAATATTTTAAAAGTAAAAAAGTATTTTTCAATATTTAAGACTAAAATATTTCCCACTTTTAGTTGCCCAAACAAAAAATGTTTTCATAAAAAATCAAATAAAGGTTTTGCGGCTTTGCAGATCACAGAAAAGAAATCTCAATCATGTTGATGGAATACGTGATTCGAGATGAAACTGATGTCTGTGTCCTCCGTGGCTGTTGCAAAATGAAGATGTTACGTAAAACCAGTTCAAAAACAATTTGATATCATCTCAAAGATACTATTTGTTGCTTTCTATTGTTGGACTGTCCAAATGAACAGAATGCAGATAACGTTATGAAATGAAAAGGCCCAGAAACCATTATTTCTTCAGATGTCTGTGGTCCAGTGGTGGAAGAAGTATTCAGATCCTTTACTAAAGTAAAAGTACTACTACTAGTACTGATATCTTTTCTTTTCATGCCACTTTCTACTTCTACTCTGCTACATCTCAGAGAGAAATATTGTACTTTTTACTCCACTACATTAATCTGACAGCTTCAATTACTAGTTACTTTACACATTAAGATGTTTGCACACAAAACACATGTAGTTTATAAAAAACAATGTTTTATTATAAATTAAACCAAGTCCAGCTGAAATGATTAGACCACGTGTCAAACTTAAGGCCCGCGGTCCAAATCCGGCCCCTCGCTAATTGGGATCCGGCCCGCATATCCAAGCCGTGGCTGTCAGCGTCAGATACGACCCAATAAGCACCCCTTCAGCGTGTGTGTAGAACGCACCGGGCAGAGCAGCAGCTACATGGCGCTTGAAGATGGCGTAATTATTTTTTTTTCATGTATGATTTATTTATGGAAATTTCAATACAAGAGTATATGTACAGGAGTTCTCACAGATACGAAGTGAGAGGATTACAGTATTCATATAACAAAGCATGGGACAGCCAAATGGTCCCCCCCCCCTCCCTTTCCCAAATCAAACAGACAACTAAGTCAAACTTATACAAAGACCAAAAACAAAACAGAATAGACCAATTAGATCAGGCTGTTAAATGATTACAATGGCAAATAATGTTGTAGAAACACATGCCTATGCTCACCCACATTCACACTCTCTCCTTCTCTGACCCCCCCAACTCTCTCATCCACTCACATAGACATGCACACACACACACACACACACACACACACACACATACCCACACTTACATTGAGTAGGCAATGTAAAGATCACGTATAAGGAAACCAAAAGATGGTGTAGTATTAAGAGCGATAACGGTAGCGAGTAGCCCGAAATTCCGCATAGGGTGGTTGGTTGGGGCGGTAGATGGGTCAAACAACACAGGACTTTCACCCAGAGACTGGGGTTCTTGTCCCGAGTGTCACATTTTATAAGCCCACCCACCATCTTTCCCTAAACCTAACTGCTTCAAAAGTGACGCCAATAGTCCCGACCCAGCGTGTTCAGATATGACGCTAAAGGTGACTTGTAGCACCAATAACAAAGCCAAAGGCACCTGACAAAGCTTCCGTATTTTATGCGATGGGAGTGAGAATGCGTTAACATATCAATTTAGGTTCACAATCAATTTTAGCCCATCTAGTTTTTCTTGCTTTTTTGGCATTTGTTTGTTATTATGGCTGAGGAACTTTTTTGCTGACTTTTTTTAGGGCTGCATGTCGACCCCTGGATTAGACCATTAAACACAGAACAGTTCTCATTGTTTGCAGTTCCTAAAACTGGAGGATTTTTCTGCATTGAGTACTTTTACTTTCAAGTACATTTTCCTGATGATACTGACATACTTTTACTTAAGTGATATTTGCAACACAGGACTTTTACTTAAGCAACAGAGTATTTTAACAGTGTGGTATTAGTACTTTTACTGAAGTAAAGGATCTGAATACTTCTTCCGCCGCTGCTGTGGTCTGCACATTCGTTAAAACAGGAAGCCAACAGGCTCAGAGTCAGGTTAGAGACGGTTCCCACAGATCTGACTTCTGCTGTCTGATAGCATCTCTAATGAATAGCTCGTTGTGCTGAGCGCTGACAGACGGACTGACGAAGCTGTGAGGGAACAGGTTCATGTTTTTGTACGGGCAATCACGCATGCCATCTTAACTGTTTGACTTGTCATCCCCGTTGCTGACATGCCATCTTTAACCTCAAACACTCTCATGAAATAGTTTAGCGTCCCTGCTGGCCGGCACTCTCCTCCTGTCAGCTCGCCTTTGTGTTTGTTGGGAATGTTTTGTTTTGTTGCTGATGATGGTGGCTGCTGATAGGGAGCAGCTCGCTGCAGATCTCCATCAGAGGTCTGAAACTTTTATTTCTGCAGCAGAAGGCTGAATGCCTAGAAATCTAGACGCACCCTAGAGGCAGCAAATGTAATTTGCTGCTAGGGTTAGTCCAGCAACTCTCTGTTGGCTTGCGAGATGGAAAAAGCAAACTCTAGTCAGGCCAATCACATCGTGTATAGAGTCGGTGGGCGGGCTTAACATAATGACGGCAGAGTTGCGACGGTTCCGCGTGAATTCCCTGCTACTTGAAAACAAAGAAGATGGCTGGGGGGTGGTACGCGATCACAGAAGGCTTGTATCACGTGGACGCACCGACAGTGTTGTTGTCATTACTTAGAATTCCTCATGGGGGCGACAGAAGATATGCACTATAGCTTTAAATTTATATACTGGCATTGTTCCATAATTTCACCCCCAACAATAGCAATAATTTTTAAATTTCTTTGTTTGCTTTAAAAAAAAAAATGTCTCAAATCATTTTTACTTTCATATATTGAAAGAAAAAACCTTTGGATACAGCATGGAAGTGGTTTAAATTAGGCCCGAGCATTATCTGCATTATTTTATAATAACAAGCAACAAGCAACCAAAGACGCTGAGCTGTGGCTCTTTGCCTGCCGCCTCATCTTTTACCTGCGCTGCTGATCTGATAATCCTTCAGATGTGAAGGGAGAGCTGAGCTTAGTCACATCAACAGACACTCTCACATCGTCTGACCTGAGGATCAACAGAGAAAGCTTTTAAAATACTTCAGCAGAGAGGGAGGCGCTTCTTCCGGCTGAGAGTAACTCTCAGGTTTCACTCAGGTAAAGTGGTGATGGACCTTTGCCCCGGTACGTGAAGGCATCACGCTGCTGACCATCAGTCAGCATATCTCACAGGTCTACACCTCAATTCAACTCAGTTTATTTAAGAAAGGGACAGTGCAAATTAATAAAACATGATTATATATGGGTTAAAAATGCCACAATTAGCCAAAAGTCTGGGGGGGGGGGGGGGGGGGGGGGGGGGGGGGGCTTCTGCCTTGAATGCTTTCTCAAAAATATTTTGGGGTTTTAAAATAACTTCAACTTTGTGTCTTTTCCCCTTACGCCGCCTTCACATTGGCACAGTAGATACGGCTGCGAAACGACTGGAAGTCATTCATTTCCTATGATTCGCAGACCGCATGCGAATGTGTCCGAACTGATGCGAACGAGTGTGTGTGGTGTGGAAAAAATTGGGTCCGTTGGTCATCCGGATGCGTTCAAAAAGTTTAACTCCTACAACAATCTGAGCGGAAGTTAGCGCTGCTATGGTACTGACAAACAAATCTGAATTCTTAACTTTTAATAAAATAAATAATGATTTCATAACAATATGTTGTCATGTAATTTTCATGATTTCCTAATGTTAGCTAGCTAGTATCTAGCTATGTCTGTAGTAACGTTATGTAGGCATATATGTATAGTGTTACCGTTCTCTTAATACATCCATGCTAGCTACCGCTGATGTTAGCTACTAGCTGATAGCCCCAGCAGTTTGGGAAACTCTAATGATGTTACATCCACGTTACAGGCTTTACAGCATACATACATCCATACATCCCTCGGATGTATAATAAGATAATAAAAAAAAATAATTATACTTGCTTCCGACGCTTTCAACGGTGTAGTACGACGTCCCCTGGGGGCGCATTGCGTATTGCGGAGCTGATTTCAAGTGCCAGTGTGAAGGCACTTACTCACTGCTGTATATTTACCTATTTGTTCTATTTTTATTCTTGTACTTACCACTACCACTTCTTTTTTTTGGAATCTTAGACTCCATACCAGTCCAGAACCGGTATAGAGGTACTGTGATGTGAAAGAGTGTGGGTGCTTTTGTAATGATGTGAATTTTTCTTTCTTGATCAACGGCATGTAGACAGACTTAAGAGCAACATGTATAACTTAATTCTCTTTAAATAAAAAGTTTAATAACAATAGAAAAATGTCAGAAAAGTAGCCTACCATAAAACCAACGAATAAAGCAACAACAACGTCAGAAAAAGCTAAATATTGTACAAAGCGCCAAAAACATCGACAGCGTTGAAAAAAACGTCCAAATCCTCGACAAAAAAAATCATGTTACAACCATCCTGTTTTTCCTAAATGATAAAGAGGCATTGTATTATCAGACAGCTTGAAGAATATAGTGCATATAGCCACTGTAAATGGAGTATGCGTAAAACGTAAGCCCACCCACGACCTTTTCCTTAACCTAACTGCATCAAAAGTGACGCCAAGCGCGTCACGTGACCAAGCGCATTTAGATAAAGTGCGTTCAGATATGATGCTAAGGGAGACATTTAGCGTCAATAACAACCCCAAAGGCACCTGACCAAGCGTCCGTATTTTACGCGATGCGAGTGAGAATGTGTTGTGTGCGCGGCTTCTCAGCAGGCATGTTGCGGCCGGTCCTGAGACGTCATGGAGAAAAGAGTGGAAATAAGTAACTAATTACATTCACTCCTGTTGTTATGTGTAATTGTTTAGCTTTGTGGTGACTATATACTTGTCATTTTTGGAGTTGTATTTAAGTTTGGCTTATAGCCTTACTTCAGTGTTTGGGGCTGTTAATAATTAATAGTGTGTGTGTGTGTGTGTGTGTGTGTGTGTGTGTGTGTGTGTGTGTGTGTGTGTGTGTGTGTGTGTGTATGTGTGTATGTGTTACATTATGGAAACATCAGACAGTTTTTGCCTCTCTTTAGGTGGCAGGAGTGTTTGTCTGTCTGTAACTGATTTTGTCTATTGTCTTACCTGTATAAATAAAGGTTAAACACAATAAAAAATAAAAAGGAGAAGTGAGATTCAGTCCCTATTTTCTCTTATTTGGGCACTTTCCTCACCTAACTCACTTCCTGTACCTCCCTTCCTTTCCTCTCCTTTCTTCATCACTGATTGGTCTTTGCATCCTCCTGCCCCCCCTAATTACCTGATTGAGTTCACCTGGTCAGAGACCTGGTGGTTAGTCAGAGACCTCCCTCCCTCTCAGTCATGCTCCTTCAGCTGGTAAGAGTTATTGTTGCTCTTTAATTACATATCCATGTTAGTGACAACTGACAACTTTATTTACATTATTTTTTGAAGATAGGCGTGTGCATAGGTGTAATTTACTGGGGGGGGGGGAGTTTTCGTCATTGAGATGAACCAATCGGTTGTTAGATCAGCTGAGAGCCAGGCACTTCCCAGCATGCCCTGGGTATCGGAATCGCTGGAAAGCAACTGCAGCGCCTTGCTCCAAAACCTGCAGCCGCCTTGATCTCGTGAGGTCATCGTTGCCTATGTGTGCATGACGTCGGAGCAAGTCGGGATCGAGTTTGGACACAAATCTACCCAGCATGCATTGGGCGTCGATCGCGGCTGACCGACTCTGCGCAGGCCTGGCTCATCTCGAACGAGCCCATTATGAACAGAGATTAGTTCTCCTACTGGAGCTCAATCTGGCCCGACTAACCCTACCACAGAGGGCAAAGGCTGTTTGGGGGGTTTCCCCTCCGTGTGACCCTTGCTGGTGCCCGTGACCCCGCCGTGCCTTCCCAGGGGTCACCAGCGGAAGGAAACAGATGTCACACAGCTTCTTTATGAGGATCTTCATGTATACAAAGTCCCTCAGCTCCCGTTTAACATCGGCTGTTTGTTTTCGGAAGCTTTTCTGTTTCTAGGCCGTTGAAAACAGCAGCTGAATAAGTTTGTTAGAGACAAATCTGGGTTACTGAGAAAAAATATGAAAGGAATATTATATATATATAATATATATTTATTACCTTGTCAAACGGTGATCAAAACGGCCTTTATGTTTGAGGATTATTAGCAGATCTTGACATTAGATTACAGTAACCATTCACCTATGCAAAAGCTATTTATATAATTATTCTATTTTCAGTCACCCAAAAGTTTACCACTGTGCAAAAAAGACAGTATTAGTATTATTAATACAATACACACTAATTTATTAGTTTATGACATTTTGTATTAATCTGAATCTGCAAAGTAACTAAAACTTTGAAATGAATGTAGTGGAGTACGTCCAATATTTAGCTCTGAGAAGTAGTGGACTAGAAGTATAAAGTAGCAGGAAATGTTCGTGCATTTCAGCCACATTATATTGAGTTACTTTTGAACTTCCAAATGTAGAATTTGTTTGGACTCTGAAGCACCACAACAACAACAACTTGCTATTGAAAAAAATCAAAATTATGATGAGTTTTATCTGAAGTCTGGAATGACGTCATGTCATGAACTCAAAGAGTCATTTGGTCTTTCCACTCCTCAGCTTCCAGAGTGGACAAATGGACGGGAGATCTTCATAAACACCAGCGTGAGGGGAACGACCAGGTAAGATTTGAAATCTGTCTTCAGTCTAGAGAGTACAGACACTGGCTAACATCTGAAACTCAAATAGCGAAATAAAGCAAACATACCGAAGCTGTTCAAGGTAAAGTTTAAGGAAGGTATTTCACTTGTGTGGCATACGAGTCTTGCACATGAAGATAAAACATCTGGTATAAAAGCGCAAGAGTGTATTTTTTGTACAACAGCATTACGTAAGTTATGCATTTGTCATATGCACACAACACAACACTTAGAGAGATGCAGTCGAAGGAGATGAAAATCTCAGGCTTCCTTCAACAATGCTCATTAAAGGAGAAAATTGTGCAAATAAAAAAATTGAATCTAAGACATTAAATAGTGCAGAAGTTCAAATATAGGGCTTTTCATTTGTGTTGCATATGACCTATACATCGAGATAAAAAAAATCTGGTATAAAAGTGCAAGAATGTTGTTTTTGTTTTTTGTTGTACACTGTTCAAACTAAATCTCAGACTCCCTTCAACTCTGGTGATTAAAGGTCCCATATTGTAAAAAGTGAGATTTCCATCTCTTTTTTAATTATATTAATATAATAATAATATTGAACTTTATTTGTATAGCACCCTTTAAAACTAATAGTTTACAAAGTGTTTTGACAGATGAAACAAAAGCACATACAAATCAATACACATACACATTAATACACATCATTGTAGAGAGAGAGAGAGAGATGTAAACTGGTTGTAAGTATAAAAAGGTAAAGTGACCATTTAATAGCATTGTCAAATGACTTTAACAGCACAACATTCAACTGACAAACTGATGCACAACTTAAACAGCTTATGTGCACCCAGCTAAGAAAATCTGACAGCTTTCTGACAGTCACGTTGACACATTTATGGCAGAACTGTGAGAAATTCTGTCATGCTGCGTAGACAGATGAAGCTGAATGGAATAAATTACATTTCAAACTGACGCTTTCTTGCCTTCTTGGCAGCGAGCTCAGCTGTGGATCTGTTAAATTCATCGTGGATGCGACGTGTTTTCCAGTCAAGAGGATAGAATAACGAGACCACACAGTCCTGAGACACTAATAGACGCAAATGGTTTCACTTTGAAAAGCTGCCCCCAGTTATCAGGATAGTCAGAACAATATTTGTCTCACAGTTAGGAATAGGAATGTTTGTCCTATACTTTAGAGCAGGGATGTCAAACTCCTTTTCACTAAGGGCCACCCTGGAATATGAATATCACATCAAGGGCCAGGCATGCTTTAATTGGGAAAAGTAAAATATCTTTGACTATATTGCTGCATGTTGCTTTTTTTGCCGTTAGTTACATTTTTCGTAATTTTTGTTGCTTTCTCTGACACATTTGTCACTTTTTTCGACTTTTGTTGCATTGAAAAACAGTGTCCTGTATTTTTGGGTTTGGCCCACAACTACATTAATGTATTGTGAACCTACTACGAGCCTTGAGTTTGACACATGTGCTTTAGAGGAGACTGAAGATTTGAAGTGCCGTAGTTGTTCCCTTTGGATATATGATGGGACAGTAAATCTCAGGTAATCCGTGTTGTATTTTAACCTCTGCGGCTCGGCTTGGTCATTAATGTATTGTCACCTTGATCTAAAGTCTGGAAAAACAATAAAAATTCCTCCTCTGCACTAAAGCGGCTCAGTGGCACTCATTAGCAGAAATGAAACGGATTAAATGTGAGCATGAATGTACTGTATGTCGCTGCTCTACACTAGCATCATGTCTGCTGATTGGAAACTGCCTTTTATCACCTTTTAACAAGTGGAAACAGAGCTTGTTTAGAGAATATATCCTCATGGTGAAGCCCCTTTACGGATTCACGGGGTTTAATACTCAAAATAACTTATGTCATGTTATTAAAATACGGTATTTCCATTTAAAACTCCTTTAAAAATCTGCTACTTGTAACCGTAATCTAAAAATCAAGCTTCAATAAATGACAGAATCCATAACAGTTCATGTTTTTAAAGTTCAAAATCTTCACATTTAATCTAAAGATAACCCTAAATGTCATTAGATAGCTGTACACTCATGCACCAACAACACTTAAGTCATCTCAGTTTCAAATAAATCAACATTTTTGGTCTGTTTTCATCAAGTTGCTACCGTTCTCTTGATCTGAGGATGTACAATGTTCATTTGTCTTTTTAAACCTGTCTGTAAGTGATGATTTCCCCCCCACATTATATCTTTGTAAACACATGTTTAACCTGTTTTTTTAACAACCAGCGTGCGGGTGAACTCGACCCCTGGAGGCTCCGCAGGGAGGAGAGTTCAAACCTCCGGTCCGACTGATCAACAGCAGATGAGGACGGTGACACTCTGATCCGACGTTGCACGTCACTGGTTTTATAAAGGTGAGTCAGGCACAGAAACATGGCGCCGTTGATCTCGTAAATCAGCAGGACAGTAAGTAAACACTGGGCCTGGATCTCATGAATGTAATCGTACAACAAGAGTCAATCATACTTACACTAACTGCTGTCGAGGCTGAGAATAAATGTCCCAACAGAAGAACTATAAAGTGCTAAATGTTGTGTTGAGGTGGACCGACTTAACCTAAATGTCCCTCGAGGCTCATATCGGACGGTTTTCGGACAAAACACGAGGTCAAAAAGTGCGATTAGGTGACGTAGGACTGCCGTCAACATGATGCTACAACTTGGAAAGAATCATTTGCATGTTACAAATATGTGGATTTCATTTGTAGCTTTCCTGATGTAGCTTTGATCAGTTAGCAAGAATTGTACAAATATATCAACAAGTTGCTCGTGCTGTAGTTGTCGAGTCTGGTCTCGAGTCAAGATGTTTTTGTATTGTCTCGGACTTGGCCATTGGTCTCGCCAAATATTCTAGTTGGTCTCGTCCAAGTCTTTTAACTTAACTTCCTGTGTGTGTGTGTGTGTGTGTGTGTGTGTGTGTGTGTGTGTGTGTGTGTGTGTGTGTGTGTGTGTGTGTGTGTGTGTGTGTGTGTGTGTTCATGACTCTGTCTGATGCTGTGAAGGGGTTTGGAACCTATTGGATATATTATGCTGCAGACCTTGAAGATGAGTATTAAGAGCGACAACGGTAGCGAGTAGTGTGAAAGCACGAAATTCGCATAGGGAGGTTGGTTGGAGTGGTGGAGGGGTCAAACAACAAAGGACTTTATCCCAGGAGACTGGGGATCGTGTCCCGTTCTTCTTTTCCTAAACCCAACTGTCCCATTATTGTCCTGTGTGTCACGGAACCGTACCTTTTATGAGCTCACCCACGATCTTTTACGACCAAGAGCGATTAGATAAAGCCTGTTTAGATATGACACTAAAGGAGACTTTAGCGCCAATAACATCTCCAAACTGACCAAGCATCCGTATTTTACGCGATGGGAGTGAGAATGTGTTGCGTCGGCCTACTTTAATAATTGTGACACTTTGTGTGTTGCACTTGTCTATTTGTGTGTCTATGTTGGCGTTTGTGTTGTTGCTGGTTTTTGATTTTATTGGCTACGTGTTATTGTTGGTGTATTGTAGCCTACGTTGCAAATAGAGGGCAGTCACATTGTGTTTCAGCTAGAGCAGCAGAAATGCAGGCACCGGTCCTGACCGGGACGGATTCATCTGCAAATTTAATTATTCATTTGTCAAACACATTGCAGTCGTTGAGTAATGGAGAAATGTGGGCGGACCACCCACCCTGCAGCTGCTGAAACGGAGTCCACAGAGAATAGTTACACTGTTTCCACAGGTCACTTGTGTCTGCTGTTAAATTTGTGAACCAGGAGCACGGTGTGTGTTTTTTATGAGCGTGTGTGTGTGTTCAAACTGTAGCAGCTTGATGAACACATTTGCTGTACAGGGGGGGGGGGGAGAATTTAAACGAGCATCTTCTTGCATGTTCGATTAAAACAATTTAAGTTGCAGCACGTTACGTGAAGTCTCCGACAAGATAGGGTCATAAATCTGCTCCGATGAGTTACTGCAGCTCAGGGACACTCGGGTGTTTTGGTCGAGGGGGCTGCCATGTTGTAAAATAGCCAAGACCATCACGCCATCGCTCATGGGAAATTATCAACCACGCAAAGAAATAGTCCCGCCAAGGATTTCCTGACATCCTCAGCCACGTCACATGAAAGCCGGAATTCATGAAAGAAGATCAACAGTTTTTGTGCAGCCAAATTCAGATCTGTTTTCTTTTCAGCATGAATTTCAAAAAGCTGTTCATTTACATGGATTTGAGTCAAAACATTATTGTCAAAAGTAAACCGGGATTTGTTGCATCTTCAACAACAAAGCAATATGAACTTGTTTTCTTGCATTTATAAACATTTAATTCAATAAAGCAAATTACACTTGATGTACTGTAATAGTTCAACAACACCAACTCTAGTTTCCTTCATAGAGACTTTACAATAGAGACCACTGTGCTTTATTGACTTATCTTTAATTGATTTACAAATATTGAAGAATATTAATTGTAAAATAAAACGGCCTAGATTAAATTCCGAATTTCTTACACCTCAAATAAACATGCAGAACAGGTGGAGTTTATACAGGAGGACAGCAGAGGTGGAAGTAACAAATTACATTTACTCTCAGTACTGTAATAAAGTAATCTTTTGTGTAATTGAGTATTTTCAAAAATCCGTAATTTTACTTTTACTTAAAGAGATGCTCTGCCGATTTTAAACCAGCTCTGTGTCATCTTTGTGTGAGCAGTGAGTGCAGATGAACGGTGTTTGACTTCTCTCCGGCTCTCAGCGGAGGTCTGCTGGACATCCGTGCCGCTTTTTGCGTCATCTGGCGGATCTCGGTAGACCTTGGCTGCTTTCGCTCCATACACTGGCGCAAAACATCATCATGTGCACACACTGCCCACACAAAGATGTCACAGAGCTGGTTTAAAATCACTAAAAAGGTACTTTATATTACACGTATTGTACTTCAATACTTTTCAGAAAGTGATGTTGTTTCACTAAACATTTAATGCAATTTATTTTGCAGCCTAAAGGTGTTCTTTAATTTTAACAGTAGTCTCAAATATCAACATATAACACCCCCTTTTTGAAAATGTAACGCAGTAACATTTACTCAAAGTACATTTTTACACCAGTAAATATACTTTTACTCAAGTAAAATTTCTTTAAAGTTACAGCACTTTTACTTCAAATGTATTTGCTGAGATAATTCGTCGAATAATTGCGATAATCAGTTAATAATTTTAGTAATTTCTCAAGCAAAAAAACATTTTCCCACTTAGCTTAAGTATTTACAGCTTTTCTCAGTTTTAAATTATTATAGATTACATATCTGGGCTGTTGGTCGCACAGAACAAGTTGTTTGAAGACACCCATTGGGGCTTTTGTAAAGTGTGACGAGCTTTTTCCACTCTTGTCTGACACTTAACAATTAAAGCTATAGTGCGTAGTTTCTGTCGCCCCCATGAGGAATTCTAAGTAATGACAACAACACTGTCGGCATGTCCACATGATACAAGCCTTCTGTGAACACTGGAGTTTCTGCACGGTAAAGTCACCGGACGCCACAATCTTCTGAACACAGTCATACTGAGAAATCCAGAGAGAGTTGTGTAGAGCTGATAGTCTTAATTAGCTTTGTAGCAACTCATTTGGCAACGGCTTGAATGTAACGGACGTTCATTAATATCAAAAAGTTACACACTAAAGCTTTAATGAATTTATCTAAAATACATGCCGCGTCAATCAAATGGAAAGTAATCCTCAGTTGCAGCCGTAGCCTGAACTTTTTAAGATGTTTTTATAAAAACACGGACACAATCTTGGGCAGTAAACTTCTTTCTTTTCGGTTAAATTCAAAAACATAGTTCCCAGATAGTGTACGACAGACTTTCCATGACTTTATCTGCTCCCTGTTGTGCTTCTCGGTGTTGTAAACCTGCCTCTGCATTGGTTTTTGAAGGACTAGACAAGACCAGATGGAGATGGAGAAGGCTGTGAAAACAAGATGGCTGCCAAACTCGCCTGGTTTCATCAGCGGTCGTGGTCCTGTGGGTGTGCTGGGTCCAGATCCAGAGGTGAGAGGGGGTCACAGGCAGACAGTGACAGATCTGAGGGACTGGGGGACTTCTCCACCCTGTGTTTTGTCTGTGGTCCTCTCCGTGTACAGTCACGGCAGACCGGCAGCTCTTAGTTTGACGTCGGAGGGCGGGGGGTGCAGTGTCAGGCCTCGGGGAGGTTTGTGAGATCAAAGACGACCAATCGCTGGCTGAGCTGCTCCACTTAAACCCAACAGGCTGAAGTAATAACACACATGACTTCATGACATCATGGTGGAATAATGATGTGGATCTCTTGCAAAAACAAGAGAGGCTTAGAAAAGAGTGAAGCTTGAGTTTCTCAGCGGCAGAAATCATCATTAATTGTGTTGTTCTTGGGTCAAATTTGACCCGTTTTTAAACGTTTTTTTACATCAGAAAGATAGGTTTCTTTCAACCAAATTGCCCAAAGATAACATGGATGCATGGACGTGCTTCGCAGGTGAAATTAATGATTACTTTCATTGAACTTTGGGTGTTTTGTTAAATTTTATAGCATTTGAAAAAAAAAAATTTAATTATTTCATTAAACTTTGATAGATAAGCCAGTCTGTGATCCACTCAACGTCCCCTGATCTTAACTATTAGTCAAAATAATTCATAATTTCTGCTTTTTTCTCCATGAATAAAAGGGAAGTTTTAGAAACATCGGAAAAAACGCCAAAAAAGTTACATTTTCAATTTTGATCCCTAAGGACAACAAGTTGATGCCAACCCAGTCTCACGGCAGTTTGTGAAATGTTTACGTAATTGAATCTATGGATTTGTGTACACGGACACGTTTAACTCGTTTTGTTTTTACACAAATTTTTCACGATTCTTTCTTTCTGTCAGTCGGGCTGCAGCAGAGAAGCTGCAACCTGATCTCACAGAATTCCGTGAAATGAACACGGCCCCTTAACCCAAAATCTGTGGCAGTTTCACGGACTCACCGAAAATTCCGTGATGGGCCCACGGAAGAATTCCGGGTTGGGTTTAGTAAAAGAAGAACGGGACGGTTGGGTTTAGGAAAGGAAGAAAGCAACGGTTGGGTTTAGGAAACGTGACACGCGGGACACGATCCCCGGTCTCCGGTCTTCTGGGTGAAAGTCCTGCGTTGTTTGACCCATCCACCCCCACAACCAACCTCCCTATGCAGATGTTCTGCCTTTCATATATACTCACTACCGTATAGTCGCTCTTAATACATTAGTTTAAAAAACGTCCTGACCATCACGAAAAAAACGAGATAAACGTGTTCGTGTAAACATTTCACGAACTGCCGTGGGACTGGGTTGTAATGGCTGACAGGAAGACAATACGAGAGTTAAATGTGTGTGAGACATGCAGCAGGAAGTCAGAGAGGCTAAACGATAATGAGTAGTTATTTTAAGAGTTGGCTTGATGGCAGTGTGGCTAAATAAAAGTTAACAGCAGGCTGCACTGTTCGTTAAACCTAACAGAACAAAACGGGGGTGAAGTTTGAGTGCTATGCTTCCTCTGTATAACTAGACCTCTAATTGTATCAGACTTTTTGAGGTTTTTGGGATTAAGTGCCACTTTCAGGCCAAGGAAACATCGAGGAAGTCGAGCATTCATGAAACTCCTAGAACAGCAGCACTATAAAACTGCTAGACAAATTAAAACATATTTATTCTTTAGGTGTTTGTATCAGAAGGCTGAAAAATGTCCAAAAACCCTAAAGGAGGCGCTAACAGAGCTCTAGGGTCTGATGTAAGAACACGTTCAGAAACCAAAATCCAGGGATACCTGAGTGGCTCACCTGGGGGAGCGTGCGCCCCCGTGGTCAGAGGTCCCGTCCTTGCCGCAGCGGCTGGGGGTTCAATTCCCACCTGCTGCCCTTTGCTGCATCCCATTTCTCTCTCCCCTTTCATGTCTAAGCTGCCCTATAAACACTGGATTTTTTTAATCCAGTGTTTGTTTCTTTTGTATGTTTTAATAGAGCACTTTCCAAACAAACCAGGTTTGTGCCAAAGTTCTTTACATCGAAAATAATTGCGCAAAAAAAATTATCACAAGGCATAAGTAGGCCTACTTTAATACATGCATTAATAATACATTTGTATTCATACAGGGCTGCTAAGTGAAGAAAAGAGAGGAAAGGAGACAAAATTATATTCAAGTATTATAGATCGTATTTAATGTGCCTGAAGTGAAAATATGAAAGTGTGTGTATAAACACACAGCAGGGTGAAACTGTGAGGCTGCAGTTGGTGGAAACAGTGTGATGGATGCCTGGTTTTCTTGATAGTGACATGAAAAGTGTCAGTGTGAGGATTACCTGCAGGCTGCTGCCACCTAGTGCCAAAACATCAGTTATTGTAGAGCAACAAAGATTTGAGTTACTTGTACTTTGTCTTTTCTGCTCAGGCCACACTACATTTATCTGATCCCTCAACAAGAAAACACAGACAAAACAATGACAAGGGTCCTTAACCCTGGTTTTATTTCAGTTAGTCTAATAGCTGGTTTGATTTGCATTGAGAGATGACCTTATGGAAAGTACCCCATGCCAATCTCTAGGTATGGTGAAGGGGATGTGATGATGTGGGGCTATTTTAATTCCAAAAGCCAAGATAACTTTATCAGGATGCATAGTATCCTGGATCCATGAAATAACTGGCCTTTAAAAATCAAAATCTGCCTGCCTCAATGGGAATTTAACATAGGGGTATACTCACCGTCTACCAAGAGCCTGGGTCTGTCCAAGGTTTCTCCCTAAATGGAAGTGTTTCCTCACCACTGTCACACTAAATGCTTGCTCTTGGGGGAATTACTGGAATTGTTGGATCTCTGTAAATTATAGTGTGGTCTAGATCTGCTCTATCTGTAAAGTGTCTTGAGATAACTCTTGTTATGATTTGATACTATAAATAAAATTGAACTTATGCCCCTGTATTTTAAGGAAGAACATTTATTTATTTACGATACATTATTCATTCACAAAGATAATTGGTGTCCTTAAAGGTTGGATTTTTCCTCATTTTTTTAATTAAGGCATTAAGATCAATTTCCAAAAGATTATTTTTTTTTATTCCTCTTTTTAGTCAACTTTAGCATGGGTTCATAAACTTAGGAGCACCACTGGATTCACTGGCTGCAGAGTAATTCCCGCCTTTTCCTTTATTTTCCCAAGATGCAATGGATTTAACAGTAACCGTAATCTGTAACATTCGCAGATAGTGCTTTCATACTATTTTTTTTATTATTATTTCATTATATTTTCTCCCAGAATGCATTGCCCTTTACAGTATGATCCTGTAACACATTAAAACAGTAAGATACTGTGAGATTTTAGCATCAAAGGTTTTCAGTGTATTGGTCCTTAAATGCTCACACAGGTCAAGGTTCTTGTGTAAATTTCACATATTACTTGTCCATAAAATGCTACTCTGTAGTGGCCGGGTTGGCTCAGTTGGTAGAGCAGGCACACATAGGTTTCTGCCTTGGCGTAGAGGTCTGTGGTTTGAGTCCAACTTGTGATGATTTCCTGCATGTCTTCCCCCCTCTCTCTCCCCTTTCTCACCTAGCTGTCCTGTCCATTAAAGGTGGAAATGCCCTAAAAAAAATAACCTTAAAAAGAAATTCATCTTTTTAGTTCCACTTTGGTGTTTCCATGTTTTTTGATGATGTCCCTGTTAGGAACAACAGACTCTTGAACTTTGGCTTTTTAATTCAGCCCTAAATGAATCCTCTCAGGTGCTGCTGATGTTTTATCATATTTAGTTTTTTACCGTACTCTACATATAGTCAGGGCGGCTTAGCATGGCGAGCAGAGCGAAGGCTGGCGGCTTTACAGAAGCTTTACTCTCTCTGGCGGGGAAATGACTCGCAGGCTTGCCGACATTAAGACTCGATTTCAGAAGTCTGACACAGCAGCTGGTCGCCGTAACGAGCCGCCTCACCCCGCGATCACTTCCGACTTAAAAGGATTTCTCTCCCAGATTCCTATTTGGAAAGCAGACAGCAGCATTATGCTGCTGAATGCAGAATGAGACAGGAAGGAGCAGGAGCGTCTGACTGGGGGGAAAAAAGGGACCGAGTAGCCAGGGCCCAAAAAGATGCTAGAATAAATAGCTGTGGAAGCGGGGAGGGGTCCATAGAAAACGCCTTTCTACAGGGCCCAGAATTTTGTGCTACACCCCTGGGAAGGAGTGATCTGTTTCCTTGTTTCCTACATTCTCTTTCCCCTCGTTCCCATTCCTAAGTACCCTCTGGGGTAATAATTTATAACTGGTCGATGATTGGATAAAACCAGTTGATATCGTCACACTACTTTGAAGAAAAACCTTGATGGAAGTCGCACAGATAGTCTTGGAAATTTGACAATTGAAATAGAAATCAATACCTGAAGATAATCCAGTTTGCTTAAAGAATCACTTAGACAATTTTGTATTTTAAAGCGGCTTTAAGAGGTGTTTGGTGTTTTAAGCCCCTAACTTCGTCTTCCAGGCCTGGAAGGCACTAGGATTAGGCACATGGATGTATTAAGAGAACTGGATACAGCGTTCGGCGGGAAGCCCCGTACATTCCAATGAGAGAGCTCAAAAGCTCATAAAGCAAACATGGAGCTTGGTTCTTCCGTGTTGACTGCATAGACAGTATATAAACTGGACCAATAGATCCTGTTGCTCTGGACGGAGACCAGTGAAGGATATTAGAAGCTCTTTTCCGGTGATGGCTGAGCGTTACTGAGCAGCCTCCAACTGAGCTTGAAGACGTAGATGTGACGTGAGCAACCTGTCTGAAAGTTGGAAGTCTTCTGGTAGCTGTGCCAAGAGAAATCTCAATCATTCCCAATCTAGCAGAGACGGAGAGCGTAGGTATATGTAAGGAGATAACATAGGCACAGGCTAATTATTGCTAACTAAAATACTATTTAACATTAGTAATTAAACAGCGAATGTAAGTCCAAACTGCCTGAGAGCTTCTCCTGTACTATACGGTAATTCCTCTACTATGAGCCAGTAAGTCTCGTGGTTATGACCCAATCGTTAGCCTATTTTTACAAAAACGTCTGCTACGGAGCCATAACGTGAGCTACAAGGTAATGGAGCCTTTTATACATTGTCGTGTTTCTTTAGAAATAAACAATGGACAAATAGTCTTTAAAAAATGTCCAGATGTAAAGTTATTGGCTGTCAAAGTGGCGCCAAAATGAATGGCAGTCAATGGAACACTAAGTGGAGGTGATGGCTTGGTAGCATCAAAATGGCGCCATAGAAGCTACGCGTTCCAAGAAGAACGCGTAGTAGTTAGCACTAGCTAGCTAGCTAGCTAGCTAGTGCTAACTACTACGGTTAGCCTGCAGTTTCGTGAACAGAGCTTCTATTAATAACATCCATGGCTTCATCTCTCATCCACGTTACAGGCTTTACAGCATACATACCGTGGAACACATGGTGAATTACAACCATTAGCGTTAGCATTATCCATTATTACAGCTACAGTCATATGAGCATGCGCAGTGCAGTCTGCTTGTGTTCATTATGCACTTTCATCATGCCTAGTTTAATAACTCTGGATTCGGCTACTAGTAAATGTTAAAAACGTGACATTTTAAACAAGGACCTTTTAAGTGTTCGGGCTGGTAAGTTGATGTACCCCCAAAAAAATTATCTGCTGAAATATAGTAGTTTCCTTCGCCATGCAAAGTCTATGTGAAAAGTCTTTCTGGGCCATGGGGTGCGGTTCCACCCTTATCCGCTAAGCCCATGCTGGCTTTAAGACATAGCGCTCTTCCTGGGGGCTTGATTAGGCAATGGTTAGGATTAGGGTTAAGGTTAGAGTTAGGTACCTTGACGGTCGCAGCGCTGCCTTGAAGTCGACTTTGGGGGCTTAAAATACCATTGAGCGCATTAAGATTAAGATTATAATTATTATTATTCACCTTAGGTTGTTTCTTTTTACCTCTCCTGCACAATCTATGCAGTTGTTTTATACTTTTTGTTTTCATCACTTCTTTACTGTTAATAAACTAAACCACATGTGTCAAACTCAAGGCCTGCGGGCCAAATCCGGCCCCTCGCAGATTTTGATCCAGCTGTCATATCAATTTAGGTTCACAATAAATATTGGTCCACCTAGTTTTTGTCATTTTTTTTCGACGTTTTTGAGGCTGCTTCCAACGTTTTTGTCACTTTTTCCATCATTTTCTTTCTTTCTTTCTATGATGGCTGAGGAATGTTTGTAAGGCTTTATGTCGACCAAACTGTGAGTGAGAAGACAATATGGTACATGCAACAATACAGTCAAAGATATTTGACTTTTTCGATTAGACAAAAGCATGTCAATAAACCATACAACCCTTGATGGGATTATCTTTTTCCAGTGTGGCCCTTAGTGAAGTTGAGTTTGACACCGCTGAACTAAAGAATGGAAAAACGGCTTAAGTCTCTTACAGAAGCCCTGAAAGGTGTGTGTGTGTGTGTGTGTGTGTGTGTGTGTGTGTGTGTGTGTGTGTGTGTGTGTGTGTGTGTGTGTGTGTGTGTGTGTGTGTGTGTGTGTGTGTGTGTGTGTGTGTGTGTGTGTGTGTGTGTGTGTGTGTGTGTGTGTGTGTGTGTGTGTGTGTGTGTGTGTGTGTGTGTGTGTGTGTGTGTGTGTGTCATCCGTAATATTTGTGTCCCTGTAACATTTTTCTTCATGAGGACATAAATAAAGTGTGTGTGTGTGTTGGCATGTGTCTGTGATGTCTGAAAAAAGCCACAGCCTTTAGTGTTTGCTTCCATACTCAATGAAAAAAAAACTTTCACTTTGCTTTCCAGGGCTCCGTAGTCTCTTGAAATACTGAAGTGGAATAACAGAACTTGTATTTGAAAAGTATCCTGTTATCTTGTCAGTGCAGTGAAACTGCGTTAATGTGTCCCGGCCTGTAGATGGAGCCACTCGTCTGTTACTCTGTTAGAGTTTTTTCATATTCCTTCTGTAATTACCACTCTAAAAAAACAGAAAATAGACGTTTTTAATGAGCCTTGTCGAAGGAGAATTTCTGTCACTGCTATGGGACAGACAGCAAAGTTATATATGTGTCTGTCTGTCTGTCTGTCTAAGCCTCTTTCTCTCTCAGAAAATATATTAAGATAGAAATAAGCATACAGCTAAAAACAAAGACAATGCCGCACAAAGAGGTAAAATAAAAGCATTAAAGGATTACGTACGTAATAGCAAGCAAAGTGTATTTATGTAGCACCTTTCACAATAACAAAGTGCTTCACAGTAACAAAGAAATAATCTAATCTAGTATAGTCAAGTAAATAAAGCAAAAATCACCAGATAAAAATATAGAACATAACATAAGAACAGACGTAAGACACAAGTTTAAAACTCACGCTACCTAAATGTCAGAACAGATTAGCTGATCTTTTTTGGTATATATTTTTAGCCAATAACTTGTTACCGCTTAGTTTTTCACTTCTTTATGGAACTGATGGTGAATAAACATCATTCACATGAAATTATCGGTCATTTTTGAGTAAAATGAGCAGAAATTAGGAATTATCTTGAATAATAGTTAAAGTGATGGTTGGGAGTAATTTCACCCTAGGCTGCTTTGCACCTTGACCTCGAGCCAATCAACCCCCCATAAGCTTTTCCCCCCGTTATAACGTTGGTCGAGTTAGCGTTATCAGCTGGTTAGCTTAGTGCAGGCGCTAATGGATCCACGTTTGTATCTCGTAAATTACCTCACTAATGATGCCCGGAATGATACCAAACTTCTACAGTAGTACAAATAGTTTCTGTACTTTGAAAACGAGGCATTAGAAAGTTTGTAACTACACGAGAAGTATGTAAGTACTGCGCGATAGCGCCGATAGCGCAGTAGCAGCTGAGAGGAATACCATCAGGCAAGTGTTATTTAAATATACTTCTGGTATAGTTACAAACTTTCTAATGCCTCATTTTCTAAGTAAACAAACTATTTGTACTACTGTAGAAGTTTGGTATCATTCCGGGCATTATTAGTGAGGTAATTTACGAGATACAAACGTGGATCCATTAGCGCCTGCACTAAGCTATTTTATATATATATATATATATATATATATATATATATATATATATATATATATATATATATATATATATATATATATATATATATATATATAAAAATAGGAATTATCTTGACTAATAGTTAAAATCAGAGGAACATGTGTTTATGGATTATTAGTACAATAAATAATAGACATAAAAATACAAAGGAAAACATAGGTACATAAAATCAGACAGCCATAAAAACCCTTGTCTAACTAAAAGCCTGTTTGAATAACAAAGTATACAGCAACATATAGCACAGTAGTTCCTGATCATTTTGCTATTGCATACATATATATTTTTCCTGTATAAGCTTCCTTTATGTATTTGCAGTTGGCTGGTGTGCACAAACGATGAGAAATAAATGTTTTGTTGAAAGTATAGTATGCGTGTCATGGCTGATAATAATATAATAATCTAATATCACACAGTGGGTAACTATCACACTTTGTCATTTGCAAGATGTCTTTGCATTTTGACTGTCTTGGTCTGAGCAATGATAAGGAACCCTTTGTTTTGATACTGATTTATTCAGTGATGGACTTATTTACATTTGAAACATGAGTTAATTATTTTGAGTGAGTAATTCCCTTTTGCAGGTCACAGAGAGTGATGTGTTCACTGTACTACGTGGTGTGAGGATTGTACTTAGATTGTTTCAGTAATTGTTCCAAATCAATTGAGAAAAACAAAATAATACATTTGAAAAAGAAAAAAATTAATTCTGCACACACTTCTCCCACTCTCCGCATTTTTTTGTTTGTTTATTTCGTCATCGACGTTTCGGTCCCAGGGACCTTTCTCAAGACACAAAGTAGTCGACTACGCTGACCGACTAAATGAAATGAAGAGAAATAAAGGAAAAGCAGAGGTGAAAAATGTGTGTGTATATTTTAATTCTTTTTGAAATGGATCTTTGGCTGCACCACAAAGGAGCCAAGGGGGGGGGGGGGGGGTGTGTGTGTGTGTGTGTGTGTGTGTGTGTGTGTGTGTGTGTGTGTGTGTGTGTGTGTGTGTGTGTGTGTGCCACAAAGGAGCCAAAGCAAGGTGTGTGTGTGTTTCTTTCCACTCAATAAAAAAAATACATAAATAAAATGTAATAAACTACTGAACAATAATATAACATAAAAACACGACTTGTTGGAAATAAATCCATGCGATAGCATTAATTAAGACCTTTTTAAAAGGGCTGAAATGCTTTGTAACACAGACAACCTTGTTATTGTAAGCAGTCATAGGTTCTTAATATGAGGGGTGTGTGTCAGCAGCAGATAAACAGACTGTTTGTCGTGGCTCAGTGAGCCGCTGCTCATCTGGAAATCCACATTTCTTCTCCTCCTCTGTCACGTTTTGTTGTGTGACTGCAGCAAACAGCAGCAGGACGGCTTCGGTCCAAACCGCTGATGCTAACGCTGCATGCTAACTAACTAGCGCTCTGTCGAGGCTTCGTAAAAACCTGTTCATGGTGTCAGAAAAACAGCCCTGTTTTTTCAGCTTTGTGACCATGCATTTTTTCATCTGATCCAAGAGGCTTTTTAAAGACTGTATTCAGCTTAAGAAGTAGGAGAATTGGGAGCGTGCCTAATGTTCCCACAGCCCTATGTTCTCACATTTCTAAGATTTCTTTTTTTTTCACTGAAAATAAGGCCCTGTGTTCCACAGCCCTATGTTCTATTCAATGCAATTTTATTTATAGTATCAAATCATAAAAAGTTATCTTGAGACACTTTACAGATAGAGTAGATCTAGACCACACTCTATAATTTATAAAGTCACAACAATTCCAGTAATTCCCCCAAGAGCAAGCATTTAGTGTGACAGTGGCGAGGAAGAACTCCCTTTTAGGGAGAAACCTGGGACAGACCCAGGCTCTTGGTAGACGGTGTCTGACGGGACAGACCCAGGCTCTTGGTAGACGGTGTCTGACGGGACAGACCCAGGCTCTTGGTAGACGGTGTCTGACGGGACAGACCCAGGCTCTTGGTAGACGGTGTCTGACGGGACAGACCCAGGCTCTTGGTAGACTGTGTCTGACGGGACAGACCCAGGCTCTTGGTAGACGGTGTCTGACGGTGCTGGTTGGGGGTGTGATGAACAGTGGCAATAATAGTCACAATAAAGATAATGGAACAGTGACTAAAAATGGTAGTCGTAGTAGTTCATGTCATAGCAGGGCACTGCAGGGCGTTGCAGGATGTAGCGTGGCACAGCAGAGCATAGCAGGGTGTAGCAGGATGAAATGTTCCAATATTTAAAAAAATATATATAAAATTAGGCCCTATGTTCCCACAGTTCCTTTTTCGTAAATTTGTATCAGATTTGATCCCCTTTTCTCCCAATTTAGTAGCCAATAGACCTTTTTCACGGCAGACATGTTGACATGTCATAGTAGGAAAACCACAGGTGTATTCCAAACCATTAATGATGGCTGCATTCCTCTTAGGAGAGGCTCTGGTATTGAGCATGCTGACTCACTGAAATAGCTCACTGGGACACTTGATGGAACTGAGCCATCGTTAAGGTTATCAATTTCAGCTGTGCTATTCCTACTATGACAAGTCAAAATGTCTGCTGTGAAAAAAGGTCAATTACACCCAACCTATTATCTAGTAGCAATGGACTACAGATGGAATGTAACCCTAACCCTAACATAGGGCCTAATTTTAAAAATGTTAGAAATTGTGGGCTGTGGGACCATAGGGCTGACCCCGGAGAATTTCCTCGACACATAAAGGAACACTTCATCCTCCAGTTTTACAAACATTTAACATCAACACATCTGGAGATACGAGGTTTTCACTGGACAGGAAGGGGAGGAAAAACTGTCATCTGAAAAGTAATAAAAGCTGTCAGACAAATATAAAAATATAACAATATTTACCTCTGAGATGTAGTGGAGTAGAAGTAGAAAGTAGCAGAAAATGGAAATACTCAAGTTAAGTACAAGTACCTACGAATTTGTCAGTACTTACAGTACGAATATATGTACTTACATTCCACCACTGTTGAACTAAATCGTGTCGTGAGCTATTCACCCAAATCTAGTGTGGATCAACAAAAGTATATTTCCAGGATAAAGCCTGGCACAAGGAGCCGGAAAAGGCAAATTCCTTGTAAGTGTTACTTACTTGGCAATAAACTCTTTTCTGAGCTGTCTCTCTCCTTCCTCTCTCCGTGTGTTGCCGTTCTCAAACTCTGTTCTCTTCGGGAAACAATCACAAACTTCGTGCTAGCATACACAGTTTGAAAATGTCAAATTTTTAAGAAAATTTGCATCGTGCAACAAGACAGGCCTGCTTGGTTCTTTCAGGGAATGATTGTAAAGATTTACAAAGAATATGTTTACAGCATTTCCTCTCTAACTGGGACGTTTTGGGACTGAATGGTGGAGATTGTTGTGGACGAAGTACACACAGAGATACACTGGTCAGAGCCAATGAGGTTTAACCATGTATCAGCTCATTGAACTCTTTTGTTGTCTTCCCGTCAACCATGTAACTTTTAGTTTCTCTGTGGTTTTTTTCTTTTTACGTATTTGTCACTTTTTCCAACGTTTTTGAAGCTGTTTTCAACGTTTTTGTCATTTTTTTTTCCCAAGTTTTTCGTCACTTTTTCCGATGTTTTCCCGGCGCTTTTTTTCACGTTTATGTTGTGTTTTTTCGGACTTTCTTTTAGCTTTTTTTTCAACGTTCTTTTTTCAAATGCTATACAATTAAATAAAACACCCAAATTCAATGAAAGTAATGAACTGATCATTTATTCTACTTGTGAAAAGCATTGCATGGAACCATCCACGTTATTTTTTTTTAGTATTTGTTTGAAAGAAACCCAAATTTCTGATATAGAAACTTAAAATTAAAAATGGGTCAAATTCGACCCGAGCACAACAGGAGGGTTAAATAACTCACGTTACTGTATTGTGTCAACAGTTAACTTCATTTAATATTGTATGTGGCATTTTCTTTTGCGGGGTGTAAATGTTCCACCAGAACAAGTTCCTTCCCGAGACTATTTAGCAGATCCACCGTCGCTGCGTCCGGAGCTTAGCGCCGCCCAAAGACGACTGTGATTGGTTTAAAGAAATGCAAACAAGCATGTTTGCAAGAGTGTTTTTTTTTTTTTTTCTCCTATCCCAGAATGCATCTGTGGTGTAGCCGGACCTTACCCCACAGCGCTGTGGAGGTAGAACTGGCAATGTGAGACTAACAAGATTCTGAAATTCAGAAATTTGGGTTTCTTTCAACCAAATTGTCAAAAAAATGAAAATAACGTGGATGGTTCCATACAACGCTCTTCACAAGTGAAGTAAATGATCAGTTCACTACTTTCATTGAATTTGGGTGTTTTATTCAATTTTATAGCATTTGAAAAAAAAATGGATAAAAGAATGTTGAAAAAACATCAAAAACATCAAAAATGGCGCAGAAAAAAAATCGACAAAGGCGTCGGTAAAAGTTTCAGAAGTGTTGAAAAAGATGACTAAAACATTGGAGGGGAAAAAAAAAGTTTTAATTTTAAATTTTGACCAAGAAAAAAAAAATGTGCATGGTCGACCAGTGTTGTAGTCGAGTCACCAACTGTCGAGTCTCGAGTGCCCAGTGTTCGAGTCCAAGTCTGAGTCACCAAAGAAGAGTCTGAGTCGAGTCACCATTACCTGAGTTTGAGTCCGAGTCGAGTCTCGAGTCCCCAGTGTTCGAGTCCAAGTCGTGTCGTCAAGGTTGAGTCTGTGTTGAATTCCAAGACTGCCTACATTTCTCCACTCCGGCACCTTTAAAGAGCTGATATACTAATAAAAGAGGGTCTACATTAAACAAAAATGACACCACTGTCACGATTGCAACTACTGACTTTTTTCTAAGCAACATTTAGCTGTGCTTTTTCCAGCAGGTCAACGGGAAGACAACACGAGGGTTAAACATCATCTGGAGTCTTACTGACACGCCACTTTCCAGATTTCTAAAGAATCTTTAGGGACGCCGTGCATAAAGCAGCTGGTTTTCTGTCAATTAAGGAGACAGCTGCTTAGATTTCTCTCTCAGGGATCCTGTGAAGATTTGAAGATTTTGAGGGTTAGACCCGAGAAGATGCTCCTGGTCCTCATATATTTTCTGCCTGTGTGAGTTTCACCGTCTGATATGAGCTTCAATTAGGTCACTTTTCTCTTAAAGTTTAAATTTTAATTGAACACCATTCATATTCTGCTCATTTTTCATTTATAGTGAGTTAGTTTAACGGTATTTCGATAGACCCTGTTGGCTGTGAAACTGTGGAAATTGGCTGACTTTTATGATAAACTCAGCACAGTCGTATCCAACAATTAACCCTTAAAAGATGTTTTTCCAAACAGATTTAGTCTGTTGGTTTTGATCACTTGAGTCGTGACGACAGCTCTCTGTGAGTTCACACAGTTAGATTTGGTCTGCAAAGATACCACCGGACTCCATTCATATTTTGCTCCCTTTTAGTTTAAAGTGAATTACAAAGTCTGCCAGTATTTCTTTAGACCCTGTTGGCTGTAAAACTGTGGGAATTGTGTTCATTTTAATATTTCAGGTCACTTTTGTCCAACAATTTACCTTTTACAGATGTTGGTTTCCAAACAGATTTTTTTAACCCTTGTGTTGTCTTCTCTTCGACCATGCAATGTTTTGTGTTTCTGGGTCAAAATTTTAAATTCTAACTTATTTTACGTTATGGTCGACTTTTCGACACTTTTGTCACTTTTCCTCATGTTTTTGTCACTTTTTACGATGTTTTTGGCGATTTTTTTTTTTTTTTTTTTCCTGCGTTTTCTTTATGTTTTTGTTTGTTTTTGAAGCTTTTTCTGCCATTTTTGTCAACTTTTTCAACATTCTTTTATGAATTTATTTTCAAATGCTATCAAATTGAATAAATCACCCAAATTCAATGAAAGTAGTGAACCGATTATTTATTTTACTTGTGAAGAGCGTTGTAGGGAACCATCCACCTTATATTTTTTTGTAAATTTGGTTGAAAGAAAACCCAAATTTCTGATATAGAAACTTTTTCAAAATGGGTCCAATTTGGCCCGAGGACAAAAGGAGGGTTAAGCGTTGACCGGCTGATTTTGAACAGTGAGGCAACTCTTCCATTATTTGGTTTATAGGAAATTCATCACATTAAGCTCACTGTGAGAACAGCTAGATTTGGTCTTCAAAAAATGATCTTTTAAGAAACCAGAATCTACCAGACTCCATTCAGAAATTGGTCATTTTTGTTTCTGTCGGTGAAAGCAGTTCATTTATAGAAAACGGGGCAACATTTGGAGTCCTACTCCACTTTTTTAAAATCTCATCAGCTATAAAACACTTATAGTCTCTTGTAAATTGGGATTTGTCAGAAAGAACACTGTGTTTCCGCCTCTTTAAGGAAATATTTCTTTAATATTTAACCCCAGAGGTTGCAGGTTTATCCTCTGTGCTCTCAGATTCTTTGTTCAGGAGTTCTGATAGCTCGCTGTGTGTTTGCAGCCTCGTTAACAAAGAGCCTCTAATCTGCTGATAACACACAGCGCAGATGTGTTTATCAGGCCTCCGTGTGCTTTACATTGAATGACCCTGCTTGTGGGTGTTAAGTGGAGATCAGAAACAGGGCACCAGGGATTTTATTTATTTTAATGAGAAGGTCTTTGTATGCAGAATGAGCTCTTTGTTGGTTGGTCGTTGATGTACGTTCAATGTCCCCGTACACCTGAGTGGGGACTGACCGGTAGGGCTGGGTATCGCTCAAACGTTTTAGATACCAATACCAATACTGTGACTTTGATATCGGTTCCTAAGCGATCCTTTTTTCCATAGCAAATTTATATAAGAAAACGATATCACGACAATACACATTTGCGAAAAATCTTATTTTTTGTAATAAACGTTCAACTTTGTAATCATTTTTTATTTTTGTAACAACATACGAAACATACGGGCGCCTGGGTAGCTCACCTAGTGGAGCACGCGCCCATATATAGAGGTTAACTCCTCGACGCAGTGGCCGCAGGTTCGACTCCGACCTGCAGCCATTTTCCTGCATGTCAGTCCTCCCCCTCTCTCTCCCCTTACATGTCTTCAGCTGTCCTATATAAATAAAAAGGCCTAAAATGCCCAAAAAATAATCCTAAAAAAAACATACAATTTGCAACAGGAAAGTTTAGCGGCCTTTACAGTTAAACTTAGCCGAGAAGAGGTGACTATCATGCGGGGATGACAGTTACGTTTAGACACCAAAACGACTAGTTAAGATTGGAAAAAAGATTGGGTTAGCATTAGGGTAGTCTCACTTTGCCAGACCTTCCTTCACAGCGCTGCGCAGGAAGGTCTGGCTAGTCCACACAGCATTCTGGGATAGGAGAAAAACGTGCTCTGGTTTATTGGCATTTCTTTAAGCCAATCACAATCGTCTTGGGCGGATCTAAGTGCCGGACGGAGCAACGGTGCCTCTGCAAAATAGCCTCAGGAAGGAACTTGTTTTGGTGGAACATGTGTACGTTCAAAAGTTCTTTTAGTCGTGCAACAGAAAACTCAGATTAGATAGAAATTACATATTGCACAGTAGGAGGTAACCATAGTCCTCATATATCCACCGGAGTTTAAAATTACAACGCAAAGAAAGAGGAAGGTGAGGGACATTTCCAGCAGCAACAGAGCAATCCCGGAAGTGGAACGTCGTGGATATAGACTATAGTGTTAGGGTTATTAAAACACTTAAGTAGTACTCCTGGGACTCCTGGGTAAAAGTCTTATGTCAAACTCCACATCCCCGCTTGAAAACTTTGTGTTTTATGCGGATCTTCACACTTTTAGGGCTCCTGCACACTGCCTGCGTGGCGTCATCGATAATTTTTTTTTTTTTTTTTAATTACGTTTATATCTGCATTTATGTCAAAACCTGGAAACTTTCAAACATCAACATGTCATTTATTAAACGTATTCGTGTCAAAATGACATATAAACATCTTTTCCGTATTCTATTTTGCCTGGAAACGCTTCCAACACGCTTCCGTGTCAAATGAAAAATAGGCCTTGGTCCTATTTCTAGCATGCATGCGTTTGTCAAACTGCGCCTGACACGTGCGTGTCACGCAGGCAGTGTGCAAGCTCTAACCTGTTAACATGGGAGCCGAAATAAAAACGGACACGCCACACAGCTGACACGCTCACGCCACGCAGCGAGTGTGCAGGAGGCCTTATACAGCGGCAGTCAATGTGGCGCATACAGTAATAAATACGTTAGATACATACAAATTAGAATAAATTACTTTCCGTAGCTTAATGTAGCCTGACTTTGAGTATATAATATCTCTCTGCAATTGTTTTTTTATGCAGAAATGAAGAGAAACTGATGGCTGCCTGAAGTTACATTTTGTTATGTAGGGAGCCTGGGCAGCTCACCTGATAGAGTGCGCGCCCATATATAGAGGTTTACTCCTCAATGCAGTGACCGCAGGTTCGACTCTGCCCTGCAGCCCTTTGATGCATGTCGTTCCCCCCCTCTCTCCCCCTTCATGTCTTCAGCTGTCCTATATAAATACAAAGGCCTAAAATGGCCAACAAATAATCTTAAAAAAAAATTCTGCTATGTAAAGTGTCTGATTTGTAGTAAATGGGCTCCTAAATGCTAAGACACTGGTGTGGTCTTTGCCACTATGTGCACCTGGCTCTGTCCAGAGGAAAGATGAAAGAGACGACTAAAATAATCTTTAAGCTTAAAAAAACGGTTGACTAACAGAAAGCAAAACATCCACAATTCTTCCTTGAAATGACTCAAAACCATAAATAAAAGGCTGGAAACAGATTTTGCTGCCCAATATTTGTACACCTTGTGTCGCGGGAAAGCTTTAATAATCTCCATAAAACATTTGGGGGAGCGTTTGGTGATGGGTGGCCCTCCCCTTTGGCTTAAAGCAATTAATTCAGCTTTCTGACATCAAACTCTCGGCTCAGCTCGACAGCTTGGAGCTCAAATATAAAAAAAAAATAATAAATAAAAAAAAAGGCAAGTTCTCCTGGGAACAGAGTAAAGATGGCAGCCTCCTTTTCTCCACTGTTTGCTCAGTGGCTCTGAGAGCAATCTTCCCCCCCTCCCAAGCCTGAATGAAATGCGAGGGCACAAACAATGTGCCTGGAGTAGAGAAAGGGCCGGCGGGGAATGAACAGTTTGGAGTATTTGCTCAGTGGAGGAGCAGCCACAAAGGCAGAGCCGAGGCGTTCCCATGAATCAAGGCGCCGTCTCAGGCGCCCTTTTTGTTGTGGCGGGTCTGCGTCGCCAGCTATTAGACACCACTACATATAACTGGTTTTGTGTCATTTAAAGCCCTCTTCTCTGTAAACTGTACCATCAGGAGACCTGCTTGGCCTTGTTTTATTTGGCTGGTTGGACGTAGAGGCGGTTTGGCTGAGTTTAGCGCCGCACGTGGCGCTGCAGGTCAACCCTTCCAAACGTCCCGCCTGATATCCATCCAGTGTTTTCCACACTTCAAACGTGGGGAATGAAGATGACATTTAGGCCGATATAGCGCTTACGTTTAGCCATAGTTGACCGTTGCCCCGCCAAATTTCTATCCCCACCCCAAACACCCCGAGACCCGGAGCTCTCTGGGTGGCCGCCCTGGAGGTCTGAAAGGCATCCAGAGTGACGCTTAAGCTCTTTTCACCTTAAGAAAGCGTCATTGTACATCTCCATGAATGGCAAACTGCTGTTTGTCTAAGATGGACTCCATTTTTTTCTTCTTCTTTTTTTTTTTTTTTTTTTTTTTTTTTTGAAGTAGGCCTATCTGCGGTTCAAAGACGTCCCGCTGCTGTGAGACCACGAATTCATTGTTTGTTCTCATCACTTTGACTTCAGAGCAGAAAACTATCTTTTCATCTTCTTTAGATCTTTAAAGTTGCACAAGTCCGGTGATCTTAACAGTCTGAAAGTCTGACTACAAAATATATATATATATATATATATATATATATATATATATATATATATATATATATATATATATATATATATATATATGCTTGGAGTTTGTTTTATTGTGTATTTGTTCTATACATTTAAAATTTTTAGGACCAAATGTTTCTCTCAGCCTTTTCAGATCATCTGATAACGTTCTCAGTTCCTCTGCACCACAGAGCTCGATTTCAACAACCTTTAAACCTAGTTAAACACCTTTATAATCTTGGTGTCGCATTGCCTCTACTCCACAGATGCATTCTGGGATAGGAGAAAAAACTCTCTGGGTTGTTTGCATTTCTTTAAACCAATCACAATGGTCTTAAGCTCCGGACGCAGCGACGGTGGCTCTGCTAAATAGTCTCGGGAAGGAACTTGTTCTGGTGGATCATTTGCACCCCAATAAGGAAACGCCTCATACAATATTAAATGAAGTTAACTGTTGACACAATACAGTAACGTGAGTTATTTAAATTAGCTGATACATGGTTAAACCTCATTGGCTCTTACCAGTGTATCTCTGTGTGTACTTCGTCCACATCAATCCCACCATTCAGTCCCAAAACGTCCCAGTTAGAGAGGAAATGCCCTAAACATATTCTTTGTAAATCTTTACAATCATTCCCTGAAAAACCAAGCAGGCCTGCCTTGTTGCACGATCCAAATTTTCTTCCAAACTTGCCATTGTCAGCGTGTAGCTCGCTTGTTGTTACATATTAAACTGTAATCATACTCTATGTTAAAGGGAGACACTTTATAAGCCTTTTGGGATTCCTTGTCTTCCTTGCACATGTTTTTAGGATGGCTTGGTTATTATGTACAAATTATTTTGATGTGCTAAATAAAGAAATGGTAGCTTCATGGTAGCTCGACGTTTGTTGTTTCCCGTAGCGACGGGGTTTTGACAACGGCAACACACAGAGAGCTGACGGTTAGGGATAAAGCGCTTTATCCTGGAAATGTACTTCCTTTGATCCAGTCTGCATGTTAAATGCATTATAGAGAGTACGCTGACTTGTCTACATAAACTCTTCTCACAGCTCCTATTTTAAACAAGTTCATTTATTATCAGTATGGTAAGGCGGCTCTGCAGTTTTCTTTTCGTTTGTGTGTCGGCGGTTTAGTTAAGAGTCAAATCCCACAATACAGGAAACCACAGTCAGAAATAAGAAGCTTCTGGTTTTTGACTCGTGGCCCCCGTGTCACTCGTGAAGCCGACACAAAACATGGCAGATCCTCGTCGTCCACGTTGAGCCGCCAAACAAAGCAGAGCACAGATGATGATTAACTGTATTACAAAAAAAAACCCTGCTGCCTTTTGCAGCCTTGGTGTTATCTGGCTGCTGCCGCTCACTCTGCCCGGCCCGGGGGAAAGCTGCTGAGCAAACACAGGTGGCTGGAAGTCAGGGACGATACACTCCGACACACACACACACACACACACACACACACACACACACCACTTCCTGGAGACTAGGGGTCGATTGATGTTGGACTTTGAAAGTGAGAGAAGTGCTTCAGTTTGACTTTGTGAGCCAGTTTTGCATTTTGAGTCGAAGTTTAGGCAACTATAACTCTGGTTAAAGCAGCTACAGGGAGTTTCTAACTCTGTTTAATACCGATGCCTCTATGTGACCTGTACAAGCGAGGTCACTGCCCCCTTAATATTAAGCCTCGACCCCCCCTCTGGCCCCCCAAAATTTGGCAAAAAATATTTTCATACATTTTTAACCCTACCTCAAGAGGGGATATTATGCATGCCAGGCCGTGTTCGGACAGATATTTAGAAATGATGTTCGGGTTCGGGTCGGGCTCGGTCACATCGGCGCGATAAGGCATTGAACATTTTAAACTTAAAAAAGCTTATCATGTACAACACGTTCTCACACTCATCTCGTAAAATATGGACGCTTGGTCAGGTGCTTTTGTCGTTCTTATTGACGCTAAAAGTATCCTTTAGCGCTATAAGTAAACGTGCTTGGTCGGGACTATTGCCGTCCCTTTTGACGCAGTTATGTTAAGGAAAAGGTCGTGGGTGGGCTTACGGTTCCGTGACACGCGGGAACTACGGGACTGTTGGGTTTAGGAAAGAGTCGTGGGTGGGCGTACGGTTCTGTGGCACGCGGGAGGAAAAAAAAGGGTGACTATAGCATGCGTGACAAGCGGGACGCAAACTCCGCTCTCCTGGGTGAAAGTCCTGTGTTTGACCCATCCACCCCCCCCCCCAACCACCCTCAGCCACCACGCGGGCCAGGCTCGGACAGAAAAATGCGGCCCGATCCGCACTCTAGTATGTAACACTTGTGCTTAATATATTTGGTACCCCTAAAATGTCATGTGGCCCCAGCCATTTGAAATAGTCTAGAATCGCCACTGATCTTTACGACACGAGGCGCTGGTGCTCATGGAAACATTACCACTTTTGTTCACAGAAGATGCCAAAAAATCAAAACAAAGAAAGTTCCTTGTGCCTGCTTTAAGAGAAAGATTGTGTTTTCTGTTAGCGCTGCGAAGGAGGGTCTGGCTAGTCCATACAGCATACCGGGATGGGAGAAAAACATGCTCTGGTTAATTGGCATTTCTTTAAACCAATCACAATCGTAATGGGCAGCGCTAAGCTCCGCGCGGAGCAACGGTGCCTCTGCAAAATAGCATCGGGAAGGAACTTGTTTTTGGCAAATAGACATGCATCTGGCGGAATTTCCTGCAGCACCGGAGCAATCCCAAAGGTGGAACGTCAAGAACCAACCAGTGGGAGTGAGTAACCTTCTCACTTGCTCAAAGGCAGATGAGTAGCAGTTATTTTAGAAAGGTGACCGTGTAATTCGCTTATTTTCCTGCATCCTGCTGTTTCTGATTGCTGATGACCTCTCACCTCGACCCCAGACAGACATCTTTAAATAAACCAAATAAAAACACTCCCCGCCCTTCAAGACGAGACACATCTGCTGGGTATTTCACCCCGTCAGCAGCGTTTTTTTCTTTCTTTTTTTCCCCTTTTCCTGGGTGACTTTGTTCCGGAAACAAGCCGAGTGCAAATATGAGGAAGATGGTCATCGGCATGTGGAGGTTTACTCAGTGTACACACGCTCTGACAGCAGCAGGAGAGGCTCTGCAGAGCAGCCAGAGGTCTGAGGAGGAGGATGGGAGACAACGAGACAACACATACTCAGAAATGCAGGCTGTGCTGTAGACCAGCTGGGAAAGAAATACATTAAATTACACTTCTTGATTTTGTTACGGCTCGCAACAGTCTACCAAATCTTAAAATGTACTCCCAGCTCACTACTAACGTTTGATAATTGAAGTGCCTAAGGAAAGGGGTTTAATGCAAAGAGTTTTCATTGTAATAATAAGAATCTTTATTTAGGCTATACACCACTTCTTTAAAACATATGATACAAGATACAAAGATACAACATATGATACAAAGAAGCAAAGAAACACCAGAGCTAAAGGGATGGTTCTAACAAGTACCCAAACCATACGACGATATCTGACACATTCTCACTCCCATCACGTAAAATACGGACGCTTGGTCAGGTGCCTTTGGCGTTGTTATTGATGCTAAAAGTCTCCTTTAGCGTCATATCTAAACACGCTTGGTCGGGACTATTGGCGTCACTTTTGACGCAATAAGGTTAAGGAAAAGGTTGTGGGTGGGCTTATAAAAAGGTATGTTTCTGTGACACGCAGGACAAGAATGGGACAGTTGGGTTTAGGAAAAGAAGAGCGGGACAGTTGGGTTTAGGAAAAGAAGAGCGGGACAGTTGGGTTTAGGAAAAGAAGAGCGGGACAGTTGGGTTTAGGAAACGTGACACGTGGGACACGAACCCTGGTCTGGTCCTGGTTTCTGGTGAAAGTCCTGTGTTTATTTACCTCCCCTCTGTTACGACCCATTGGAGCGTTTAAAGTCCTTGTATCTAAACCAGAGAACGTAACGGTCGCAGTTTAAAACACGTCTTTAAGGTTGCAGTTTGGTTATGTTTAGGCACAAAAACTACTTAGTTAAGTTTAAAAAAAAGATGGTGGTTTGGGTTAAAATGAGATGTTACCTCACTTCCCGTTACGTGAACATTTCGTAAACTAGGGCTGTTGGAAACAAATTCCGAACGTCTAATATAATTTGAATAGTAAAAAAAAAAAAAAATCAATGCTATTCTAACGCTGAAATTACTATTCAAATGTGATTTTTCTTTTTTTTTTTTTTCTTTTTTTTTTTTAGAAATATGTTGGCTAACGTTAGCTAATCTCCCTCTTCTCATCTTGGCTTTTGTCACATCTGATGAACAATACATTAGTGGGAGTGAGAAACCCAAGGCGTTGTGAGGTCTTAACATCACAGAGCTAACGTTACATACCCAGTAACAGTAGCATCGTGGCGAACACTATTGTTACTTAGTTTATGACATATCGTTTCGGCTGTGCTTTCTAACATGACGTCGTGCTAACCGAGCACCGTTAGCCTTTACAACAGAGCCGCTTCACTACACTTGTTAGATAATGTTTCATTACAGACTTCTCTGTTGATTTGTGAGCGTGATGGAAAATGAATGTAAACCAAGCGACATGCCAGAAATGCAATGCGCCATGACGTAGGTCCCCTTCACGGCCAAGCTAATGTTGGAAGTCCCTCTAGTGGACAGAACGTGTAACAACAACTACATGCTTATAGTGGCATTGACGATGCATAAGCCTGACTAGTGTAGTACATATTTATAACAGGCTGCAATTGAGCATTAAATATTTGAATATTATTTGAATATTTTAAAAATTTGAATGGTATTATAGAGGAAGACTGATAGCTCTACCGTAAACTGAACGCGACATGACTGTCTTCTTTGTTCCGTAAAGTTAAAAAACCCTCACCATTTACTTTTATTTTCAAACAGGGACACTAACCCTGGTCTCCTGGATGTAATGCTGTGTTCCAGACACAATTTTTAGCCCATAAGTTACGACTTCAAGTCACGACTCACGACTTGGTAGCGTTCCAGGCAAAGTCACGACAAACCCTTCTAGCTAGCGTTAGCTAGCGGCTACCTAACGTTGACGTTAGCTAGCGCTAGCTGATACTAGCTTTTTCTAGTCGGCGGGAGTATGTGCAGGAGCAAGACCTTACTTCCCAGCGCTATGGAGTAAGGTCTGGCAACGCGAGACTACTTCCATCGTAACTACTACAGCCACTAGATGGCGGTGCCACTATAAACGTAGAGTGAGTTGTAATTGCAGCTTGAACCAAAATGGTGGGCCGACATCGCAGCCTCACAGCTCTAAATTTGACAGAAGTGGAAAAAACTGGTATACAAAGACAGAAGATGTGATCGTATTAAGCCTCTATTTCTTCAGATTGACCACAAAAAAGAAAAGAAAAGCTGGCTAATAATAACATGTCCATCGTAGTTGGAAACTAACATAATTTAAAAGCATCTTTGGCGCTCTGTTTCCTCTGTAATCTCTCATGCCTGTTTTAGAATATTCATATAACATGTACTGGTATTAACACAGCTATTGTTTGGAAAGTAGCTTCATATTTGGCATTATCGAGATGCAGATATACACATATTTGTCAGACTGCTTCATGCGTTATGTTTTAACAAGTCCTCTTGCTTTTTATGTCTTGCAGGTTTTGAACAGGGCTGCAGGAATAATAGTGCAGACAAAGCTTAAGTTAGGACATCCCTCATATGTATGCATGTGTGTGTGTGTATGTGTGGTAAACGCTCCTTGTCCAAACACGCCATCGCTGGCTAAGCTCTGACCTCGAGTCGCTCGGCATGCAGCCTTCCCTCAGAAAAAGGTCATTATTATTCATAACGTGCTGATTGCTTTCGTGAGCAAACAGAGAGACGCCCACCGAGGCAGCGAGTATCTGAGAAACCGCTCACACCTCAACGCCGATCTGTGCCTTGTGTTCACGGCAATCAGACTGCATTTTGCCTTTTAAATGTCCACATAAGCTACACTTCTCCATATATTCTGCATTATTCTTGTTCCACTTCTTCATTGAAGCTTTGTGATGTTTACGTTGAGTGAAATACATTTTTTTAACCTTCTTGCGACAGTATGAATCTGTGGATGGTACTCTCTGATGAGGGGAGGCGGAAAGTTACTGCACGGTGGTGTAAAAAAGCCCCTTTACTTTAGTGCTCAGTAACGTTAGCATTAGAGCCAGATCAATGTAATTCTGATACTTGCTTCTTGCAGGTATATCGGTGTATATGTTGGCCAAAGAGTAACAATAAAGTGTGGTATAAAAACAGGTTTAAGGTTATTTAACCCTCTGAGGACAAAAGACGCACCGGAGCACCCAAAACATGTTTTGACAAAATTCCTACTCGAAAAGTGATATTAGAAAATCTCATTTCAGACATTTATTTACTATTTTAATCATATATGACCTAAAGACTTTGGTAAACTCATTTCAAACACCGAAACAATTTGTACAACACATCATAAGTTAAGGTTTGTTTTCAAAAGAGATTTGAGGAATTTCAAGAAGCCAACATCAACGTTTCAGCTTTAGCTCTGGAAAACTATGTGGACGCCACTTGACGGAAAGCTGAGTTGGTTCTGAACATTTTGATATGAAACACATGGGGAAAAAGGTCAATTTAAGAAGATGTGTGAAAATGCCCTCAGAGGGTTAGAAACAGTTACAGAGTTCGTCTGTATATATATATATATATATATATATATATATATATATATATATATATATATATATATGAAAAAATAGATATGAAAAAATATATATATTAATAGTAGTATATTTAATGTCCCTAATAATAATTTATTCATCTATTGTATTCATAAGAGTGACATGAGATGCCCCGACGACTAGCGTTATAAGCTAATTAGCGGTTTGCGCTAAAACTGGTCACATTCGATTAGCATGAAAACATATCTCAGAGAACGGTCGACACGGAACACGTGTTATTAACCCCTAGGCATTTTGCGCCATATTTGTCCTTTAATGGTACCTATCCGTATACGCGTTGTTTTCACGGATGGGATCGCCCCACTTCCCAGCATTGCACGCTAGAAATAGGCCAAGCAGTTGCTGAATCTGTCTTCATTTCAGATCGACAACAGTCAGTTGTCTCCTCTTCCTCCTCCTCCTCCTCCTCTAGAAGAAGAAACCTTTTACTTTTTTTTAAATAATGCATCACAGAAAACACAATGCAAGAGGAATATTTCTGTTTAATTCTTATTTAACTGAGCGGCATGTATGTAGGCCTAAAAGAAGGTAAATATAACTTCAAGTAACTGTAGTGTGTTTGCTTTTAATATTTTTTCTGATTAATATTCAATATGAGCTTGTGTGTGTTTGTTTTTTTGTTTCCTTTCCTTTTTTTAACATTTCTGAACACAACACAGCCGGTATCAAACACACCTCTTTCGGACGCCATTATTTGTTTACATATAGCAGGGTAAATGATAAATCAGATCTGCTAGACGTGTCGACGAAGTCAGGTTTAGGCATGAGGAGTGGGGATTGGTTAGGGTAAGCCAATCAGAGGCAGGATAAGGCAAAAATAAGGCAGGCCACGAGGCACGTCCTGTGACGTTGACACGTCTAGCGGATCCAATCTAACGTCTACCCTATAGCAGCTCCTTCCCAATGACATCACGCAGGTCGTGAAAAACAGCGAGCTATGATTGGTCGGGGGACCAACGTGTAGTCTGTCATGTCTCTCGGCCGAGTCGCGGCAAGAATTTATAACGTTATAATCGGACACAGCGACCATCGTAACAATCAGAAATATTGTGTAGTCTGAACCCGGCATATGTAAGGTTTATTTATTTGTAATAAAATCAAGGCAACAGGAACACAACAAGAACATAAAATAAAAAGAAAGATTGTGCAGGTGAGATTAAGAAGACCCCTGGGGTATATAGAAGGAAACTCAAAAACATTTTTATTATGAGCAATTACAAAATTCCTGAAATCTACAAATCCAACAAGTAATCATGGAATTGTTTATGTTTAAGAAAAATTATCATTGGCTATATATATATATATATATATATATATATATATATATATATATATATATATATATATAATATGATTATTTCAAACTCAAAACTGCAGGCTACAGTTAGCATGCTAACCTGCTAAACTAAGATGGTGAACATGGTAAACATCAGCTGTTGTCAGTGTGAGCGTGCCTCCCCCTCCTCCTCCACCTCTTCCTCCTCCCCCTCCTCTTGCTCCTCCCCCTCCTCCTCCTCTTCCTCCTCCCCCTCCTCCTCCTCCTTCTCCCCCGCCTCCTCCTCCTCCTCCTCCTCCTCCTCTTCCTCCTCCTCTTCCTCCTCCTGCTCCTCCTCTAGAAGAAGAAACCATTTACTCCCAGTCATTTATGGTCAGTGTTAAAAAATACAGCAGAGTAAAATAATGCATCACAGAAAACACAATGCAAGAAGAATATTTCTGTTTAATTCTTATTTAACTGAGCGGCATGTATGTAGGGCGACAACTAAATATAACTTCAAATAACTCTGGTGTGTTTGCTTTTAATCATTTTTCTGGCACCAGAAATGATTAATATTCAACATGAGCTGGTGGAGTGTGTGTCTGACCTGCATGCATTGATCGTGTGTGTGTGTGTGTGTGTGTGTGTGTGTGTGTGTGTGTGTGTGTGTGTGTGTGTGTGTGTGTGTGAGTTAATGAACAACCTGCCATGTCTGTAGGCCTAGACGTTATTTCTCTGAATTCTGCTCATGAAAACCTGCTCGCTGTCATTTCAGCTCTCTTTCGACCGTCAAGATGCTCAGCTTGTTAATTCTGCTTCATAACCGACAAAGTGTCCCTTATCCCGTAAAGTGTTTTACGTTTTATGATAAGAGTCTGACTGAGCGGCTCGGAGGGAGGCGTGGGGTTTTAAAACAAACTGACCCATACTGTTCAGGTCAACTTCCTGCAACAACCGTTCTTGGGGATCAATGAATGCTTATTTTATGTCCTATGCACAAAGATGTAAACTTATTGTTGTAAATAAACAAAAATAGTTTGAAGCTGTAGAACATGAGCTGTCTATGTTTTTGAAGATTGGAGTTTGATGAGTTTGAGTCCCCTTGCTCTGGCGTTCCCCCCCCTCATTCCTCCTGCTCTGGCGTTCCCTCTCTCATTCCCCCTGCTCTGGCGTTCCCCCTCTCATTCCCCCTGCTCTGGCGTTCCCCCCTCTCATTCCCCCTGCTCTGGCGTTTCCCCCTCTCATTCCCCCTGCTCTGGCGTTTCCCCCTCTCATTCCCCCTGCTCTGGCGTTCCCCCCTCTTATTCCCCCTGCTCTGGCGTTTCCCCCTCTCATTCCCCCTACTCTTGCGTTTCCCTCTCTCATTCCCCCTGCTCTGGCGTTTCCCCCTCTCATTCCCCCTGCTCTGGCGTTTCCGAGCCCCTAAACCGGCGACATTTGAAAACCCTTCTGACCCGTTTTGGTTTGGAGTCTGCCGGGTTGTGTTGCCGTCTCAACGGCCGCAAACGGAGACCTTTGGCAACTCCGACACTGCAACTACCAGGAACAGGCGGAGCATACATGCTGCCTCCTGTTTATGCCCAGTATACCAGAATGTTGATGAGATATTTTGGTTTGGGCGTGTTAGTTTAAACAGAGATTAGTTCTTCTACTGCAGCTAAAAACATTTGTGTGCACGGAGATCACATTTAGCTCAAAACTCTGCTTAAAAACCAAAATGCAGCGGTGTAAATGTAAAGAATCCACCCATTTCCCCACAGGGCTAAAACAGGAGAAAACACAGCACCAGAGAGAAAGTTGATTTGTACATTTTAAAATGTTCCGCTCAGTAGGTTATGTGGTCACAATAAATACATTTTAAAAAATCTAAAGGATTTACATTAAGACTTTGTTAATGTTATGTGCTTATGTTAAGGAAAAAATACTTTTTAGAATGCTTTTTGGCACATGTTGCAGGACAGACAACAAAGTTACATGAAAGCTATTGTATAAAAAAAATTAATGATTATAACCACCCCGCATTTCCCGCAGGGCTCGGAGGACCAAATAGACCAAACACAAATGGTGCCATGAAACCAAGGACACATTATTTATTCTGTTGCTTTACTATCAAAAGTAACAGAATTCAGACTAAAAAGTATGTGTTCTTCTGCATGTCCTTAATCACATGCAATATATGAATACATGCACTATATTTGGGGGCTGAAATCAGAGAATGTTTGACGTTTGTTTTAAAAAAATGACTTTTGATGATTGACTGTCAAACTTGTTGCGCAGTGTACCTTTGCTATCATAGGGGTTAGAAAAAGTAATTGAAGTTATATAAATGTCTCTGCCACCTTCTTCTCTAACAAAAACACAGTTTAATGGGCCAACTAGCCAGTTTGTTACGTATTTGGGGGCTGAAGTCAGAGAATGTTTTTGCTTTTAAAAAGAACTTTGATGATTAATTGACTTTCTAAATAGTTGCAGATTTTTTTTAAGCTCAACTTTTATTTAGGATTTTGTACATCATAACTGACAGTTTTAATTTTAATATATGTTATTGAGTTTTAAAGTGCTCATATTATGCTCATTTTCAGGTTCATAATTGTATTTAGTGTTGTACCAGAATAGGTTTACATGGTTTAATTTTCAAAAAACACACCATATATTTGTTGTACTGCACATTGCTGCAGCTCTTCTTTTCACCCTGTGTGTTGAGCTCTCTGTTTTAGCTACAGAGTGAGACCTCTCACTTCTGTTCCATCTTTGTTGGGAGTCGCACATGCTCAGTAGCTAGGTAAGGACTACTAGCCAGTCAGAAGCAGAGTATGAGGGCGTGCCCTGACAGTACCTAGGTAAGGACTACTAGCCAGGCAGAAGCAGAGTATGAGGGCGTGCCCTGACAGTACCTAGGTAAGGACTACTAGCCAGTCAGAAGCAGAGTATGAGGGCGTGCCATGCTAGCAGCTAGGCGAGCATTATAACGTGTGTTCCAAAGTGACCACGTTTGTCTCTGAAGTAAAGGCTGGACTACAACAGAGCTGTTTGGAGCAGTTTGTGAACAGTGTTTTCTGTTGGAGATGGTAAGTCCCTTTGGGGTGGACTTTGGGCTTTTTCACTTTGTAAACCTATAACATACACAAAGAAGATATATATAACACAATAAAGGAAAGGGAAAAAGGCATAATATGAGCACTTTAAGTGTTATGTACAATGTGGCTTTGCCATCATAGTGTTTCGAAAAAGTACAAAAAAGGGAGATAATTCAACAGAAATGGGCTCCAAAGCATCCTTTCTGTCATGTCAAGGACTTATTTAACCCTTGTGTTGTCCTCCGTCTGTTTTGTCTGTAAAGAATAAATTAACACCCGTTTCTGTGTTACATCTTCTTAGCCAACTTCATTCCAACCTAATACCACTAGTTTTACACTTATTTCTGGAGTTCATGGTCAATAAACCTCTATTTATATTAAATTATACCTCATTTCGGAGTTGAAAGCACAAATTATGAATTATGTTTGACTAACAGTTAAGATCAGAGGATGACTAGTGGATCACAGACTGGTATATGTCAACGTTTAGTCTGGAAACTGTTTTGTGTAAACTGTTAACCATTTGAATAAACCACTCAAAATTCAATTAAAGTAACGATCCAATCCTTCATTTTACTCGCAAAGAGGGTTGTGTGGAACCATCTAGGGCTGCACAATTAATCGCAATTTTATCGAAATTGCAATATGGACTAGTGCAATATCCAAATCGCAGGGGGGCGCAATATTTGTTAAAGGCAAAATATGTGTAAAACTGTTCTAAAATAAAGTACTGTGGTGCTGCAGAGACGTCCCGGCCTACAAATCCTATCCTACACACTACAGAAAACATCTTCACACTTCAATGAAAAAATCACACTTCAATCATTTTTTTTTTTAAATATATTTTTCAATGAAAATGAGAGTAATGATACAAAAGTTATCATTCCCTCCAATATTGTGGATCATCTCGCAATCGCAATATCAGTCAAAAATAATCGCAATTAGATATTTTCCCTAGAACCATCCATGTCAATTTGGTTGAAAGGAACCCATATTTCTGATACAGAAACGTTGAAAACGGGTCAAATTTGACCCTAGGAGTAGCCGGGTTGGATCAGCGGGTAGAGCAGGCGCACATATACTGAGAGGTTTATGCCTCGACGCAGAGGTCCAGGGCTCGAATCCGACCTGTGACAATTTCCTGCATATCTTCCCCCCTCTCTCTCCCCTTTCTCACCTAGCTGTCCTGTCAATTAAAAGACGGAAAAGCCCAAAAGATAATCTTAAAAAAAGTTGACCCAAGGACAACGGGAGGGTTAAATGTCTCTGCCACTGAATCTTCTCTTAATAAAAACAGTTTAATGTGACAGGCCTGAACACCGCCGTGTTAAAGAGGCTGATAGATGCCCTGGCTGGCCTGTGAAGTCTGTTATCTGCTGTTAAACGCCACTTGCGTCGGATGTTAATGTGATTTAAGAGCCGAACATTTCACCTCCTCGCGGTGTCATTGTTCTCTTGTTATCTGTTGCATCTCTCTGTGACCCCCGCAGCAGATAAATAAACCATTTAGTGCTAATGTGCTAAAGACTTTCAGATTTTAAGATCTCATATTATAACGCCTGAGTGCATTCAGTGTTGCTGAATGGTTGCATTCAAACTCTTATTCAAATAGCCTAGAATTAAAAAAAAAAAAAAAAAAAAAACAGAGCACATTGGAGTTTAAGCTAAATAAATTAGAGCTGCAACAATTATTCAACTAATAATTAGTTTTTTTTAGTATTTTTCAGCCTCAAATATGACATCCTGCTCTTTTCTGTTTTATATCATATTTCACTGACTATCTTTGGACTTTGACGAACTGGGATGGACATTTTCCGCGTTTTTCTAACATTTTATGGACCAAACGATTAATCTGGAAAATAATCAGCAGATTATTTGATAATGAAAACTAGAGCTGCAAAGATGAATCGATTAATTGCCAACTATTTTCATAATCAAATAATTGGTTTGAATCATTTTTTTTTAATGAAAAACAGTCAAACTTCTCTAATTCCAGCTCGTTAAATGTGAATATTGTTCTAGTTTCTCCTCTCCTCTGGGACAGTAAACTGAAGATCTTTGAGTTGTGGACAAAACAAGACATTTGAGGACGTCCTCTTGGGCTTTTTGGGGAAACACTGATCACCATTTTTCACCATTTTCTGACATTTTAGAGACCAGACTACTAATCGATTGATTGGGAAAATAATCAACAGATTAATCGACAATGAAAAGAATCGTTAGCTGCAGCCCTAAAATGAATAAAATCAAACATAAAAAGGCTGTTTTCATATAAAGATTTTTATCTGTTGCACATATACAAACACAAATGACTGATGAAAAATCCTGCAGGCCTTCGACAAAAACACTTTCTCACATTCACAAAATGTACAAATCGAAGTTTGTTGTTTTTTTTCACCCTAAGAAGTATTTCAGGAGTTCATAATGGGTCTGGCGTACACGCCGCGGTAGTAGTTGTTGTCGGCGTGAGCGGGATCCAGGGCACTTTTGGCCGCCACCAGCGCCCCGGACACGGGGCAGCCGTAGCCTCCGTACTGCACGGTCGGCTCCGACATGAGGTTGTTGATGGAGAACGGGTGGTTGAAGGAGTAGTGGGGGTGTTGGTGGTACGGGTCCGGCTTCAGGTGCGCGGTGGCTGCGTCGTGCAGCAGCAGCGGGTGGTGGTGGTGATGGGAGAACAGGTGCTGGGTGTGAGCGAGCGGCGAGGGCACGCGCACGGGGCTGCAGGGCAACAGTTCACCCCGGGGCGGTTTGAAATCCACCCCGGTCGCCTTCACATCTGCGGACGGAGGAGAGGAGGCGGAGGAGGAGTGGGGGGAGTCGGAGCCGGCGCTGCTGGTTGTGACCGAGGCAACCTCCGAGCCCTGCTTCCCCGCCGCCTCCTTGTCGCCCGTCCCGGGCATTTTCCTGAAGCGCTTCTGCCTCCGCAGGTAGCAGCCGTTCTCAAACATGTTCCCCGAGTCCGGGTGGAGCGCCCAGAAGGAGCCCTTCCCCGGTTTGTCCGGCATGCGGGGCACCTTGATGAAGCAGTCGTTGAAGGAGAGCGAGTGTCGGATGGAGTTCTGCCACCGCTGCTGGTTCTGCCGGTAGAATGGGAACAGGTCCGTGATCCACTGGTAGATCTCGTTCAGCGTGAGCATCTTGCTGCCCGACTGCTGGATGGCCATGGTGATCAGGGAGATGTAAGAGTACGGCGGCTTGGCGTGCGTGTAGCTCCGCCGGTATGGTTTGGGCTCCCTGGATCGGATGCCGCAGGCCTGGCCGTACACCGGGCTCATCACCGCCATGTTCCCGTACGGCGGCGGGCTGATGGAGCTCATGTTTGGCGGCAGCGCGCCGCCCAGGCCCGGTATGCCGGCCCCGGGGCTCTGCGACACCCCGGCGTGCATCATCGAGTGGTTGACCCCGACCGGGTTCACGTAGTGCGCGTTCATGTGGCCGGTGCCCGCCATGCCGGGCGCGTTCATGTAGCTGCTCATCGAGTTCATGGGCTGACCGGAGTTCATGTTTCCTGCTGCGGTGTAACACTGAAACACACAGAGAGAAACAAGTTATTAAAACTGTTTATTAACGAGTATTAATAAGCTTATAATGAGTTTATAAAACAGGCGTGATTTTAAGCTATTTAAATAAGAAAACAGGGTCACCGATCAGTTAGGCTACATTAATTAGGCTGCACCTGGAGTTAGACAAACAAACAAAACACCCTCACGCAAGTAACCATTATTTTTATTATCAACTAATCTGTGAATTATTCGATTCATTGTTTAGTCTGAAAATGTATAATGCCATCAGATTATTTGTTTGTCCATAACAGTTCAAAACCTAAAGATATTTATAACAGTTTCTTGTTATATATAAAACACAGAAAAGCAGCAAATCCGTGTCATTTTAGGAGCTAGAGCTTTAGCTAACATTTGGTATTTTTGTTCTAAAAAAAGTATGAAAATAGTAGCCTAGTATTTACCTTTTTCACGGCAGACATGTTGACATGTCATAGTAGGCAAAGCACAGGTGTATTTAAAACCATTAATGATGGCTGCATTCCTCTTAGGAGAGGCCCTGGTATTGAGCATGCTGACTCACTGAAATAGCTTACTGGGACACTTTATGGAATTGAGCCATCGTTAAGGTTATCAATTTCAGCTGTGCTTTTCCTACTATGACAAGTCAAAATGTCTGCTGTGAAAAAAGGTCCATTACACCCAACCTATTATCTAGTAGCAATGGACTACAGATGGAATGTAACCCTAAGCAATCGACTAATCAATTAATCATTGCAGCTCTGCCATTGTTGACATGCTTTTGCATAGCCGGAGTGAGCTTTTTAAGTTACCTTATCTTTTTATATATATATATATATATATATATATATATATATATATATATATATATATATATATATATATATATATATATATATATTTTGTGTGTGCTGCTGTAATTAATAAATCTAACCTGTTTTTTCTTTTAATTATGGCACATTTGGACTCTTTCGCTGTCTAAGGATCAGCCTGATCATCACCAGGACCAACACAAACGGTAATCGGCCCATTTGCTTCCATTTGATCTGACAATAAACATAGAAAACACCCAGAGACACAAACTCTGTATAGTTCAGCAGTCTACTTTGATTTACAAGGCTTCATGTTGCCTTTTACCTCCAACGCCTGCTCTCACCAGTTAGCCCCATTTTCTTTTTTTCTTTTTACAATTTTAAAGTTGTATAACACCCCAACCCTAGTTGACTCTTAAAAAACACACACACACACACACACACTTTACATCTGCACATTGCACAAACTATGTATTATTTGCAAATTCTGCCCAGCCTCTTTTTTTCTTATGCAGCATGTTATTTTAGAGATTAGTATATATTTGTTTCTATGTATTGATTGTTTTATTTCATATTAATGTGAAATATGTTTTTTATTTGTTTGTTTATGTATGCACCATTCACCAAAATATAACCTCTCTCTCTCTCTCTCTCTCTCTCTCTCTCTCTCTCTCTCTCTCTCTCTCTCTCTCTCTCATATTAAATAACATTAATGAAGCCAAAATGAACGAGATTTTAGGATTTCAGGATTTTTTTGATTCTACAGACAATGACAAGAACTCAACGTTTTTAAAACGGGGAAAATTAAAGGTTAAATGAAAGCTTTCATTAAAAAAAAATAACACATTTGTTTTAGTTACAAATGTAAAGAAGTGAGATTTCCCTTGAATGTGTTTCCAGACAGCTTACTGATGTATGTTTCAACATGATTCCCTGTCAACCTGCACTGAGAATAAAAGAAGTATCTCAGGAATAATACACTGAAAGATTTACTTCCATAACAATAAAAAATAACAGGTTTGATTTTTGTTTAGAGTTCATCCTGCACATTTTTTAACAGCATCGTTTCTCTTTTGGCTGCAAAAAAAAAATGAATCGCCATGCAATAAAACAAAAAAAATACTCAATTTTGATTGAAAAATATAAGTTACAGGCTACAAAACAAATAGGCCTACGACATGTAGAAATAGAAATATTTCACTTTAATTTATTTCCAGAACAAACATGATTCCCTGTCAGCCATGCACTGAGATAAGAAGAATCCTCTCAAGAATAATAGTGCATTTGCTCTTTAAAGCGGGGGAAATAACGCACGGAAGGTTAAATTAAAACTCCCATTCAAAGAAATAACTAGTTCGATTTTTGTTTAGAGTTGATTTTGCGGGGGGCACCTGGTTAGCTCACCAGAGCAGGCGCCCACATATAGAGGCTTATTCCTCGACGCAGCGGCCGCGGGTTCAACTCCGACCTGCGGCTCTATGCTGCATGTCATTCCCCCTCTCTCTCGCTCTCTCCCCTTTCATGTCTAAGCTGCCCTATCCAAATAAAGGCTTAAAAATGCCCAAAAAGTAATCTTAAAAAGAATTTCCTTCTGCGTGTTTTTTCACACTATAGTTTCTTTTTGCTGCAAAATTCACATAGAAACAAAAAAAATGCACTTAACGGAACTCTAATCTTTAAAAGCCCCAAAAAAATATAAATCAATTGATTAAAAGATATGTAGAAGCTACAAGACGAATATACTGACAACGAATAGTCTTTTTAATTGCAAAATATAGACACAAAGATATGTCCCCGTACAACGGGATCTCGTGGGAATGCGTGTATAATAGCACGCTACTTTTAATGACAGTTCGCGTGCTATGTCGGCGCATTTAAAGCGTTTTTGCTGCCATGTAGACTATTTGTGTGGGAAAATGTAGGACATGAGTGAATTAGGTCTATATAGGCCTACATAGTTTAGTTATTTTTTTATCAAACCCCTTTAATGTTACTTTAGATGAGATCGATTTTTGTTTGTGATGAAATTATTATTTATATTTAGCCTAAAACAAAATCGTCAAAAAAAAGCATCGACGTACAGTGTATATCCCATAATGCACAGACCAGTTGGAGTGTAGAAAAAAAAGAACAAACAAAACAAAAATACAGTGCTCATTTGTTAAAGATGCTAAGAACATGGGCTACGATAATATCCAATCATCTTTTTGTTTCTTTTTTTTACTTATATATATATATATATATTTTTGTATATATATATATATATAATTCATGGGTTCGACTTGTTTCTATTTAAATCTTGTTATATTTACACCACATCTATGTACTGTAGGCTGTATATGTGTTTTATGCTTGTATGGGCCTACATATGTGTTTGCCTTTGTGATGCACTTTGGTGCAAAACTTGTTGGCTTTTTGAAGTGATAGGCTATAGGTATATATGAAATAAACCTAATATAAAAATACATTTACACATAAGGAATATAGCAGATAGCATTTTCTTGTGTATATTTATGTATTTCTAATATTGAAGTACAGTTAATATTCTCTCAGGACTGATATAAAATCAGCGGGGTTCAGCTCTGATTAAAGCCGGAGTAAAGTGCACTGACCTCGGTCTCTGCGTAGTAGCTGCTGCCGCTCCAGTCTGGATGTTCGTGTCCCTCCATTTTAACGGCGCTCAGCATCGTGTACGCTCCAACTTTAATTCATCCAAACGGCTTCAAACGAGCCGAAACCTGTCCTCCGCTGGCAGCCGGTAACTGTCCGGTGTATCCTGGCTGTTTAGAGTCGGGACTGGCTCATAATTGAGCAGCGACTGTCTGTGTGTGACTGGGCGGATTTCTGCCTCACGGAGTCGCTAGCATGGTTGCTGACTCTTTGAGGGACTCTGGCACTGGCACCTGCGTTCGCGCTGCTGCCGGAGCAGCGTCCAATCAGCTGCCTTCCCTCCCCGAGCTCACGTTCTGATTGGAATATTCCATCAAAGATTCCATCAACACCTCGGCAGTTATTTTACATGCAACTTGTTTTGAACACTAGCCAGTGGTGTAGGCTATTAGTCTGTGATACACAGGTATACACAGTATAGGGGCCTACCCACTAAGAAAGCTCCAGGATTTCCATAGTCCCACTTAAAAATGCCCAGTGACCCACAACAACATACTTTTCATTATATTTTTGATACATTTTCAATTTTCATCTGTGTGTTTTTCTTCACATAGGCTAAATTAAGGTATTTCCACCGTAAATTGGTGCATAAAAGTATATCCGAAAGGAGTAAATGAAGTCGTTGATGCTTGAAACTTCCCTGGGGGAGAACACCCAGACCCCCCACTATGATATGGACCCCCCTCCCCCAAAAGCAGATTCTGGCCAATATACAGTACAGTATACCCACTACAATAGGCCAACATTAGACTACACCACTGCGTACTTAAAATGTACCCGTGGTTTTGTAAGTTTACATTTTAGGCTATGTCATTTGGGTGTGATTTTTATTTAGGCTAAGTAAGCCATTTCAGGTTTCTACGTGCCCCCTCACGTGTAGCCTATTTTATATTTCTTCAATGTGATTTGTATTCAGGTGTGTGAAGCCCCGCCCCCGTGGCCTCTCAGGACGGTGACAGTAAATGATGTCATTACCTGTCCAATGTGACGTTACTCAGGTAACTTCACACTTTTATTAGGTTACATCTTAAGTGAACACACACACACACACACACACACACACACACACACACACACACACACACACACACACACACACACACGCCATTTCAGGTTTCTACGTGCACCTTCACGTGTAGCCTATTTTATATTTCTTTAATGTAATTTTTAATAAAGTGTGTGTAGCTCCGCCCCCGTGGCCTCTCAGGACGGTGACAGTAAATGATGTCATTACCTGTCCAATGTGACGTTACTCAGGTAACTTCACACTTTTATTAGGTTACATCTAAAGTGACTAAGTACTTTTACTCAAGTAGTGTAGCCTACTTCAGTTTAATTTTGAGGTACTTTTCAGGCTACTTTTTTTTTTTTAATTTATCTCGAACAATCAACAGGCTGCAGTGAAAGAAGACGAGAAAAACAAAATCAGATTAAAACACAAAGACAAAACACAAACATAGATAAATCAATCCGATTTCATCAAAGAACAAACAAAAGGATGAGTTTGAGAATACTTAAATTGAATATTTCCATTTTCTGCTACTTTATAGGGAAATACTTTCACTGACAGTTATTCTAAAGCCTTAGTTACTTTGCGGATTAATACAATAAACCAAATAAGTCTGATGTAAGCCTATTATTATTGATTTATAAACAACTTTATTGATCATTTGCAGATGATTAATTATAATATAATCAACTAATATCATTTGATGTATTATTATAGATTAAAAGGAAACTTTATTAATCCCGAGGGGAAGTTCACAAACTACTCAGCAGTATTTAAAGTAACTAAAATGAATTTTGGCATCAGTAATACAAAATAAAAATAAAACGTTAGCACACGTACAATTACCTAAATCTGTAGCTATAAAGATTATGTAGGGGGGGGGATGATGAGACACAGTAAAAATAGATTGAATAATAATGATGGTATAATGAAACAAAATGTAGGTTTTACAGGTACAGGGATCCCAACCAAGATAGTCAATAACTGGTGCCCACGTTCTTATAAAAATATAGGCACTTTTAGCAGCTGGGCAGTCATAGACTACTCCAAGGGCGTAGCAGACAGCGGGTACGTGGGGGACATGTCCGCCGCACACGTCTAAAGGTCGAGACACACAAAGCCAGTAATCGGCCATCGGACAGTCTGACGAGGTCAGTGACTCGAGTCTGGTCGGTGTGTTCCGTGCCGTCGTCCATCCGAGAGGCCGTCGGCCTTCATTTTGGCCGATTTGCCATGTAGGCTATAATTGGCAGTCGGACTAAAAGGACCCATCTGATTGGTGGAGTGCTAACCTGGAAACGGGGTGGGATGAGCGTGACTAGAGTCTCTCAAAATCTGACGAAAATCTCTTAAACTGACCTTTGTTGATCTGAAATGAAGACAGATTCAGCAAATACACGGCCTATTTCTCTCTTAAAATGTTTTCAGAAACACGTTTCAGTGAACTATTTTAGTCCAATATGAGATCGTATTCTGAACGAGCCGCCATGACAGTCTGTGTTTGAATTTCTGGAGAAACCAGACCCACGTGACACGTTCGTCCAATCAGCTGCCGGTTTTCATTTTTGGGCGGCAATACAGATTAGCTCCGCCTGCTGTTATGGAGACGTATTACGTCTTGTCTCTTCAGTGTGTTCTGAGGCACTTTTTGACCAACTCGGGGAGACTGATCAGTCCGACTGCCTTTTCTGCCAAGGGTCAGCCGTCTGGTTGGTGTGTCAGGGGCTTCAGTTGATTTGAATGCATAAGTAGGCGAGGCGCATGTTGATAAGGGGCACCTTTAATCTCAAAACGGTGTGTTAAACCGTTATGCTACGGTTTCCTGGTTGAGCGACATGTTTCCTCGGAACGGTGTGAAACGGTGTACACTGGGCTTTGAGATATGTTTTCTCTCGTTTGGTGGGCGTGTCTCTAGTTTATTGGCTGTGTCCCAGGTGATACCCAATCAGCAGAGACGTGTCTGTAAACTCGTGGTAATAAAAAGGCAGAGTGCTTGTGCACACATGTTGTACAGGGTGTTCAACGCATCCCCGTTTCAGTTTAAAAAATAAATAAATAAATAAAAGTAGATTAGTGTGGCCGGGTTGGATCAGTGGGTAGAGCAGGCGCACATATACTGGGAGGTGTATGCCTCGACGCAGAGGTCCAGGGCATGAATCCAACCTGTGACGATTTCCTGCATGTCTTCCCCCCCCTCTCTCCCCTTTCTCACCTAGCTGTCCTGTCAAAAATTAAAGGTGGAAAAGCCCAAAAAATAATCTTTAAAAAAAAAAAAAAATAAAGTAGATTCAAAATGGGTCCAGATATTGCAATAAGGGGCCCTGCAGGATTCTTCCCATTTATGCTGATGTTTGGAATAATTATTCCACAGTTTCTTCAGGTGGATCACTGAAACAAGTTCAGCCAGTTTGTGAAACATGGTAGATAGGGTTAACCCCCAACCCTAACCCATGGTACTTTTATTACTTTTGCACCAGTAGATCACCTCAAAGTCTTACTGACCCATGTGAGCTTCACACTGGAACACAAAAGGTAAAAATATTTGGGGTTGTTTGACATGCACACAGGGAGAACAGGTTGTGTGTGTGCAGAGAGCATGGTGGTCCGACTTCTCTTGTTCCTTCACCTCGGCTGTGTGTACCGTCCGTCCCGCCCGTCTTTTCAGATTCATCACCAGGTAAATACACTCAGTCAGACCACAAACAGTAAACCCTGTAGCCCGAGGAGGAGGAGGAGGAGGAGGAGGAGGAGGAGGAGGAGGAAGATCCCGCAGACAGTCTCTTTACTCTGCTTGTTAACTCCTGTAGAAAAAAACACATCAGACATCCCACAGTTTAGGAATGATTTTTGTTAATTTATTTCACGAGTTTAAGCTCATTCAGACACAGAGACACGGAGATCAATTTGTAGATCTACAGGAGTAAGAAAAATAGAGCAGCATTCATTGCAGCAGAGATACATTTTGGGGGAGTTTAGGAGTCATTTCTGGCAGGAAATCTAACTGCAGTTAAAGACAGACAAGGGAGGTTTAAAGGAAATAGCTTCATCAGAAAAGTAGGCCTACATTTCAACTCAAAAATGAAGACACTTGATCATTTTATATGAAAGCCAAAGAACAGTTACTAAATGGATCTGGACTGTGCTGAAATTATTTTCAATTCGCAAAAATCTTAGGAGAAGATGTGTCTTTGTGCTGGTGCAACGCCTGAATTTTCCCTCTGATGATCAACAAAGGTTCATATTATTTCATCTTAATTTAATAATATTATTTGGGTTTTTTCTTACTGACCAATGATTTTTTTAACCTGCAGACTGTTCTCAGGTGAATATGTCTTCACTTTCAGTTTCTGCTGGTGAAAACAGTTTTTAACTGAACTTTCCTCTCATCTGAAACCACACTGACACCTACCGGCGAGCTCCTGCAACTACAGCTGATTATTATTTTTTTGTCACATAAAATACTTATTGCATATATTATTATAATACAAACATACATATACAACACAATTTTGAATGGACTTATGTTTTTGACAAAGAATAGGACACAATACTGTAAAGTGAGGAGAATAAAATCAGTAAGCCTCTATATGACAAAAATATATAATATTGAATTTATTTAATGGTAAATTATTTTTTACCTTAGCATGTGATAGAAACATTGAATTACTATTAACTCTCTATTACCTCACTTACTTGCATTTTTCATTTATATATTTTATTTATATATTTTTTTATTTATTATGTATACCACTCCCTGATTATTTTTAGTAATTTTTTTGCATTTTTCCTTTTTTTGTTTTTGTCTTTTCTTGTCCAAAAATCACACTAAATGTAAATTCAAAGTGAAAAACTCGCTACTGTCGTTTTTGTCCCAACCGGGCTTCCGTGCAGTTCTCTCAGAGCGTAGCACATTGCTTCGCTTGTAAAACACAAGGACTTTTGCGAATGTTTCGCGTTATTTTAACCATTTTTACTGTTTTAATTTATTGCTAAAGACTCGTTCAATTGTTTTTCTCCACCGTGAATTGGAAGGTGAGTTTATTTAAGAGTAAGAGGACGTAAACATGAAGTTAAAGAGACCATTCAAGGTCCATTCATGAAGGCTGAAACTGTTTGCTAACTATTGATGCTAGTAGCTTATAAGGTTAATATTTAACATGTCGTGTCACGTTCACTGTCCTGTTATTGTTGTGTGGTAATGCACGTGGAAGTGTAGATGTTATACAAACGATAACATAGTATTGATTATACAAAAGGCTAAAAGTGTACAGCCTACAGCACAAGCAGACAATATGGTCACTCTAATAACCTTTCACAAACAAGTTTAGTTAATTAACATTCATAGTAGGGTTGCACGATATTGACAAAATGTGATATTGCGATATTCATTATGAATATTAGGATATCAATATTAATTTCGATATTTCTTTAACCTATGTAAAATTACAAAAGTTATGGGAAAACGCATCAAAATAGATTTATAACAAATACAACACAAGGTTTATTTCAATTGACAGTCATATTGGACTGGTCCAACATGAATAAATAAATAAGGACCATGTCTACAGAACAGGACATGTTCTACTGGTTGGACAGTATAAATATATAAATAAGGACCATGTCTACAGAACAGGACACGTTCTACTGGTTGGACAGTATAAATATATAAATAACTATCATGTCTACAGAACAGGACATATTAGAAACAAAAGTAAATATAAAAAAATATTGCATACTTATCACGATACTTTTGATATATTTTCAACGATATATCGCGATAACGATATCCAGTCGATATATTATGCACCACTAGTTCATAGCGTGGTAAAACGTTAATGAATGGAGAACTGTATTTGTTGGGGGGGAGAGGGAATGGAAAATCATATATGTCGTCATTTCTTTGCAACGATTTTTAAAATCGATTCTTTACCCTCAATATTTATTTTTTACCAATGATTCACCTAAATATTTTCTATTAATCGCTAACGGCGACTACAGTGGACCAAATGCAGAAAATCCATGTTTTGTATTTCTTGACTCTAGAAGTGTATTATTCAAAAATCACAATACTCAATACTATTGAATCCATAGTCGTCATTTACAGGGGGGGCAACCTCCCCAATAATCAAAACTGGCCAGTGCACCCCCCCCCCCCCTCACCCCTCCCAAAAAAATCTCCTATTTCCTTTACATAAATTAAGAAATTTGCACCATAACTTGTTGCAGAAAAGGCACAAATTGTTGCAGAAATGAAGTGTTTGATATGCTCAAAATTTCAGTTTTTCTTAAAAATTGTGATTTCAACCCCTCCTCGCCCTCCCAATGTTGAACTCGCCCCCTGATCAAATCACAATACAAATCTAATCGGCACCCCTGTATCGTGAAAGAATCGAATTGGGACAAAAGCATATCGTCCCAGCCCTAGTATTCGTATCCTAGGTTACATCCCCGTGATGTCAGTAAAGCTGTGTTTGTTTGTGTCGATGTCTCCTCAGATGGCTCCCAAACCTCTGGAGCCACTGGCCAAAAAACTCATGAAGGGAGTGATTGCTCTGGAGCTGCTGGGCGTCTTCGGAGTGTACGGTCTGTTTCACAAGATGAACAACAGTCAAGGTATCGGTAAAATAATCAATGTTCGACAAGTGCTGAAGCACATTTAAACCTGTGTTGGGGGGCTTTATATCTTCTGAATCTCCATTTTATTTGCTCCACCTGCAGATTTCAGGAACACCATGAATCAGAGGTTTCCATCAGTACTGGAAGGTAAGAAGATATTTACCCTCTGTCTGTCCCTTTTGTTGTTGGACGTGCTTTTTGTCAGGGTTCAAGTTGTTGATGTTTTACAGTTAATTACAGTATTCAGTACAATATCTCAAATACAACGTATTACATTTCCATTACGACTTTTTATGACTATACTATGACTTTTTCCGACATACTATACTATGACTTTTTTTGACTTTTCCGACATACTATACTATGACTTTTTCGACATACTATACTATGACTTTTTCAACACTTTATGACATACTATACTATGACTTTTTCAACACTTTATGACATACTATACTATGACTTTTTTTGACATTACTATACTATGACTTTTTCAACACTTTATGACATACTATACTATGACTTTTTTTGACATTACTATACTATGACTTTTTCCGACATACTATACTATGACTTTTTTATGACTTTTTATGAATTAGTTCGACATACTATTGTTTTTTGACAGACTATACTATAATTGTTTTCGACATACTATACTATGACTTTTTATGACATACTATACTATGACTTTTTTTACTTTTTTGACATACTATACTATGACTTTATATGAATTATTTCAACATACTATTGTTTTTTGACAGACTATACTATAATTGTTTCGACATACTGTACTGACTTTTTTATGAATTTTTTCGAGATACTATACTATGAGTTTTTATTAGGACTGTCATATTAACGCGTTAATCGCGATGCGATTAAGGGCCGAGCATAATGCGTTAATTTTTTTTAATCATATTAATCGCATGCCACCATTTATTAATTTATTCTCACTTCACTCGGCTTTGCGTCGTGCCTAACAGGCGACTATTTTGCCGTACTTCCTCGTAACACATCCTGCTGCTGCAGGAATAGCAACGCGGATTTCGGTGCCTCATTCTGGAGCCACTGATATGTCAGCTCTTCTCTCTGATGCTCTGAAACAGACGATACAGGCAACAGAAACATTGCTGCACCTGACGCTAGTTAACACTATACTCAACAGCAGCTAACGTTAGCCTACCGCTAGCTAGTTAACACTATACTCTACAGCAGCTGACGTTAGTCTGCCGCTAGCTAGTTAACACTATACTCAACAGCAGCTAACGTTAGCCTACCGCTAGCTAGTTAACACTATACTCAACAGCAGCTAACGTTAGCCTACCGCTAGCTAGTTAACACTATACTCGACAGCAGCTAATGTTAGCCTACCGCTAGCTAGTTAACACTATACTCGACAGCAGCTAACGTTAGCCTACCGCTAGCTAGTAGCTGGATTAAACACTGTTAAATGCTAACAGCTAACGCTAAACGGTGTAAAGTTTGTCTGTATTTCACTGTAGAGGATTCAACACCGGGATGTAACAATCTGCAGCTGCTGTTGTCGGAAAACCACAGACGGTGCGTTCAGTGAAACTGGTAATTTACAGCCTCGTAGGGCATTCAAAGTTGTTACATTATTGATTACATTATTATTAAACATGTAATTTTGACGATATGGCCTTAGCAATAAACAAGACATTCTTTAATGTCACCAACTGTTTAGTACCCTTCTTTTTTTTTACTTTCTTAAAAAGTATCGGTTCAGGCACCGGTACAGTTTTAAAAGTACCGCTTTAGCACCGGTATCCAAACCAAACAATACCCAACCCTAATACTGACTCTAGATTAAAATGTGTGACTAGATTAAATATATAATAAACAAATCTTAGTCATTTTCTTTGCATTCATTTGATTCCCAATCAAGATACACTGGTAAGAATTGCTTTCCATTGTTAATATGTACTTAAAAACAGTTCTGAAATGTGATAAAACATGCGATTAACTATAGAAATTCAACGATTAAGAAAATGTAATCGTTTGACAGCCCTACTTTTTATGAATTATTTCGACATACTATTGTTTTTTGACAGATTATACTAGGATTGTTTGACGTACTGTACTATGACTTTTGATTTTTTCCAACATACTATATAAAAAGTCAGACAAAAGTCATAGTATAGTACGCAGAAAGTCAGTACAGTATGTCAGTCTGTCAAAAAACAATATGTCAAAATAATTCATGTCATAGTATATATAGTATGTCAAAAAAAGTCAGTCAGAGTACAGTATGTTGAAAACAATCATAATATTGTCTGTCAAAAAACACAATAGTATGTCGAAATAATTCATAAAAAATCATAGTATGTAAAGAAAAATTCACCAAAATGTCATAGAAGAGTTAGGGTTTTAAAAAAATTGTCAGACTCAAACAAACCATAAACTGCATCATAAAATGTTAACAGCTTTAATTTTCATTGATGAACATGAACTCTGTACAGTTTTGTTTTAAACTGGTAAATTATCATTTGCAGACAGAAACATGTAACCATAACATAATATCCTGTATATTTTTTACAAAAAATAACCGACCAAACACTGCTCTTCCTCAGGTCACATGTCGTCCCGTTAACAGCACTGTGTAACGTTCATCAAATGACCGGATCTGAAAACCGGTTTCTGCTCCTCTGTTTCCTCCCAGTTTACTACCAGTCCAACGAGTGGGCGGGGGTCTACGGCATCCGAGAGAGTGACCACGCCGCCTGGTCAGCCAAACAGGACTGAAAGTCGCCATCCGTTTAAAAGTCCACAAACACATGGCGGCTGCTACTTCTTCCTCTTTTTGTTGCCAACCGTCTTGCCTCCTGCCCTGGCTCGACCAAACGCCTTCTTTTTGTTGAACATGGTCTTCTTCCTGCGCAGCGTCTTGACGTCGCGGCCTTGGATCCAATCGTTGCGCTGAGACTCCCACTTCAACTGCTTCAGGCCTGCAGGGACAAATGGGAAGTGTTACAGCCTTTAAGTCCCCCTATCTAGGCTTGATACATATTTAATGAATGTATATTAACTACTAGGGGTGTGCAAAATAAAAAAATAAAAAATCGATTCACATTCGTATCGCGATTAAAAATCGATGCATAGAATTCCAAAAGTCAATTCTTTTTTTGTATGTCTACTGCAATCACATGGGAAAATAACTACATTTACATACTGTGAATTGTTTTTTTAATTGAAAATTGAGCCTAAAAATCAATATTGAATCGTGATATTTTCTGAATCGTGCACCCCTAATAACTACATTATAATGATTTTAGAAGTAGTGTTTGTAATTCGTCAACACTATCTGCTTGGAGAGTAAAAGTGACCAATAGACAGAATGTGAGAATAAAGCCCTGGTTGACTGAAATCATTTTATTTAAATGAAGTCGACTATTGTTCAACTGATCGGTTTCTCTCTGTGGAGAAGTCATTATTAAACCTGACTGGTATCCAGCAAACTAAATAAAAACCTGCGTCTTGTCTTTTTCCTGTAAGCTCGTATATTTGTGATCACTCAGGTGTTCCTACCTGCTTTGTCGTTGTTGGCCATCGCGTTCAGTCCGATGTTGTCAAACTTAGAGCCGGCATTTTCATCCAGCAGGGAGCCAAACTGGAAAAAACGACAAAACATATGTCGAAAAAATTCATTAAACAAATCATAGCATGGTATGTTGAAAAAAAACCCAACATAGTATATCGCAAAAAGTTTAAAGTATAACATTTCGAGAAAAGTCATAGTATAGTATGTCTAAAAGTCATAAAAATAAACATCTTACCTCGTCAGCGGAAACAAACATGGCCGCATCTTTCTTTCCTTTCTTCTTCTTTCCCTGTTTGGGACCTGTGAGAAGACAACGATCAGTAGAACGTTAAAAAAACGTATTGAGAAACATAGTTTACAGGTAGTTCCACTAATGATGCAGCAACTGAAACATCACAAGTCAGACTCGAGGTTCAAACACGATTATTTTTCTAAAATTCTAATGAAGGTAAAAAAACGACATTACATATTAAATATGATACGAACGAACCTAGAGATTCTGAGGACTTCCTTTTCCCCGTCTTGGTCCGAGGAGTGATGTCTGGAACTTCCATCTCATCGTCTGAATCTGCGGATAAAAACATTTTATTTCATTATTTAAAACAGTAAAGTGTCATTAATAATCTTCTGTACAGGTAAACTGATATATAACGTTTTAAAAGAGAAGCTCGTGATTATTTTCTCCTCACTCAACCTATTTATATTAACTCTCCCGTTGTCCTCGGGTCTAATCGGATCCATATTCAAAAAGTTTCTATCAGGAATTTGGGTTTCTTTCAACCAAACTGTCAAATAAAAAGTAGCTTTTCACACGTAAAATAAATGATCAGTTCACTATTTTATTGAATTTGGGTGTTTTATTCAATTTTATAGCATTTGAAAAATAACTGATGAAAGTGACAAAAATGCCAGAAAGAGCTTCAAAAACGTGGGGAAAAAAAACGACAAAAACATCAGAAAAACTGACAAACTTAATTTTACATTTTGACCCGGAAAATTTAAAAGTAGCATGGTCGACAGGAAGACAATACAAGGTTTAAAGATATGACAAGAATATCATTCTTATGTTGATCTTTCTTTATGTATATGAAGTTCAGATGGAAACGGAGGTTTGGTGGAAGAACTATCTGGTACTGGTAGTAACAATCTTTTACTAAAGTTAAAGTACTAATACCACAGTGTAGAAATACACTTATATTACAAGTAAAAGTCATGCTTAAAGTACAAATGTACCTAAAGTACCATTTTCTTTTCTATTAATGTGTTGGTAAAGATGGAGCTCATTTTAATTTCTTTATACACTGCTTAGCTTCTGTAACAACATCTTGTCTTGTTCCTATTTTCACTTTTCTAATATTTCAGTGATGACTTTTTATATACTGCTGGTTAACTTCTCAGAGTTTCCTTTAGGATTATTTTAGCAGTGGGGGCAGGTCTGTCCGAACAACTAAGCTACATTTAGCATTCGGCTCTGAGCCCGAAACTAACGACTCGCTCGACGCCAAACAAACGGCATTCGTCTCTAGACTACATCACAACAAAAATACAGTGAAATAAAACATTGTGCGGTGGGCTTTAAAGCATTTTGGCCAATATGATCTCTGCAGCATTTAACATGCGACTTGCCACGGCAGGTATCAGGAGTTCTGCTGTGGATTACCCATAATACGTTACTTTTAGCGCTGGGGCGCAATGTGAAAGTGACGCCAGCGGATGGCGCTGTCCCCATTTACGCAGGAATTTAACAGAACCTATATACACAACCCGTTACATAGGCAGGATAATTTAAAAGGCAACGCGACTACATTGTGCGTCTGCCCTATTTCTGATACCGGGGCAGCAGAAATTTTGCCGTGGCGGGCCACCACTCCAAAATCAACATAGAGGAAACACTGGCTTCTGTAACAACATCTTATCTTGTTTCTATTTTCACTTTTCTAATATTTCAGTGATTACTTTTTTACCGTTAGTGTGTATGCACATGTTCCACCATTTGTTTAGTTTCACGTTATATTTTAAGGCCCACTTTGAGACAAAATTCGATGAAGTAATTGACGTATATTTGATCCGTTTAATGGGATAAAACGGCGATGAGGAGTTGTAAGTAAACTTGTACTCACCACCGAATGCAGCATCCTCTAGCTCTGGAACTGAAAGATGACAAAAAGAAAGCAAATAAATTTAAAAAAAGAAAGATATTTTATTGAGTATCCAGGTCAGAGAAGCGTCCTGTAACTGTTAAGATCACAGGTTCGAGCCCTGAAACAGCCAAAATAACTTTACATACTCACTGAACCTGGGAAGAAAGCACGTACAAGAATATGTACGGAAGTTTGTACAATATGAATTTCCTAAATTTGCAGGGATTTAAAAATGTTTTTCAACTGGACCCTATTGTCCTATGTTTTTGTGTCTAAGTGACTGATGGGAACAACAATCTTTGACATTGGTCCAGTATTAAGCTAGACCGCTGCAGTCGGCAGCGGCGAAACAAGCTACAATGTAAGTTAATAGGGCAATTGTCCAGCTTGTATTTACCTTCACAAAAGTGTTTGTTTTGCCTCTGACAGGCTCAGATTATTATTCTAAGCGTCTGACAACATTATGGAAAGGATTTCTAAGGAGGTCGACCTTTCTGTTAAAGAGTAAGATCCTTTTTTTAAACATAAAAACTTCCGCAAAATTGCGTTTGCTAAACCCACCAGACTCCATGTAAATAAACAGTAATTTTAGCATCGTAAAATACACTTCATTCAAAGTCGACAGAAACTAAATAAAACTATGAAAAGCCGTTTTGGGTCGTCTTTCCACTTTTCCAACCATCACAAGTCTAGTTTTGGTTGAAATAAACACAGTTTACCGCTTTACATGTGAAAATATGTTGGCTCTATACACGCTAAAAGTATTGATTTTTTAAATGGAGTCTGGTGGGTTTAGCACTAGCGACTTCAGAGCCGTTTCTGGTTAAACAGAAAGGTCTCAAAGAGGTTTTAAAGGTCTATCTCTGTAGGGATCCTTTCCATGATGTTGTCAGACACTTAGAATATTATTCTGAGTCTGTCAGTGGCAAAAAGGTTACATTGCAGCCCAGTTTGTGGCTGCCGGTTACAGCATTCACGCATAATACTGGACCAGTTTCAAAGATTGTTGTTCCTATCAGTCACTTAGACACAAAAACATAGGAAAACCAGGTTGAAAACACCTGAAATTACCCTTTAAGTGACACAAGAACCAGAAAATAAATTAGAAACTGTTCCCTACCTTCTTCATCATCATCTTCATCACCTCCGCCCCCATCAGCATCCATGAACGTCCCTCCGTCCTCGTCCAGCTCGTCTCCGAAGTCTTCCTCGTCCATACTGCCCAGGGACACCTCCTCGTCATCCAGGTCGTCCAGGTCCGAGTCCTCCGAGTCTGAGTCCTCCGCGTCTTTCTTCCCCTTTTTACTCTTCACATTACTGACAGAGAGAGGGGCAGGGCGAGAGAGAGAGACAGAGGGAGAGAATGTGTTGATGAAATGAGTCAATCAATACGTAAGATTAAAACAAACAGACCACGGAAAAACAAAAACTCTCTGAGGCCGCATTTCTTAGTACTGGACCAATGTCAAAGATTGTGTTCCATCAGTCACTCAGACACAAACACATACAAATAGGGTCCAGGCTTAACCCTCGTCATCCTCCACCGACCGTGCACTTGTCCTCTCGGGTCAAAATAGAAAATTAACACTTTTTCCCCCCGGTTATTTTCTCGGTAATTTGGTTGGAAAACAAACCCATATTTTTTTTTTTTTTTGGGGGGGCATTTCTGCCTGTATTAGAGAGGAAAGCTGAGATATGAAAGGGGAGAGAGAGAGGGGAAGACATGCAGGAAACCATCACAGGTCGAATTCGAACCCTGGACCTTCTGCGTCATGTGCGCCTGCTCTACCAACTGAGCTAACCGGCCACATAATAGCTCCAACTTGACCCCGAGGACAACAGGAGGGTTAAAAAAACGGTAGTACCCCTTTCAGGCGCTGCTTTGCGTTCACATTCAGCATGTTGTCCATGTGGAGCAGAATACAAACTGTCCTGACACGAAGTTCTTTAAGAAACTGAGGACTAACTGCTCACCCTGCAAAGTCCAGATCATCAATGGCCAGGTCCGTGAAGTACGAGTCTCCCTCACAGGAGTCTGTTCGGAAAACAAAGTCAGATGAAGTCAACAAGTCACAGAAACACCTAAATATTTAGAACTAGTTCAAACTGGATTTCAGCACAATAGAACCACAGTAAAAAAAAAATATTATTCACCTTAAAACAAACCAAAATACCATTATTAGTCCCTTTAATTATTTTCAAATACACAAGTAAAAAGAACACGTAATTGTAATTATTCCTACCTCCTAATATTTTTTTCTTCGTCTATTTAAATAGGTTTTCACGTACAAGGACTTTGTCTTAATGTTTTGGGGCTAAAGAACTGCAAGTTAGGAATCTTAATTTATTTTTTTGGGGCATTTTAGGCCTTTATTTTGATAGGACAGCTGAAGAAATAAAAGGGGAGAGAGAGGGGGGAAAGACATGCAGCAAAGGGCCGCAGGTCAGAGTATAACCCGCGGCCTCTATGTCGAGGACTGAACCTCTACATATGGGCGTGCGCTTTACATGGTGAGCTACCCAGGCATCCGTAATTTTAAAATGGAAATTTGCAAGAACTAATATGTCAAATATATCTGGTTAAAACAAAGGAGGATGGAGTATGCAAATGTTCTTAGTATAAAGAATATGTGCAATTTCGTCCTTAAATCTCAAAGTAAAAGTACAATAAGACTTTTAGTTTCATGTTGGCTTATACATTATTGGTTGTTTATTGTTCCCGTGCTATTATTATTGAATGTTTTGCAAGAGGCGGTCCAAACTCGCTGACGTGAAACTGGAAAACCTTTACGGTAACTCTGCAGGGCTTCGGTTCAACGGGATCTAACGGCACCAAGCGCCTCGACTCACCGAGTAATTTCTCAAACTCTTCGTCGTCCACGTCCTCCACGCTCTCGTTATCGCCGTCTCCTCGCGGCCGGCGAGTCTTAAGCTGCTTCTCCTGCTGACGTTTCCTAAAGAAGCTGTAGAACAAAAGAAAAAAAAAAGTCAAAAACTGCAGAAATCTAAAGACCACAAACTGGGACCTGATGTCTTTCTTTTAGCTTTTTGTGTGTGCCTGTTCTGTTCTTGTCTTATACCCATACTCTGGGACTGTGCTGTTCTACTGGCTGGGGGCCTGCCTTGACCTCTGGAGTCCTGGGGCCCTACCTTGCAAAATATATATTAATGAGAGAAACTAAATCTTGACTTTGGCTGCGTTCAAACCCATCGGAGGTAAGGAGATAACTGCAAACACAAAGTAGTAGTAGTTTGTTGCGTCTATGTGAGGATAAAGAAATCATTTGAGAAATAAAAGCTACATGTTGTCAATAACTTCTGTATAAAATGGTTCCACACTCACCGATGGAAGAAGATTTCATCCACAGCAACCTGACTCTCCTCTTTAGACAGAAACTCCTCACAGTTCACTGACAGAGACAAAGAATAACAGAAAAAAAACTCAAAAACACAACAAAACTAACTGGAGACGGGTATTGACATTAATAACTATATTACATTAGTTATATAAACAAGAGAAACTCACCTGGTATAGAGATGAGAGAACTGTGTTTGGGCGTCAGCGCTGCAGAGTCAGTGTTTTCTAAGAAAAAAATGAAATATATTGAAGCAGAAATCAAGATATCTTCACATATTGACATTATTAAACCTGCAACCTTCTACTTGTTATTGCTTTACATTATCGTACTTTCTTTTGCATCCTTATTATCCTAATTTTTTTTCCAATTCAGAATTTCTTTTATTGTCTTTCTATTTTTGTTATGACGGTGGTTTCTGTGTTGACATTGTAAATGAAGTTCGCCCCTCAATGATCTTGAGTATGAATAAAAAATTGAATGAAAACATTCTGGAGCTGGACATTAATAAAAACTGGACAGACTGTCTAAATATCTGGTTTTAATGTGCCTTATTATACTTTTACTGTTTTTATTACATACTTAAAGCTTTAGTGCGTCACTTTTTGATATTAATAAACGTCCGTTACATTCAAGCCGTTGCCAAATGAGTTGCTACAAAGCTAATTAGACTATCAGCTCCACACAACTCTCTCTCTCTGGATTTCTCAGTATCGTTATGTTGAGGCGTCCGGTGACTTTCCTGCGCAGAAACTACAGTGAAGATAATGACCTCTTCTGAAGAGTCCGTTCATGTTTTTATAATCCTCCGTGTCCTCCTTGGCTACTAGCGACTGTGTGGAGGAGGGGTGGGGCGCGATCCCAGAAGGCTTGTATCATGTGGCTGCATGGACAGTGTTGTTGTCATTACTTAGAATTCCTCATGGGGGCGACAGAAACTACGCACTAACTTTAAAGTGCCTTTGAGTACCTTTCAAAGCGCTATACCAGTAAAATGTTGTTTTAAATCTGCCTCGAATGCTGCGTTTTCCACCTCAGATGCAGCGCAATGATTATTTGATCAAACCAGAGACGGTTTAGAACCGAGACGCCCTAACTCGGAGTAGTTTTCGGTCTCTGTGTCCCGTGGGCTCCGCCACGGCCACGCCTCTTTAGGAGACTAGCGGCAGGTCCGAGTGTGCCGATTCTAACGGGGGAAGTGAACGTGAACACAGATTATGAGCGATCATTTCGCCCCACTGTCATCAAAGTATATAAAGGAGCCGTTCTTCACAAGCCACATATCTCCAGAACGTTCTGACACTAAAATGGCATTTCAGATGGACGGATCAGGAGAAAATTAACTTTGTTTGAGACCTGTTTCTGTCTCAGGATCGAACTCTCTCGAGATCTGGCAACACAGGGAAGCTAACGTCAGCTAACGTTCGCGAACGCCCTAACAAAACTAATCTTGTGATGCTAAATATGTCTTTTAGCTGTGTAAATATCCAACGTTAGCAAAAGAACATATTAATAAATTATTCAAAAATAACTTTCCATCCATCCACACGACATTCACTGCACGTTCAAATGAGGCCACGCCCCTTTAGGAGACAGGAAGTGTGTAGCGTTTCACAGCATTGGCGCTGCTCTAAATGCGCTTTCTTTAGTATAGAGGAGCCTTGATAAAACTGATAATCTACAATAAAATATAGTCTGTTTTTATTACGTTTTCCCTTCAGCTGTTTGGGGTTTCTGAAGACGAATCGATCCAAGAATCTGATGAGGGTGAAGTCCTGCAGAGGGTCGCCTGAGTACTGGATGGACCCCCCCTGAGACAACAACAGATTCAAATGGTTTACACACACACAGACAGATAGAGAGAGAGAGAGATAGAGATAGAGAGAGAGAGAGAGAGAGAGAGAGAGAGAGAGAAAATGTTTAAATAACGTCACAGACACCTCAGATACAGCTGCTCTAAAGGTTACGTTCAGACTGCAGGCAAAAGTGGCCCAAATCAGATTTGTTTGGGGTCAAGTGACCAGGTCAGACTTCTTCAGAAGTAGTGTGAACACTCAAATCTTGCCCAGATCAGATTTTTTTCAAATCAGATGTAGACCACTTCCATATGTGGTCCTGAATCAGACCCAGGTCTGATTTTCTTCAATGCAGCCGCAGTGTGAACAACCAAGGAGGATTTGATGCGACTTTTACGTCGATCTACATCGACATTTGTCACATATATGCGCCGACGGGAGTCACAGACTGTAACATTAAAATCTTGACTAGGCCTACAAAATGGAGAACAGTGATGGAGAAAGTCAGTGGAGGGAGAGTGAGGTGTTAGACCTAATTAGTGTATGGAGAGATACTTCAGTTCAATCAAAACTAGAAGGAGCATACCGTAACCGCCCGTAATAGCCAATTTGGCTCTCTCTCTCTTCATTCTTCTCCTCCTCATCACCTGCTCATTAATGTTACGGCTGCCATTACACATTTTGAAATAAAAGCCAAAATGCTGACTTCCTCCATAACCTCCCTAACTTTAGTGCGACAGCGTGCTGCGTCTGATGTCATTGTTCTTTTGATCATGCGGGTCAGTTCCAAACCACAAACAGTTCACACTGGAATCTGATATAGGCCACGTTTTAAAAGGTCATGTGAACAGCCAAACAAAAAAAATCAGATCTGAGCAAAACATCTGAATCGAGCATTAAGACTAGTGGTGTGAACGTAGCCTTTGTCTCCATGTGATGAAACGACTTGAACTTCCAGTATCAAAGTTTTACCTGCAGGATGGTTTTTGCGAACAGCGACACGGAGGGGTGGAAGTGCACGGCGAGCTGCAGAGACACAAACACGGGAAACGATCACGAGAGGGAAAGTTTACATGTGTTTGGGTTTAACCTCTGTAACCAGATTCACAAACTATTTACTGTAGAATAGTCAGAGAGAACATTTCTGTTGGTTCTTTCTATTTATTTAGTGTCCCCTTTAAGAACTGAAACTTCTTCTCATCCTCTGATACGGGATAGAATTAATTGAGGAAACATTATGTTTTTGCACTACAGAGGGTGGTGATATAGATATAATTAACCTATGCATTATCATAAGAATACATATTTCATTGTGTGTTTCTATTTTGGCCGTTTCTCTTCAAAAAGAAATCATGTATCTCAAGAAACTTCATGTTTAAATAATAAGAACATACAGAATATACATATACTATAATCAGGGTTTCTGCAGGTTTTACCAAGTCAAATGGAAGACTTTTTAAGACCATCACGAATGAAATGTAAGACCTAGAACACAATATTTCAGCGAATTGAAGACCTTACAAAGGCCTAAAACTTTGGACTTTAGACTTTTTAAGACCACGCAGAAATCCTGATAACATACTGTAATATTTAGCCTAGCCTCATTGATATAAAGGGGGTGGACAAAATAATAGAACACCTCTCACCAAACCTACTACTAAGTTAACGTTTTACCAGAAATCTCACATCTACAGTAAAATAATCAAACTACAGCAAAAAGATTAGTTTTTTCAGGCATTTTAGGCCTTAGTTTATATAGGACAGCTGAAGACATGAAAGGGGAGAGAGAGGGGGAACGACATGCAGCAAAGGGCCGCAGGGCGGAGTCGAGTAAACCCAGAGGTGTCAAAAGTATTCCCGTTCATTACTCAGGTAGAAGTATAGATACTAGGGTTTAAAAAGACTTCTGTAGAAGTTGAAGTATCAACTCAAGCTTTTTACTTAAGTAAAAGTGTACTGGTTTCAAAACTACTTAAAAGTATAAGTAAAGTATGGGGGAAATATCAATATATATCTAATATCAATATGCTTTTTCAAATTAGACGGTGAGTTTTGGAAACAATGAGCTTGTGGTACTTGGGTGAGCAGAGCTTGCAGCGCATTCAAAAGGAGTTGTTTTTGCATCCAACCATTTCTTCCAGGTACGGCCAGGGATGCAGAAGGGCTGGCTGGTCTTCCTGGCTACCAACCTGCTCGCTGGTGCTTGGTCGGGACATTTCGCTCGAGTTCTCCTGAGTCTCTGCCACGGACATCTTGGTACTAGGATACATACGTGTGTCATGTGCAGGTGCGATGGATCGCATACAAACCAATAGGGTTTTGGAATGGTATATGTTTATACTTCTCACCCAACCACAATCAAATTCACTCTATCCAGATGCCGTGATTTATCTGGATAGGTTTTTGAACGATGACAAGCCGGAATGAAAACAAGCCGAACTGAAATAGGAGTAACGATGCTATTTATAAAATGTAAGGAGTAGAAAGTACAGATAATTGCGTGAAAATGTAAGGAGAAGAAGTAAACAGTCTGCTGTAAAATAATTACTCCAGCAAAGTATAGATACCCAAAATTTCTACTTAAGTAAGGTAACGAAGTATTTGTACTTTGTTACTTGACACCTCTGGGTAAACCGTGCTCTACCAGGTGAGCTTCCCGGGCGCCCAGCCTGCTCTTTTTCAAAGAAAAACTTCATTGACGAGTCAACACTTTTGTGTTTACTACGATGCGTTTCTTTCTTTCCGTTTCTCACCCTCTGCAGTTCCCATAACGTCGTGTGGTCGGCGCCGCAGAATAACGGGTTTCTGTGCAGCGGGTCGTAGCCGTGACTGCTCTTCCCTCCTGGAAGTCAACAGGAAGGAAACACAAAAATCAATATACAGGAAAAACTAGGTGGAACATGGTTACGTAGGGATGACAATCAAAACTACAGCCCAGCTCTGACTGCAAGAATAATTAAGATGCAACTTTTACTATGAAATGTCGATTCAAACCACTCCTATTTATGCTGCAGAATCAGGCTCCCCCCGCCCCTCCCCCCCAAAAGATTTGATGTAAATGCGAAAGTAACCAACAGTAATTATCAGACAAAATTTGTTATTTATTTGAATGTTTTCAAGATTTAAATCTTGATTTTACATTTCTAAAAACACTGTCATCATCATTTTCAGTCCTTGTAAATCAGCTTTTCCATCCACGTCTGTAATATTACATAATAACTGTGACGGAACAAACACCAAAAGCCAAATACTGACTATAAATCTCACACACCTTCCAGGTTCTGGTGATGTACCCATGATGCAGTGGGCTTTGCCTTCTCCGTCTCTAAACTCGCTCCTTCCTCCAGTTTGTCGGCGTCCACAAAACGCTCCTCTTCATCATCATCATCATCTTTCTCTTCAGCGAGGTCTTTGAACTCCTCCTCCTCCCCCTCCTGAGGGAACACAACAGGAAGTGATGTTAAAATCAAACTTTAACTACAAAACACTGTAAAAAAAAATCTTCTCAGGGATCATCGAGATTAAGAGAAGTCGCCAAGGGTGGGAAAGAACATCAATACAATTGTATGTATCATGATATTTCAAATCAATTCTTTTCCATAGAATTGATATGTGTGTGTGTGTGTGTGTGTGTATGTATGTATATATAACCTATGATTTACATTTTTCATATGTCTTTCATTCACACTTTAAAACTATGCCTGAACCGATACTTAAAGAAAAAAAAAAAAGATTAAAAAGAGCACATTTAAGAACAGCTATATGGCAAAATGTATTAAATTTATTAAAAATGTAATAACAATAACTTATTTCACCAGTAAATTGCTGTTAAAAACGACAAAAACAACCACTAGATGGGAAAAGGTTTTGAACTTTGAATGCACCGGTTACCAGTTTCAAGTAAACGCACCGTCTGTGTTACGTTTCCGACAACGGCAGCTGCAGGCTAATCATTTTGATTTATAATCATTTATACTCTTTGATCCCCAATGGGGGAATTACAATTTACACTCTGTTGTTATTACACACTGCCCACTAGAGGTGATGAAATTAATCAAATAATCGATGCATCAAATCATGGACGATGCTGCATCGATAATCAGCCGGGCCATAATCGATTATTTCTGTTTATAATTTAATGTGGGCCTAACAACCTTTCTGTTTACATATTCTGGTATGTTTTGCACATTCAGGAAGTGCCATGTGCTCAGTGCTGTAGTTTTATGTATCCAATTTATTTAGTATTGGAGCACTGCAGAATGTTTTTGAAGCTTGAAAAGCTATGAATTAAATATCCTATATGGCTTTAATAGAAAAATGTATTTGACGCATCGTGATGCATCAAGATATCGAATCAAAGACACGATAATCGTAATCGAATCGAAAGACCAATGAAGATTCACACCTCTAATGCCCACTGGGGCTTTCGGAACGAATTCCGAAAGTTGAATAGTAAAAAAATCAATACTCTTCGAATGCTGAAATACTATTCAAATGTGGTTATTTTATAAATAGGTTGGCTAACGTTAGCTAATCTCCCTCTTCTCCTGTCATGTCTGATGAACAATAAGTTTCGGGAGTGAGACACACACGGGGTTGTGAGCTAACGTTACGTACCGAGTAACGTTAGTACACGGGGGAGTGACAGGCTGCGGCTGGGAATCGGAAGAAGGACGGGAAATAGTTTTAACAAGACTTTAAAATCGACATCCACCGAGCCAAGATGCTTACGTTAACATTAGTTAGCTTGTTCTGGTTTCCTAACTGCGTCGCGAGTTATAGTAACGTTAGCTTAGCTGGGAGCTTCATGGAGACAGCTAAAGTTAATGTTAGCTGCCCTACAGCTGTCAGAGTTAGCATCGACTTCATATATTACCTTCTAACTAGATGCTTTTAAATCACTAAAATAGTAGTCACAGCACTGTTTGGCTTTTTTATCAATGCCGTTAGCATTGTGGCTAACACTATTGTTACTTATTTATGACAAATCGTTTCGGCTGTGCTTTCTAAAGAGCACCTTGGCAGTGCCCAGGAGGTGAACTGGCATCTCTCCAGCTACCAGTCCACCTGTTGGAAGTCCTGCTGTTGGAATCCTCTACAGTGAAATACAATACCGTTTAGCCGTCAGCATTTTAACCGTGCTTAATCCAGCTGCTAGCTAACGGTAGGCTAAAGTTACCTGCTGCCAAGTGTAGTGTTAACTAGCGTCACATGCAGCGATGTTTCTGTTGCCTCCAACGTCTGTTTCGGAGCATCAGAGAGAAGCGCAGGCATTTCAGTGGCACCGAAATCCACGTTGGCGTTCGGTCCGGTAGATACCGGTCGTTGAGGCACCGGTACCCAGCCCTACTCACCCCGTCCTCCTGCAGCAGGATCTTGAGGCTCGGTTTGGCCTTAATGACCTCCGACACCAGGAAGAGCGCCCCGCAGGCGAAGCTGGCGCTCTGCTCGGCGCTGACCTGCAGCAGTCGCTTGACGAAGGCTTTGACCCGCCGCAGCACGATGTCCGCCTTCAGAGACTTGTACAGCAGGTTGAGGAACATGCTCTGTCTGGAGGACGACGACAGCCCCGTGTCCAGCAGCTTCCTGCAGAGGAGGAGAAGAAAGGTCAACATTTAGATTTTCATGTCAGTCAGGGTTCCCCATCGTACTGCTTGGTGGCCTTCCGGGGCTACGCCGCCACTCGTGTTTAACCCTTTAAGTTTCATATCTTAAGTTTGTATTTTTACACATTTTATTTAACAGAACTTTAATATATTTTGATGTTCTGTTGTGACAATAAAAAAAAGTTGAACTTTAAACTGCATTATCATATTATTTTAGTGAGGACTCATAAATAACTACAAATAACTAATGTTAGGGAAATCTGTTTATGTTTTGTTACGCGTTTCAGGATTATTATTATTTTTTTTAAATATTTAAATCGGCCGATATATTGCAATATCGGATTTTTAAAATCACCAAATGTTAGTGACGGCCGGGCTCTAGTCAATTCATCCAGAAAATAATCAACAGATTAATGGAAGACGGACTTTATATAAAAAAGATTTAATGGCCAGTGAAAACACAAAAATTTGAAAAAGTAGTGATGATGAGATTAGAGCCGCAAAGACCAATCAATTAGTTGTCATTGTCAACTATTAAATTAATCGCCAACTATTTCAATAACCTCTTAATCAGTTTGAGTAATTTTTTATGAAAAGAAAGTGAAACTTCCGTGATGTCAGCTTGATAAATGTGAACATGTTCTAGTCTCTTCTCTCCTCTGGGACAGTAATCTGAATATCTTCTAGTCTCTTCTCTCCTCTGGGACAGTAATCTGAATATCTTATAGTCTCTACTCTCCTTTGGGACAGTCATCTGAATATCTTCTAGTATCTTCTCTCCTCTGGGACAGTCATCTGAATATCTTCTAGTATCTTCTCTCCTCTGGGACAGTAATCTGAATATCTTCTAGTCTCTTCTCTCCTTTGGGACAGTAATCTGAATATCTTCTAGTCTCTTCTCTCCTCTGGGACAGTAATCTGAATATCTTCTAGTATCTTCTCTCCTCTGTGACAGTAATCTGAATATCTTCTAGTATCTTCTCTCCTCTGGGACAGTAATCTGAATATCTTCTAGTCTCTTCTCTCCTCTGTGACAGTAATCTGAATATCTTCTAGTCTCTTCTCTCCTCTGGGACAGTAATCTGAATATCTTCTAGTCTCTTCTCTCCTCTGGGACAGTAATCTGAATATCTTCTAGTCTCTTCTCTCCTCTGGGACAGTAATCTGAATATCTTCTAGTCTCTTCTCTCCTCTGGGACAGTAATCTGAATATCTTCTAGTCTCGTCTCTCCTCTGGGACAGTAAACTGAATATCTTTGAGTTGGGGACAAAACAAGACATTTGAGGACGTCATTTTGGGAAACACAGGTCCACATTTTTCACCATTTCCTGACACTTTATAGACCACTCATCCAGAAAATAATCAACAGATTAATGGAAGATCAGCGATGGGACTGTCGTACCTGTAGAGAGCGACGTAGTATCGGTCGGAGATGCTCTGCTGGGAGTCCATCACCTGGAAGAGCAGCATGAGCGCCTGCACGGCCGTGTTGAACTTCACCAGGTGAACCACCCTGAACAGCGTGTCCAGCTGCTCCTTCACCTTCTCGTCCCCGGCGCTGGCGTAGGGATACGCCCGGTTCACGCCCGACAGCAGCGCGCTCAACATCTTCGACTCAATGTCCTTCTTCTTGACGCAGGCGCGGAAGAAGGAGAAGTAGATGGCGATGAGCTTGGCAGCGAGGTCGGCCTCGTCGTGGCTCAGCATCACCTGGCTGAGGAAGCAGACGGCGTAGTACTGCGCCTTGGCGCTGATGTTGGGCCGGAACATGATGCGCTCCACCTCGCAGCACACCACCGCCTTCATGTTGGGGTGCTTGTGCAGCAGCGACTCCAGCAGGTAGGACGCCTTGGCCGCCGTCTTGTACTCGGGGTCGCCCAGCTTGTTGACCACCTGGATGAGCAGCGCGCGCTCCTGCTCCGGCCGGTTGCACAGCAACTCGTACGCGGTGGCCAGAGCCTTGGCCTTGGTGGCCGCCACCGTGTCGTGGGCCACCGTGTCCAGGGCCGCCGCAAACTCGGCCACGTGGTGCTTCAGGTGGTGCTCGAAGTACCAGAGGATGAGGCGGCGGTCGCGGGCGTCACGGTTGCCGCTGGCCTTCTCCTCCAGCTGGTCGAACGGGTGCTCGGCGAAGGTGCGGAGCTTCCGGTGCTCCGGCAGCAGGTCGGACAAAAGCAGCTCGCGCAGCGTATCCAGCGCCATCAGACCCATCCGCCGGCTGCCCCTCTTTTTCACCATGGAGACCAGACTCTCCACGTGTGCCAGCGTGTGCACCGGCGCGTCCTGGATCAGCACCGTCATGGCTGCCATCCTGTCGGCCAGAACACCGGAGGACACGACTGTCTTCATCCAGTTAGAGTTGGCCCCTTTCTGCAGGTTCTTCTTGCTCTTGTAGAGCGCCACGTCAGCCTCGAACAGCTGCTGGGCGAGCGCCTTGTACCGGGACACCAGGTGTGGGTCCTGCGGCGCCGACGAGCCCTCGGCTGTGTATTCCAGGTCGAACCACTTCCCGCCGGGTTTGATCAGCAGGATCTGTCGCTGCTGGAACTCAAACACATTCACGTTCTGCTTCTTCGCCGCGTCTTTAGTCTTCTTGGCCTTCGGTTTCTCCTCCTGCTTCTTGGCGACTTTCTGCTGCTCTGCGTTGGATACGGGTTCCCCTGGCGACGTTGCTTTCTGCGCTTTGGCCTTTTTGCCCTCCGTATCGCCGGCGTCTGCGGCGTCGTCGCCTTCGGGCTCGTCCGGGATGACCTGCAGTCCGGAGTACGCCCGGACGCCCAGTTTAGCAATGAACTTCTCGAGCTCGCCCTCTTCCAGGTCGTCTATCGCTCCTTTCTTTCCTCCGTCGATGAGCTCGTTGGTGTCGTTCAGGCCGGCAAGCAGGATGTAGTCGGCCTGGAGACGGACAAGAGAGAAAAAAAAAACATATTGTCATAAACTACAACGCATATCAGTGACTTTGTAGTCTCACATCGCCAGACCCTCCTCCACAGCGCTGTGGAGGAGGGTCTGGCTAGTCAACACAGCGTTCCTGGATGGGAGAAAAACGTGCTCTGGTTTATTGGCATTTCTTTAAAACAATCACTATTGTCTTAGGCGGAGCTAAGCGCCGGACGCAGCAATGTTGCCTCTGCAAAATAGCCTCAGGAAGGAACTTGTTTTGGTGGAACATGTGTACGTTCAAAGGTTGTTTTAAGGAACACAAAGCCGATAATCGGCCGTTGGACAGTCTGGCGAGGTCGGTGACTCGAGTCTGTTCGGTGTGTTCCGTGCAGTCGTTCGTCCGAGGGTTGTCGGCCTTCATTTTGGCCGACCTGACATGTTGCATTGGAGGGCGGGCAGTTGGACTCCACGACCAATCTGATTGGTGGAGTGCTAACCCGGAAATGACGAGCGGGATGAGAGTAACTTAAGCCTCTCAAAATCTGACTAAAATCTTTTAAACTGACCTTTGTTGATCTGAAATGAAAACAGATTCAGCAACTACACGGCCTATTTCTCTCTTAAAATGTTTTCAGAAACACGTTTCGGTGAACTATTTTAGTCCAATATGAGATCGTATTCTGAACGAGCCGCCATTATACTCGGCTGAAAAATCCGTTGGCCATCAGATTAGTGTGTCAGGGGCTTTAGTCGTGCAACAGAAAACTCAGATTGGACAGATAGTCTAGCTAGCTGTCTGGATTTACCCTGCAGAGATCTGAGGAGCAGTTAACCATAATCTTCAAAAATCCACCAGAGGTTAGAACGCCAACACAAAGACAGAGGAAGGTGACGGACATCCGGCCAAAAGACGGACATCGGAGGGAATTTCCGCCGGCAACGGAGCAATTCCGAAAGTGGAATGTCGTGGCTATAGACTAGTGACTTAGTAATGGTTCAACCAGACTCAGTTATTTAATAATATGAACTCATCTCCAACTCATTTATAAGAACAAAGTGATGAAACATGATGGAGTTTTATTACTTCTTCCAAAACAATTTTGTTTAAGATAATTAACAGTTTTCTGGTTCATTTAACAAGTTCTTAAGATGTTAAATGGCTGAACAACCAAAGCAGTACAAGAACTACAGAAATATAAAAAACTACCTACAACTGCTTTGGGTTTCATCGACCAGCTGCACTCTTTGAGAAACTGGAACCAGGAAGAGAACTTTTAGTGCTCATCAGAACTATCAGAATAATCAGAATAATGGCCAATTAATAATTCTCTGTTGATCGACTAAGATAAGATAAACCTTTATTGATCCCCAGAGGGGGATTTCAGTTGTTACAGCAGCACAAAGACAGTCAGCAATAACACAGACAAATAAATAAAGTAAAAAAAGTAAAACAAGAGGTATATACAAACTAAAATAATAGAATAAAAATAGAAGAACTACACAATAACACATGGAGAGTGTTGTAGATTAATAGCAGCAGTCATTAAGTGTATGTTAAGAGCGTGCACCGGACTGATATGATTAATCGACTAATCGTTTCACCTACTTGTGTAAACTGTTCGGTAGTTTAATTTGAAACACATATTTTATAAAGTGTTTATATGTTTTTCATAGGCCTACATTATATCTTAATTTGTAACGTAAGTCTCAAATGTAGTTGAGTAACGTTTAGAGGTGCAACGATGAATTGATTAGTTGTCAACTATTAAATTAATCGCCAACTATTTTGATAATCGATTAATCGTTTGAGTCATTTTTTTTTATAAAAAAAAATTAATTCTCAGATGTCAGCTTGTTAAATGTGAATATCTTCTAGTTTCTTCTCTCCTTTGTGACAGTAAACTGAATATCTTTGAGTTTTGGACTAAACAAGACATTTGAGGACGTCATCTTAGGCTTTGGGAAACACTGATCCACATTTTTCACCATGTTTTGACATTTTTATAGATAAACAACTAATCGATTAATCGAGAAAATAATCGACAGATTAATCGACTATGAAAATAATAGTTAGTTGCAGCCCTAGTAACGTTAGAGGTAGAAAGTGGCATGAAAAGAAAATACTCAAGTATATGAAATGTATACTTAAGTACAGTAACGCTGCTGGAGTACATGTACTTTCATCCACTGTTAGTAACAAGTAAACTGCTGCAGTTCTGTCTGTGAAGAGGTTTTAAGTGGAAACTCACCTGCGTTCCTCCCAGCCGTAAGACTTCGTCCAGACTGAACTCTTCTTCCTCTTCTTTCTTCCCTCTGTCTTCACCTCCATCCTGTGCTGGGTCTTCATCTTCCTCTCCGCCGCTGTTTTCAGCCTCCATGTCGTTTTCTTCAGGCTGAAATGTCACTTTACTGCTCGCTTTGGATTTTTTTCGGTACTTGTTTTTCGACGCCATGCTTGCTACAGCATGAGGAGAACGTGACCCGGATGTGGAAAACGACGTCCCGTCGGCGTTTCCGGACATGTAAAAATCAAGTCTTTTTTTTTTTTTTTTTTTTGTAAGTTACTTTTATTATTAAAAAGGAAATATGAGTAGGACAATGTACATAAAATAATACTGTCGTTTTATTTTTATGGGCATGTCTAACGAAAACAGCAATCAGAGATTTCCCCAAAACCAATCACAATGTTTTCAACCCCCCTACGTCACCATCGTTTGTCCAATAACAGAGTTTGTCGTTCCTTGGAAGTATCAAGCTTGCCATTTTTCGACTTGATGATACAGGAAACGCAAGAAAAATTATTTCAAAAATAAAACAGTTAATACTAAAAAACGGACCATCTCTTGGCTGAAAGATGTAAAATAAATAAATAATAAGTATTTAAGGAATAAATACAATGTGATTTTTCTTTTTAAATACAGTGGTTCTGCTGATGGTCATATTATTTCCAAAATCCTAGCTATGGCCTAAGTTGCTATGTTGGCTTATTGATAAATTAACCCACAAACAAAAGGACATACACACATGAATCAAGTAGACTAAGATTTGTTTTAAATCAATAAAAAAAAAAAAAAAAAAAAAACCCGGTATATTTAGTTTTCACTACAAATATGTCACACGGAAGATGTTTTATTGTGAAAGATTAGCCGGATGTTATATTATTTTATTGCGGTTAGCTTAACACTCAAAAGTCTGTTAGCATATCACTCTATTATATCAAGGACTTGGTAGTTTTAAGCTACCTTAAACGACTGATAGACACAAATGAACAAATGTATATTTTCATAATTTGTACCCGAAGCTAAAACGTTATTTCCAGCTGCGGTTACGTTCGTATTTGACCGTTAACGTAACGTTACTTATAGCTAACGTGGCTAAAGCTCAACGGCTAACAGCTAGCTAACTGTCAGTGAGCTGAGAGTTGGTCCATGTGGTTGAAGTTACATTTAATTACACTAGTCTTGTCCAATAATGCTACCAAGCCAACTATCATTTAACGTATATTATAAAACAGTGTCCTAGTTGTATTTCGGTGGACATTAACAGCAGAATGAGGGCTTGTTTAGGTGTTAAAACACAGCTGCTAATCAGCAGAGTCTTCAGTCGTCCATCAACAGCAGGTGATGACCTGATCATGTGATATTTGCATGTTTTCTGCAATAATATTGGATGCATCTTTTTTTGACAATTATTTTACATGTTTCACATGTAATGCCTGTTTTGTTGGTCTGTTTCTTACGTGCATCCCCTATTATTTGCCCATTGTTGAGTAATCAATGCACTGTATATAAAATATTTAAGTGTTTCTTTGCTAGATATACATTTTCTGTTCTTAACTGTATTTTGATTTCAATTTGAATTATACCTGTATATATGTTGTAAATTGTTTTTCAAGTTTGAGTAGGTGTTCTGGTATTTTTATAATTTCTTGTTAATCTGTGTGGATCCATCCATCCATCTACCGATCAACTATCCATGTTTGTAAATTGCTGGTCATCTCATTCAGGATAAGGTCTTTGTTAATAAAGCTATATTTTACTAATGTTTGTGTGTGACAGTGCGATGGCGAGCAGCTCAGACCAGACTCCTCTGCAGCCCTCCAACCGGCGAGGAAAAGCCCCAATACTCCATGCTGCGCCACCTGACCACCAAAATAAAAGCCACAGGTCCGATTCCGGTGGCGGAGTACATGAGAGAGGTGCTCACCAACCCAGTGACGGTGAGTGGAAATCAGTCACCCTAAACATCTGTCACAGACAGACCGTCTGCAGGTCCTGGATCAGTTAGAGAAAACTGCCTGTTTGAGATTAAACTGCTTTTACTGGGAAGAACTTTGTTATTTTTGTTTTGATAAACAATAAATAACTTACTTAGTCACTCACTCACTCACTTACTATACTTACTATACTTAGTCACTCACTCACTCACTTACTATACTTACTATACTTACTATACTTAGTCACTCACTCACTCACTCACTTACTATACTTACTATACTTACTATACTTAGTCACTCACTCACTCACTCACTTACTATACTTACTATACTTACTATACTTAGTCACTCACTCACTCACTTACTATACTTAGTCACTCACTCACTCACTCACTCACTTACTATACTTACTATACTTACTATACTTAGTCACTCACTCACTCACTTACTATACTTACTATACTTAGTCACTCACTCACTCACTTACTATACTTACTATACTTAGTCACTCACTCACTCACTCACTCACTTACTATACTTACTATACTTACTATACTTAGTCACTCACTCACTCACTTACTATACTTACTATACTTAGTCACTCACTCACTCACTCACTCACTTACTATACTTACTATACTTACTATACTTAGTCACTCACTCACTCACTCACTCACTTACTATACTTACTATACTTACTATACTTAGTCACTCACTCACTCACTTACTATACTTAGTCACTCACTCACTCACTCACTTACTATACTTACTATACTTAGTCACTCACTCACTCACTTACTATACTTACTATACTTAGTCACTCACTCACTCACTCACTTACTATACTTACTATACTTAGTCACTATACTCACTCACTTACTTACTGAATTACTCACTCCCTCACTCAATTACTTACTCACTCACTCAATTACTTACTTACATACTTATTTTTTGAATTCCAAAAATAAGAAACTATAGTTGTTAGAAATTGGTGTTAGTGGTAGTGGAAATGAAAAAAAGTGTAAAAAAAAAAAGGGACAAAAATGTAAGAAAAAGTCATTGAAAAAAGCGTGAAAAAAGACCCAAGAGGACATGGTCGTGGGTTAAGAGGAACTGTTTCTTTTATATTAACCTTTTTAAAAAAACCTGAATAGTTTTTGACCCTCTGCCGCTGCTCATCGTCCTTGCTTTTCTCTTTCAGGGTTATTACGTGAGGAACGACATGCTGGGACCGGACGGAGATTTCATCACGTCACCAGAAATCAGTCAGATCTTCGGAGAAGTGAGGCTGGAAAATAAATCCACCTTAACAGGAAAGAAAATAGTCTGACATGTTTCTCAGTTTATTACGGTTAGAGTTAATTTGAGATGAAATGTTTTATTTGACTTATCTACATATCCACTCAACCCATCTCATCTACAGCTACTTTACTACAAGCTGTTTCAACGCGGAAATCCTTCAAAAACTTCAAATCTTCAAATCTAGTTTTCCATATTTTGAAAAACTTTAAAAAGTATTTTAACTTTTAAAACAGGTTTATTTCAATCACAGTACAATATTTATTTCTTTGCTTGATCAGAAATAAAAACACCTGATGCATTTAATATTTAGACAAAATAAAGAAAAAGCAAACAAATGTTAATTTAACATCACACTCTTAGTTGGTTATTTACCTGCAGACCGACTACAGCGGGATTTATGCTTCTGCGTTAAATCTACGCCGTGGCTACGTACGTCGGTACGTGGAGATACCGACCCTACGCCGTAGCCTGACGTGCACCTCTCGAAACAGGCTTGGCAGCGTTGCATTTCCCCCTCGACTCATTTCCTGCTTCTCCTTCTCCGTAAACAGCATGAAGTCAAGGAGAGGGTTAACTTCTCCTGCTCCAGATTTCACCGTGGTCAGAAAGAACAGGGGAGACACTTTGTTTCTCCCACTATGACTCTAGAGTCACTACTCGCTCTTGCGCTCTCTCTCTCTCACCACACACACACACACACACACACACACACACACACACACACACACACACACACACACACACACACACACACACCGACCCAGAGACCCCCACACACAGACACACACACACACCACACACAGACAGACAGACCAAACCAGAGACCCACACACACACACACACACACACACACACACACACGCACACACACACACACACACTGGCCCTGCTATTCTTTTAAAGAGAGAGACGCACACACCAACGCACCAGTATAAACACACACACCCCCTCTTGGATCCGCCAGGCCAGCTGCTGGATGATGACTCCGCCCTCCGCACACACCTCCACGTGGCCCTGCCCTTCATCTGCCTGAGACACACACACACACACACACACACACACACACACACACACACACACACACACACACACACACACACACACACACACACACACAGACAGACAAACCGACCCAGAGACCCACACACACACACACACACACACACACACACACACCGGCTCTGCTATTCTCTTAAAGAGAGAGACGCACACACCAACACACCAGTATAAACTTCAGTCCACTTGCGTAGGCTACAGCGAAAGCTCTGTGTGGAGCCTCCGCAGAAGCATAAATCACACTTAATTGGTTAATCGTATAACCGTTTGAGCCATAAGTCTGTCTATTTCAGCCACCTGCATCCTGAAAATCACCAAAACACGTCAGAATTGTTTACGTCTATTAGCAGGAGAGCTAATAGTAAAACATCACATTTCCTCTCAGTTAGATAAGAGAACTAGTGTGAGCATGTCGTCATGCTGTTCTGAGTGTTTGAAGGTGTGTGTCTGTGTGTTCCAGCTGCTCGGCGTGTGGATCGTCAGCGAGTGGATGGGAGCCGGTCGACCCACACAGCTGCAGCTGGTCGAGCTCGGACCTGGGAAAGGATCGCTGGCCAGCGACGTCCTCAGAGTACGGACTTTATTTAGTACAGCAGCTGAGAAGTCAGGGAAGTTTACAAATACAAACAAACGCATTAGAAGTTTGACGGGGTTTTTTTTTTTGCATACAGCGACTTCCTGAAGTTTTGTCATCAGTGTTAGTGGAGACTTCAGAAAGTTCTGGTACGTGTCCATTGTCACGTTTCCAAGCTTCCCATTTAGTTCTACAGGAGCAGCGGTGCAATGCATTCTGGTAGCGTTGCAGGGACTTGTTGAAAGTTGAATCCAGGAACTTTATGCACATGAGGAGCGTCCGGCTCGGCTCGCCGCCTCTCAAAAACTGACAAAGATCTTTTAAACAGACCGTTGTTGATCTGAAGTAAAGACAGATTCAGCAACTGTACGCCCTTTCTCTCGGCATTTCTCGCTTAAAATGTTTTCAGAACTATTTTCATACAGGGACGCACAGCAGCACACAAACAGGCAGAAGATTACAAATACAAATATTACGGTGCCAATCCTCCATCATAATAGCAATGCTCCAAGGTCCAAACGCGCCTGGCTTTAAAAGGGAATGGGAGATGATCTCTGATTGGTTGATTGCATGTTACGCCCAAAACACACCTCTGATTAATGAAGACACTAAGGACAACCCTTTAGAACCATGCGCCCGGCGCACGGACCCTTTTTTCCGCCGTCAAAACTAGCAAAAGTGGATTTGGACACGGCCAAAATGCACCTGCGCCAGGCGCTTCACGCCCGTGCGCTCAGATCGTTAAAATAGGGCCCCAAGACTGTGATTGGTTTACAGATTGGAGACATACCAACAGTAATCAAGCTTGGCCGGGATACGTTTGAATCTCATATTTCAGAGAAATGCACAGACAGAAAAAACTTCTAGCGACAAAATTTGCAAAGTTACAATTCAGTATCGTTAAGGACAGGAATGTTAGGGGACATACAGTACACGTACGTAAGAAAAGCCCATTTTTGAGTGGAGAGGGACTTCAATATGTGTTCAGCTGTATGATGAAGTAGTGATTTTACTTTCTGTGTTGTTTCTCTCTCCTTCCAGGTGTTGAGTCAATTGCGGTCCGTGCTGGGCGGAGCCTCCGTGTCCCTCCACCTGGTGGAGGTGAGTCCGGCGCTGAGTCGTCTTCAGGCCCAGAGTCTGACCGGGAGCCGCAGCCAGGAGGCGCACGCCGAGGATGAGCCGGCGTACCGCTGCGGGGAAACCGCTGGCGGACTGCCGGTGTCCTGGTACCGCCGCCTGGAGGACGTCCCCACAGGTACAGCTGACGGGACCTGCTTTCCACAGGATGTCTTTTGATTCTTTTTCTTCACATAAAGAGAGTAAAACTTGGGTTAACTATCTCACAGTCCGTTCCTCTTCCTCTCAGGATTCAGCATCTTTCTCGCTCACGAGTTCTTTGACGCTCTGCCCATCCACAAATTTCAGGTATGTTTTAAAGCCGCTGTGTGTGGAACTCTTAATGTAATAATTTCCCTTTTTTTAATCAATGTTTGTAGAAAATGTGGTTGTAGAGGCCTTCAGTGCTGTCGACCACACAGAGAAATCTGATTTTAAACCTCCAAACTTTTAAATGCTTTTACATAACTGTATTTCATTTACATCCTAATTATCCTCATTCATCGGGAGCGTGCCTATGTTCCCACAGCCCTATGTTCCCACATTTCTAAGAATTGTTTTCAAAATTAGGCCCTGTGTTCCCACAGTTCCCACATTTCTAAGATTGTTTTCCAAAATTAGGCCCTATGTTCCCACATTTCCTTTTGGGGACCATAGGGCTGTGGGAACATTGGGCTGTGGGAACATTGGGCTGTGGGAACATAGGGCTGTGGGACCATAGGGCTGTGGGACCATTGGGCTGTGGGACCATAGGGCTGTGGGACCATAGGGCTGTGGGACCATTGGGCTGTGGGACCATAGGGCTGTGGGACCATTGGGCTGTGGGACCATTGGGCTGTGGGAACATAGGGCTGTGGGACCATTGGGCTGTGGGACCATTGGGCTGTGGGATCATAGGGCTGTGGGACCATTGGGCTGTGGGAACATAGGGCTGTGGGACCATTGGGCTGTGGGACCATTGGGCTGTGGGAACATAGGGCTGTGGGACCATAGGGCTGTGGGACCATTGGGCTGTGGGAACATAGGGCTGTGGGACCATAGGGCTGTGGGACCATAGGGCTGTGGGACCATTGGGCTGTGGGACCATAGGGCTGTGGGACCATAGGGCTGTGGGACCATTGGGCTGTGGGAACATAGGGCTGTGGGACCATTGGGCTGTGGGAACATAGGGCTGTGGGAACATAGGACTGTGGGACCATAGGGCTGTTTTTTTTTAATTATGTTTTTGTCATTTTTTGTTTGTTTTAGTAGCATTCTAGTATTTTTTTATGATGGGATTGCTCTTCTCTGTGTTGTTGTTTTTGTTTGTGGTTTCAAAAGTAAGAAAATGCAATTCAAAAGTGCTCTACAGTGTAGTGGATTTAGAGACTAACGCACACTGAGACAAACCAAATATGGATACTTAAAAGAAGTTTAAAACAATATCAGTTGACTAAAGTTGACCCAATGATATTGTAAATGAGCGTCGCCCATCAATGATCTCTCGAGTATAAATAAAGGTTGAATGAATTAATGAAATTACATCAAACTACCACCAGATGGAGCCAACGTGAAATACATTTTTCAAATCCCTCACTTGTTGAAACCTGCAGCACCCTCATGCCGTACAGACAACCCTCTCTCCTGTGTTTAGTTTGTATAAATGTAATAATGTCGGCGTTGTCCCTCGGTTTGTGGAAGACTTAACCCTTGTGTCGTCTTCCCGTCGACCTGCAACTTTGTGTTTTTCTGGGTCGAAATGTCAACATTTTGTTGTTCTTTTCCCACTTTTCTCAACTTTTTTGTCAATTTTATTCCAATTTCTTTTGTCACTTTCTTTCCAATTTTTGTGTAGCTTTTGTGGCGTTTTTTTAAATTATGTTTTTGTCAATTTTTTAACAAGTTTTTTGTCGCTTTTTTAATGTTTTTTTTTTTGTTGATTTTTTTTTTCCTGCGTGTTTGTCACTTTTTCCAACATTGCTTTGTCATAGTTCTGATATAGAAAGTTTTTGTAAACGGGTCAAATTTGACCCGAGGACAACACAGGAGGGTTAAGCGCACGGGGGATTAAAAAAAAAAGTTACTCCCCCATACATTCTGTGTCTCTTTGTGTGATTTTGCGTCTCTTTGTAGTCATGTTGTGTCTCTTTTTGGTCATTTTCTTTTCGTTGTGGTAGTTTAGTGTCTCTTCTTCACATGGATTTGTAGCATTATTATCTCCATATCTGCGTCTAAAACATTGGAAAAGCTAGAGCAGATAATACATAAATATCATTCAAAAAGCTTAAAGACAAAAACTTGCTAAAGACTTCAATTTACAGTCATTCAATGTGAGAAAAGTCTTTCAAGTTACGTTCATTCATTCATTCGGTGCTGCCCAAACGGCTCGGGTGCTGCACCTACACCCTGAATGTGCGTAATCATGTGTGTTTGTTTTGTGTAGTGGACGCAGAAAGGCTGGAGGGAGGTGATGGTGGACATCGACCCAGAGAAACCCAACCAGCTGAGGTTCGTCCTGGCGCCGTCTCCCACTCTGGCCTCGTCCACACTCGTCCAGGTAACGGACCTGGACACCGCGTGTCACACAGCAGATCTAAAACTACACAAATGTTATTTTCACCTCACATGTCGGCTAACTGACAACTGAACACAAACTGTCTCGTGGTTGTTGAAGAGGCATGCTGGGACATGAGTGCACTCCACTGATTCTCCTTTAAAATCGACGCAGCAGAACCAGAGATCAGTGCTGGAATGTAACAAAGTACATTTACCCCAGTACTGTACTTTAGGTACAAATGTTGAGATACTTGTACTTTACTTGAGTCTTTTATTTTCATGCCACTTTCTACTTCTACTCTGCTACATTTCAGAGAGAAATATTGTACTTTTTACTCCACTACATTCATCTGTTACAGCTTTAGTTACTAGTTACTTTAGTTACTAGTTACTTTACACATTAAGATTACTGCACACAGAACACATGGAGTTAATAAGATCTGATGTTTGATTCTAAAGTAAACTAGCCAACAATATAACGGCTACAAGTCCAGCTGAGATGATCAGACCATTACACACACAACTGGTTGGATGCTTTACACTCTCTACAATGGGAGGATTTTACTGCATTCAGTACTTTTAATACTTTAAGTACATTTTCCTGACGATACTTTCATACTTTTACTTAAGTAACATTTTCAATGCAGGACTTTTACTTGTAATAGAGTATTTTTGTGGTATTAGTACCTTTACTTAAGAGAGATATCATCTTTTTTTTAATTTTCACATTCTCCTTTCTAATATAACAGATGTTATGTTATAAAAAAAAATGGTCAACATTTCAATCAATCAGTGGGTTCACTTTCTGGGATGTTAATTATGAATTAAGACTCAACTAATGATTAATTATGAAATACTAAAAAATGCTCCCGATAACGTCGTTAAAATGTCTTTGTTGTTCGACAAACAGTCCAAAACCCAAATTTACAGAGAAAGTCCTCACAAATCCTTTTAGAACCAGAGAAGGTTTGACATTTGTGATTGATAAACTACTTTAAAGATGTATTAATCATCAAAATGAATGAAATGAACCAGCCCTCCTTAAAAAGTGTGACACACGTCTGTGTGTTTAAAGTCAGACTGTCTCCTGCAGAGATGAACTGAGAGTCAAGTGATTTATTACTGGTTAAGTCTGTCTGTCTGTCTGTCTGTGTGTGCGTGTGCGTGTCTGTCTGTCTGTCTGTCTCTGGGTCTGTCTGTCTGTCTGTCTGTCTGTGTGTGTGTGTGTGTGTGTGTGTGTGTGTGTGTGTGTGTGTGTCTCAGGCAGATGAAGGGCGGGGCCACGTGGAGGTGTGTGCGGAGGGCGGAGTCATCATCCAGCAGCTGGCCCGGCGGATCCTAGAGGACGGCGGCGCGGCGCTGATTGCCGACTACGGCCACGACGGAACCAAGACGGACACGTTCAGAGTGAGATGTGATCTTTTAAACTGGGTGGCCACTTTATTAGGAACAACCTAATGGAGTCCAGCCATAACATCTGGATTCATGAAGCTCATAGTGTTAAAGTAAGAGTTGTATTGGACTACATTACATTGAGAGACTATATATTATATTTATAGACGTTTTAATTTAGTTGCACAAAGAGTGAACAAATCGACAGTTCAGTGGTAAAGTAAACGAAGTATTTTTTGAACTTCACTTTTTAGAGGCTGTCGTTATCATTTGTAAGACCGGCCCTTTCATTTCTTTTTTCACTGCTGTGAATATTGCACTTTGGATACTATTTTCCTTCAGGTTATGAATTGCTTATTGCTTGTCAGAACTTCCTCCTTCTGTCTTATGTATAGTTGTATACTGTATTGTCCGTACTGACCATATTTTATAGTGTTGTTTTCTTTTTCTCTGGAGGAGACCTGTAAGACCACATGAATATCCCATTACGGCACAGGTGTCAAACTTGAGGCTCACGGGCCAAATCCGGCCCCTTGCTAATTTTGATCCGGCCCAATTATACATTTAGGTTCACCGTACATTTTGGCCCACCTACTTTTGGTCACTTTTCACAACGTTTTTTTCCGACATTTTTGATGCTTTTTCCAAACGTTTCGGGCATTTTTGACGACCAAACTGTAAGTGAGAAGACTATATGACACATGCAGTAATCCAGTCAAAGATATTTGACTTTTCCCATGACATAAAAACAATAAACCCTGTCTGGCCCTTGATGTGATTCTCATTTTCTAGTGTGGCCCTTAGGGGAGTAGAGTTTGACACCGCTGCCTTACGGGATAATAAAGTTCACTCTGGAGTTTCTTGAAATGTCATTTTTAGCTGTTGTACCTGGAATCTAGCTTTTGTGCTCTTGTAATTCTGTTGTTTTTGTGAGGACCTATTTGAGATTTTGAGGACATTTTCTGGACAGTTAGGACACTTTGTTCCGTCCTGTCTTCAGTTCTAGCTGAAGGAAACAGATGTAGGAAGCAGTGAAGTCCGTCTGCTGCCGGCCGAGAGGAAACCAGCTGCTCTTTCCCGACTCCTCCTCTGTCTTTGGCTTTTTTTTCTCTCAGTTACATCATACAGGGTTTCCTGCAATGTATTTAAGATTTTTTTTTAAACTACAGGTACAGTAAGACAGCTCGGTTGGAAACTTAGACACTTATATTTCCACATCTCCTCCAGTCAGCTTTTAGCACTGACTTAATGGAGAGCCCTATGAAATCTGTCTTATAGCTTCTTTAAATTCAATCAATTTCATGATTCTGTTATTACAGAGAACATTTGGGCTCTAGGTTAAAGCTGCCATCAGTCTGAGACCGGCCCCAGCCGGGACCTCGTCAAAAAAAGACACTTGCCACTGGACCTAGCAACTTTTCTCATCATTTTAACTCTCCTGTTGTCCTCGGGTCAAATTTGACCCATTTTCTACAAGTTTCTATATCAGAAATTAGTGTTTCTCTCAAGCAAATTGTCAAAAAAAAATAACGTGGATGGTGGCCGGTTAGGTCAGCTGGTTAGCACATATGTAGAAGTTTATTCCTCTACATAGGAATTCCTCGACGCAGAAGGTCCAGGGTTCGAGTCCGAGACTGTGACGGTTTTCCTGCAGGTCTCTCCCCTTTTCATATCTGAGTTGTCCTGTCATTAAAGGCAGAAATGCCCAAAAAATAATTAAAAAACATTTTTTTTTACGTGGATGGTTCCGCACATCGCTCTTCACATGTAAAATAAATGATCAGTTCAGTACTTTCATTTAATTTGGGCGTTTTATTCAATTTGATAGCATTTGAAGAAGAAAATGTATAAAAGAATGTAAAAAAAAAAAAAAAAAGTGGCAAAAAAGTCGGAAAGAAAATCAACAAAGACATCACAAAAAGTGATAAAGAACATCGGGAAAAAGAGACCAAAACTTTCGGGAAAAAAAGAAAGTGTCTTACGGTTTTAATTTTACATTTTGACCCAGAAAAAGTTGCATAGTCGACGGGAAGACAAGACGACGGTTAAATTCATTTAACAAATGTCGGAATCGTTTTTGAAATCCTTGGAGAAAAACATTTTAAGGCCGGTCATTTTTCACGTCAAAACGACCCAAAAAATAAGTGAGATTTTCTGTAAAATTGCAGAATTCGTGATGCTAAATATAACTTTGTGAATATGTGATGCACGTGAAGCTCGTTGCAGTCATGTGATCACAAAGTAGGGGCGGTTTACTGACTGCACGCAACGATCTGACGGGAACCTGTTTTTTGTTTTAAATCCGTCAGGGTTTTAAAGACCACGGTCTCCATGACGTCCTGTCCTCGCCCGGCTCGGCCGACCTCACCGCCGACGTGGACTTCAGCTTCCTGCGGAGGATGGCCGGAGGGGGCGTGGCCTGTCTGGGACCCGTCCCGCAGAGGACATTCCTGAAAAACATGGGCATCGACTCCCGGATGCAGGTGAGTCTGTCACACAAGCTTAAACAACGGAACTAGTTTTCTGAGATATTATGATCACGATTATTAAATATCAGAGATTTAACAGTTCTACCGTTCCCTTTACAAGAAGTATGGTATTGGTAATCTTCTCTTTATCTTTTACGGTTTTCTTTTGTTGTATTTTTATTTAAATATATTCTTAATGTTTTATCCCTCCTGGTGTCCTCGGGACAAATTTGACCCATTTTCGAAAAGTTTCTATATCAGAAATTTGGGTTTCTTTCAATCAAATTGTCCAAAAATAATAACGTGGATGGTTCCATACAACGCTTTTTACAAGTTAAATAAATGATCAGTTCACTACTTTTATTGAATTTGGGTGTTTTATTCAACTTGATAGCATTTGAAGAAAGAAAGTGATAAAAGAACGTTGAAAAAAATGATAGAAATTTTGGAAAAAGTTTCAACGTCTAAAAAAAGCGCAGAAACAAACAGCTAAAGTGACAAAAAACTCGGGACAAAAAAGTGACAAAAGTCTGGAAAAAAAAGAAGTTTTGATTTCAAATCTTGTCCCAGAAAAACTAAAAGTTGTTCAAACTTATTTTGTACTTAGATTTTTCACTTTCGCTATCTCGTAATTTTATTTATTTATTTTTATTCCTTTTGTACTTAATATTTATTATCATTATGTACATTTACACAACAAAACTTTGAATATCTCTATATTATTATATCTCAATTATAGAATTATATGGCTATAATTCTATAATTGACTATTTAAAGGGTCTAATTTTAGAAAACAAAACTGGACTTTGAATTTCTATTCTTTAGTTAAAAAAAACCCTCGTATTACGATATTACAGCATGATAAGGTCAACGTGTCCAATAGGAAGCCATTCAATTGAGTTATTAGTTTAATAGTTTAAAAGTAATTAAGTTATTTAAGAACTGTACGGAGCAAGACATTCAAACTTTATTTCATTTGGAAGAAATTAAAGGATTTTATTATTAAAACGCCTTCAACTGAAGATGTTTAAAAGGTTTAATGTCCAGTATGTAGGAGGGGCGGGGGGGGGGGGGGGGTCCCTGCGGGCCTGAGGGCCCCTGGCTTGCCATTATCTGTGCAGCCCTAATGTATACAGATATAAAACTACTATGTTGCAGAGCTTTAATGACACATTATTGACTTCATACCAGAATATTGTGCCGTGTGAGAGAAGCTCCCGAATGAACACCAGAGATTTGGTTCCCTTGGTAACCGAGTGGCTGCGAAAGGTTTTAGCGTCTGTGTGGTTCTCTTCAGGTTCTGCTGAGGAACTGCAGCGACGCGTCCACCAGGCAGCAGCTGATCGCCAGCTACGACGTGCTGACCAACCCGGCCAAGATGGGCGAGCGCTTCCACTTCTTCGGTCTGCTGCACCCCCAGCGGCTGGCCAGACCCCCCCGACCAGAGGGGCTGAAGCTGGAGAAGAAGCCGAGCCCGGCGCCGCTGCCTGTGGCCGGCTTCACCGAGCTCAGCTTCTCCTGAACACTTTCGTCCACAGCTCGGAGAAGTCCGGAGGCCGTCGGAACTGTTCTAGAGAGCTCATGCTGCGTTCCAGACACAATTTTTAGCCCGTAAGTTACGACTTCAAGTCACGACTTGGTAGCGTTCCAGGTAAAGTCATGGCAGACCCTTAGCTAGCGGCTACCCATAATTATGGCGGCTACCTAACGTTGACGTTAGCTAGCGCTAGCTGATACTAGCGATTTCTAGTCGGCGACATATTTTGGGCTTCATTTAATAACAATAACCTGTAGTAGTACACAATCATTTGTGTATTGTTTTGATTACAATGTGCAGAATTACTTTACGTTGCCTATTTATGTCTATTTATGTCTATTTCTCACCGTTAATCACCGGCGTCTGTACAGCATCAACAGGGGTCGCCATTGTTTGTGTGTGTGTGACGTCAAAAACTGTAACTGGGAGTACAGCGATCTGGTACGAGTTCACGGGTAGTAAGGTACGGGTTTGACTGCCGTTCCAGGGCTCTTTCACCGGTAGAAGGTCGTGAAAACACGGGTTATGGGGATGCCTGGAACGCAGCATAAGACAGACATTATGGGAGATTTCAGAAGATCATGTTCCACGGGGACGATGCCGTTTCTACAGCCTAGAGTATTCACACAGAAAGATAACAAGAGTAGAGTCTCTACTCTAGAGGAACAGAAGAAATGTCCAACATGAGGTGAACTAAAAGGACACTTTCTCTTTAAGTTACTTGTAAAGACATGTTGATCTTAAGATGTAAGAAACATAAAGGATTTGTGCATTTATTTTGACATTTATTGTTTAACTGAAAAGTCATTTTAGTATTTTCCAAATCCAAAAACAATCTATCAAATTCTACAATTTAAGCCACGGTTTCTACACCCGACACCGAGGGAAAACAGTGACTCTGGTGAACTTCGGGGGTCGTTCCCCGTGGCAGGCGGATCTGTTCCCTCGCCTCCCGCCTGCCTCCACATCTTGAAGCAGTTAGCTGAGCTCACAGTTGTGCAACAGCCATTCACAACGAGCCCGTCGCTCCTCCGGTAGCAATTAAAAGATTTGGTTACACGTGCAGGGGTGGTGGGGGGTGGCGGCTGTGTCGCCGCAGCCAAAACAAGCAGCCGTCCCTCTGGAGGAGGAGCAGAGTGAGGCGATCATGTTCAGGATAGCTGATTACATGATCGTCTCCAAATATCATTATCAGCTTCTCCTCTGACTCAGAGGGAGGCTTTGAGGAGTCGGACATTTGGAAGAAATTAAAGGATTTTATTATTAAAGTGCTCATATTATGCTGTTTGGCTTTTTCCCTTTCCTTTATTGTGTTATATATCTTTTTGGTGCACGTTACAGGTTTACAAAGTGAAAAAGCCCAAAGTCCCCCCCCCAAAGGGACTTACCATCTCCAACAGAAAACACTGTTCACAAACTGCTCCAAACAGCTCTATTGTAGTCCAGCCTTTACTTCAGAGACAAACGTGGTCCTGTTCACAAACAGTACCTAGTTACTGTCAGGGCACGCCCTCATACTCTGCTTCTGACTGGCTAGTAGTCCTTACCTAGGTACTGTCAGGGCACGCCCTCATACTCTGCTTCTGACTGGCTAGTAGTCCTTACCTAGGTACTGTCAGGGCACGCCCTCATACTCTGCTTCTGACTGGCTAGTAGTCCTTACCTAGCTACTGTCAGGGCACGCCCTCATACTCTGCTTCTGACTGGCTAGTAGTCCTTACCTAGGTACTGTCAGGGCACGCCCTCATACTCTGCTTCTGACTGGCTAGTAGTCCTTACCTAGGTACTGTCAGGGCACGCCCTCATACTCTGCTTCTGACTGGCTAGTAGTCCTTACCTAGGTACTGTCAGGGTCCTCATACTCTGCTTCTGACTGGCTAGTAGTCCTTACCTAGGTACTGTCAGGGCACGCCCTCATACTCTGCTTCTGACTGGCTAGTAGTCCTTACCTAGCTACTGTCAGGGCACGCCCTCATACTCTGCTTCTGATTGGCTAGTAGTCCTTACCTAGCTACTGAGCATGTGCGACTCCCAACAAAGATGGAACAGAAGTGAGAGGTCTCACTCTGTAGCTAAAACAGAGAGCTCAACACACAGGGTGAAAAGAGGAGCTTCAGCAATGTGCAGTACAACAAAAATATGTTTTCTGAAAATTAAACCATATAAACCTATTCTGATATAACCTCTAAATACAATTATGAACCTGAAAATGAGCATAATATGAGCACTTTAAAACCTTCAACTGAAGATGTTTAAAAGGTTGAATATTCAACGTAATTTCATCCAGTATGTAGTAAGGGGTCCCTGCTCCGTCTCTCTTTCAGCTGAGGGCCCCCTGGCTTAAAGTATCCTTCATATAGAAGGAAAACAAGAGTAAACATCTCTAATTTAGAGAAAAAGATGAAACTTGATGCACTGTACACATAATTAATTTACATAATCCATTCTGGGCTTTATCTGAAGATTTTGTTGCTTTTTGGGACGTTGTTTTTGTCTCTTCTTCTGACATTTTTGCCGTTGTTTTTCAACTTTTTTGTTGCTTTTTGTCACCTTTCAGGAGTTTTTTTTTTATGGATTCTTTTAGATTTTTTGTCGTCATTTTTAGGGTTTTTTTCTGACAATTTTTCCGAGGTTTTTGTTGCTTTTTTCAACGTTTTTGTCTTTCCCCCCCCCCCCCACACTTTTTATGTTTTTGTCATGTTTTGTTATGTCATGTTTTGTAATCCATGCAGACATGTCCCGGGACCTCCCTCGATAGTTGGAGAGCTGACACCAAAAACAAGTACAAAGATTTGAGGATTTTTACACATTAAAAGGTACACTGTGTAGTGTTTGAAGTATTTTATTAGCTAAAATCAATGTCTTCATAAACATGTCCTCATTGGTGTAAAATGACCTCTGCCAATGATCTGACTTATCCTCGTAAGCGAAGAATTTCTTAGCTGTATTTAGATTGGACGGGCAAGTCCAAGGAGGCTTCCATGTCGTTCCACCATTTAGAAAAACTCTAATCGCTGAGAGGGACGTAGAGCACTAGCCTACCTGTCCAACTAATCCACAACGCGTTCTCATTCAGAGTCACGTGACTGAAACCAGCTGAAACGGAGAAGGCGATCAGTGAGAGGCGCTTGTCACTGCCCTTTAGTTCATAACGGAGGATCATACTTATGCCGAGCCACAGGAGAAGGAATCCTCGTCGCCAAAAAATTGGAAGACATGTTGTCATAGCTTCTTGGTACATAACGGCTACCGTAGCTGCAACACGCATTTGAAAAAGCGAGGCGCTAGAGAGCATTATTCGTTGGAACGCAGAATACAATTTAACTGCTAGATGGGAGAAATTCCTACACAGTGTACCTTTAAATGAAGACATATTGCTCCTTTTGATGTCTGTGCTTTTGTGTGAAATCTTATTTCCTCCTTCCACCATCTTGCCATAAAGCAAAATAGTGGAAGCAAAAGAAATGCTGATTACCGGTATATGAAAAACCAGTAACGCTGTTAATGTTGAATCAGCTGAATAACTGGAATGTAAATTGAGATTTTCCCCAAAGTAAAACCATTTAATATTCTCCCCCATCAAAGAAAGATCATCCACATGACACAAACATTTCTTGCAAAAATATAAAATGTGTGAAATAAATTCTCAGGCTGAAGTCGGACCACTGACGACAACGCTCTACGGATCCGTTTCCACAGAAAGACAATAGCAGCTCGGTTCTCAGCTCGTCTTCGTCCAACAAAACGTTTCGGAGAGAATCTCTCGGAAAATAACTCGGTGTGTTTCTCTGCAAAAGTACAAAAGTTAGAAGAATAATCTGGATAATCTCAAATGAGTTTTAGGAGTTCCTGAGTCTTAAAATAATCCTGAAAGTTTGAAATGGAGCGGTCAAATCAAACCATTCAGTCAACACCACCTCTGAAACTAATGACGAATACCAACATACTACCACACGCTCAAAATGCTAAATGTCTGCAAATTGTCCCGGAGTACACAGTTAGCTACAGAAGCTAACGTAGGAGGATACGTCCTGTGTTGGACTCGTAGAGAAGTCAAGTTTTAAATCATTTATGTTTTATTTGGAAACTTGTAGGTAATTTATGTGCTTGGGCCGATATGTTTTCGGGTGTTTTTGTTTGCCAGATTGTCTCGTTTCCTGAATCTCTACGGTGGAGGTGGCGAGTGCAAAGTTAGCACGACATATTGGTGAGAACGGCCACAACTATGAGGGAAAAAAAAAAGACCCTGGTTAAAAAAAAAATACCTGAATTGTTTCTCTGTCTGACATTTAGCTTGTTAGCATGCTAAGGTTAGCGTTAGGGATAGTTTATGTGACTATTATCTGGTCATAAAAAAGGATATTTTCTAGTAGAAAGGAAAAAAACAGTACGGAGCAAAATCCTTAGGCTATGTTCACACTTGGCGTCTTTTTTGACAAGAAAAAGTTGACTAGGGCGCGTTTGTGGTTAAAAAAAATAAAACCTCTACAGTATCCTAGAGTGCTAGCGGTACTAATGCTAACGTTAGATAAAACAAAGTGGTGGAGCGAGCTAGAGACAGAACAGAGAGAGAGAGAGGTGCTAACCTATGTAAATAAAAACCAGTTTTCCCTCAATATCTCATAGTTGTTAAGCACCTAAACATGCTCACTGTAAGTTCATATTCTGTTGTGTAACATCAGCATTCAAAGTACAAAGAGCTGAGATGTCCCAAAAAGGCCACCGTACAGGTGATTAACCCTCCTACGCCACCTTCAGGACAAACTTTACAATGACTGCCCCGCTAGTCATAACAACCTGAGAATTCAGTCTTCATCCCTTCAGCAAACTTTTTTTTGGGGGGTTAGGAAGAAGTTTACTTTTGCAGATTAACAAACTAAAAAGTTATTATCAGTGAAATTCTAAAAGACTTTCCCAAATAGTGCAAAGACATCCCAACAAAGAACAACAAGAAAAAAATTTACATTATAGTCAGAAGATAATCAAGACTGGTTTGGTTCTTCTGAGTTAGCGTCACATAGACAATCTCTACACAGCTTTACATGATCTAAAACGCAACGACGACGTCATAAAAATATGCTATATGAGCTGAAAACATACATACATACATACATATATACATATATATGTATGTTTCTTTTTTAGCCCTTCTGCAGCTCGACTGGCAGTGCAGACGTTTTCATTGAATGTTGAATTTTGGCTCACCGGGTGCGTTTGTTGGCTTGTAGAAAAATCGCAGTGAAATAGGATTTTTTATTTTTTTTTAAATTTAAAAAAAAATCTCTGGACCTGAATTATTGTCACAGTGTCGTCACACAGCTGCCTGACCGCCTCCACGGACACACCGCGCCGCCTTCGGACGCGGTCTCCGTGGCCAGCATCGAGGGTCGCCTCGGATCGTCCGCTGCCTGGCGGGAAATGTCTCGCCCTGCGCGGGCGCCGCTAGGGGTCCTCGTCCATGTCGTCCAGGTTGGGCGACATGATGAAGTGTTTGGGGCAGTGCAGGCCTCTCTCGTCGGCGTGCTCCTCCCAGCGGGCGTCGTCGCTCTCGTGGGTGATGTAGCGCTCGCCTCGCTTCGTCTCAAACTCCCGGAGGTCCAGCCAGGTCTGGTAGTCCTGCAAGAGGACCACAACAACACCGTTTAAACCCAGGAACAAGTATTAAAAGGTGCAGTAAGCCATTGATTCCCAACCAGGGGTACGTGGAAACATTGTAGAGCAGCTTAACTAATTTGAAAAAATTGAAAATATCATTTGATTAAAAGAATCCACATATCTACATATTAACATTAAAAGGACAAAGCCAGCGCAAAATTAACCCATTAATAACACGTGTACCGAGTCGACCGTTCTCTGAGATATGTTTTCATGCTAATCGAATGTGACCAGTTTTAGCGCAAACTGCTAATTAGCTTATAACGCTAGTTGACGGGACACGGCTAAAGTAAAAAGAAATCTCTATTTTATACCACTAACAAGGCTCAAAATAGTACCACACTTATGAGGGCCCCTGCATGTTAACCGAAGCATTGAGAACTTTGTAAGTGTACAGACAGGTTATTAAAAAGATAGTTTAGAAAGACCGTTCACATACTGTATACACGCAGGAGACATTTGGGAAAACAGTCATGACCAGTCGAACGACGAACGCCATGCTTTAGCGGTTACTGGTTGCACGGCGTTAGTCGTTTGACTGATCGTCGTTTTCCCAAGATGGCGCCTGCATGTATACGTGAACGGTACAGTCTTTATAATCTATCTTTTTAATAAACTGTCTGTACACTTAGAACGTTCTCAATGCTTCAGTTTAGTAGGGACCCTCATTATGCTACCGTGGAAGTGTGGTGCTATTTTGAGCCTTGTTAGTGGTATAGAAATAGCGATTTCTTTTTACTTTACCCGTGCCCCGACGAAGCTAATTAGCGGTTTGCGCTAAAACTGGTCACGTTCAATTAGCATGAAAACATCTCCCAGAGAACGGTCGACTCGGAACATGTGTTTTTAACCCCTAGGTTCATTTTGCGCCGGATTTGTCATCTGTAACACCGGAACACTATGTGTTGCAGTTATGTAAGAGTGTGTGAAGTCTAGTTAGCAAGCGAGCACAGAAGTTTAGCTGAAAGTAACAAATAACAGTTTAAATGATTAGCAAAGTAATGGAGAAACGGTTAAGCTTCAGCTTCACTCCTAGTAGTAGCATAGGATAGTATTTGTACGATTGCTGACCAAGCCAACCTTAATATTGACAGTTCAATTGTATGAAAAATAATTAACAATATCCACTTTGATATAGTGAATTGTGTAATGCATTTATAGAACATACATTTGGAATCGATGAGTTCTTCTGACAGGGCTGAAAAGTTTGGGAACCTGGGTGCCAGCACATTCACAGGCTGCCTCCCCCCCCCCCCCCCCCCCCCTCCCATCAACTGTCGCTGCCTGTTGCTGATTGGCTGGAATAGTGTTTAGTGGCTCGTGCACTCCTTTCTGTTTGTTTTCCATTTACACAGCCATGGCTGTGTATTAATTTGACAAAAAAATATATTTAAAGAAGACCTGTTATGCCTGGTATTTTCTGTCATATCTATAATGTTACAATGTTGGATTTTCATGTTAAACGTGGCCAAAGCTTCACATAATGAGGTAAACGTAATCCCCGTGAGCTAAAACGTTTTCGGAACGCTCCGGTTTCAACAGTGTTTCTGGTCTCGGCCTTCTGTGATTGGTCATCTGCTCCAGGCACGCTACTGATGGGTTTTTATTTAGTGAAATATGTCATCTTGGCTGCCAATGTTGTTAATTTCTCCCCAATTTCGGGTCACATTACTGCTGAAACGTGTTCGGTTGTGTAGTATTTGGTATAGAAGCCCTTTTTTTGGTGTTTTTTCACGGTACAAAAGTCCTGCTTTATACTCTGTCTCCGTACAGCCGGACACCGACTGTACGGAGACAGCAACAGGAAACGCTGACCAATCAGAGCAGACTGGGCTTTTTCGGGAGGGGGGCTTTTTAAAGAGGCAGGCGCTCCAACAGAGCGTCTCAGACAGAGGGTGAATACAGGAGCAGTCACAATGGGCAGTATGAGGAAAATAAAAGGGTTTTTTGAACATTAAAGTGCTCATATTATGCTTTTAGGCTTTTTCCCTTTCCTTTATTGTTATATATCTTTTTTGTGCATGTTATAGGTTTACAAAGTGAAAAAGCCCAAAGTCCCCCCCCCCAAAGGGAGTTACCATCTCCAACAGAAAACACTGTTCACAAACTGCTCCAAACAGCTCTATTGTAGTCCAGCCTTTACTTCAGAGACAAACGTGGTCACTTTGGAACACACGTTATAATGCTCGCCTAGCTGCTAGCATGGCACGCCCTCATACTCTGCTTCTGACTGGCTAGTAGTCCTTACCTAGCTACTGTCAGGGCACGCCCTCATACTCTGCTTCTGACTGGCTAGTAGTCCTTACCTAGGTACTGTCAGGGCCCTCATACTCTGCTTCTGACTGGCTAGTAGTCCTTACCTAGGTACTGTCAGGGTACGCCCTCATACTCTGCTTCTGACTGGCTAGTAGTCCTTACCTAGGTACTGTCAGGGCACGCCCTCATACTCTGCTTCTGACGGGCTAGTAGTCCTTACCTAGGTACTGTCAGGGCACGCCCTCATACTCTGCTTCTGACGGGCTAGTAGTCCTTACCTAGCTACTGTCAGGGCACGCCCTCATACTCTGCTTCTGACTGGCTACTAGTCCTTACCTAGGTACTGTCAGGGCACGTCCTCATACTCTGCTTCTGACTGGCTAGTAGTCCTTACCTAGGTACTGTCAGGGCACGTCCTCATACTCTGCTTCTGACTGGCTAGTAGTCCTTACCAAGCTACTGTCAGGGCACGTCCTCATACTCTGCTTCTGACTGGCTAGTAGTCCTTACCTAGGTACTCCCCAAAGATTTAACAGAAGTGAGATGTCTTACTCTGTAGCTAAAACAGAGCTCAACACACAGGGTGAAAAGAGGAGCTGCAGCAATGTGCAGTACAACAAAAATATGGTGTTTTTTGAAAATTAAACCATGTAAACCTATTCTGGTACAACCTCTAAATACAATTATGAACCTGAAAATGAGCATAATATGAGCACCTTAATGCATGTAAACATGTTCTAATGGTAACAAAAAATACAAGTATGAACCTGAAAATTGCTATATCTTGGGTTATATCTTTTAAAATCCCTGTAAACATATTTTCTCAATCAGCTTCTTACTGAGAGAAAGTTCCAGCATGACTCTGTCCTGCTGCAGAGTGTCCTGAGGTTTGTTAAAGTAAAGAAAAGCTTGTTAAAGTCTGGGTACCTGCAGCCAGGGGTGACTCAGCGACTTGTCCACGCTGTAGCGCTTCCTCATCTTCACCTGCAGCAGGTTATTGATGAGGTCTGTGGCTGTGAGGAAGAAGAACAAACACTCAGGATCCGATGTTTGATCCACAGTCACAGTTTCATTTTCAAAAGGGAAACGGATTTAATAGCTCAAATAAAAACACATCTCTAAAAAGATAAAAGAACACGTAAAAGGTAAACGTGCAGCTGTTAAGATGAGTCAGCTGTGTAGACTGAATGTTATGTAGATGTACAGTATGTATTAAGCCTTTTTATAGACTTCTTTTCCACACTGATGACTGGACAGTTTATTCAGGTACATTTTCTAAACTATTATGAAACAAAATGTCCACAAAACGAAGATTCAGGGTCCTAAACCAAATCAGCATCCTCCAAACGCAGGACAAGATATTAACATATGCTTCTGTTAATCTTTTAACTGCAAAAACAACATAAATATACTTTCAAATAATTATGTATTGTTAAAAAAATACATCAAACCTTTACATTGTAAGCTTAGTTTTACTGTAAATCTGATTTCCAACTTTAAATCTACAACTTGTTTTATCTCCAGCACTACAAACTGTTTGAAGGACAACATCTACATACAGTATAGTGATGCACTGGTCCACAAATATACCTGCATTTATTTAGCGCTGCAACGCACAAATATTTCCATTATTGACTTATCTTTTTCTCAATTAATTGCTTGGTCTATAAGAGTGAAAGATGTCCTTGTTGGCACCATTAAATGTCTTATTTTATCCAACGAAGGCTTACAAAAACTCAAAGATATTGAGTTTACAATGATTTATAACAGAGAAAAGCAGCAATTTCTTACATCGGAGAAGCTGCAACCAGAGAAAGTTTGGACATTTTTTCATTGCATCTTAAACAATGAATCGTTTGACATTTCTGTCAAACGATCAATGTGCTAATTGTTGCACTTCTACTATTTATTAGCTTCATGTTGAGTTTTTTCCATTTTATGAGGCTTATTATAATTTCAGCTGTGGTACGACGTCTCTTTACGTCGTACGCTTTGGCTACATTGAATGCGTACGGCGTAGGATCGTGTGAGTAACTGTTGTTACTTCAGTTTTTTGGAGACGGTGCAGCGCTGTGAAAACGTCAGTCTACTGAAACAAGAAATAAAAACAGAAACTCTCCAAACCAAACTGCCAATACGCTCACTGACAGTCATTAAGTCGTTTCCTGTATATTGGTAGTTTAATTTAAAAGAAATATAGACACTTTATGAGCCTTTTCTGTGTAAAAGGTCTGCACACACCTCGCGTAAAACAATATAAACAGAAGACTGTCCGAATTTTACGCTTGTAGAGTGGATCTACGCGCTGCTCTCGGGTCTGGTGTCGCCAATTTCATTTATTATAGTGCAAGTGTAGCGTGGAACATCCGCGCCACATACCATGCAATGTAGCCGGCGATTTAATTTCCATATTTAGTCTATAGCCACAACGTTCCACCTTCGGAAACGCTCCACTGCAGCCGGAAATCCCGCCGGATGTCCCTCTTTTCGGCCGGATGTCCTTCTCCTTCCTCTTTCTTTGTGTTGCCGTTCTAACCTCCGGTGGATTTCTGAGGACTATGGTTAACTGCTCCTCAGATCTCTGCAGGGTAAATCCAGACAGCTAGCTAGACTATCTGTCCAATCTGAATTTTCTGTTGCACGACTAAAACTACTTTTGAACGTACACGTTCCACCAAAACTAGTTCCTTCCTGAGACTATTTTGCAGCAGCACCGTTGCTCTGTCCAGCGCTAAGCACCGCCCAATACGATTGTGATTGGTTTAAAGAAATGCCAATAAACCAGAGCACGTTTTTCTCCCATCCCGGAATGTTGTGTGGACTAGCCAGACCCTCCTCCGCAGCGCTGTGTAGGAGGGTCTGGCGATGCGAGGCTACTGATGATGTAAACCGCCCCTTACCTTGCTCCGAGATCTCCTTCCAGGGGTTGGATGGGTACATGAAGGCAGCGTTCTGGATCTGGTCGTTGATGTCCTCGTCCTCGTTGAAGGGAAACGTCCCGCTCAGGCTGACATAGATGATGACGCCAACCGACCACATGTCTAGCGAGCGGTTGTAGCCTTTGCTGCGAAGCACCTCAGGCGCCAGATAGGCCGGCGTGCCGACCACCGAGCGGCGGAACGACTTCTCCCCGATGATACGAGCAAAGCCGAAGTCGCAGAGCTTCACCTGGAGGAAAAACAGAGGGGAATGTTAAAGTTTGAGTCGCGAATGTGCTGCTGAGCTCTCTGAAGTCCCATCAAACATTTAAAGCACCAGAAAGAAAAGAGACAGATATTGGAGTTGTTCTAACCTGAGGGAAGGGTTCTGCCGAGGCCAGGAGAACGTTCTCCGGCTTCAGATCACAGTGGACGACGTTCTTGAAGTGTAGATGTCTCAGAGCCACCAGGATCTACAGACACAACACGTACGAGCTGAGTTAACACTCAACAGTCGGAGCGTAGAAGGAAATAAATCCTTGCGATCTTAAAGGTCCTATGACATGCTGCTTTTTGGATGCTTTTATATAGACCTTAGTGGTCCCCTAATACTGTATCTGAAGTCTCTTTTATATAGACCTTAGTGGTCCCCTAATACTGTATCTGAAGTCTCTTTTATATAGACCTTAGTGGTCCCCTAATACTGTATCTGAAGTCTCTTTTATATAGGCCTTAGTGGTCCCCTAATACTGTATCTGAAGTCTCTTTTATATAGACCTTAGTGGTCCCATAATACTGTATCTGAAGTCTCTTTTATATAGGCCTTAGTGGTCCCATAATACTGTATCTGAAGTCCCTAATACTAGTGGCCTTGACCAACTGCCACTTTGCTTGTTTTCAAGCCATAATGTCTCTCTCTTTCTCATGGGTGGGCCAAATTCTCTGGGCGGGCAAAGCAGAGAAAGGGGAGGTAACCTTTCCCCTTATGACCTCATAAGGAGCAGATACCAGATTGGCCGAGCAGGATACTCAGGGCTCGGTTTACACCTATCACCATTTCTAGCCACTGGGGGACCATAGGCAGGCTGGGGGAACTCATATTAATGTTCAAAAAAACTCATAAAGTGGGACCTTTAAAAGACCTCAGTCAAAATGTGCAAACAAATTCACACATACAGATCTAAAAATATTTGTAAAAATTGTCCAACTTCTCCTGAATGTTGCAACAAATTCAGTTTCTGAATAGATTTACCGAAATGTGGCTGCGGAATCGGGATTAAGTCTTATCTACCACCATGTTTAAAAATGCTTTAATATGTGTTTTGTCCAGTCTGGGCGAGCTGTAAACACAACATCAACATTAACAGCTATTAGTCGATGAATCGAGCAGTCGAGCAACTGTTGTTTTGAACAAAACAAGACGCGATAATCTGGAAACTTTTGATCGGCATCATTCGGAGGTTCCTACCTGCGTGACCAGGAACTTGGTGAGGCGTTCGGGCAGCCGGCTCTTCTCGCTGGATAAAATCATCTCCAACATGTCGCCGTGGAGCTTCTCCATGATGACGAACACCTGCTCGGGCGTCTCGAACATGCAGTCCAGGTTGACGATCCCCGGGTGGTGCAGGTTCTGTCGGAAACCGTTCAAAACAAGAACAATGAACTACAGCTTAGGAATTTAAACATTTAACCGTCCTGTTGTCCTCGGGTCAAATCTGACCCGTTTTCAAAAAGTTTCTATATCAGAAATTTGGGTTTCTTTCAACCAAATTGTCCAAAAAATGGATGGTTCATAAATGATCAGTTCACTACTTTCATTGAATTTGGATGTTTTATTTTATTCTATAGCATTTGAAAAAAAAAAAAAAAGTGTTGAAAAAAGTGACAATTTAAAAAAAAAAAAATAAATAAATGTGCAAACAAATTCACACATACGGATCTAAAAATATTTGTAAAAATCAACAAAAACATGAAAAAAAAAAAAAAAAGTGACCACTTCGGGAAAAGTGTGTCAAAAAAAGAACAAAATGTTGAAAAGTTTGAATTCAAAATTTTGACCCAGAAAAACAAAAAGTTGAATGAGTTCAATGCTTTCTTTTCGGTTATCAAAATGAAAGACAAATAGATAGAAATTAATTGAAAAAAAGACATCTTACAATCAGTTTAAGCTTCCAAAAGTGCTAAATTAGGAAGTCTAACCCTTTTCGCACAGGATTAGAATTACCTGGTGACCTCTATTCAGTTGTAATAATTACCGAGGTTGTCGGTGATCTTAATCCCGTGCGAATCAAACTTCTGTAATTTGTCAAGTAAAAATTCCCCCGCAAATGGCCTACCATTTTTCACCGAACACGAGGTCCTGTGATAATATAAGTCCTGTGCGAAATGACATGTCTGTGATGCGAATAGGCCTTAAGAGCTTGTTTCTGCCTCTATTGTTCCAGTGTTAGTACATCACTTCATTCTGCGTTGTGTTCAGCTGCTGACAGCCAGAGTGTGTCGTACCTGGAGAATGGCCACCTCGTTCCTCAGCTGGCTCTCCTGTTTGGTGGGAAACCTCATTTTGTCGATGATTTTGATCGCCACGTCTCTGCCGGTCTTTCTGTGTTTACCTGCAGAAGATGAAGTGTTACCTCTCTACTTATATTTAATGTAAATGTCAATGACATTCATACGGATTAAACCCATTCTCCACTCAGACAACTATTCCTACTACTTCACCTACTTCTTACACATTCAATCCAGCAAAGTGTCAGCCTTTCAACATACAGCATTCACACCGCAATTTCTTCAGAAATTGCATTCTCTTGTTATTTATCTGTAATTCAACTAACTTTAGAGACAGCGATTTTGAATCGGCAGGACTTTTTTTAGCTTCTATATTTTCCCACATTTTCACACAGAAAGAGGAATATGTCTCAGATAAAATGCTGTGAGCCTCTTTCTGGCAGATTAAAGGACAATTCTGGCGCAAAATGAACCTAGGGGTTAATAACACGTGTACCGAGTCGACCGTTCTCTGGGATATGTTTTCATGCTAATCAAATGTGACCAGTTTTAGTGCAAACCGTTAATTAGCTTATAACACTAGTCGACGGGACACGCAAAAGTAAAAAGAAATCTCTATTTCTATACCACTAACAAGGCTCAAAATAGCACCACACTTCCACTAGCATAATGAGGGTCCCTACATGTAAAACTGGTCACATTCGATTAGCATGAAAACATGTCCCAGAGAACGGTCGACTCGGTACACATGTGTTATTAACCCCTAGGTTCATTTTGCGCCGGAATTGTCCTTTAAGAAGGTTAAAGGTGGTGATGGCGCAGTGGATATGACACGTGCCTTTGGTGCGGGAGATCTGGGTTCAATTCCCACTGCGATATATCAACCAATGTGTCCCTGAGCAAGACACTTAACCCCTAGCCGCTCCAGAGGCGTGCGGCCTCTGACATATATAGCAAATGTAAGTCGCTTTGGATAAAAGCGTCAGCTAAATGACATGGAATGTAATATGTAAATGTAATGTAAGGCTCAGTGTCTCATTGGGTTTGAACCGTTGAGTGCAGTTTTCTGCCTCTCACCTCCGTAGACGATCCCAAACTGTCCGGAGCCGAGGACTTCGTCAGCAAAGATCTGATACACTGAACTGATATCCTGAACAACAGAGAGATCACGCAGCTTTCACAAAAACTCCGACCTTTTTTGAAAAAATCTTTCTTTGACACACAACACGAAACATTGTTGGATTTGGTTTATCATACGAGACATTTGTCACAACCTCGGTAAATAGACGTGACAACAGCATGAACGAGGGAAGACTTACCACGTTTTCTTGTATCTGGGAGTTGGACACTGATATGCTGATGGAGACTTCCTCTGAGGAGACACGAGACCAACAACACAATATATAAACCAGGGCTGCACAATGCGAGGAAAATATCTAATTGCGATTATTTTTTGACTGATATTGCGATTGAGATATGATTCACCATATTGGAGGAAATGATCATTTTTGTATCAATATTCTCATTTTCATTGAATGTTAAACTTTTAAAAGTGAAATTGATTACAGTGTGATTTTTTGCGAGGATCTGTACCAAACAAAGTCTGTAGTAGAGGTGTTGAAATTAATCAAGTAATGGTTGCATCGAATCGTGGACGATGCTGCATCGATAATCGGCCGGGCCATAATCGATTATTTCTGTTTATAATTTAATGTAGGCCTAACAACCTTTCTGTTTACATATTCTGGTATGTTTTGCACATTCAGGAAGTGCCATGTGCTCAGTGCTGTAGTTTTATGTATCCAATGTATTTAGTATTGGAGCACTGCAGAATGTTTTTGAAGCTTGAAAAGCTATGAATTGAATATCCTATATGGCTTTAACAGAAAAATGTATTTGACGCATCGAGATATCGAATTGAAGACATGATAATCGTAATCGAATCGGGAGATCAGTGAAGATTCTCACCTCTAGTCTGTAGGATAGGATTTGTAGGCCGGGACGTCTCCGCAGCAGCACAATACTTCATTCAGAATGGGTTGACACATATTTTGCCTTTAACAAATACTGCACCCCCAGCCTGCACTTTGGATATTGAACTAGTCCATTTTACAGTATCGGTAAAATTGCCATTAATTGTGCAGCCCTTGTATAAATGTGCAAGTAACCCATGAAGCCCTAATGTAAGCCCATAAAGCACACACACACACACACACACACACACACACACACACACACACACACACACACACGTGTAAACCCAATCACCTACAGCTCAGACGTGTGTTTTTTTATTTACATTTAAATCTTAAATCTCAGACTATACTCATATTGCACTAGTCCTTCAATTGTTATTGTATATTTTTTGTAAATTTGTTTACTTAACAGTATTTTCTTACTGTCCTGTTGTTATTCTTTATATGTTAAGTGAGTGTTGTACTTTGAGAGCAAAGATTAACCGGAGTCAAATTCCTTGTTTGTTTACGCAAACCTGGCCAATAAAGCTGATTCTGAGTTTTTATTTTTCTAACCTTCAGATCATTAAAATCTCATTTCCTATGTTTGTTAAAGAGAGAGATGACGGAGGAGGATTTGTTGGCTTAACACGTGATGAAAGAACACTGAGGATGTTTCCAGCTGTGATAACGACCTTTAAATCATTTTCCAGATATCACAAACATTGAATCCTTTATTTCCTGTTTTTTTTAATATCTGGGTTTAAAGGTCCTATGACATGCTGCTTTTTGGATGCTTTTATATAGGCCTTAGTGGTCCCCTAATACTGTATCTGAAGTCTCTTTTATATAGGCCTTAGTGGTCCCCTAATACTGTATCTGAAGTCTCTTTTATATAGGCCTTAGTGGTCCCCTAATACTGTATCTGAAGTCTCTTTTATATAGGCCTTAGTGGTCCCCTAATACTGTATCTGAAGTCTCTTTTATATAGGCCTTAGTGGTCCCCTAATACTGTATCTGAAGTCTCTTTTATATAGGCCTTAGTGGTCCCCTAATACTGTATCTGAAGTCTCTTTTATATAGGCCTTAGTGGTCCCCTAATACTGTATCTGAAGTCTCTTTTATATAGGCCTTAGTGGTCCCCTAATACTGTATCTGAAGTCTCTTTTATATAGGCCTTAGTGGTCCCCTAATACTGTATCTGAAGTCTCTTTTATATAGACCTTAGTGGTCCCCTAATACTGTATCTGAAGTCTCTTTTATATAGACCTTAGTGGTCCCCTAATACTGTATCTGAAGTCTCTTTCCTGAAATTCAGCCTTGGTGCAGAATTACAGCCACTAGAGCCAGTCCCACAATGAGCTTTCCTTAGGATGTGCCATTTCTGTGTCTGTAGCTTTAAATGCTATTGAGGAGGAGAGAGGGGGGGCAAGGTGGAGGGTTGGGGTGTGGCCTTGACCAACTGTCACTTTGCTTGTTTTCAAGCCATGATGTCTCTCTCTCTCATGGGCGGGCCAAATTCTCTGGGCGGGCAAAGCAGAGAAAGGGGAGGTAACCTTTCCCCTTATGACAACATAAGAGGAAAATTCGAGATCAGCCCATCTGAGCTTTCATTTTCTCAAAGGCAGAGCAGGATACTCAGGGCTCGGTTTACACCTATCACCATTTCTAGCCACTGGGGGACCATAGGCAGGCTGGGGGAACTCATATTAATGTTAAAAAACCTCATAAAAGTGAAATTTTCATACCATGGGACCTTTAAATATGTGTACATGCATATAAAGGATGCTCTGACTGTTTTGTGCTGTGTTAATTCAGCCTGATGTTAAAAAGCCAAAGGCGCATTCTGTTCAGAGGATGAACTGATGAGCTGATATTGATTTCAGATTGCTGGCCCGGGGTTTGACCAGGTCATCCCTCCCTGCGATCGATACCGACAATCTGCTGGAAGCAGGCAGCCTGTTGATGTTCAGGTCATCGTTTAGGTCATCCTCCAGAGAGTTTATGTAACGGTATCGACAGAAATGTAAACTGTGTGAAGTACAGATCTGTAGTCAAACAGTTTGTTCTTAAAGTGCCCATATTATGAAAAAAACACTTTTTCTGGGATTTGGGGTGTTATTTTGTGTCTCGGGTGCTTCCACACGCATACAAACTTTGAAAAAAAAACATCCATTCTGTTTTGAGTGAGATACAGTTTCTGAATGTGTCCTGCCTTCAGTCTCCGGGCAAGCTGTTCAAAATCTGCACGGCTTTCTACGTCACTAGCCGAGACGAGGGGCCTAGGGGGCTAACCGTTAGCATGATAGCGCTAGCATGCTAGCTCGTTCTCAATGGCAAAACACTGCTACAACACACACTAGTTCACCATGATCTACAAAAGAACTACTTACATGTCCCTGTTTTGCAGGTATTCCACGCCAAGTTGGAAGTGCGCCCTTGTTTAGAAGAAGTCTCCCGGCTAATCCTGCCTTGTACAGGCCGAAGTTAGAGCTAGCTCATGTAATCCTTACCTAGCTACTGCGCATGTACGACTGACAACAGAGATGTTACAGAAGTTAAGAGGTCTCACTCTGTAGCTAAAAGAGAAACCTGACAGCGTGTGAAAAGAGGAGCTGCAGCAATGTGCAGTACAACAAAAATATGGTGTTTTTTGAAAATTAAACCATGTAAACCTATTCTGGTACAACCTCAAAATACAATTATGAACCTGAAAATGAGCATAATATGGCCACTTTAAAAAGCCTTTATTGGCCTCAATGGAAAAGGCTTTTATTTGGAAACAGGCTATTATTTCCTATGTTTGAACTATGATCACATTTTAGTGATTTAGTGTTTTTTTTTCTTGTTAACTTGCTGTTGGTATTGTTTGCTGTACACTTCCTCCAAATGTTTCAAACTAAAAGCCCCCCAGCAATTTGAAGAGCAGAATCCATCGCAGTCTTGAGTTTCGTTTACAGCAGCTTAAAGGAATAGTTTGACATTTTGGGAAATGCGCTTGTTTACTTTCTTTACGAGTTCAATAAGAAGATTAATATACAACTCATGCTTGTGTGTTTAGTACGGAGATGGAGTCAGCATGTGGTTAGCGTAGCTAAAAAAGACACTTTAACCTGAGATGAATCAGAGCAGTAAATCCTCTGAAATCCCTTCAATCATGTTAAAATGTCAGCAGCGTGTGCGTGTGCGTGTGTGTGTGTGTGTGTGTGTGTGTGTGTGTGTGTGTGTGTGTGTGTGTGTGTGTGTGTGTGTGTAGGTGGTGGGGTTGTATAACAGACATCTCTCAAAACAATATTTGGATGCTTTTCACAGACAAATCCATTAAAGCATAAAAACATATCAGAGTCTAATGTGATCTAAAATAAATGACTCCATTACTGTGTCAAAGGGTAAAGGCAGGCAGTGAAATAACCAGGGTTGTGGGTTCCTCATTAACCACAATGGCTTTCTAATAATTAGTTCTAATAATTTTTTTTAACCCTACTCATGAAAAGTGTTTCCCTTGTAGCTCTGACAACTCGTGGAGTGCCTCAGGGATCATTTTTGGGACCATCTTAGATCTTATTTTCTTAATATTTCCTCGAAGACATAATAATGTTGGTAGTAAAGGAACTATGTTAAACCTCAATCAATCTTAGCAGTGGATTTTCCTACTCACGTTTTTCTGTTGGCCCTAGGGCTGTTGCTTGAACTACAGACTGTATATCTGCATACAGACACCATGAGTATAGAAGTGGATCGAGCGACAACCGCCCCCCTCTCTTTCCAGAAATTTAGACCAGACTTAGATGAAACCGTAAAACTAGGCAGTGCTGATCAAGATTGTTACTTTATTGCCTATTTCTCGCCGAAAATGTTTTCAGAATCATATTTTAGCTTACCGTTCAACTGTAAAACGAGATTGTTTGTTACCAGCCGACTGTCTGTCTGTGACGGGTTCGCATTACGTCAACGACCAGTCGGCGCGTTTATTGGTCCGGTGCGGCGCAGTGCATTCTGGTAGCTGTAGGTTTTCTAGCCTTTGAGCGAGAGCCCCTTTTGATTCTTATTCTTTCCCATTTTTCTGGCCATGTAGCACCAATTAAAAAAAAAAAAAGTTTGTGCCATTCTACGGCATAGATGTCCTAATTTTATGCAAAGACCCCCTATCAGCAGTAAACCACTTCTTTAATTGGCTGTCTTGCCAAAAACATCAACATTATTCGAGACAGCTTTATTACTGACCTCACCCTTACCCTGTTGTCTATCTTTAAAAAAACGACACATCACAACAAGGCTACTGTTGTCTATTTCGATTTCTTAAAAAAAGAGAGAACGATTTTAGACTTAATAACCTGGCTTTGAACCTTAACTATGTTGTTATCTTTAGATATTTTTATGCCAACGAGAACATTAAGTAAGTCTCCGGCCGTTACTTACTGTGGTCCTTCCCCTGGCTGTGCCCGGTGCCGACGCTGGCCTTGGGCGTGACGGGCATCATCGCCTGTCGGATGGCCTTCTCCCAGCTCTGGCCCACGTCCCGCCCCACGCCGGACGCCGCCAGGACGGGGTTGTGATGCAGGCCGCCACTGTCCTCCCCGACGTAGTACACCATGTTGGTCGTGATCACCTCAAAACAGTGAGCGTTGCTGCCCTGGGGCAGGCTGCCGAAGTCCTGCGCCAGCTCCACCTGGAGGATCTCGGACAGAGGGATCTCCTGCAGTTTGTTAAAAATAAATAGAAACGCTTAGATACAATGCCTCATTAAAAGGCCGAAGTAATCAAAAAATGTCCATCTTGTTGGACGTACTTCCACTTTCAGCTCAGAAACTCAAACCTCTGCACTCCTCTCTTCACATTCTGGTACATTGTACTTATTAAAACCATTTTAAGAGTCATTTTAACAAATCAGAAGCATCCAGAAGGTCTTGAAATGATCCACAGGACACTGTTTTAGCTGGTTGCTCCCTTCATCCTAACACCTCTCCTCTCTCTACTCTAATGTGAGTTGCTCTTTGAAATCAGTGTTTGAACATCCCTTCCTTCCTTCCTTTTCTGGCAGAGTGCAGGAAGAAAAAAAAAAAAAAAAAAACTCCACCCCTCCAAAAAGCCTAAACGCTGCCAGATCAAACATATAAAAGGAGAACGATCGGCTCAGTGGTGTTTTTATGCCCCTCTGTGTCATCTGAATGTTTTGTGTTTTGCCAAGTTCCCCTCCATCTTCTCCTCGCCCCCCTAAACCACAAACTCCGATCAGTGTCTAATTCATCCAGGCACTCTGATTAAAAGGCAGGACATGCCTCAGCCGCTTTGGGCACGAGGCAGCGTGGCGGCGAGCCAGAGAGAGACGGCAGGGAAGCGACCAGAGGCTCCACAAAAACCACCACAAGTCTCCTGCACCCCTCCCTCACCACGCTCTGTTCAAAGGAAGGTTTCTGCAGCGCTTTGTGGTATAGGTCAACAGGTCGCTGGCACACGAGATGAAAGGAGGTGGAGTAGGAGAGAGGGACATGATGGAGAATGAAAAAGAGCTGCAGCTGGACTGACCCGACATCACGTGATCATTTCATATTTCAACGGAAATGTATCTTTTTTGGAAATTCAAAAAAGTTGGAATGTTTTTGGTCTCATGTTTAATTCCTGATCTCACATTAGAGCAGTGGTCTTCCCTATTTCTTTCATGAGAGCCAGCCACTTTTACCACAAAAGTATCAAAAGTTACATCCAGTCATAAATAGCATGTCTGCTTAACAATCTGTCTTCCCTGAACATACAATGTATGTTCAGGGAATTTTTTTTCTACATTAGCACATTATGTTATGGACGGAAGGGCAGAGCAAGTTTAAATATCTTTTCTAGCCTATATTTCCATCTTGTAATGCCACTGTTTTGGGTATTTTTTTAATTGAAATGATTTGTAATAGAGCAGACTTAGGTTCATTGTTAATAATTAATAATGAATATCTGTATTGAGTGCATGATCATATCACTGTATTATAGACTGTCATGGGAGCCACAAATTAAAGCTTGGCAAGCCACAGTAGGCTCGCGAGCCGCATAATGATTAACAGTGCATTAAGAGTATCAACCTACAAGTATTTGGGTATTTGGGTGGTTGACAGGCTCTGCTCTGTCTGGCTGTGCTTCTTGAAGCTCTGGATATTGTTTTTAATGCTCAGATTACGTCTGCATTTGCGGTTGAATCTACGATGCTATGGATATGGATATTTGTAAATAATCTGAGCTTTATAGTTCATTCTTCAGAAACCGAAGTTGACGAAACAATCTCACAACAAGCCAATTTAGTAGTTTCAAATGCTCCGAAAAATGCATCTACAGTGCCACGTCTACTGTGCAAAACTCCCATCTGCTGACAACAGCTACTGAATGGATCCTGTGGCGACACGTTTTGTAATTCAAATCCATTTTTCCCCTTACGATATGGAGAATAAAACATTCTGATTTCAATGCTGCGGACCAAAGCTTAGAAATATGAATCAAACATTATCTGGGGCAGTTTAAAAATATTTCTTTTTTTGCTAGCATCACTGCGCTCAACCCTTTAAAATATGTTGTGTTGGAGAAGTGTAACAGGTGTCGTCTGCAGACGTGCATCACAAATGTCATACATGTGGGAAATGCTAGTTTAACTACAACATTTCAAGTGTTTCTTATATTTTTCTTTTCTAAATGTTTCTTAGTGGAAGGTTACCACTAACATCCCCACCTGATGAGGATAATTACAGTAAATGATCTGGTTCGAATTAGGCAGCGATGTGTGCTAATGTCTCGTGAATGTTGTTGTATGAACCCGACTCCCTCCGGTGTTCTCTTCACGTCGCTGCTTTGTTTGGCCGAGCGGCTGTAACCAGATCTGAGCCGGCTGGGTCTCCTACCTTGTAATACTTGGCTCCGCTTTCATTCTGGAACAGAGTCAGAGTCTTGCTGTCCAGTCTCCAGTAATGTCTCTTCCTCTGGAAAGACAAAACCAAGTTCATCAGGATACAAACTTTATAGATTCAACAGAGTTTATTGACAATATATGCACGCACATATGGAGGATTTCAGCCACAGGATTAGACAAAGCTCTTCTTTCACTTTACTTAAATTTCTATTTTATGCCACTTTATACTTACACTCCACTACATTTCAGAGTCAAATGTTGTACTTTTTATTCCAGTTCTAACGATTTTACATACAAAACATATGACCAGTTTTTAAAATATGATGCATTATTTCAGATTAAACTACCCAACAGGATTTAAAGTAGTTAAAAGTAGCTCCACCTCAACCAGCTGCAACATTAAGGTACCACTTACATGTTATTGCATCAATAATAGAGCTGTAAAGGTTAATCGCTTAATCTTTGCAGCTCTATATATTTGCTATATTTTGTGTGTATGTGTGTCGCCTTCTGTCTGTGTGTGTCTGTGTGTATGTGTCTGTGTGTCTCCTTTTGTGTGTGTGTGTGTGTGTGTGTGTGTGTGTGTGTGTGTCTGTATGTATCTCCTTATGTGGGTGTGTGTCTCCTTCTGTCTGTCTGTCTGTCTGTCTGTGTCTCCTTCTGTCTGTCTGTCTGTCTCCCTCCTCTGTGTGTGTGTGTGTGTGTGTGTGTGTGTGTGTGTGTGTGTGTGTGTCTCTCATTCTGTGTGTCTGTCTGTCTGTCTGTCTGTCTCTATGTGTGTGTGTGTCCTTCTGTCTGTCTGTCTCCCTCCTGTGTGTGTGTGTGTGTGTGTGTGTGTGTGTGTGTGTGTGTGTGTGTGTGTGTGTGTGTGTGTGTGTGTGTGTGTGTGTGTCTCTCCTCACCAGGTTGTCGGTGCTGGTGTAGTGGACCATCCAGCCCTCTTTAACCATGGTGGCGCTTTTTCTCTTGGTGTGTTTGATGGACTGAACCACTCGCATCAGAGGGATGTTGCTGCTCGTGCACGGGCTGCATGTGAGACGGATAAAAACACACACAGAAACGCAAACATAGACATCTTAGAATGTGCAACAACTCAAACGGTTAAGAAAACAATCATCCCTCTAACTTAAATGGCCAATAAATAAAGTTTATTCTGCTTCTTTAATGTGCACATGAGTCTGGCTGAGAGGCCGGAGGACCTTTTGGATCAGTCCAGAGGTTGAGGTGTGTACCTGATGGCTCGAAGCGTCTCGTCGTCCTTCTCGCCATCCGTGCAGCCGTGCCCCTCGATGAAGAAGAGCTTGTCGTCCTGCTCGTCCAGGCTGTGGCCGCCATCGCTGTTGGTGTCGCAGTTGTCCACCTCCATCGTCGCCTCCGAGTCCAGACTGGGACTGGCCGGTTCTGAGAGTCCAGAGTCGGAGTACAAAACGTATAACTCACGTTGACTTTTATTAACCACTAAGATTTCTAGGGCACATCCCAACATTGTGGTTCTAATAAGATTGGTTTTACATTTTGGATTTAATTTTTCTATTTTTAAACTTGTATTTTTTATTTAAGCTACCTTATTGGTCCTTTTTTTTCCGACTGATACTGTTTTTTTTTAAGGGCAGATACAGATTATTAGTACTTAATGAAACGGATAACTGATATTTGGAATCGATATGAATTTACAATTCTGCATCGAGGCAGGATCGTCCATGTCCGCATCGCATCGATGCAATAATTAATTTCAACACCCCTAGTATTATGTTGATGTGGATTGGATTTTGTAGCTGGAGGTGAGTGTGACACAGACCATTCTTAATCTCTGTTCTTGGTCATACTAGTGGAAGTCCCGATTTAAAGTCCTTTATTACAGTTTTAATCAAGACTGCTTATAAAGGAGAGGACCTGTGCGGACCTGAGGTAGACAGGTATCCCAGCATGCATTTCACATCAACAGAGGCGATGGCGAAAGACAGCCAAATACACAACTGTTGTATTGTTTGTACATCAACTGCTATCAGAGTCTTTTAGGGGAGAAATTATCGATTTAGCTATTAAAATATGTTTAAATATGCCTCACCTTGCCTATGCCTTGATGCACTGATTTCTCTCTATACATTGAAACTTTTTGAAAGATAAACTTTGCTCTCAGAAACAAATGCAACATTTGTTGCTTTAAATAGGTTTGTCTAAATGGTGAAACTCAGGGCTCATGTTTCTTTTAATAACATCGTACAACAGCGCTGCCTCTGTGCTCCTTAGATGTAAAAATATCGCCAAACTTAAAATGTAATATGTATAAATCCAAATGAACAGAGGCAGAGACTTCGTTTTATTGTAAATATACAATGTTACAGTGAGGACAACAGGTGTATTGTGTGTGTACATGGGAACAGTAAACTCACCTCCGTTAAAGTCGACCTCACCGAGGCAGTCTCGAGGTATTTTGGCCGCACATCTCTTATGGCAGTTAAATTTACAATCTACAGTAGAAGAGGAGAAGATAAGTAGAACATTCATCCATTGCAGTACCAATGGATCAGATGGAAATGTCGTTACCTTTGCACTGCATGCCCTGGCGGAAGAGGCCCTTTAGCAAGCGTTTGCAATACTGGCAGATGGTGGGACGAGTGTAGGTGTGGACGGAGAAGGTGTGAGGGACTTTGACCCGACCCAGGACCATCTTCTCCATCCAGATGGGACGACCGCTCAGCAGGGAGTTACGCTTCCCGGCGCCCAGGAGGGGGCGCTGCTTCCACCAGGAGGGAGGGAGGAAGGAGCGGGGAAAAAAAGGAGGGTGGAAAGTTAGGAGATTTGTTTTGATTTCTGTTCAGAAGTGTTCAGAAGTTTGAAAAATATATTACATTTTAAATAATTGGTTACAGTTATAACTCGGTCGATACTGGATTTCTGAGGACGATAACGATCAGCATATGAGAGTGTAAAACAATCTGATAACAATATATATTAGACAAATCTCATTTTGTCATTAACTCAAAAGACAAGCATACATTTTCCAAAACATTTTTGAAAGGATTTTGACCAAGATAAAGGCTGATTTATGGTTGTAAGTTGGCTCTATGCAGAGCTGACGCCGTAGCCTACGTAAGTGGCCTACGCCGTTTTGAGGTTTGTACTTGTGCGCTGGTGTCTGCGTCGTTCTAGCGTATCTCTTCAAGAGAATAGCAGAGCTGGTGTGTGTGTGTGTGTGTGTGTGTGTGTGTGTGTGTGTGTGTGTGTGTGTGTGTGTGTGGTAGAGCAAGTGAGAGAGTGACAGGGATGTGCTTCGGAGCAACTCTAGAGTCATAGAGCTTTCTGATCACAGTGTGAAAGAAGTAGCCGGAAAAGTTAACCCTCTCCTTGATTTCATGTTGTTCACGGAGAAGGAGAGTAGAGGGAAATGTAGTCTCGCATTGCCAGACCTTCTTCCACAGCGCTGCGGAGGAAGGTCTGACTAGTCCCACACAGCATTCTGGGATAGGAGAAAAACATGCTCTGGTTGATTGCCATTTCTTAAAACCAATCACAATCGTCATGGGGGGTGCTAAGCGCCAGACGGTGCTGCTGCAAAATAGCCTCTGGAAGGAACTTGTTTTGGTGGACCATGTGTACGTTCTAAAGTAGTTTTAGATGTGCGAGAGAAAACTGAGATTGGACAGATAGTCTAGCTAGCTGTCTGGATTTACCCTGCAGAGATCTGAGGAGCAGTTAACCATAGTCCTCACAAATCCACCGGAGGTTAGAACGCCCGAAAAGAGGGACATCCGGCCAGGATTTTCCGGAGCAATCCCGGAAGTGGAACGTCATGGATATAGACTAAGGGAAATGTGACGCTACCAATGCCCGGCGAGGCGGACCAATCACAATTGTTGCGGTCTGCGTCGCCGCAGTGCGCAATTACATTTCTGGAGGGGTGCATGTCAGGACTCGCCGTAGGGTCCGAATCTACACATACCTACACCAAATTATTTACAATATTTACAACATGAGACTCAGAGATGTGGCATTAAATGTGTGTTAAACTCCCTAAAAGAAAGATCATCTGCATACAGTGAAGTAGCTGGTATGATCCCTGGGATTTTATGTTGTCAATAATTTGATGTGTACATATTGATTGTATGGTTTGCATAACTCCCCCTAAAGTGTGTTTCCCCCTCGACTTTAAAGCCACCAAATGGAAATAAAGGGAACAATCAGGGTTCAGCAGGTTCAGCTGAGAGATCATCACATTTGGAGAATTGTTCCCTCGTTGTATAAAGTGGAGCACAGATGAAATCTGTTCTATCCACTAGAACAATGGCCGTCCCTGTGCAACGTGCAGCTTATAGACGGCAGTCCTGGTAAGAGCAGGAAGTGTGTGACACAATGGGCCTGAATTAGTTCAGAACAGTAAATCCACCTTCTTAAAAAGAGCTTTTAACATGAGAGATGTCACATTATGTTTTTTATTATGGAGCAGAAGCATGAATCACAGAATGAGGAGGAACTCCCAGAGCGCTCACTGTGTTCTTGTTTAAATACATGAAAATGCCAGAGGGGACAAAGAAATGACTTTGGCCCTATGAACGGTTGTCTGAACATGTCAACATGCTGATTTCCTGGAAACAAACCTACGCTCTTATCTTCCGCCAGAAATGTAACATTTCTTTTAATTCAGATTTGCTTCTCAACTTCACATTTTATTATTATTATTATTATTATTATTATTATTATTATTATTATCAAGACAGTAATCTTGCTTCTTTTTGTCATTTGTACTGTATTCATTTCACTTCAGTTAAGTGTAAATACAGATCTGCCAGTAAATGTGTGAATGGCTTGATTGTATTTTTGTGATATGGGTGAACTGACCCTTTAAAAAGGAGTATCGTGTCTTGGACAGTGATACATACTGCATTAATACTGAACTGTTTAAGTTTAACAGCCGCGGCAAAGGGCAAATGTTCCATAAACAACACAATAAGATGAGATTTTGTGTTGAATGAGAAGAAGCCTTTTCTCGCTGTGTTCAGATATGAGAGAGAAAGAGTGTGTGTGTGAGATGGAGCTGATAAAAGTGTGTTTGTTCCAGTTAGTGTGAAGCTCTGACTGTGAGTCACTTTGTTCACTGGTATAACCGGGATGGAAAATCCAGTGGTTTGCCTGCAGCCATCAGATCAGAGAGAGAGAGAGAGAGAGTGAGTGAGTGTGTGGTGTGTGTGCACATGTGTGTATGTGTCACAGAGAGAGAGACAGAGAGGTTAACTACTGGAAATGGCTCATTGGTTGCACAACGTAGATCTGCAAGCGTGGAAAGTGTGTGTGTGTGTGTGTGTGTGTGTGTGTGTGTGTGTGTGTGTGTGTGTGTGTGTGTGTGTGTGTGTGTGTGTGTGTGTGTGTGTGTTTTCATCTCTCTATGAACTTGAGTCACAAAGTCTAAACTCCCGAACCTCGTCGGGTTTGCCTATCCAGCCTTTCCCAGCGTGCATATGGGCGAGAGAGGCAGGGTACATTCTGTCAGGCACATTAACAAGACAACCATTCACACTCACACAGTCACACCTAGAGGCAAAATTTAGAGTTTCCAGTTCAGCCGACCTGCACGTGTTTGGACTGTGGGAGGAAACCGGAGCACCCAGAGGAAACCCAGACGGCAGGAAAACATACGGAACAGCAGTGGAGCAAAGTAACTAAGTACATTCACTCAAGTACTGCACATAACGAGGGAATTTCCCCAGTGCGGGATTAATAAAGTATATCTATCTTTCTATAAGTACAGTACTTGTACTTTGCTTCAGTATATAAATTGTATGCAAACTTTATACTCTGACTCCAGTACATTTATCTGACAGCTTTAGTTACTTTGTAGAATAATCTTTATTTAACCCTCATGCCCTCTTCGGGCATTTTTATACATTTTTCTCTTTATTTTATTTTTTTCATTTTGTGATAACTTTTTCTGCGTTACTGCTTATGGCATGACATTTTGTCAGAACCTTTCTTTTTGGTCAACATTTTTAAATCCAGTGTTTCTTATACTTGAATGATTCATTTTGCACCCTCTGGACACCTCCGTGGCAAAATGTACATGTCCAAAAATACTGATATTAAATCATCATATATCAGTATTTTATTCTGCTTTTTTTTCATAAATCACTTAAACAACTTCTAACTTGCTCAAAACTACCAAACATTCTATCATTTTCAGGATTTTAACCCTTTAAATGCAAATGTATTTATTTGAAGTATCTCATTATTTATTACAAAAAAAAAACAACATTTTTTTTTTTCATTTAATTAATAATATGGAGATGGGGCTTTGGTGGTGATTAGAGTCTTGGATATGTCAAAGATAAGCAACAAAATTAATTTGATTGCATTGGTATTTTTTACGTAGTGCCAGATACTCCCTCTGGACACCTTCGTGGCAAAAATGTACATGTCCAAAAAACTGATATTAAATCATCATATATCAATATTCTTTTCTGCTTTTTTTTCATAAATCACTTAAACAAATTCTAACTTGCTCAAAACTACCAAACATTCAATCATTTAAAGGATTTTAACCATTTAAATGCCAGTTTAATTCTTAAAGTAATTATTATTTATGAAAAACCTAACAGAACATTAATTATTTTCCATAAAATAAACTGTAGGGGAATGGGGCTTTGGTGGTGATTAGAGTCTTGGATATGTCAAAGATTATCAACAAAACTGATTTGATTGCATTAGTACCCTTATGTAGTGCCAGATACTCCCTCTGGACACCTCAGTGACTTCCATTAAAACCACGTTTTTAATCTCACTACCTTTACAGTAGAAAACAATGCATTTTGTAATGTCAGCATTTCATTTTGAACAGAAGTGGTGATATTTGACATTTTTACTGTATTCCACCAGATTCAACCATTTTCCCTTGGTAGGCATGCAATTATTGTATTTTTGCCAGTTATATTATGGAGCCGTGTGTGTGTTTGTTTTATACTTTTAAATGAAATAAAAACATTTAAGAGCAGATTTCTCAAAATGAGAATGTGAAAATGGTATAGTTTTGGTGTTAGAAAAACTTCAACCAACGGCCCCAAGAAAGGTTCTTCTAAAGTATAATCTAGGATGAACCGTGGAGCTAAGACAGGACATTGTGTAAAACTAAGACGTATAAAACAAATATAAAAAACTGTCTTAAAAGGTACACTGTGTAGTGTTTGAAGTATTTTATTTGCTAAAATCAATGTCTTCATTCATAAATATGTCCTCATTGGTGTAAATCGCATTGGTGTGATCCGACTTATCCTCGTAAGTGAAGAATTTCTCATCTGTATTTAGATTGGACGGGCAAATCCAAGGAGGCTTCCATGTCGTTCCGCCATTTTCGCCATCGCTGAGAGGGTCATGAAGCACTAGCCTACCTGTCTAGCTAATCCACAATGCGTTTTCGTTCAGAGTAGGGCTGGGTGAAAATCAGATATCGCGATATTCTTGTCCTAATACCTCAATGTCAATATTGTGGCGATATTCTAGGGTTGACAATTGGTGCTTTAACAAAATATCTTCACATTGAGATTTTAGATAAATAATCTTCAGTAATGTAGATATGACTAAGTGGGTAAAGGTAAAAAATAACAGAACAGCTAGAACAGTCTGGTAGCAGAAAATGACATCACTTTACTGTAATGCAGCCTTTAAAACCAGAAAAGACAACACTTAAGCCATTTACGATATTACGATATCCAAAATCTAAGACGATATCTAGTCTCATATCACGATATCAATATAATATCGATATATTGCCCAGTCCTAGTTCAGAGCCGGCGTCACGTGACTGAAACCAACTGAAACGGAGAAGGAGATCAGTGAGAGGCGCTTGTCACCGCCCCGGCAAATTTGAAAGCCTGCACTGCCCTTTAGTTCATAATGGAAGATCATACTTATGCCCGAGCCACACGAGAAGGAATCCTCGTCGCCAAAAAAGCGAAAATTGGAAGACATGTTGTCACAGCTTCTTGGTACATAACGGTTACCCTGGCTGCAACACGCATTTGAAAAAGCGAGGCGCTAGAGAGCACTATTCGTTTGAATGCAAAATACAATTTCACCGCTAGATGGGAGAAATTCCTACACAGTGTACCTTTAAATGAATTTATCTGGTGTGTATTCCTGATGTTTGCCCTGCAGGAAAATCAAACTCCTCTGTAGCTCCGGAATCTTCCTCTGACTGAACGATAAACACACATTCAGGAGAAACCGTAAAACTGATGGACCCTAAAAACAAAGTCAGTCTTCTTCAGACTGACGCGAGAGGTTTCAGGTGACGGAGGCAGCAGACCCACCTCCTCCTGCGGCGTCGGGGCGGACTCAATGGACGGCGGACGAGCGATGGACATGATGGCGCCCGGCAGCGAGATGTTGGACAGCCGTCTCTTCTTGACCCCGCTGCAGTTGTTGGGGATCTTGAACGCACACCGTTTGTGGTAGTTCAGTCCGCATCCTGCAGAGGAAAAAAATTATTCTAACTCTCATGTGATGTCATTTTGATTCTCCGGTTGTTCGGCTTCTAGTTTGTGCTGCTGTCTTCTAATCTTGATTTGATTTATTTAGCACGTGTTACACATACGACAAAATAAGTAACCCTCAAGGAGCTTGAAATGTTGGGTTCCCAAAAAAAAATTCGAAAAAGTAGCATATAGAAAATAAAAACATAACATAAAAAATGGAAAGAAAGGAACAAATAAATGAGAGAAAAAAAAAGAGAGAAAAGGAAAAGTAATAAAAAAAAACAGAGAAGACCAGACATTTTAGGCTACTGATCATTTATCATTTTTTCAGATTTTTTGAATCTTATCGAGTGATGTGCACGACAAGAGGTGAAAATAAAATGGTTCATTAATGCAGCAGAATGCACACAGAGACAACTAGAGCTGCAAAGATTAAACGTTTAAATCGATGAGTTGTCAACTACTCAATTAATCTCCAACTATTTGGATAATCAATTGATCGGTTTGAGTCATTTTTTATAGAAAATAAGTCACAATTCTCTAATTCCAGCTTGTTAAATGTGAATATGTTCTAGTTTTTGTATCTCCTCTGTGACAGTAAACTGAATATATTTGAGTTGTGGACAAAACAAGACATTTGAGGATGTTATCTTGGGCTTTTAGGAAACACTGATCACCATTTTCTGACATTTTATAGACCAAACTACTAATCGATTGATCGGAAAAAATAACCGACAATGAAAATAATCGTTAGTTGCAGCCTTGGAAAGGACCAGGATGAAGAACTGAACCACGGACATCCAATCTCGGAGGCAAAAGCACAAATCACATGGGCGCCCTGGTAGCTCAGTTGGTAGAGCATGCGCCCATATGAAGAGGTGTATTCCTCGACGCAGAGGCCCAGGGTTTCGAATCCGAGTTGCGGCTGTTTCCTTCATGTCTTCCCCTCTCTTTCCACTTTCATGTCGGAGCTGTGATTGAAGGCAGACATGCCCAAAAATATTATCTTTAAAAGAATAAAAATAACGCCCAAATCAAAAGTCAGGTAAATGAATTTGAAAGAGCTCAGGATGTGGGTTAGAGAGGTTGTTGACGTTTGATACTTTGAATTCACACCAATGTACAAAAGTCTTCACCCATCGAGGATCCCCTGTCCTTCGCTCCCATTACTCAGATTCTTGTTGTTAGTTTGAAGCTTTTTTAAACAGTTTGAACCTCCCAAACAAGTTACGCAAGCGGAAGACGTATTTTTCTGTGCTGACGTCAACAATTGAGCGTTGCTCTTCTCTACTTGGCATCACTACAGTTGATATTCGCTGAGATTGGGACTTGAAAGATGTGAAAAATACTCGCAGGAAGTCAACGAGTCCATGAAGACATCCTGCTGTACAGTTGCTGCAGCTTTCAGGCTCAAACACCAGTGACAATGTGTGTATGTGCGTGTGTGTGTCTCTGTGGTGTGTGCGCAATGGTCGTGGCAGGAATCAAACCGCTGAGCACAGCCCCGCAGCAACAGTCACTCAGAGGGAACAACGTGCAGCCTATTTGTCTCCGTTATACTCATTAAAATCTGATTTCTCTTACATCATGAGCACACAAAGATCACGTCCTCCTGTAAAACTTTAATTGACAGGAAGCTTGTGTGAATTGTTTCAAATGCCCAGATATCCTGACGATCCGTTCCTGCTCTGCCTGACACCTGTTTGACTTTATGACTTTCAGAGTTTCTGGAACTGCTGCACAGCTTTTCAGGTGATGTAAGTCCATATCGCAGGTCCTCAGCTCCATTTCCTGTCATTCACTTTGTGTTTTGTCAGCTTGTTAACTAGCTAATCATAGAATCACAATCACAGTTGTTAATAGAACAGAACAGAATGCCTTTTATTGTCACTATACACATGTACAATGAGATTAAAAGCAACTCCTTTTCCAGTGCCAACATGAACGTAAAAAATATAACATGGAATGAAATAAGTAGTGCAAAAAAAGGGGGTAAGGTGCACAGGGACTCTATATACATATTACAAAATAAGTATGGTTTTTATACAGTGTGATATGCAGTGTGGGTTATTGCACATTATTTGAATATGGCCCAATAGTGGTGATCATATTCAATGAGTAATATATATTGGACAGTGAGAGTAATGATATTGCACAGTATACAGGTATTGCACAGTAATGGAATTACACAGTATTATCAATAGTATTAAACATTAAATATTGCACAGTAGGTGATTAGAAGAAAGACTGGGGGTTGGGGGGTTAAACTGTGAAGTCAGTGCATGTCATTTCACGTTCAACCTAGGGCTACAACTAACGATTATTTTCATTGTCGAATAATCTGTCGGAGCAGGGGGAATGAGAGGGGGAAACGTAGCAGAAGATATTTGTTTTTAAACCAAAACGTAGCAGTGTAAATGTAGCCTGAAGAGGAGGCTAAGGTCAGGGATTATGTTGACTACTCTGGAGAAATCTCTGCATGTAAGCGGCAAGGCCGAAAACCAACAATGAATGCCCGTGACCTTCAATCCCTCAGGCGGCACTGCATTAAAAACCACCATCATTATGTAAAGGATATTACCACGTGGGCTCAGGAACACTTGGGAAAACCATTGTCAGTTAACACAGTTTGTCGCTACATCTACAGGCACAAGTTAAAACTCTACCGTGCAAACACCGCCGGCTTCTCTGGGCCCGAACTCATCTCAGATGGACTGACGCAAAGTGGAAAAGTGTGCTGTGGTTTGACGAGGCCACATTTCACTTTGTTTTTAGAAATCATGGACGTCATGTCCTCCGGGCCAAAGAGGAAAAGGACCATCCAGATTGTTATCAAAGCGAAGTTCAAAAGCCAGCATCTGTGAAGTATGGGGGGGTGTTAGTGCCCATTGCATGGGTAACTTGCACATCTGTGAATGCACCATTAATGCTGAAGGGTACATACAGATTTTGGAGCAACATATGCTGACATCCAAGCAACGTCTTTTTCAGGGATGTCAATTTGCAAATCATTGAATTCTGTTTTTATTTACGTTTTACACAACGTCCCAACTTCATTGGTATTAGGGTTTGTAGAAAACATTCACATTTAAGAGGCTGGAATCAGAGAAGTTTTCATAAAAAAGTGACTCAAACCAATTAATCGATTACCAAAATAGTTGCAGATTAATTTAGTAGTTGACAACTGATGCGTATGATGTAGCATTTGTATCCTGACTAAATGCACGTCAGTTGAATGTGTTTTAGCTTCAGTCCGTTCATTCAGGATGCAGGTGTGAACCACAGCAGCACAAAGTCATCACAGCATGACGAGACCTTAAATAACCCAGCAGCAGTCAAACTCCCCGCAGCATGCACTGGCCTGTAACAACTATTACATAATTGTCTGATTGTCAATTTGGTTTACATAATCATGGTTTCTTTGTTTAACCGCAATTAATTGCTAACATTAGTTAAAGTCTTAAGGGGTATGACTGAATTGTTGATAAAGTTGCTGCTAAACAGTAATTATATAAGTGATTATTAGACAGACTATATATATATATATATATATATATATATATATATATATATATATATATATATATATATATATATATATATATTTAGTTGTTGGCACTTGTTGTTATACACATATGTGTATGTATGTGTGTGTGTGTGTGTGTGTGTGTGTGTGTGTGTGCTTGTTTTACTATATTTGTGGGGTCCGAAAACCGGGGAATACAGTATACTTGTGGGGTCTGCCCAGCTTTGTGGGGCCCAAAATGGAGCCCACAAGGTTAAAGGTCTGTTTGAGGGTTAAGACTTGGTTTTAGGATTAGGGTTAGAATTAGGTTATGGTTAGGGTGAGGGTAAGGGTTAAGGTTAGGCATTTAGTTGTGATGGTTAAGGTTAGGGTAAGGGGCTAGGGAATGCATTATGTCAATGACGGGTCCCCACAAAGATAGTGAAACAAACGTGTGTGTGTGTGTGTGTGTGTGTGTGTGTGTGTGTGTGTGTGTGTGTGTGTGTGTGTGTGTGTTGAAAAAAGCAAGAAAAACTTCGGGAAAAGCCCAGAATGAATCACCCCCCCCTGTAAATTAAGTCTAACCATGCCGCACCTCGTTACCACATTCTTACCTTCACACTTGAGGCCCTGTCGGACGAGCCCCCACAGCATCTCCCCACAGTCGTCGCAGAAGGCCGGCGCCTTGTAGGAGTGAACGTACAGCGCGTGAGGTCGGATCTGGAAGTCCTCGGCTGTGGCCAGAGCTGAAATCAACAAATACAGAGCAGTCAGACAAACAAGCGACAACAAAGGGACGTTTCCCATCCTGCCATTAGCTTGAATTGAACAGAATAGTCTCTGTGGGTTTTAGCGTCTCTTTGTGGTCGTGTCGTGTCTCTTTCTGATCATTTTTGTTTTCTTTGGGCTTGTTTTGGGTCTCTGTGGTCATTCGGCGTCTCTTTGTAGTCGTTTTTTGTCCCTTTGTGCTAGTTTTTGTCTCTTTTTTCACATCTTTTGGACGTTTATTATCACCATATCTGTGTCTGAAACCGAAAAGCTAGAGCAGATCATAAATAAACACTCAAAAAGCTTAAAGACAAAACTTAAAGCTAAAGACGTCTAACTACAATCATTAGATCTGAGAAAAGTCTTTTAGTAACATTCACTCAGCTAAGGTGCTGCCAAAAACGTCTCGGGGGCTACACCTAAACCTTACAGGCAGGGAAAACCCTGGAAGTATTTGTTCAAAAATAATACTGCAATATTTGCATTTGCAGCATCGAGAGGTTGTGATTAGATCAAAAGGTGTAGGCAGCTGAAATTGCGAAGCTACGCAATGAAAAGATACTTTATCTGAAGCGTTGTTTTCTCTTTAGAGTCAGTTCTCTTCCAAATCAATCTTAGAGTCAGGCATGCGTTGTAAGAGACGCAAGGGCGTAACTGTGGGTTCAACTTTGGGAGGGGGGGGGGGGGGGTGGATTTGATGTCTCCACTTTTGAGAAAAATTTAAATTTTGTGTCAAAAGCTTCATTTTCTGTATTCTGGTGAATTTGTTTTGCAACAATTTATGGTGTAAACGTCTTTATTTATGTAAAAGAAGTTATAATAGGTTTTTGGTGGGGGGGTTACGCTGGCCAGTTTTGATAAATTGGGGTGTTGTAGCCCCTGCCATCCCCCCTGTAAGGTACGCCTATGAAGAGATGCCTCCACTGTTCTACAAACTGAGGCTGAAATAAATAGTAAACTGAGCTCTGCAGGGTTTTGCAGCAGCAGGAGCAGAGGGAGGAGGAAGTGGTCGTGGGTTTGAACTCGGTGCGGTTTGGGCTCCGACTTTGTCTTCTTCCTCCGGCGTAACCTATAGCTGCTGCTGCTCTCCGTCTGGGCGTTCAGCTGTTAAGGTGTCAGCTTTAGTTTTTACAACCCAACCTGTCGACACGACTCAGGAAATGACAATCGTATGGACAATATTATGGTTGGAGCGAGCGGGGGGGGGGACCCGGGGCAACACCACAGTGGAGGAAACAAGATCTGAGGCGACCTCGCCGCTCACACTCAGAGGGGGATTAACGAGAGAGCTGCAGGAGGAGAGGAAGCTCAGACAGAAACAACAAACTATAGAATATAAATATATCAGGTGCTTTAACTCTCCTGTTATCCTCGGGTCAAGTTTTCTATATCAGAAATTTGGCCTAAAAATAACGCGGATGGTTCCATGCAACACTCTTCGTAAATACAATTAAAATGTTTTTGAAAAAATACATCAAAAACTGTTTAAAGAAATGACTAAAAAAAGTGACAAAAGCGCCAAAAACATTTAAAAAAGTGACAAAAGGCATTGAAAGCCTCGAAAACAGCAGAAAAAAAGCTTTGAAAAAAGTGTCAAACAAGGTGATGTTTCCAAAAAGGCACAAAAATGTAAAAAAAAAAAAAAAAAAAAAAAAACGCCAAAAATGTTGCAAAAAGCATCAAAAAATGTGAAAAGGTGTAGATTTTCAATTTTCAAGTCAAGTCAACTTTATTGTCATTGTCACGTAATGCATGTTTTCATAACCTTCTACCGGTGAAAGAGCCCTGGAACGGCAGTCAAACCCGTACCTTACTACCCGTGAACTCGTACCAGATCGTTGTACTCCCAGTTCCAGTTTTTAACGTCACACACACACATAAACAACAATGGCGACCCCTGTTGATGCTGTACAGACGCCGGTGATTAACGGTGAGAAATAGAAATAAATAGACATAAATAGGCAACATAAAGTAATTCCGCACATTGTAATCAAAACAATACACAAATGATTGTGTACTACTACAGGTTATGTTTATTAAATGAAGCCCAAAATATGTCGCCGATTAGTAATCGCTAGTATCAGCTAGCACTAGCTAACGGCAACCGAAGATAGCCGCTAGCTAGAAGGGTTTGTGGTGACTTTGCCTGGAACGCTACCGAGTTGTGAGTCGTGACTTGAAGTCGTAACTTACGGGCTAAAAATTGTGTCTGGAACGCAGCATCAATCCACGACGTTCCACTTCTGGGATTGCTCTGTTGTCGCCGGAAATTCCGCCGGATGTCCTTCATTTTGGCCGGAGGTCCCTCATTTTCCTCTTTCTTTGTGTTGGCGTTCTAACCTCCGGTGGATTTCTGAGGACTATGGTTAACTGCTCCTCAGATCTCTGCAGGGTAAATCCAGACAGCTAGCTAGACTATCTGTCCAATCTGAGTTTTATGTTGCACGACTAAAACTACTTTTGAACGTACACATGTTCCACCAAAACTAGTTCCTCCCCGAGGCTATTTAGCAGAGGCACCGTGGCTCCGTCCGGCTCTTAGCACCGCCCAAATCGATTGTCATTGGTTTAAAGAAATTCCAATAAACCAGAGCACGTTTTTCTCCCACGGAATGGGCCAGGCCCTTCTCCGCAGCGCTGTGGAGGAAGGTCTGGCAATGCGAGACTACTAAAGGAGTTATCTAGCTCTGTTAACCGCGGTATGAGAACTCTGGGGTAAAGTGGCGTTTGAGAAACGCTTAAAGTGATGGTTGGGAGTAATTTCACCCTAGGCTGCTTTGCACCTTGACCTCGAGCCAATCAACCCCCCATAAGCTTTTCCCCCCGTTATAACGTTGGTCGAGTTAGCGTTATCAGCTGGTTAGCTTAGTGCAGGCGCTAATGGATCCACGTTTGTATCTCGTAAATTACCTCACTAATGATGCCCGGAATGATACCAAACTTCTACAGTAGTACAAATAGTTTCTGTACTTAGAAACGAGGCATTAGAAAGTTTGTAACTACAACAGTATATTTAAATAACACTTGCCTGATGGGAACTCCTCTCGGCTGCTATTGCGCAAAATCCCGCAAGATCACGTACAGAGCACAACATCTATTGCTTTTAAACCGCAGCCAGGATATATACAACTGTGGGGCATTTTGTCCTAACGCCTCACGCTGAAGTAGCTGCTTCTGCTGTTCACTCGCTTCTTGATTCTTCTATACCAGTAGTCTCTTCCGGCAATAGATGTTGTGCTCTGTGCGTGATCTTGCCAGACCCTCCTCCGTAGCGCTGTGGAGGAGGGTCTGGCAAAGCGAGACTAGTTCTAATCTAGAAGCAGGAAGCTGTTTGGAGTGATGCAGAAGATGCGGGTGTACAGGCTAAATGAAATCAATCGATTATTTAAATGGTAAAAATAAGAGTTTCTTACCGGAGAGCACCACCTCGACCAGGTCGCCTTCGTGGATGTCCTCCGCTGCGGTCAGACGCTGCAGGATGTTGTCCGAGTTCAGGTCGTGGCGAAAGAGCAGGATCTTGTCGTACATCCCGAAAAATCCACATTCAGGGAACTGAGGAGGAGGAGAAGAAGAGGAGGAGGAGAAGGTCAGGGATTGATGTTGACTCACCTGTATAAATAATCAAATTTTGATCGCGATTTCAGCTCCTAACGATCACAAAAACAATGTCATTGAGAAAAACTATTATTCTGCACATTGCATTTAGCAAGTAAACTCTTATTTTTGTCTTGTGTTCTGAATGACACGCACACTTTCGCCCAAAGGCTATACTCACTCAGCCAACATTAGAATTTTTTTTTTAAATATTATTTAACCGAATTGAAAAAAATATATTCAACCTGATAACGGGAAGTTTCACAGTGTTTTAGTGTTTTTTTTTTTTTTTTTTATTGACCAAAATAATAGTGATCATGATTTTTTTCCATGATCAAGCAGCCCTAACTCAGAGTGAAGTTACTGTTACAGAATATATACAATTTATTTTGTGATTGGGAGTCTGGCCTGAGGGAAGTGCTCATGATTTCACATCGGACACAGAAAGTAAAGCTGAAAGGACAACAATGAGTTATAATCCACAGCTCTTGAGCAAGGCACTGCTCCAACCTTTGACCCCTGTCATGAAATGTCCTGACAGCTTGTCCTCATGACAACAACAACATTTCCATTGAGAGGGACGTTTTTATTTCTATGACTCGATACTTGTTCCCAAAGTTAACCATTACCTCACCTTTTACATATTAGGAAATACATGTGTACTGAAACACAGTGTGTGTGTGTGTGTGTGTGTGTGTGTGTGTGGTGTGTGTGTGACTACGACTGTGTGTGTGTGTGTGTGTGTGTGTGTGTGTGTGTGTGTGTGTGTGTGTGTCTGTGTGTGACTACGACTGTGTCTGTGAGACTGTCTGTCTGTCTGTCTGTCTGTGTGTGTGTGACTACGACTGTGTCTGTGAGACTGTCTGTCTGTCTGTGTGTGTCTGTGTGTGTGTGTCTGTGTGTGTGTGTGTCTGTGTGTGTGTGTGTGTGTGTGTGTGTGTGTGTGTGTGTGTGTGTGTGTGTGTGTGTGTGTGTGTGTGTGTGTGTGTGTGTGTGTGTGTGTGTGTGTGTGTGTGTGTGTGTGTGTGACTGACTGTGTGTGACTGTGTGTGACTGTGTGTGTATTGTTTAATGTGTGTCTAACAGTGGCTGCTGAATCCGTTTCCACTGTAGAAAACCAACCACTATTTACAGTCTCTGATTTTCTGGTTAAAAAAACGGCAGAGGTTTTTCTTCCCAAAACACGAAGGTTTCCGAGCAGCTAGATCCTCTTTATAAAGAACCTTAAATACCATGTGACGGTAGGTTCAAGTTTGGGTCACTGTCCTTTCCAGATGTGACGCCCTCTCTCTCTTTCTCTCTGTTGCAACATTTCCAGCCATCCACAGTGAAAAACAGTCAAACGTTTCAGGCTGTGTCTAATCTACTCTACGGGTAAAAATAATTAAGCTTAAAATAGTATGTAGAACATTGACGAACAGACGCTCAAGTCTAGAAAAAAGTTAACAGAGCCAGTTCCCTAAGCTACCCAAATCAAAAGGGGCAATATTGGGAGTGATCCCTGAGCACTACAGAAATTCTAGTTTTTCATACTAGAATTTTTTCTTTTAAAAGTTTCATATTTTACAAAGTTACACTGTAATGCAGCTGTAAGTGAAGATGTATTAGTTTTTTTTCTCTTAATTGCCTGTAAGAAAGCTTTTTTCACACCTCTTTTGTCGGGCAGGTGCGTAGGATATGATCAAAAGTAGCAGATCAAAAGCTTAGAGAAGAGTCCCGCACACTGACCATTACGCAAGCAATAATTTATTTAGAAAAATACAACGTTTGGTCTCAGACCTTCATCAGGTCTCTTAATTGCCTGTAAAATGTAACTAAAACAATAAAGCAGGGGCTAAAACTTTTGAAATCATTGGTCTGGTCTGGTGTCTCAGTTCATGTGCCTTTATGTGAATGATTCAACCTTCCTGGGTACTAAGTTGATGTGATTTCCTCTGAATTGAGGACTCTAAAAAAAAACAAAGAAACAAAAAAAAACTAAATTAAAACTACCCAGAACTTAAAGCTTTAGTGTGTAACTCTTTGATATTAATAAACGTCTGTTTCATTCAAGCCATGACTATGTTCAGAAGATTGTGGCATCCGGTGACTTTCCCGCGCAGAAACTCGAGTGAAGATAACAACCTCTTCTGTTTTTTTAATCCTCCGTGTACTCCTTGGCCTCCACTAGCAACTGTGTGGAGGAGGGGTGGGGGTGCGATCACAGAAGGCTTGTATCACATGGACGCGCCGACAGTGTTGTTGTCATTACTTAGAATTCCTCACGGGGGCGACAGAAACTACGCACTATTGCTTTAAAGAAACGTCACTTTGAAGATGTTGTCCATATACAATTTGACAGATAATCCTAAAATGTGAGAAAAGACTAAATCTCATTACATTTGCATTAAATTGAACTCATTAAAAAGGTTTACTAGAGCAAAAAAAATAATGTTTAGAATAGAATACAACTTTATTGTCCAGTCAAGGCCGAAAAAACATCCTAATACATCAATGCAAACATACACACATCATACACACAGTGTACAACATTATTTCTATGTAGAAAAGTGCAGATTAGTGCAGTTCATTATTTAGTTGTATTGCACTAGATATAAAAGATCTTATATTTAACTAATAACGTCTACATTAATGGGCCAAAGTTAACGCTGTTGAACTCAAGAGTATGTATCTCATGAGGCTTATCGGTTAAGACTTGGTGAACGGTGTTTGTTGTTATGGTAAAGTGCGTGTACTGGATCTGGGCTTCAGCAGCAGTCTCTGCACACAGACGGGCAGGCAGGTGAAGCAGCTTCCTGCCCTGAGAGGCGCTCCGTGTTAGCAGGATGTTAGCAGGTTGCAGGCAGCATGGATCCCGCAACGCAACACTGACAGCAGCAAACCTAACTGACAGGTGACAATAGAGAGAGATAGATATATATATATATATATATATATATATATATATATATATATATATATATACACATACATATATATATTAGGGCTGTCAATCGATTAAAAATGTAATCTAATTAATTACATACTCTGTAATTAATTAATGAAATTAATCGCATACATAATTAACGGTGCCAAAAGAAAAGAAAAAAAAAAGGGTACTAAACAACAGTCGGTGACATTAAAGAACGGCTGTTTTATTGCTAAGGCCATATGGTCAAAATTAAATGATTTAACAATAATGTTTAACAATAACTTATTTTACTAGTAAATTGCTGTTGAACGACAAAAACAACCACCAGATGGAAAAGGACATTTCCAATAACTTCAAATGCACCACGAGGCTGTAGTTTACCAGTTTCATTGTTTTTCTGTGTTGTTTTTCCGACGGCTAAAACACAGTCAAACTTTACACCGTTTAGCGTTAGCTGTTAGCATTTTAACTGTTTTTAATCCAGCTACTAGCTAGCGGTAGGCCAACGTTAGCTGCTGTTGAGTATAGTGTCAACTAGCTAGCGGTAGGCCAACGTTAGCTGCTGTTGAGTATAGTGTCAACTAGCTAGCGGTAGGCCAACGTTAGCTGCTGTTGAGTATAGTGTCAACTAGCTAGCGGTAGGCCAACGTTAGCTGCTGTTGAGTATAGTGTCAACTAGCTAGCGGTAGGCCAACGTTAGCTGCTGTTGAGTATAGTGTCAACTAGCTAGCGGTAGGCCAACGTTAGCTGCTGTTGAGTATAGTGTTAACTAGCTCGAGGTAGGCCAACGTTAGCTGCTGTTGAGTATAGTGTTAACTAGCTCGAGGTAGGCCAACGTTAGCTGCTGTTGAGTATAGTGTTAACTAGCTCGAGGTAGGCCAACGTTAGCTGCTGTAGAGTATAGTGTTAACTAGCGTCACGTGCAGCGGTGTGTGTGTAGCCTGTATCGTCTGTTTCAGAGCATCAGAGAGAAGAGCAGACATATCAGTGGCTCCAGATTTCGGTAGCCAGGGTTGGCAGGAAGAAGTAAATGTTCCAATTAATGATCCAGGCAGCACATTCTCGTCTCCCTCCTTCATTTTACAGTCCAATGGTGGCTAGAACGGCTCCGGGTCAAACGTCATTATGGAATAGATTAATCTGCGGGGGTTTTTTAACGCGTTATTTTTTTTCTCAGATTAATTAATCGAAATGAATGTGTTATTTTGAAAGTCTCTCTCTCTCTCTCTCTCTCTCTCTCTCTCTCTCTCTCTCTCTCTCTCTCTCTCTCTCTCTCTCTCTCTCTCTCTCTCTCTCTCTCTCTCTCTCTCTCTCTCTCTCTCTCTCTCTCTCTCTCTCTCTCTCTCTCTCTCTCTCTCTCTCTCTCTCTCTCTCTCTCTCTCAAATACAATCAAGCCATTCACCTACGAATCAGATCCCAGGCTAACGTCCAACACACGCGCACAGTCACACACAGCCCATCATGAATTATGGATCCCTGTCACTGACACCCAGCTGTCATTAGCCACGATGCTATACGCCACCGCTGAAACAAATAAGAAAGTGACAGACGGAAACACAGAGAACACTCTGATCACTTTGATGTCTCTTTGTGGACATTTCGTGTCTCTCTGTGGTCGTTTTCCGTCTCTCTATAGTTGTATTACGTCTCTTTGTGATTGTTTCGTGTCTCTCTGTGGTCGTTTTGCGTCTCTTTGTGGACATTTTGTTTTCCCGGCGTGGTTGTTTAGCGTCTCTTTGTAGTTATTGTGACACAATTTGTTGTCGTTTTGTGTCTCTTTCTAGTCATTCTACATCCTCTGGCATAGTTTTAACATCTTATCATATATCCTATGTACAACTCATTCAAAATAAGCTGCTTGGTTGCATAAGTATATTATATATATATATATATATATATATATATATATATATATATATATATATATATATATATATATATATATAAAAATCTTTTTTTTCCCCCCACAAACAAATGTGTTTCTGTCCTCTCATTATGAAACCAGGACTAAGCAAGAACCCTGGAAAAAGAAATCCTCCAATCCATGAGGAGCGGGTGAAGTCTGAAACATGACGATGCATTCAGGCCACGTCCAATCGCATCAGAGCCAGCCATCAGCTGTGCTGCTCATTCGCTGAGGTGAGCAGAGAAACACAGCAAGAGGTCTGTTAATGGACAAGAGTGTGTGTTTAATACACAGTGATCCCCTCTTTATGGCTAATCCTCCATTAACCGGGCTTACAACACACACACACACACACACACACACACACACACACATTCTTTAGGGTCACAGAGGCCAAAACCTCCAGGCCTTGCAGTGACCTTTGACCCCGCTTGAACAGGAGCAGAGGTAGCGGAGAGGTCTCTTACTTTAGGGCATGTTCATGGAGACCGAAGATCCTGGGTCTCAAAAAGGAGCACAGCAGCCTCAACATCCGGTCCACAAACGCACACATAAAACACACACTGTAACTGCTTCATGAATGTGACGTTTAAAACATGATTTATACTTCTTACTTCATGTGCACATTTCGGACATTTTAATCACTTTTTCCTACATTTTTGTTCGACACCAACTTACTACCACTAGTTTTACACTACTTTTTGGAATTCATGGTCAATAAACCTCATTTATATAGCGTTATACCTAATATTTTAGTTGAAAAAAGCAGAAATTATGAATTATTTTGACTAATAGTTAAGATCAGAGGAACGTATGTTGAGTGGATGAGTTTAGTCAGGATACTGATTTGAAACCATTTCAATTTTCACCCGAAATTCAATGAAAGTGATCAATTGTATTTGCAAAGAGCGTTGTATGGAATCCATCCTTTTTTGTGGTAATTTGGTTAAAAAGAAACCCATATTTCTGATATAGACATTTTTAAAAGGGGTCAAATTTGACCCAAGGACAACAGGAGGGTTAATACAGACGGACCAACAGGAGCTTATCGTCTCATATCTCCTCACACATCTGACAGCAGCTTATAACTAATATCTGAACCGGCAGTGATGATAAGAGCGCATGCAGATGAAAACAGCTGTTGGCTTCCGCTGCAGAACGCTAAGAGCCTTTCAGCTGCAATACAACTCTTCAACCCTTTTAAATGTGCGCGTAGAGTCAAGCCAGGAGGGGACGAGGTTAAAAGGAACTGATGGGAAATATGAACGAGGTAAACAGCCGCGTGCGTCGGCTGCATCCGCTCGCTCTCCATCACCTCGCTCAGGGAACAACAGGAAGCAGCGGCGACTGGGTCAAGGTTGTCAGTGTGTGTGGGAGTTTCATTCATCCACATCCACTAAAAATCTGTGCTGGAAGCCACAAATAGGGGTGCAACGGATCGCAGAACTCACGGTTCGGATCACGGTTTTGAGTCACGAATTGGATATACATTTTTGGATCAGCCCAAAAAAAGGGGGGGGGGATTTAAATGATTTATTAAAAATGTAACAACAATAACCTTTAACAATAATGACTTTGTGAATTGCTGTTAAATGACAAAAACACATGAGAAAAGGGTATTTTACAATAACTTTAAATGAGGGTTACCAGTTTCAAGTAAACGCAACATTCCCGTCTGTGTTGTTTTTCCGACAACAGCAGTGACCATAGTGCTAGTTTGTGTCTTTTAGCTCATAGCTTTAGCGGCCGACTGTTGTACGTCACGCTGTTGGAATCCTCTACAGTGAAATACAGTCACACTTTTACACCGTTTAGCCGACAGCATTTTAACCGTGTTTAATCCAGCTACTAGCGAACGGTAACGTTAGGCTAACATCAACGTTACTTGCTGGCAAGTGTACCATTAGCGTTAACTAGTGTGACATGCAGTGATGCTTCTGTGGCCTTGAACGTCTGTTTCGTAGCATCAGAGAGCAGCTCAGGCATTTTTGACTGGGGCTGGGTATCCTTCAAAAAGATGTTATACCGATACCAATACCGTGACTTCGATATTGGTTCCTAAACCGTACTTTCTTTCCGATAACAATTTCATAAAACAAAACTTTACGATATGTAGCGGTCTTTCACGATATGTAGCGGTCTTTCACGATATGTAGCGTAGCGGTCTTTCACGATATGTAGCGGCCTTTCACGATATGTAGCGGTCTTTCACGATATGTAGCGGTCTTTACGATACGTAGCGGTCTTTCACGATATGTAGCGGCCTTTACGATTTGTAGCGGCCTTTACGATATGTAGCAGCCTTTACGATATGTAGCAGCCTTTAACGATACGTAGCGGTCTTTCATGATATAGCAGCCTTTGCGATACGTAGCAGCCTTTACGATACGTAGCAGCCTTTCACGATATGGTTATTGCACCAGTTGATATCGCGATGACGATAAAAAAAACGATATTGTGCAGCCCTATCTCAAAGGTAAAACTTGCAAAAAAAAATACATTTGTGCAGTCGTAAAGTATTGTTCTATTATTTGTTTGATATGATGCGCTTCCAAACTCTTTTTGTCATCCAAAATTAGTGTTTTGTTTTTTTTTGCTTGGGGAGAAGATGTGTTAACACGGTGAGTGATCTTCATTTTGATTTGCTTAGAATCTGCGGAACATTCTTTAGCCACAGACTGCGTGCGGCCCTGCTCATTACGGTGTTGAGACACTAAAGATCCCCGTTAACGTCCTGCAGCAGACACACCTGCTGCTGACCCGTTTAAATAACATCACCCGTCCTGACATTATGGATGCAAATAAGCGCCAGATATCCGGGTGAGATTTGGCCCGTCGGACGGAGCAAAATAAATATTAAACTGGGATTGATTTCCTGTTTCTCGTCAGATGACATCAGTGAGACGGAAACTTAGCCCACTTCCTGTTTCTTATCAGATCCACAGGTAAAGTATAGGAGCAGAGGAAGGAGGACATTGATATTTTAAAATCTGGCCCCTCGCAGATTTTGATCCGGCACGCATATCAATTCAGGTTCACAATACATTTTGGCACTTTTTGCAACGTTTTTGGCGCATTTGACGACGCTTTAAGAGTTTATTTCGACATTTTGACCATTATTTCAATGTTTTTGCCAATTTTCTCAACGTTTTTGTTGCTTTTAACATTTTTGTTGCTTTTCTATAGTGGCTAGGGACCTTTTTTTGGGGGGGCTTTATGAGGCCCAAACTGTTAAGTGAGAAAACTATATGACACATGCAATAATACAGTCAACATAATTGTTAAAGCGTAACTCTCGCCAAAATGCAACCTGGGGTCTTTTTGTGAATGTACCCGAGTCAAACTTTCGTTTAAAAGCATATTTAGGAATTGCCACTTTTAAGATTTACCGTATTCTCGTTTTTCGGTCAAATGGCCTTTTGAATGGGAGTGCTAGGGGCACTTTGATGCTTTTAAGTGGCGCTTCCGTCCTAAATATGCTTTTAAACTAAAGTTTGACTCGGGTACATTCACAAAAGACCCTGGGTTGCATTTTGGTGAGATTTACGCATTAAATAAAGCAATGTCAATAAACTCTACATGTCTGGCCCTTGACGTGATTCTCAATTGAGTGAAGTTGAGTCTGACACTGTTGGTTTAGAGGAATGACAGCAGGACACAGAATTTAAAAAGTGATTTTATAACACCATTTAGTTTCAGACAGCAGCTGTGTGTGGCATTCAGGATCAACTGGTGCTTTTGAGGATTTTGTTTGTCTTGTTTGAGTTTGAAAGGTTAAGCGGGGATTTTAAGTTAAGAGAGCGCGAGTGAGAGTTGATTGCGATATATAATCTCGACACTAGATGAGAGAAATTCATACACATTGGACCTTTAATTAATTGACAAAAGCAATATTTCTCTCTAGTCGTGACTTAACCAATACAAAAAAACAAAATAAAGTAGAAATATAATCTGATTAAGTAAATATTTATAAAAAAAAAATAAATCTAAAATTAGCATATATATATAAGTGTAAAACATTAAAAACAGCCAAAATTTGTCATGAGACATTAGCACAGCATGCATCTCTCTCTCTCTCTCTCTCTCTCTCATTTTCAAATTTGAAAAGGAGAGTTTCTTATTGGATAATAAAATGTTTAAGTTTCCTAAAACAGGAATTCTGAGTCACATTAACAACTTTTTGTAATAAAGTTGAAATTATGTAGTTGAAGTTGGCTAATTAATTCCTATGAAAACATAAATTGAAAAACATTTTTAATTTAATCTGTTGTGTTAGTGTGCACGGTGAGGGGGTGCAGCGGAGAACACACACACACACACACACACACACACACACACACACACACACACACACACACACACACACACACACACACACACACACACACACACACACACACACACACACACACACACACACACACACACACACACACACACACACACACACACACTTACTTTAGACCTGAAACCTCACAGCTTTATGATGTGGACACAAAAGCAGGAAAAGAAAATTGCAGTGATGATGTCACTTTGTAGGCCAAACAAACTGGAATCCGTTTCCACCACGACCTCCTACGGGAGGTTCCTGCTTTAGGTTTAAGTTTTGTATTTCCGTTTCATGCCACGTTATACTTCTAGTGCAGTACATTTCAGAGGGAAATATTGTACTTGTTTACTTATCTGACAGCATTTGTTGAGTTGCTTCACAGATGAAGATGTTACATAAAAACACACGATTATAAAGTTATAAAAGACAAAACATAGTCAAAGATGAAACCAGTGGTTCCCAGTCTTTTGGATAGACTAGGGGTGCTGAAATGAGTCACTGCATCAATGCATCACGATGCGGACCTAGAGGATTCTGCATCGATTCAGTGACATAATCGATTATAGCCTACTGATGTTACCTGTTGAGTTTACGGTCGCTGCTGTTTTGTTTTTGCCTAATGTCTGTTGTCCGCTACATTCAGGAAGTGTCTTTTTTAAGAGCAGATACAATGAAAAGGGGAGTTCATACATATCTGACTGCTTGAATTTGTTGTGTAGTAATATATAATAATACTGAGGAGGTGACACATTGTGATATCGTATCGATTTGAATCGCTGACAGGATAATCGCAATCGCATCGAATCATGAGACCAGTGAAGATTCACACCTCTAATAGGTTGGGAAGTTAATTTTCAAACGAAAACTCTAAACAATTTCTGGTTCAAGCTTCTTTTCTCTGTTTTATATCATTATAAACTAATTATTTTGGGGGTTTGGGGCATTTAAAGATGTTTGCTATGATTGACAGGTCTCTCCACCTGCCAGGTGTATGTATCAGACATCAGGTGTCTTGATTCTCCAAATCCACGATTCGATGTTAAGGTCACGATTCCATTACATTTTTGATTTAAACAATTTTTTCAACAGTGACGGCAATGCTGCAATAAGAGCCACTAGATGGCAGAGGGGTCCTTTACAGCAACAGTTTGCATTTCTCAGAGTTTACGAGGTGAAGTTGAATGCACCATGATTTTAACAAGGTGCACATGAACACACATCTAAACAAAACGGCCAAACGTTGGCACATGGATTTTCCAGTTCTGTCGTTTCTCCGTCATCTTCGACTCCGGCAGTGGCCATGGTGTCTGGAGAAGAGCAGCTGGAAGCTACCGCTAAACTAACTTTACCCTGTGTCTTTAGCTGCATGCTACCAGCCGGCTGTGACTCAGGTACAGCGGTCCCTGGCCCTGCCATGACATATTGTCCTTGGGCAACACACTGAACCCCAAATTGCTCTAGATGCTGCGCCATCGGAGTGTGAATGTGTGCGAATGTTTATCTGATGAGCATGGGGCACTTTGTATGGCAGCCTTGGCCACAGTGTATGAATGTGTGGGAATGGTTCCTGTGTAAAGGCGTGTTAAGGAGTCATTAAGACTAGAAAAGCGCTACATAAATACAGTCCATTTACATTTACCAGCCGGTAAGCTACACTGGGTCTGTTGTTGTTTCTTTGGACGTGCGCAAATAGGCAGGGGTGGAGAGAGAAACAAACCGGGGAAATCACTGAGCCTGCTTTTGATTTTGATAGTCGACAGCTCATTTTGATTGATTTTTGATTCAAAATTTAAACTGTGACACCCCTAATCAGGGATATATCATACACTGTGGGAACAGTGGGCAGCACTGAGAGACTAACTGACCACCCTGCTGCTTCTCCAACACAACACACAGCTGTGAAACAGGAAGTGAAGAGCGTTGACGCAGCAACATCGACCACAAAGTGACATTCCCTTTGCAAAGACTTTTCCTCAGCCACAGACAAGAGACGGCCAGTGAAAGTATGTTTCGACAAAGCTGCATGCAAAAAAATCTAAATAATCTCTGACTGGATGACCAGTCCCAAAAATCTATCAATCAATCAATCAACGATCAATCACTGAAAGGTTGGAAAAGTAACAACAGTAGGTGTCAACGGAAAAAGGTCAGACGAGCGCATCGTCGGGTTTCCCCTCTGCTGTCATGCTCTGCAAAACAGGTGTGTGTGTGTGTGTGTGTGTGTGTGTGTGTGTGTGTGTGTGTGTGTGTGTGTGTGTGTGTGTGTGTGTGTGCGCGTGTGTGTGTGTAATTAATTTAGGGCACAGGTGATTTGTTCAGTGCGAGCAGTGAAAACCAGTAGATGGCGAGAGATAAAGTGTAGCTGGGAGCAGAGAGAGCAGATGCCTGAACACTTGGAGAGAAAAAGTTACACCGAGTTTAACAAAACTGCGTCCAAGACCAAGCAGATTACAAAATAGATGTTTTTGATTTTAAGTGCATTGTGTTTTAAAAAAAAATAAAAAAAATTCTGTTTTTAAACACACAGCGCTCAAAGCTGGCCCCCCAGCGAAGGGAGAGAGGGAGCGCCGAACAAAGTCATGAATCAGAAGGATAAAACGTTATTTTGTGATTGTTTTGCGATGGTTTCGTTCTAAAGCCCAAACACACCCACGCTATCTGCGGGAAGGTGCCACGTTGCCGGATGTTCTGTTGAAAATGCAGAGCTTCAGGCTGTGTGTTTTGGTGTGTGTGTGTGTGTGTGTGTGTGACGGTTAAACTTGTGTGTTGGTATGAGACGTGAGAGGGGCGTGACAAAGCCACGGTACCTGGGAATAAGAACGGGCTACACAACCTGCACACTGCCAGCCAACAACAACGTTGTTGACGCCCATAAACGTCCGGCACACAGACAAATAAGAAGAAAATAGAAGAGAGGTGAGAGCTGTATCTCACGGCTACAAGAAAACTATCTCATAATCAGGAGAACTTTATCTGGTATTGATTAGATAAGGATAGCATCATTTGGAGAATTGTTATCATAATCACCAGTTTTTTCTTTTCCCTCCGTTTTGGGAAACATAATGAAACATTTGGTGGAATTTTTGTGGCACGAAAAAGAAAATCCCACAGCACACATAAGCAATTACCCTGTCCAATCAGAGCTCAGAAGCCAAAACAAACATACCTTCTGATCAACGATGGAGCAGACGAGCTCCCGGACAGCCGACAGCGAGTGGTCTCCGGGGTCGAGGGTGACCGTCTCCCGAGTGAGTCCGATCTGGAGCAGGAAGGAGACTCCATGGATGGAGCCCCGTGAGCTAGTGGGGCTGGCGGCCGCCCGGCTGCCGTTGGACAACCGGCTGCAGAGGGTGGCTGGCGGGCTCGGGGACGGCGACGGGGTGGGCGGGACAGCGTGCGAAGGGAGGGCGGGGAAAGACTGCAGCGAGGCCGGCAGCAGCGGGCTGTTGTCGGCAGACATTGGTTCTGCTATCTGTGACGTCGTCCAGACAGAAAGGCATCCAAAAAAGAACAACGTGTTTGACTGCTCGGGGGTTTGTACGTCAGCCGAGCGATTTCTGTCCCTGATCACATTTCTTACCGCTAAACTCCAGCGCGAAAGGTTTCCTCTCACTGACGGGCATCTCTGAGGTAGAAACACATCTATGAAGTAAAAGCTCTGGATGCAGCAGAGTTTAACTTAAAAAAAGGCTTCCTGCTTTATAAGAACTAAATCCTCAGGCTTCCTGCTGGGTGGGACTGGGGATTGATCTGACGTTTCTCTTCACTGGCAGCATCTGTTGAGAATAAAAGACAGCAGGTTAAAGAATTATCCCCAAAAGTGTATCTCTCTTTATCAATAAAGGATGTTCAGTTTGAACTAGGGATGCAGCGAATCCAGATTTTTGGGGTTCGGCCGAATACCGAATCCACTGGTTAAGATTCTGCTGAATCCTCCCCCCATCCTCAGTCCATTAACACAGTAAACACAGTCGCAAAGCTGGTAATGGTCGTCTGGTTAACACCAGTTTTTAGCTGGGACTGTCCTTCCTTTGCCGTACCTGAAGTTGCTGCATTCTGGCTGCTGTCTGTAGATTCCTTCATCACAACTCGTATTCTTCCAGATGTTTGATACCAGATGTTGTAACAGCGGTGATGTTGTGTATTGTTTAGGGTCCTCGCCACCACCAGACAAATCGGCATTGCAGATTGAACATGTAGCTGGACTTGAATGGCCTTCTTTTGACTGAAAGTACTGCCAAACATCACTTTTTCTGCTCACCAGTTCCATTTTCACTTTCTCACAGCCTGCTGCATTGAACGCTCCACCTACGTAAACACCTTCCCGTAATCAACGGCGCCGTCATTACGTTGACCAGCGTAGCGCGAGCGTAGGGTTCGGTGGAAAAAAATTCTAAGGTTCAGCAGAAACCCAACCCCGTCAATAAGCCCAATATTTGGCCAAATCTGAAGCCGAATCCTGGATTTGGTGCATCCCTAGTTGGAATAGAAATGTTGTAATTATTCAAAATGTTTAGCAGCCCTCTAAGAGGACTAAGTCTGAAGCATGGGCATATTTTGGTTATTATAAGAATGCTGAAGGACAGTTGATTGAAGATAGTTATCCTGTCTGCAGAACGTGCAGGAAAAAAGTTGCTGCTAAAGGCGGCAATACGTCAAATCTCCTGAACCCTTTTTCCTTTGATGTTAAAAGTTGCACTGCAATAAACACTGTTACACTTTTTGAAAGTATTTCAGCTTGTGTAGGCCTATCAGTGCTTTCTGAACATATTGAACATACTTTTTTAAAATACCACGATACTACCGAAAACCATGATAATTTTGGTCACTATAACCGTGAGGTTACATTTTCATACCGTTACATCCCTACTGATCACAAACTAAAAGCTCCAGGTCAACCAAAGTTACCAAAACAAATGAAAGAATTAGCCTAACTAATGTTCTCATATTTCTTGGGTTAATTTGGGTGAGTGGACCCTTTAAGCCTCTAGAGCCACAACAAGTCAGATTTTACCTGAACCTAGACCATTTAATCAGACATTTAACTCTCAAGTCACCTGTCCTACATCCTTCATATTTGAAGGGAAATATTTAGTTCAATAACACACATTAAATAGGGTTGGGCGATAGGGAGAAAATCAGATATCACGATATTCTTGACCAAATACCTCGATATCGATATTGCGGCGATATTCTAGGGTTGAATATTGGTGCTTTAACAAAATATCTTCACACTTAGATTTTAGATAAATAATCATCAGTAATGTGGACATAATGTCTAAGTGGGTAAAGGCAAATAATAGAACAGCTAGAACAGTCTGGTAAGTTCAGAAAAGTACATCACTTTACTGTAATAAAAAGACAACACTTATGTCATATCACGATATTATGATGTCCAAAATCTAAGACAATATCTATCTTATATCACGATATCTATCTCATATCACGATATATTTCCCAGTCCTACATTAAAATCCCTTTAACTCATTATGATGAACATGAATTCGACTTTGTAACCCTGTGACCTTTTATACAACTCTAAACTAGGCCTACTTTAGTTAATGTGTAAAAAAGAAAAAAAAAAGAAACATGACTAGTTTGTTGACATTTTCTTGAGTGCACAATTACAAAAAAAACATGATTTATGAAAATAAAAGTAAAATTGAGATCTCTTATCAAAACAATCCCGCAACTATTTGATTGCTATTTTATGGATTTGCCAAAACAAAAACATTAAAAAACCTGCTTTAACGTTAGTCAAGAAGTCATGTTTCTCCTCACCTGGGTTTTCCAGTGGAACAACAGAACACATCAACACCATAATAACTTGCTTCTATTGTAGCTTATCTGTCTGATCAAACCTGTATATCAAAATGACGGAGTAGCCTATTACTGTATAAGGTGTGAACACGAAGCAACAGGCTTGTTTTACGGCATTCACACACATGGAAAGATAACTTGAAGGCATTACCTCTGACAACAGGGCGGGTTTTTCGCTTCCATCGAGGAGAAAAATAAGCCGTTTTAAACTCCCATCCAGCGGCGAGCTCGAGCCGCTCAACGGCTGAATTTATAACGGTTACAACAGTTAAATGTCGCTGTACTCGGTCCGCAGAGTCTGGCAGGGAGAAGTAAATTACTTAACGTGCAAGTAAACTGTTTCTTCTTATCTCGTTTCACTCCAAACTTTCCCCAATTAAGCCCAGAGGTCCAACCGAACAGCTCCAGCTTCATACGGATCTGATTATCACAAGCAACGACAGACACAAACTATCGCTCACACACTGAGGAGGAGGAGGAGCGAAGTTGCGATTCCTAAACCTGCGAAGGCATGACCCGCCCTACTCTGCCTCTGATTGGCTAATACTCGTTGCCTTCGTTGGTTGGATTGGTTTAGGGAGTGTTGCTGCATTCATGTGCTCCTCAGATGGTTGTATTTCTCGAGTTAAGAAGGAAGTCGTTCTTCCGACTTCGTTGTGTTTATGAGTTTAAAAGTCGTAGCTAGCTAATGTCGGAAACAACAAGGACGATACCAAGAAGATGTGTCGTGTTGTTGCTCAGAGCCATTAAACAACAGCTGTTGCCAGTGTTTATTTCTAGTTTAAAGCTTTATATTAGTGGCTTTGTCCCAGACTTGATGCTGAACCAGAACTCGAGTCTCTAACAGCAAAAAGTTAACTAACGCTGAACTAGAATAAAAAATGGCAACCCTTGTTTTTATTAAAAAATAATTATATGAAATGATTGTTGCACACAATACAAAAATACATAAAATATTATTTAAAAAAAATCTTAGCTCAAAGTTAAAACTTAACTTTTATGCTCAAATGTTATTTTCAGCTAACGTTAGGTTATGTTCGAGCCACAGCTAATGCTAGCTAACACCCAGCTAACACTAGTTTTAACAATCTTTAAAGGTATTTCAAGAAAACTTTTCTGAACATATGAACTGTTTTAATTGACACAAACATGTTTATTATTTTTTTAAACCTAAATGGTTACTATAGCGTTTAAGGATTCTTTTATAAATGTAAACACTTTAACTGAATGTCAGCTAACACCAGACCAAGGCTAAAATAAGCTAACAAATGCTTAGCCCTGTGACTCAAATTAATATAATAAAATACTATAAGTCACACATAAAAATAAACTGGTGCTTTTATTAAAGAGCCTGTGGCATTCACATGATATCTTTTTTGCTTTTCTTTTTTTAACCTCAGAGTGACTCTTCATTGAAACTATAGATGATCTTTGCCTTGTTCCCGCTTCTTGAATTTCATCAGATCAGAGCATAGCCAGTCTATGGATCAGAGCCCTATATATGGCTCTGCATCAGATAATTATGTGGCCCCATCTCCTGGTGGAAATACTCCATTACCCAAAGTGCATATCACGTCAAGTACCAATATTAAGTTCCTGCAGTACCGGAGACTGCATTTCCATGACCCTAGTTTTACGTTTTAAAGGTTTGTTCCACCCAAAATACTACTTTTGTCAAAATTCTTTTAGTTTTAAAGGTCCTCCTATTCATGCACACATTGAGACATGTCAGAGCGGTTGGGGGGTTTGCTCAGTGCCCAGGAGGTGAACTGGCATGTCTCTCCAGCTACCAGTCCAGGGACTTGAACCAGCAGCCCTTTGGTTCCTAACCCAACTCCCTACGGGCCTATCTATTTATTTTTTTCACCCAAATACTACTTTTTTTCAAGTACTTATAGTGTGAAAGTTTTTTTTTTTTTTTTTTTTTAAAGCTAGGGTCCTATAAATGCGGTCCTAGGATTGCACTCCTAAAAGTGCAGCCTCCAATACTGCAGCTTTATGCTACTCTCAAGTACCCCTAAAAACTGTGTAGATATACTTTGTGCAAGTAAAATCCTGCATTCAAAATTTTGCCAAAAGTATTGGCACCAAAATATACGTAAAGTATAAAAACTATTCCTTATTTAGAATGTCCCATTTCAGAATCATATATATTACTTTACTGGATTATAATTATATATGATTATAATTATTGATGCAATAATGTGTTTATTACATTAATGTTGAAGCAGAGCAGATTGTTAATTTACAACAAGCAATGACGTTTCATCTTAATCTATAATAATACATCATAATGTATTGATTGATTCTATTTTGTATTATTTAACTGACTCTGTAAAGTGACTAATGTCAGATAAATGTAGTAAAAAGTTCAATATTTGTCTCTGAGATGATGTGGAGGAGTGAAGTATGAAGTAGCAGAAAAGGCAAATACTCGAGTAAAGAACAAGTACTTTAGATTTGTATTTAAGTACAGTACTTGCACAAGGATATACAATCAGAGTATTTGGAATTTAGGATACGATAAAATGTAAATTAACAACAATATATTGTGTTTTTGACTTAAATAGTACTTTATTATGCTGCAAAATGAACTGGGTTAGCAATTAGTCAACAGATTTGTAAATGGAATAAATGAACTTGGCTTAATATAAACATTTTATGGAGAGTGCAATTCTAGAACTGTACAAAAACAAAACAAAAACATGGACACTCATACCATTTTAAGGTGTATTTTATTTATTAAAGGTCCAGTAGTTGTTCATTATCAAAATCTGTGTTGCCCGTTCACAAACTTGTCCTTTTTCATAAATATTTACCACCACCATCAATTCCAAGTATTAAAATTTTGAGCATCAAACTCTTAATTTCCTGCACTCTGACACACGTTTATGTACCAATTTACAGCAGAAATACCTTTAATTAGCCTATGCGAAGAAGAAAAATGAGATGACAGTTCAAAATATATCAAAATTATAATGCAAAGTATGTTGTTACATGTCATTACGCATTTTTAAGTGGGTATATGGAAATCTTGGAGCTTTCTTAGTGGGTATACTGCGTATACCTGCGTATCACGTAGACTACACCATTGGGAAGGACAGTCACAGCTAAAAACTGGTGTTAACCAGACGACCATTACCAGCTTTGCTACTGTGTTTACTGTGTTAATGGACTGAGGATGGGAGGAGGATTCGGTATTTGGTTTTGGATTTGGTATTCGGCCGAACCCCAAAAAATCTGGATTTGGTGGATTCCTAGTTTCAACGCAAAGGAGCAGCAGCTCTACTCCGAGCTCCTCACGGATGACTGAGCTTCTCACCCGATCCCTAAAGGCCCTGACACACCAACCAGACGGGCCGACCGTCGGCAGAAAAGCCAGTCGGACTGATCAGTCGGGTCCCCGAGGTCCAAAAAGTGCCTCAGAACACACCGAAGACACGGCGACTTGAGCGTATCTCTAAGGGAGACGCCAGCCCCCCTCCTGAGGAAACCCATCTCGGCCACTTGTACCCTGGATCTCGTTCTTTCGGTCATGACCATGCAGCGTTTTGTTTTTCTGGGTCAAAATTTGACTTTGAATGCTGTTTTTCCCGATGTTTTCTGATTTTTTTCTGCACTTTTATTGACATTTTTGCAGATTTTCCCAATGTTTTTGTCACTTTTATCCACGTTTTTTACCACTTTTTTACCAATGATTTTTTTCTGCGCTTGTTTCTCGCTTAATACTGGACCAATTTGAAAGATTGTTGCTCCATCAGTCACTTAGACACAAACAGGAAAATAGTGTCCAGGATGAAAAGTAACCATTTAAGTACAGGACTTGAGTAATGTACTTAGTTACTTTCCACCACTGCCGTCTGGGTGGAAATCACACGTTTAGCAGTTTGGTCCCAGTTCACCCAGCAGTGTTTCAGCGAGGAAGGAAAACCTGAAAACACTTAACGCGTAAAAGAAGACGTGTTTATCTCAGCTCTGCAGCGCCTCCTGCTGCCTGGCTGCGTTGAGCGATCTCCCGCAGCATGACGGCGTTGAAGAGTCTCCACTTCCTGTATGTGGGCGCGGCAAGGGTCGGGGCGGTCAGGATCTGCTCCAACGCCAGCAGCTCTGACTCTTTGGCCTGAAAGACAGACAGGCAGACAGACAGACAGGCAGGCAGGCAGGCAGACAGACAGACAGACAGACAGACAGACAGGCAGGCAGGCAGGCAGACAGACAGACAGACAGACAGACAGGCAGGCAGGCAGGCAGGCAGACAGACAGACAGACAGGCAGGCAGGCAGGCAGGCAGGCAGACAGGCAGGCAGGCAGACAGACAGACAGACAGGCAGGCAGGCAGGCAGGCAGACAGACAGACAGACAGACAGACAGACAGACAGACAGACAGACAGACGGGCGGGCGGGCGGGCAGACAGACAGACAGACAGACAGACAGACAGACAGGCAGACAGGCAGACAGGCAGACAGGGATAGAGAGAGAGAGAGACAGACAGACAGACAGACAGGCAGACAGACAGACAGACAGACAGGCAGACAGGGATAGAGAGAGAGAGAGAGACAGACAGACAGACAGACAGACAGACAGACAGGCAGGCAGGCAGGCAGACAGACAGACAGACAGACAGACAGACAGACAGACAGACAGACAGACAGTAAGTCTCGTGGTTATGACCCAATCGTTAGCCTATTTTTATAACAACGTCTGCTACGGAGCCATAACGTGAGCTACAAGGTAATGGAGCCTTTTATACATTGTCGTGTTTCTTTAGAAATAAACAACGGACAAATAGAGTCTTTAAACGCTTCAGATGTAAAGTTATTGGCTGTTGAAGTGACATCAAAATGAATGGCAGTCAATGGGATGCTAACGGGGGGTGATGGCTTGGTAGCATCAAAATGGCGCCGTAGGAGCTACGCGTTCCAAGGAGAAGCTTACCACCTTGGTTTCTGGACATTTTTTTAGGGACCGTGTACATCTCAGTAATAGTAGACACACACCCTTATCGGTTATTTCTATGTCTTTTGGGGACTGGGGTTGTCTTTGTTTGTTGTTTTTTGAGGGGGGACAAATCTACCTCTTCTAAATATTGGAGGGGGACAAATCTATGCCTATGATTACCGGTAAGTACCTTGAGTGTGCTTTGGAGGATCCGCAGCAGGTGAAGCTTTTCATTGACTTTGTCGTTCTGACATCGTCTGACGAACGACGCTCTGAAGTCCCTCCGACTGGATTGTCCAATCGGAGACAAGCTGGCTGCCTTCAGGTCGTTGTAGAGGCACTCCATCTCATCAGCGGGCTTCTCTGCAAAGAGAAAGACCTCCGTAACGTCAAAGTTGTTCGACATTTTTTTCTGACATTTTATAGAAATGCAGAAAATAACCAAAAGATGAATGAAAATAGCCGTTAGTTGCAGCCCTAACAAAGTTGTATACTTCTTCTTAAAGCAGCAGTAATCACATGTTTACCATGGACGTCCTCGTCTTCTGTTTCTCCTCCTACGTGGATCAGAGGGAGGGACGCTCCGTCAAGCCCGGCCGGGTCCAGCAAGGACAGGCGCTCACCGCCTTCTGATAACGCTCTTCTTGTTCCTCTTCTGTTTCTACTTAAAGTCCCCCCCTCCAAGGTGCTTCTTCTTCTGTTTTCACCGGTCGGTGAAGCAGGCGGGGTGGAGATGCCGGGGGACGACTCACCCAGAGGCTGAGGAACGTCTCCCTGTGAGAAGGACAGGACGTTTGAGTTGAACCAGAGACGGTTTAGAAGCGAGACGCCCAGCCCCCCCCTCCTCCCTCCCCCCTCCCCAGGAAGTGTGCCAGGCTTTGAAGCAAATTAAACATAGTGGCCAAAGGTGGAATTGCAACATCACGTGATGCCCTCTGGCCCAAAAAGACTTTAACATGGAGAAAGAGATGTCTGTCTAGAATTATCTTAAATTAACTTTTTCGTCCACCAGCCAAACGGCTAGTGAAAACCAGCCACTCAATAGATTGCCACTTGCATATTTGACCAGCATTTGGCTGGTGGATGGTGCTAATGTTGAACGCTTGGCCACATGATTAAATCATTTCATTTGCATTAAAGTAAGCAGAGCGCTAAACCGGAATTAGCTGACTCGGTCGGCGGAGGTCGAACAGACAGTGTGGAGGGTTTTAAATAAATGTACTTTCACACTTTGCTACTCACATTTTCAGAATCAGCTTTTTCCTGCTCAGAGTTCAGAGAACAGGAAGTGGCCGCACACTCGTCAGCGTCCTGATCGCTGCCTTCGCTGTAGCACTCTGCACACAGACAGACAGACCGAGAGAGAAAGGATTAGATTAGACAGTTTCACTTTCTGGGATTGCTCTCATTCTGGAGGGAAATTCTGCCGGATGTCACTATTTTCAGATGTCTGTCACCTTCCTCTTTCTATGTGTTGGCGTTCTAACCTCCGGTGGATTTCTGAGGACTGTGGTTAACTGCTCCTCAGATCTCTGCAGGGTAAATCCAGACAGCTAGCTAGACTATCTGTCCAATCTGAGTTTTCTGTTGCACGACTAAAACTACTTTTGAACGTACACACGTTCCACCAAAACAAGTTCCTTCCTGAGGCTATTTTGCAGAGGCACTGTGGCTCCCTCCGGCACTTAGCACCGCCCAAGACGAGTGTGATTGGTTTAAAGAAATGCCAATAAACCAGAGCATGTTTTCCTCCCATCCCAGAATGCTGTGTGGAGTAGCCAGACCCTCCTCCGCACCCTGTTATGCTCTACAGTGCCCTGCTACGCTCTGCAGTGCCCTGCTACGCCATAAACTACTACAACTACTATTTCTAGTCATAGTTCCATTATCTTTATTGTGACTATTATTGCCACTGTTCATCACACCCCCAACCAGCACCGTCAGACACCGTCTACCAAGAGCCTGGGTCTGTCCCAGGTTTCTCCCTAAAAGGAAGTTCTTCCTCACCACTGTCACACTAAATGCTTGCTCTTGGGGGAATTACTGGAATTGTTGGGTCTTTGTAAATTATAGAGTGTGGTCTAGATCTACTCTATCTGTAAAGTGTCTTGAGATAACTCGTTATGATTTTATACTATAAATAAAATTGAAATGAATGAATTAAAATGGCTTTAACTGACCCCACACAGAGTGACACAAGGTACACTTCATGCTTTTGGAAAGATTGGAACAAATGTCTGTATGTGTTTTAATCACTTTGATCTTATGAACTTCAATTTATGTAACTTGTTTTTGTCTTGTCTGTGTTGTTGTGTTTCAAATATGTTTATACTGATAAGGATGTGTGTATCTGAAATAAAGTTGAATTGAATTTACATTTCTGGCCATTGATGTGATTCTCATTTTCCAGTGAAATTGTGAAATTGAGTTTGACAACCCCTGTTCTAGACAAAAAAAAAAAAAAAAAACAGGTTTGTATTTAGAAATCAAACACTGTTACTAAGCCTGGTTACGAGATATTTAGTGGATGCTGATCTGATGGAAATTTTTGAATAAAAAAAAAAAGCAATTTCCCCCAGACATTCTGTCTCTTTGTGGGGTTTTTGCATCTCTTTGTGGTTGTGTCGTGTCTCTTTTTGGTCATTTTGTTTCCTTTGGGCTTGTTTTGGGTCTCTGTGGTCATTCAGCATCTCTTTGTAGTCAGTTTGTGTCCCTTTGTGGTAGTTTTGCGTCTCTTTTTCACATCATTTTGGACCATTATTACCTCAATATCTGTGTCTAAAAGGTGGGGAAAAGCTAGAGCAGATCATAAATAACAAACACTCAAAAACCTAATGACAAAACTTGCTAAAAAAAGTCCAACTAAAATCATTAGATCTATTAAAGATCTTTTAGTTTCATTCCTTCTTAGGGCTTAGGTGGTTGCCCAAAATGGCTCGGGTGCTGCCCCTGAATCTTATAACGGCAGGGAAAACCCTGCAAATGTGTATTTAGTTTTCTCCCTGTGTACATTATGTTGATTAATAATGGTTATGTTTTCTGTGTTATGTTACTGAAGCTGTCTGACCTTCGGCGTTGATCAGTTCACACGGCTCGGCTGCTTCGGACAGTTTACTGATCCACCTGCAGACAGACACGCTGCCTTTAATGCCGCAGGAACATTCAACACCGGCAACTCATCAACATGTGCACATCACAGCCGATAAACAGCAAGTATAGATGGAAGAGATGACGAAATCAAATACTCACTTGTTCATGTCTCTCAAGCTCTCTGCAGCGATGAAAATCGTCACAACTAGAGGATGACTGGCTGTCATGGCACTGAAACACAACACAGAGGAGTTAATAACGATGGATGGATGGATGGATGGACGGACGGATGGATGGACGGATGGACGGACGGATGGACGGCTGGATGGATGGACGGACGGACGGACGGACGGATGGATGCATGGATGGATGGATGGACGGATGGATGGATGGATGGACGGATGGATGGATGGATGGACGGACGGACTAATCGACATTTAATCTCGCATTGCCAGACCAGCATTCTGGGATGGGAGGAAAATGTGCTCTGGTTTATTAGCATTTCTTTAAACCAATCACAATCGTCTTGGGCGGCGCTAAGACACGGTGCCTCTGCTAAATAGCCTCGGGAAGGAACTTGTTTTGGTGGAACATGTGTACGTTCAAAGGTTGTTTTAAAAAAAAAAACTCAGATTGGACAGATAGTCTAGCTAGCTGTCTGGATTTACCCTGCAGAGATCTGAGGAGCAGTTAACCATCATAAACGGCGAATTTCCGGCGGCACCGGAGCAATCCCGGAAGTGGAACGTGGATGAAGACAGATTAATCGACAGCGAAAACAAGTTATTTGGAGCCCTAGTTTAAATAATTTAAATACTTCTTCTTTTTGGAACCAAAACATTTTTAAAATGTAAATTAGGTGTTTGAATAATCTCTGTTAAAATAGTTGAAGGAGAGTAGATAACATCCATAAGACAAGACACAGTGAACGGATGAGATAAGAGAAGAATTGGGTGAAGGAATAAAGGTGTAAGTGAGTGCTTAGAGACAGCTGGATGTGTAAATATGGTGCAGCGTCAGAGAGCGTGAAGCAGTCGGGAGCAGCAGTTTGACCACAGACAGCTGAGGATGGCAGTTGGTGGTTTTTCACTAAAAGCTGCAGAAAGAGAAACGACGTACTGTTTCTTCCTGCACTGTGTGGCCTGTTGGATGGTGAAGCCGGACAGGTTGATGAATCCTTCTGCTTTCTCCGCCTGCAGAGGAGAGAGACGTCGGCTCAGAGACAGGCCCGTAGACAGGGGGGCTCGACAGACCCTCCCCCTCCCTGACAAAGGTCCAAAATATGATCCAAACCAAACAGAAGCCCTAATCTTGTTAAGATCACAACTTCTGAGAATGTGTTAACTGGCACGTGATACACATGTGTTTGTGTGTATGCGTATGTGTCTCTGTGTGTGTGTGTGTCTCTGTGTGTGTGTGTGTGTCTGTGTGTGTGTGTGTGTGTGTGTGTGTGTGTGTGTGTGTCTCTGTGTGTGTGTGTGTGTGTGTGTCTGTGTGTGTGTGTGTGTGTGTGTGTGTGTGTGCGTGTGTGCGTCTCTGTGTGTGTGTGTGTGTGTGTCTCTGAGTGTATGTGTGTGTGTGTGCGTGTGTGCGTGTGTGTGTCTGTGTGTCTCTGAGGTGCGTGCGTATGTGTCTCTATGTGTGTGCGTGTGTGTGTGTCTGTGTATATCTGTGTGTGTCTGTGTGTGCGTGCCTGCCTGTCTGTGTGTGTGTGTGTGTGTGTGTGTGTCTCTGTGTGTGTGTGTGTGTGTGTGTGTGTGTGTGTGTGTGTGTGTGTGTGTGTGTGTGTGTGTGTGTGTGTGTGTGTGTGTGTGTGTGTCTCTCTCTGTGTGTCTGTGTGTGTGTGTGTGTGTGTGTGTTTGGACAAGGTGGTGGTACATGATCTTGGTAAGCAACATCAGAGTAAATATTTTTGGTGCATCAACAAGCTAATCCAGCACAAATTAATGAATCAAAAGTCACTCAAATGAAGTATTTAAACCTCATAATTAAATACAAAATGAGGGAAAAACTGCAGTAAAGGTCCACTTTAGAAAAGAAGAACCCCCCTCCCCCTAATCTAATCTCTCACACTGTTTGTGCTTGTTCCTGTGTGAGCTATGTGGTCATAGTCTTCGCTCATTACTGGCTGTTTGCTCTCGAGTGTAGACCAGTTTCTTTCTCATTGTGATCTTATCAACTTCTGTTTTTCATCCTGAGAATAAAAAACTCTTTACACTCCAGGGGTTTATACATGAATTAAAATGAATTAATGTATCATTGAGGTGAATGGGTGACACATGCACATTGAAAGAGGAATTACATAAAATACGTCTTTACAAGAGTTATGATTGTTAACTACCTAAAATATCCTGATATCTGCTTACAGCGACAGTATAGTGTGTAATAAACCGTTTATTAAATGTTTATATGCCGCTTATAAATGCATAATAACAATTATAGGCTCAGACAACAACAATCAAATGACAAAAAATAAATAATTAAAGCTTTAGTGCGTAACTTTTTGATATTAATAAATGTCCGTTACATTCAAGCCGTTGCCAAATGAGTTGCTACAAAGCTAATTAAGACTATCAGCTCCACACAACTCTCTCAGTATGACTGTGTTCAGAAGATTGTGGCGTCCGGCGACTTTACCACGCAGAAGCTCGAGTGAAGATAATGACCTCTTCTGAAGAGTCCGTCATGTTTTTATAATCCTCCATGTCCTCCTTGGCTACTAGCAACTGTCAGTGTTGTTGTCATTACTTAGAATTCCTCATGGGGAGACAGAAGCTACGCACTATAGCTTTAAAGTGTAGGCCTAATAAAAATATCAGAGTAAAAGGTTTTTAAATCCCTGATTGCCTGTATCCAGTCCTGTCATTTTAGCACATTAATATGTTATAATCTAAGGTTTCTACACTCGTTCTGGCAGCTCATTACCTGGACTTTGCCCCGTAATTCAAAAACAGAACTTTTGTGTAGCTACAGTTAAAATACACAACATTTTTGGTTAGGCATATACAAGCCTTCTGTGATCGCACACCGCCACCCTGTGTGTTGAGCTCTCTGTTTTAGCTACAGAGTGAGGCATCGCACTTCTGATCCATCTTTGTTGGGAGTCGCACATGCTCAGTAGCTAGGTAAGGACTACTAGCCAGTCAGAAGCAGAGTATGAGGGAGTGCCATGACAGTACCTAGGTAAGGACTACTAGCCAGTCAGAAGCAGAGTATGAGGGCGTGCCCTGACAGTACCTAGGTAAGGACTACTAGCCAGTCAGAAGCAGAGTATGAGGGCGTGCCCTGACAGTACCTAGGTAAGGACTACTAGCCAGTCAGAAGCAGAGTATGAGGGCGTGCCCTGACAGTACCTAGGTAAGGACTACTAGCCAGTCAGAAGCAGAGTATGAGGGCGTGCCCTGACAGTAGCTAGGTAAGGACTACTAGCCAGTCAGAAGCAGAGTATGAGGGCGTGCCCTGACAGTACCTAGGTAAGGACTACTAGCCAGTCAGAAGCAGAGTATGAGGGCGTGCCCTGACAGTACCTAGGTAAGGACTACTAGCCAGTCAGAAGCAGAGTATGAGGGCGTGCCCTGACAGTACCTAGGTAAGGACTACTAGCCAGTCAGAAGCAGAGTATGAGGGCGTGCCCTAACAGTACCTAGGTAAGGACTACTAGCCAGTCAGAAGCAGAGTATGAGGGCGTGCCCTGACAGTAACTAGGTAAGGACTACTAGCCAGTCAGAAGCAGAGTATGAGGGCGTGCCCTGACAGTACCTAGGTAAGGACTACTAGCCAGTCAGAAGCAGAGTATGAGGGCGTGCCATGCTAGCAGCTAGGCGAGCATTATAACGTGTGTTCCAAAGTGACCACGTTTGTCTCTGAAGTAAAGGCTGGACTACAATAGAGCTGTTTGGAGCAGTTTGTGAACAGTGTTTTCTGTTGGAGATGGTAAGTCCCTTTGGGGGGGACTTTGGGCTTTTTCACTTTGTAAACCTATAACATGCACAAAAAAGATATATAACACAATAAAGGAAAGGGAAAAAGCCAAAAAGCATAATATGAGCACTTTAATATCAAAAAGCTACACACTAAAGCTGTAACGACCTCCAGTGTGTGGGCTGCTATGGAAACACAAGATGCTGTGACTCACCATCTCGTTGGTGTACCAGTACAGAGAACTCTTCTTCAGGACAAACCAGTATCTCTTCCATTTGCTTCCCAGGAAACTGCGGCCCCCCTTCCTGCGGAGAAGCCAGCCCTGACAGTCCAACACCCCCAGATCTTTGACCGAGATCCGCCGGCGACTCATGGCTGCAGTCGAACCTGCAGGGGCCCGAGAGAGAGGACAGCAGCTCCCATATCATATCTAAACCCAAAAATCACACTTCGTCTTATGGAGACATAGCTCAGTCAAATCTCAGCACACATAGCCTACATGAACCACATGTTTTTATATTCACTGGGACTTACACTTTCTAAATATACAGTTATCTTCGAAGTGCATGGCTAATTAACATACATAACTCTGCTTAGAAATCATAAAAAAATGCGTTCCTTGTAACTTCAGAACTTGCCTGAGAATCACCACGTTTTGAAGTTTTCTTCAGTATCAAAGTAATCCATTGATCGTTATTTGTAAAGTCACGGGTACATAAACAAACAGGGGCTGCTAATAGATAATTCTGCATACTGTTAATGGTGGCAATGGCTAACAAACATCCATCAATCCACTTAGAAATCACAGAAAGAAAAGAACTTGCCTGAGAATCATCCCGTTTTGAAGTTTTAGTCAGTATCAAAGTAATCCAGTGATAGCTATCTGTACATTCATGAGTACAATGCAACAATGACCTGCTGAAAAATTATTCAGCATACTTTTAATGGTGCCAGTTGCGTATACACATCAATAAATCCACTTGAAAAATTACGCTCATTATAACTCCAGAACTTGCCTGAGAATACGCATGTTTTTAAGATGTCTTTGGTATAAAAGTAATCTAAATATATTTGTCCGTACATCCATGGGAACACTACAAACATGAACTGCTAGTAGATAATTCGGCATACTTTTAACAGTGCCACTTATAATATAAACAAATATAGGCTAAAAAACATGGGGCTGAAGTTGTAGCCCACAACACACTTCCTGTTTACATCTCCCAAAGCATCAAGGGAACTGTAGTTCTGACACCTAGCGCATTATTATCCCTTAAGTAATTTCAGTCGGACTTATAGAGTCTAGTCAAGAACTAGACCGCCTTGTGCAACTATCAGAAGTAGTCAAAGTCTGCCTTTGTGCATATTTCCTGTTTACATCCCCCAAAGCATGAAGGGAACTAATAATGTATACTTTATTAATCCCCCAAGGGGAAATTACAATGTTTTCACTCTGTTGTTATTACACACAGGCCTGAATTACACACACATGCTCATCACCTATACGTGCACTAATGGAGAGATGTCAGAGTGAGGGGGCTGCCCATGGAAAGGCACCCCGAGCAGTTGGGGGTACGGTGCCTTGCTCAAGAGCACCTTGGCAGTGCCCATCTCTCCAGCTACCTGTCCACCACCATACTTTGGTCCGTAGGGGGACTTGAACCAGCCAACTCGATGACCCACCTCCCTACTGACTGAGCTACTGCCACCCCAACTAGGGAAGCCTAGAGCATTATTGCAGCATTATTGCAGTTACACTTACAGATAGCCAAGAACCAGACAGCCTTGTGCAACGGATGAATTGGAATGTCTAGAGAGTTAAAGTTAGCCTTTGTGAAACCAGAAGCAGTCTTTTCTGCTCTGGAGCTTTCGATCATATCGTATCTCCCTCCTCTGCATGTCAGCCAACATGGCTAAGAAGTCTCCAAATAATCCATAGCATCTGTGCAAACTTCTCTGCTGGTGAAGAGCATTATTATTATGTTGCTGCTTTTGTATTTTGGATTATTACTGCTTCAGTGCTGTTAGATTGTTTTGTTGCTGTCTGTTATTTCTGTGTTCCTTAGTGCACTGAGACCAAGTTTAATGGTGACTTTACACTTTAAATAAAACTGGATTGATTGAATGATGGTGACGATCACGCGATATGATTGAAAGCTATACAACAGTTGCAAAATTGACCTTACTGTCACATCTGATGCGCTTGTTTTAGTTATAAGTTATGTCTTAATGTGTCCATATTTAAAAAAAAATAAAAATTTCTGCCAATAAAAGGGGAATAATAAACTTTTGTTGATGGTGCTCAAAATGTCAAAAATAATAATCACCACAGAAAAACCTTAAAAAGGACGTCTTACCTGCTGCAGTCTGGATGTCCGGCAGCATGGCGTCTTCACGGCAGACTGATGCTCAGCCGAGGAGGAAGCTGTCTGTGAGAATGTCTACATCGCCCCAGAAACAGACCACAGAGTCAAAAATCACACTGACACACACACACTGACACACACACACACACACACACACACACACACACACATACATACATACCCACACCATCCTTCCTGTTTCTCATGTTCTTTATGACCCTTCTGCTTTCTTCAGCATCTCATAGACGCTCTGCACAGACACTTCCCCTTTGTTTTCTAGAAAATAACACGTTTCTGCAGCTGTTGTCGTTCCATGTGGCATTTTTCTTTTTTTATTTCTGACGTTTGCGTTCAGCATCTTTAACCCAGTGGCTGTTTGTTTGATCTCTTGCAGGCTGCAGCTTTACAGATGTGCAGCCATCTACCATGCAGTTAAGTGTTTTTTTTTTTTTTATGTGTAGGTGTGTGTGAATATTTAATGTCACATATCACTTGGGTTTTTGGCTCATGGCTTCATTTTGCAGACTTCATTTAAAATCTGCTAGTTTTAGGTAAACGGACAGGTAGTGATAACAACCCCCTTAGTGGAGGTAAATGTGCCTCTTATGTGGGAAATTTGACTATGATTTCAATGATTAAGGGGCTGTTAGGATGAAGAGAAGTTTCACTGCAGATCTGGAGGAGAATACTTCGTCTTAGTAAATGTAAATCAGTTTTTATGATCAGTCGAAATAAAATACTTTAGTTATTGATTTGAAAAAACATGTTCAGATTATCGTTTTACTTGCAGTAGTTGATGTCGTCCACAAGGTGGCACCATCATTCTCGTTATTCTAAAATACTTCAGACTTGAATGTATTTCATTAAAAAAGGTCCTTTGAAGGCATCATCTGTCACACTTTAACTCTTTAAAAAGGACTTATAATCAAAAAAGGTAGCAACAAAATACCATTGATGAATTTTACAGCTCAGTAAATATAGTTTCTGTTCTTGTGCTAGATGATGATGATGATACACTTGGTTTGTTTCATTAAAGGTGCAGTAGGTAAGACTTATAAAACTAACTTTCTGTCATATCTGCTGAAACTGACCCTATGTTCCAGTAGAACTACATGAAGCAGGTCATTTAAAAAGAAATCGTCTCCTCTAGCACCACCTACAGCCTGTAGTGCGATTTGCAAAAATCCACCGCTCCCTGTTCAGATGCACCAATCAGGGCCAGGGGGGGGTGTCTAACTGCGTGTCAATCACTGCTCATGCACACGCATTCATTCTCCCTTGTGGGGGGAGGGGATTAGGAGACCGTTTTGGGCTTTAGCGGAAAGGGGGGAGGGACTGAGAAGTTGTCGATGTTCTCATTTTTTGGCTAAGTCCTGGATCTTCACAATCCTACCTACAGCACCTTTAATAGTGTACTTAATATTATTATTATTATTATTATTATTATTACGTTTATTGGCATTTCTTTAAACCAATCACAATCATCTTGGGCGGTGCTAGGCACCGGAGAAAAGCAGCAGGCTGCAAAATATCCTCTGGAAGGAGCTTGTTTTGGTGGAACATGTGTACGTTCAAAAGTTGTTTTAGTCGTGCAACAGAAAACTCAGATTGGACAGAGAGTCTAGCTAGCTGTCTGGATTCACCCTGCAGAGATCTGAGGAGCAGTTAACCATAGTCCTCACAAATCCACACAAATCCACCGGAGGTTAGAAAGACAACACAAAGAAAGCAGAAGGTAACGGACATCCGGCCTAAATGAGTGAAATCCGGCGGATTTTCCGCCGGCAACGGAGCAATCCCGGAAGTGGAACGTCATGGATATAGGCTACTTAAACACAAACTTCTAAAAAAAAATCTCATCTGATCTGAGGATGTAGGGGTCCAGGTTGTTGTTGCATGTTGTACGCATTGTAAAGCCGTCTGAGACAAAGATTTGGAGTTTTCTAAATAAAACTTAGTCGACTTCTTTTTGATTCATGTGACCAAACACAGGAGAGGCAGAGTCATTTAATATGACCGCAGGGCCTCAAAATCTCATCAAAACACACTCAAAACAATGACATTTTATAAATTAATAATTCAGAATAAAAACACGTTGAAGAGTAACTAACTGTCAGAGCTCAGAATTCAAAAAGTAAAAATATTATGAACATTTTTGGGCGAGTACGATAATCAGATAACACTGAAATAAAACATGGTTCTGCAACGTGAACAAGATTAACTTACAGAAAGAATATTTGGTTCTTTAATAAATAGCTTACAGGTGAATCATCCAACCAAACGTCTGTCCGTAAACACTGGATTTCTCTCATGTCTTATCAACGTTATTGTACTTGATGGAAAACAAATCTTTCAAAATAAATTGCACTTTATTTTTATATTTTTCAAAAGTTACAAAGCATCACAGAGGCATCATACTGCAGAGTTCTGGAACAATTCAGATTCACACATAAAGAATAAAACCAGTTACACTGAGGCTACATCTACACCGCTACGTTTTGATTTTTAAGCAGAGTTTTGAGCTAAATGTGATCTCCGTGCACACAAATGTTTTTAGCTCCAGTAGAAGAACTAATCTCTGTTTAAACTAACATGCCCAAACCAAAATATCTCATCAACATTCTGGTATACTGGGCATAAACAGGAGGCAGCTTGGAGACTCCGCCCATTGCTGGTAGTTGCCATGGTAACGTTGGTAGCTTAGTCAAAGAGAACGATGTGTCGTGACCGATAAGACCCAATCAGCTGGTGACACGTGTCGGTGTTGCCAAAGGTCTCCGTTTGCGGCCGTTGAGACGGCAACACAACCCGGCAGACTCCAAACCAAAACGGGTCAGAAGGGTTTTCAAATGTCGCCGGTTTAGGGGCTCGGAAACGCCAGAGCAGGGGGAATGAGAGGGGGAAACGCCAGAGCAGGGGGAATGAGAGGGGGAAACGCCAGAGCAGGGGGAATGAGAGAGGGAAACGCAAGAGCAGGGGGAATGAGAGGGGGAAACGCCAGAGCAGGGGGAATGAGAGTGGGAAACGCCAGAGCAGGGGGAATGAGAGGGGGAAACGCCAGAGCAGGGGGAATGAGAGGGGGAAACGCCAGAGCAGGGGGAATGAGAGGGGGGAAACACCAGAGCAGGGGGAATGAGAGGGGGAAACGCCAGAGCAGGGGGAATGAGAGAGGGAAACGCCAGAGCAGGGGGAATGAGAGGGGGAGACGCCAGAGCAGGGAGAATGAGAGGGGGAGACGCCAGAGCAGGGGGAATGAGAGGGGGAGACGCCAGAGCAGGGAGAATGAGAGGGGGAGACGCCAGAGCAGGGGGAATGAGAGGGGAAACACTAGAGCAGGGGGAATGAGACGCCGGAGCAGGGGGAATGAGAGGGGAGAACGCTAGAGCAGGGGGAATGAGAGGGGAGAACGCTAGAGCAGGGGGAATGAGAGGGGAGAACGCTAGAGCAGGGGGAATGAGATGTGTAAACGTAGCAGTATTCGTTTTTAAACCAAAACGTAGCGATGTTAATGTAGCCTTAGTGACTCTTACAAAATAGTTAACATGAAAAAACAACATGTAGTATTTCGGCAAAATGGCAAAAAGGATAGTCCAAAAATATAGAAATCCTTAACACTAAACATTAAGTGATGAGCTGCAACTCTGGCCACAAGCAGTAATTACAGGATAATCACAGGTTGGATTTTCCTACATTTCCCATGATTCTTGTCCGCCATCATTAGGTGACCCGGCTAAAAGCAAGTGGAATGGGATCATGAAAAAAAAAAAAAAACGTATAGTATCTATCTGAAGTTGGCTAACATTAGCTAAGAGAAAAGAAATACAGGGGGTATCGCTAATCCTGCTCATCCTTTAAAAGGGGCGCTATGCAGTTTGGGCCATTTCTTCGCTGTTTTCTCTCTTTTTGCTGGCAGGTTTCTCTATAGAGCCCCTCCTACAGCTTCAGAATAGATATTTGGCAGCTCCGATGTTTACTCGTGTCTGACTCCTCTCTCGGTCAGTCCGCCGTTTCCTCTTCCTCTGTTCCTCCAACAATGCTTTCCTAGCTTTCTGCTTCTTTTTTGCCAGCTCAGCCATGACGATAGTGTGCTACCTTGTTAGCCGGTTCCTGAATGGGCGTATGTGTGCAGTTCCGTTAAGCAATTAGTTACATGGCGAGACCTGATGTCACGCCATACTTCCTGATGCTGAGGCTGGCGGCTCGCCAAAAGTTGCAAGGGTGGTTTTTTTCCGCTCAGAGGCGCTAGAGGGGAGCGAGACAACACCATTCAACTTGAAAAAAGTCATATAACCATTCTTATGACTCCAAAACTGTTCAGTTAAGGTAAATTAAGCTAAAAAAGTTCCCCTTTAAATTCCATGATCAAAATTGAAAGCTTGTTTTGATCGATTTTCAATTTAGAATCAAAATCGTGGCTTTAGCAGAGTGTGATGAATAAAGCAACGGTGTTTTATTGCTTTAAAAGCTACATAGTCTCACTTTAAATAAACAATGTTATGAAACAAAAAATCTAAAAAGAAATGTTAGAGAAACAGTATTTGCACATTTCTATTGAGTAAAAAGAACTTCCATTGCCTCTGTGATATTTACAGTTTCAATTACACTCTGATAATCTTTTGTACAAGCGTTGATTTTGCATAATGTTTTGTTAGTATAAAGGCACCTAACATGAACCACAAACATCTTTTGTAAAGAAAAAGATCCGTGAGGAAACTTAAGGAGTTCCTCAGATTGTAAACACCAGAGGATCCACAACGGTTCCCTGAGGAACTCCGTCAGAATGTTTTGCATAATGAAACATGAAGAAATCTCAAACACACAGGAGTTCTTCAGAGAACCTTTAAAGGAGCCACTGACATTTTTTTTTTTTTAAGAGTGCAGTAAGCCACACCTGAAATACTTAATATCAGTTAGTTTTACCTGAAATTGTAAGCAGCTTTCAGCAGAATCTGCAAGTCAAATGACAGCAGCAGCAGCAGCAGTTTTCAGAATAAACTAAACTGTAAGTTTGAAATTTAAACTGATAAATGTAAGGTCAAATCTTAAAAAAAAGGTTAACACGTGTTGAAATTTAACATTTAAAAGTCACTCTTAAACCAAAAAATACAAGCAAAATCTTAGAATGAAAAGTGATAACATTTTCTCTTTATAACTGAACTTTACCAAATGGTGCGAGGGTTCATTACTTCTTCAGTTTGTGTTCTTTCGTTAAAAAAACAATTTAACAGATTTGAAAAGTTAGTTTTTTCATTTATGATAACTTGAAGGCTTAAAATGTTTGTCGTTAAAAAAAACAAACAGTTGATGAACATTTTATTAATGTTATCTACCATGCTTCCTTTGACTGTTAAAGCATTTTGTTAAACTAGCATTTAATACATTAAATCGTTTCCTAAAATCAAGTTTGTTATTCCTGTTGTAACAAGACTTCTGTGAAGTGTCAGGAATATTAAGTGACAGCGTTGAGCTCTTTTTTACCTTCTCATAAGCACATCTTTGCAGTGATAAAATAAAAATCTATGAAACATATATACAGATTTGAGAGGCACTAGCGGCTCCTGAGATTTAAAGAGAAAAGACTGGATGCAGCAGAGCTCTGATGTTTAGAAATGCTTCACTATTTTTAAACGAGAAATCCACTAAAGTTTGATTAATTGCTCTTTGAAATGTGGACTTAATGGGATAGTTAAAATGTACTGCCTCTAATTCTGCTTATTGATTCATGTTGTATCAACTTGAGCGATAAAAAGAAGCCCAAATCTGTTAAAAACAAAAACCAGCTTCATTCTCAGCAGATTCAGGCTGCCATAAACAGAAATTATGAGGTACTTTTTTGAGCAGTTAAAAGGCCCCAAAACAAAAAGTATAACTATTTTCTGTTTCCATGCACAAGTTGAATGTTTCCACATGTTTTTCCTTGAGTTTGACGTCCTGTATGGAAGCTCAGCAGGTCCAAACAGTGTTACAGAAAGTTTGTTTTCAGCATTCAAAAAGCGACATTGCAAAGTGTGTTCGTTAACCGATTCACAGTTTTTATATACACATAAGAAACTGGTTCAAATTCAGAACTGGTGTAGATAATATAATACTTATTTAAAGCCACCGTGAAATACACAATTACTGTTGAGCTATCTTTGGTGCTTAAATTGAATTTTCTAATTTTGTATTTTGAATTATTTTAACTGGAAAATTGAGTGTCAGCATAGAGTCTCTAGTATGAAGTTCATGGTGATAATAAACTGAATAAAAACTGTCCTGGTCAATGTAGAAAGACAATTAACTGTTGCTCTGTGATTCTTTGCTCTGGCTTTGACTTTTTAGATCTTTGGTTTATACCAGAAGTTGATTTTCCATGAGCTGTTTGTATTTGACTAATTATTTGCTGAAGGTCTTGAACTAACAGATATTTAAAAACCTTGTTTTTCCTGTAGACATCCTGAGGATCAGGGTGCAAGTACACAGCCTCCTGTAGGAGCCAGGTGAGAAGAATACATTTTATCTAATAAAAATGGACGCTGAGACTCCGTCAGTGGCTGAGCAGCCTGAGACGAGCCAGCCAGCCTCCGAGCAGCGACGTCGACTGTTTGGTTACGGCCACGGGTGGAGAAACAGCAGCAGAGGTGGCGGTGGAGGCAGCAGACTTCTTGGACGCAGCTTCCTGGTAAGGGATGGTGGCGCTGTTGTGCAGGTTGGCGTTGATGAAGCACTGGCTGCCTCTGATGTGGTCGACGCCGCGGACGGACGGGTGTCCTCGGTACGGCAGAGGGAAACACGGCTCCTCCTCTGTGATGGTGCTGATACCCTCGTTGCTCAGATATCTGTGCAGGACGTCCTGCCCTGTTCAGGAGACCAGACGGGAACAATGAGTGAACACGGACTAGGTAGGCCTGCAACAATTATTACTTAACTGTCTAATTGTTTTTACATAATCACGGGTTCTTTGTTTAAACGCAATTAATTGCTAACATAATCTAAAGTGTTAAGGCACCAGACTGGTAATTGCTAATTTTGTTTAGATATGCCAAATAGTAATTATATTGTATATGTATATATATTAAGTGATTATTGGTCGGACTATACATTTTTATTATTATTTTGATGTACGTTGTTGGCACTTGACCCTAAACACGTTAATAGCAACAGAAATTACAAGTGTGTGTGTGTGTGTGTGTGTGTGTGTGTGTGTGTGTGTGTGTGTGTGGGGGGGGGGGGGGGGGTGGATTTACTGGATTTACCCTGCAGAGATCTGAGGAGCAGTTAACCATAGTCCTCAGAAATTTTTAATTGCCAACACCAAGAAAGCCCAAGGCAACTGATATCCGGCCTAAATGAGTGAAATCCGGCGGATTTTCTGGTGGCAACGGAGCAATCCAAGAAGTGGAACATCAAGGATAAGGACCAACATGCACAATATTCCGATTTTTGCTCTTATTCCGTGAAAAAACAATATTCTTACTAATCTGTTTACATGGCTAATGAAAATGAATATTCCCGCTTACATGCAGCCGTGCAAAATAGGATTTTCCACCGGTGACAAACACAGTGTCCCTCTTTCATTCCTTCAACCAGCTTCTTGAAAAGGTTGCCGTAGCGATGTTCGCACATATATAAAAATATGTTGATATCCAAGTCTTTCATAATGTTTTCTTTTGGCCATGCATCTCTACCGCGTTCCTGCAAGCTGTTGGCTGGTTAGGTTGTGTACAACAGCCATAGCAACGTTTTACAAAAGTTACCGACTGTAGCATTAAAGATGAAGTCAGGTATAAATGACTCAATATGACAGCTGCCAGCCGTCGAGTCAAATCTCTTTTTAAGCGCTATTGGAAAACAGTCCAAAACCTAATGTGTCTTTGTTTAACTGCACTGACTTCCACAGCCTGTTATCTTGGACAAACTGCCAAACACACACACATTCAGATCCACACATTAGTTCGTGAGATGGAGTACAGCTGCTGCTCTCAGGGTTAATAATTAACGAGGTAAAAATTCTAAGCACGCAGGCCGTCCTGCTGTGGTTTATACTCGGCTGTTAATGAGCCAGACAGGCGGCCATTACTGATAACGGTTATAGAGATTACAGGCGCTTGGCTGTTAGTCTAGTTCAGCTGGAGCTCACCTTTCCTTCCCCCGAAATCTAGTCTATATCGACAACATTTAATTTCTGGGAATGTTCAGCCGGATGTCCGTCACCTTCCTCTTCCTTTGTGTTGGCGTTCTAAACTCTGGTGTATTTGTGAGGACTATGGTTAACTGCTCCTCAGATCTCTGCAGGGTAAATCTAGACAGCTAGCTAGACTATCTGTCCAATCTGAGTTCTCTGTTGCACGACTAAAACTAGTTTTGAACGTACACACGTTCCACCAAAACAAGTTCCTTCCCGAGGCTATTTTGCAGTGGCACCGTGGCTCCGTCCGGAGCTTAGCGCTGCCCAAGACGATTATGATTGGTTTAAAGAAATGCCGATAAACAGGAGCACATTTTTCTCCCATCCCGGAATGCTGTGTGGACTAGCCAGACCTTCTCCCGCAGCGCTGTGGAGGAGGGTCTGGCAATGCGAGACTAGGTTCAGCCAGACAGCTGGAGCTCACCTTTCCTTCCCCGAGCCCCGGGCCTGGAGGACGGGTCACCTGTAAACGACTCCACCGGCATGGAGACGGGTCGAGGTTTACCTGCGAACCGTCCAGACACAACAAAAATTAGAATAAGCATGTAGATAAATGCTATTTAATCTTCTGTTTGTGTGAGTTTTTTTGTGACTCCTTTATTATTTATTTTAGTTTTTAACTTGACAGGGACAGTGCTAATCAATACACATTTCTGTAAATATGCCAGAATTAGCCAAAAGGCTGGTTTTTATCTGCTGTCCCAGGCCAGATGTTGCAATAAGCTCCCTAAAAAGCAATGACATCCTAACATATAAATACATGTGCACCAGATCGAATCACATTACATTCTTGTCTTGTATTCAACAACTAAAATCACATTTCATTACAGTCTAAAAAACAAAAACATAAATCTACACTTATATAAAACAGATATATCAGTTGGATCAGAATTGACATCTTTGGGTGTTGACTAGCCATTTGTTATTGCATTAAACTTAAAAGATGTATCTTATCTGCTCCCATTAATCTGAACATCTGCAGAAGCAGGAACAGGAACCAACAAAGTTTGATATTTCTCATCTGTCAACCGAAGACATTTTTTATTTAAATTTGATTATTTTAATGCTTGAATTCAAAGAAATACATATCCCCATAAGTATAAAAGTGTGCGTCTGTGCACTCACAGCGTGTAGACGAGCGCTGTCGAAGGCACACAGCGGTTGGTTGGTTGGGTTCAGGCGGGGGGGACCTGATGGACGTCCGTTTGTCGTCGGCGACCGCCGAGCGGCGCCGCACGTCTGCGTCCAGACACGAGTTCGGAGACTTGGGCCTCATTTTCACACCCGGAGACACGTTCACATTCCCGTCTCTTCAGAGAGGAACAGGACAGGAGGAGAAGGATTAAAAGGTATTCTCCTTCCCCTAAAAGGAATCATTGGTTCCACTTAGGGCTGAACGATTTGGGGAAACAAATCTAATTGCGAGTTTTCTACCAGATATTGCGATTACGATTCAATTTGCGGTTTGTTCTTTAAAGTTTAGCAAGTTTTCAAGGAGCATTATAACACGAGACACCATCAAAACGGCTCTATGTTCTTATGTAAGGATGAGAACATACAGTAGATATGAACTGCCAGCAATAAGTGTTTTTCTTTGGAACATCGAACAGTCAAACACAGAACATTTATCACAAAAGCTGAAGTTATAATAATAAAAATAATTTCAATAATATAATATTAGTACTTTGCTGTAACCTCAAATATGATATGCCTCAGATCAATAGCAGCATCTACATATTGCACCTTCTACCATCACGTAGATGTATGTATGTAATGTATAAAGTAATACAAAATAAATACAAACAAGCAATCCGTGATAGGTGACATTATTCCAGCATTTGAACAGTATATATAATAATAAAAAGAATGTTGAACCAAACGTTATACCAAACATTCAACTAAATAGTCGATGTTTCATAGTCGATGTTTGCGGTCTTCGCGATTAGCTGATCGCATTCTTTCCGATCTCGATTCGAAAACGATTAATCGTTCAGCCCTAGTTCCACTTTATAACCGCGACTGGGATACTGTTAATCAGCGAGCTGCTGAGTCAGTGTGGTAACTCACAGCGGTACGTAAGGGGCCGCAGGGGGAGGAGGGACGTACAGATCCAATATGGCCGTCGTCCCTCTCTTCCCAGGAGCGTCTGATGTCTCTGGCTGTTGGGATCTGTAGAGACCCGGAGCTCCCTGAGAGGTCTGGACACGACAACAGAAAGACAAAAAAAAAAAGACTCAATATTGCTTTTATAATTATGGAAAACAAAAAAAGCATTTGTTGCTACACATGTTCCTGCTGTGACTATTTCTAAATCAGTGTTTCTGTGGTCTGGAGAGCTTTTAACAACGTTTCTGTCACACACACACACACACACACACACACACACACACACACACACACACACACACACACACACACACACACACACACACACACACACACACACACACACACACACACACACACACACACACACACACACACACACAGCGGAGGACGTAATGACTCCTTTTAATGGTGTTTGTCGTAAAACAACAGTAAGACGTTCCAGCTCTGGGGGAGAAACGGCAGACAAAGCTCTTTTGTTTCCTTCCTCACCCTCCAACGCTTCTGTACTTCTATAAACACAGGAACTTCACTCAGCTCCTTTTCTGCTTTGTCTGAGTTGCAAAAACACGTCTGAAGTAAAACCTTAAGATACAGCGAGAAACGTGTTCCTCTGCTGATTAAAGAGCTATTCTGAGCACCACGGACACACACACACACACTCTGTTTATTTCATATACTCAATCCCACAAACCTTTCCCCTGCACCAAACACTCACTACAGAGCACCAAATGTGGATTCATCCGTTGCTAAAAATAGTCCCCAACAAATGCTCTTAAGAATTTTTCTTTTTTTTTTTTTAAATGAAACTATTTGAAAAATTAAAACTCTTTTTTTGAAGAAACAACTCGCACATCCACAAATTCTTCTGTGCAGGTGCGTTATAAATATAATCAACTTGGAACAAAGGGAAAAAATCCCACACCCTGCTCTTGCTATAGCACCACCGTTTATTTACAGAAAACTTTTTCGGTCGCTCCGGACCTTCATCAAGAAGGTCAAAAAATTAAACTCTTGAAATTGAAAGTGCCCATATTATGAACATTTTCCTTTTTCTGGGATTTGGGGTGTTATTTTGTGTCTCTGGTGCTTCCACACGCATACAAACTTTGAAAAAACCCATCCATGCTGTTTAGAGTGAGATCCGGTTTCTGAATGTGTCCTGCCTTCAGTCTCTGGGTGAGCTGGTCAAAATCTGCACGGCCGTCTACGTCATCGGCCGAAACATTTGGTGTGTGCTAACCACTTTGGCTAATACCACATCAGCTAGCTGTTTCTCCAACTTCGGCTTGTACAAGGCAGGATTAGCCGGGAGACAACAAAAATATGGTGCTTTTTGAAAATTTGAAAAACCTCAAAATACAATTATGAACCTGAAAATGAGCATAATATGGGCACTTCAATTTACAAAACAGTCAAAATAACCATTAGGATTAGGGCTGAAACGATTCCTCGAATAACTCGAATAATTCGATTACAAAAAATCCTCGATGCAAAATGACTTGCCTCGAAGCTTGGTTAAATCAGTGTTACTAACGTATCGCTGACGGACGGCGTTCCCGCTACTGTCGCTCACCAGACGGCTCCGTCTGCTGCTGGAGACACATGCCAGAGGTAACTAGTGAGGGCTGAGAGAAGAGACCGGCTGGAGGAGACCACAGGAAGGGTCCAAAGGTTGGAGTCAGTTCAGACGCAATTACAACTCAAACTCTGGACAGTGGGTCTACTGCAAAATCAAACTAGCTTAGCACAATAATAGCACGACATCAGAGCTTTAGCATCTCAACAGAACACATGGAGTCTAACTTCATCATCCATTCCACGAAGAGGCAGCCAATCACTGAGTCGTATGGACGATGAAACTACATCAAACACACCAACTACCAAAATCAAAGACAAGGAAATACGTAGTGGTGACCACGATCTGAGCTGACGCGCTGACTATCCTTCAGAACAACAGCTGATTGTTGTGTGTGTCTCTCTCTCTCTCTCTCTCTCTCTTAGCTGATCAACGATCTAATAGCATAAGTGTAACAGAGCTGTGTGACATTATAATCAAATATATAAATGAAAATAGGTTAAGTATAACTAATATTTACATATAGGTCTAGTTTTGGTTGTTTAAAAACGTAAAAAAAAAAAAAAAAATTAAAATAAAAAAAAAAAATCTGATTAATCGATCGATTAAGTGCTAGATTAATCGATTACAAAAAGAATCGATAGCTGCAGCCCTAATTAGGATAATGTATCCATTAGAAGGTGATGACCGGGGCGAGTGTAAGCAGAGGAGGCCGTAAGAGTTGATTCAAGATGACCTTTGACCCGGACGGTAGGAGTGGCGCTGAGGTAAAGACAAACAGACTTCAGATCTGTTTTGATAACTGAGATTAGAGACTGAACCGTGCTGTCGGGGGGGCATTTAAGACGCCTATCTTCCCTAAACACACACATCCTGGACCCCTGTACAACACAGAAGCCCTGACGGCCGTTTGATTGAATTCAGAACCGTCACATTGTAGAGTAACAAATGAGTCACCTTCCAAAAAAGTCTGACATCAACGCAGCCTGATGTTTGGAGCTTTTCCTATCCCTTTTCTTTTTCCAGGAAAGGGGAAGAAGGGATGCATTGTTCCCACACACCTCAGCAAGCAGCAGATTGGGTAGCTGCTGTGTTTACTGGTTGCTCACAAACAGAAACTAAAAGCTACGATGACAGAAGGAGAATGGACCAGAGGGGCGCTTTATTTACCCGGGGGGGAGGGTTGCTTTCATACAGCCAACCACAGCCGACAGCTGCTGAGGTTTAGCGCCTGGCTCAATGGCAGTCAGAGAATTCAAAATCATTACTTGTTATCCCTTTTTCTCTTCCTTTACTACTACAGTGCATGTGCACCCCTCACAGACAAGTTCCTATTTTTTATTCCCTCAGTTTGAAACTCTGCGAGGAGATATTTAAAGCTAAACATCACACACACATATTAGTAAGTAGTAAGAAAGAAAGAAAGAAAGAAAGAAAGAAAGAAAGAAAGAAAGAAAGAAATTAAGTATTTACAAAGTATGTATGTAAGTAAGCAAGCAAGTAAATAAGTAGGTAAGTAAGTAAGTAAGTAAGAAAAGAAAAAGAAAGAAAGCAAGCATTTATGAAGTGTGTAAGCAAGCAATTAAACAAGTAAGTAAGTAAGTTAGTTAGTAAGAAAGTAAGAAAGAAAGCAAGTATTTAGAAAGTATGTATGCAAGCAAGTAAGTAAGAATAACAGATTTCAGGTTGCCTCTGTCTCTGTGTGGTGCATTCAAATGCCACTGAGAAGCTCCAGACATCAGAAACGTTTAGTATTTGCTGGCTGACAAGTAGCACTCAATTGCATAATTTTGCCGTTTGAAAATAAAACCCAGAAGAAAAAAAATAAACTAATTAATAAACATGTGAAACTTGTAGCTCTGGTGAATAGAAACAATCTAACAAGTTTGTTGGGGGGTTTCCTACAGCATTTAACAGCTCCACAACCACAGAACAACCTCCTGCTGTTAGCACTTCTATTAAAGAATGATAATAAAAAGAAAGGAAGTCAGAAAAGAAGAAGTCAACAGAAAAGCAGTGCGTTAGATGTCCGTGTCTTCACAGCAGCTGACCTGTATGAGCGGAGGCCTCCAGCGCAGGTTTTTCAGCGGTGCGGGAGCGAAGCCGCCACTCGTTCCTGACGGCCTCTTCTTCACCACCAGGACGACGCTGCCCGAGTCCGCCCTCAGCTTCTCCACCAGGTGCTTCAACTGCCAGCCCACCTGGACCAATCACAGAGCAGGGGCAAACGTTCAATCTCAAAACGGTGTGCACCGCTATGCTACGGTGGCGGGGCCGCCGCGGTAATATCAACATAGAGGAAAACACTGAACAATAATATATGACACACCGATATTGGATCAGTACTCGGTATCAGCAGATTCATAAGTTCAGGTATTGGAAAGCAAATAAATGGCATCGATCCATCTCTAATATTTACCGTACGGACGCGAGAGTGATAAGCTTAAATTAGACTACCTACCAACATTGATACAGTTTAAAATTAGGATAAAGGATTACTTGAGTACTAAATGCACATGTGCTGCTACTGAGTGCTGCTGGTGATTATGTGGAGATGATGTTAATTTGCCAACTTTTTTTTCTGTTTTATGTTGTCTGTTTTTACTGTATATTTTAAATATGGAACTTTTGTACTGCTGTCTTGGCCAGGACTCCCTTGAAAAAGAGATTCTGAATCTCAATGGGATTTCTCCTGGTTAAATAAAGGTTAAATAAAATAAAATAAAAAATGCTCAGCAAGAAAGCAAAGAGGCCGGACTTTTGACTCACCACGGTCTGTTTGTTGACCTGAACCACTTCATCTCCAGCATGAATCCTCTGAGTTTTATCTGCAGGAGACTGAGGGCAGAATCACAGTTTGGGTGTTAGAAAGTAAACTGAAGGGACTAAATGTCTGCCCCCCCCAACCTCCCCTGTCCTGAAAACAAACACAGCGGTTGTGATAAAAGAACCACAGAACCACACTCACATTCTCTGTTGTTCCTGTGATGACGTGAAGCCCGTCGTAGGTGGATTTGATGTAAATACCCTGAAAGATTAAACACATTTAAAGAGAATGTATACATGAATCTTCCGTATAAATAACTTCATGTGGTTTCTTGGTAATTCCTCGCTGCAGTTGTGGGTTTTTTTTTTTTTGGGACCTACATGTGTTTCTGTTTTGGACTCTGTGGCGTTTGTGGTTCATGGTGCAGCACTAAAATACCCGTCAGTGTGTCTCGGAGGAAGTGGGGTTTAAATTGTGTTTTTTTCTTTTTACAGACGTCCGGCACGTATCCGACAGTGACGTCCCGCTGATATGTCTGAATGTAAAAGATGATGTCTGTGCGTTTTTTGAGCTCACCAGTCCCTCGCCAGGCTTGATGTTGGTGATGTGCACCTCCTCCAGACAGGACATCCCGCTCTCTGAGGGGACCGAGGTCGCCTGGACCGTCTTCTCGCAGACGGCGTTCAGAGCTCGGGACTGAAAAATGAAAAAACAACTCAAGGTCAGTGGCGGTTTCATTCAGGCTCTTCACGGACCTCTTCAGACCTCCTGTTACCGTACACGCCGGTACGTACTTTGAGATCCTCGGGCAGAGATCTTTTGTTCCAGAGACCCGACTGAAAAGTAAAGGGGACAGAGCGTTTGCAGTCAAGGCCCCGAGGCTCTGGAACGATCTGCCCGAGGATATTAGGTCAGCAGAGTCAGGGATCTTCTTAAAATCTCCTTTATCGGAGAGCCTTGCCTGATTTTTTTTTTAAAGATTAGTTTTTGGGCATTTTAGGACTTTATTTGGTATGATAGCTGAAGTCTTAAAAGAGGAGAGAGAGGGGGAATGACATGCAGCAAAGTTGAGGACTGAGCCTTTGTACATGGGGCGCATGCTCAACCAGGTGAGCTACCCAGGCGCCCCTAGCCTTGTTTGATTTTATTTGAGCTTGAACCTCCTTGAACTGTCTTTTATTCTTTTAAAATTGTCCTTTTCTTACCTAAAACTAGACTTCTGCACCTCCTCCGTAACGGGAGACTTTGGCCAATCACAGGTCATTTCAGAGAGAGAGAGAGAGAGAGAGAGAGAGAGAGAGAGAGAGAGAGAGAGAGAGAGAGAGAGAGAGAGAGAGAGAGAGAGAGAGAGAGAAAAAGAAAGAAAGAGAGAGAGAGAGAGATCCTATTGGCTGTTCTGTGACAGAGAGGGGAGATGGAGAGCTGCAGGAAGAGCTCTTAACTCTATTTGAAATTCTGCCGTTTGCATTTTGCTTTCCTACCCACTTCAGCTTTAATTAATCAGTTGATTAACAGAATATCAATTATCTATTTTGATAACTGATTATTCATTTAGGTCATTTTTTTCAAGCAAAAATATGATGGTTCCAGGTTCTCAAACTTGAGTATTTGCTACTTTTCTTGGTGTGCTGTAAAGCAAATCAAACAATTTGAAGACCAATGGGCCTTTTTCACACCTGTCTGTCTATAATCTGCAGATTAATCAATGATGAAAATAATTAGTTGCAGCCGTATGTAACCTAAAGAGAGGAAGTCACTGGCAGCACGGTGGCCTTATGCCAGTTTTGTATCTCCCATGATGACCGGCGTCCGTTCTGATGACACTAAAATGCTGAATCACTACCTGCTGTGGCACTAAAGCTGTCTGTCCCTGACCTCTGCCCTCTCTGTGGAAAAGAAAAAGATAAAAATAGACAGATGAAGCCCTAAAACATCTGAGCAGCGTCACATAGATGTTGCATAACTGTTGGCAATAGACAAGATGATTGTTCCCGGAGCCTGAGGCCTGAACAAACTGAACACAGACGCATATTACCATCATGCTCCCCAGGAGAGTCAATGCCTTGTAACAACGCATTACGTGATAAAACACCAAAATGCAATACATTTATACTTCATTATATAATAACACCCGCATTATGTAACAATCTGCCGCATTTTCCAATAACATCCCTGAACGCAATACATTTATGGGTGTTTTTCCATCACATGGTACCTGATCGACTCGCCTCGACTCTACTCTACTCGCCTCTCTCGACTCTACTCTACTCGCCTCTCTCGACTCTACTCTACTCGCCTCTCTAGACTCTACTCGCCTCTACTCTACTCTACTTTTTAGGTTTTCCATTATGAAAATAAGTCCCTGGTACCTGCCAACAGGTCCTTCTTCTAGTATCACCTCCGTCGAGGTTCCAAGCGAGCTGAGGCAATACCAAAAGGTGACGGGAAAACCTGCAGACTACTGATTGGTCGGAGAGAATCATCACAGCGTCATCGTTGCTATAGTGACAGGTGTGTGGGGGTGGGGGGGGGGGGGGGGCTGAACAAACCTCTCATTTTGAAATAGTTTAGCCAGCTGTGATTTTTTTTGCTGCCTCCAGCTTCTTTTGAAACTAAATTTGTCTTTGAGAATCAAAAACAACACACCTCCGACTTTCTGTGTGTGTGTCGCGTTAGGTCATGGCAGTTTCCTGCGGCGTCGCTATGACGACCAGCCATGTTCGCCTCACGCATGAGGCGGTACTAAATCTGCAATGGAAAAATGGAGGACGAGGCACCGCGGTCAAGCCGAGCCGAGCCGAGCTGGTACTAGCAGTGGGTAAGGGCCATTAGTGATGTGTATTGACCAATGAAAGGTAAAACTAATCTACTGAACAAATAGTATATTTTTAAAACTAATTTTGAGTCGCCATGACTCACAGTATAATTCATAAAATAAACATGACAATGTTATAAAAATAAATAAAAGGGAGACATCCATTTTGGTTGGTTATTCCTTAAAGGTGCAGTAGGTAAGCCTTATAAAACTAACTTTCTGTCATATCTGCTGAAACTGACCCTATGTTCCAGTAGAACTACATGAAGCAGGTCATTTAAAAAGAAATCCAGCTCCTCTGGCACCACCTACAGCTCCCTGTTCAGATGCACCAATCAGGGCCGTGAGGGGTGTCTAATTGTGTGTCAATCACTGCTCATGCACATGCATTCATTCTCCCTTGTGGGGGGAGGGGCTTAGGAGACCGTTTTGGGCTTTAGCAGAAAGGGGGGAAGAACTGAGAAGTTGTCGATGTTCAAATATTTTGGCCTGGATCTTCCCAATCCTCCCTACGGCACCTTTAATGCACCATATTACATCTTCTAAAAAAGTGCAACCCCCGCATATTTTAAGAACGGCAGCATTAAGTGATAATTTATTACTAAATGCAGAGAAAATAATTACATATTTGCAAACGTTGGTGATTTTTATTGTTTGTTTATGAATGACATTCTTTTCTCTGGGGTGGAGAACAGTCTAATTACACGACTGTATACACACAAAACTGCGAGGCTTTCACAGCGTTACAGCACATTGTGTGGGAGTTTGTTTTGTTCTCAGGGCACCTGCTACTTTATCTATCTCTGCAGCGTTTCCCTCCTCGTCACCTGGACAAACAAACTGACCCAAACACCTTTCACAGAGCAACAGACAAAAAGACTTTATTCAGCTTAAGAAGTAGCAGGATCTCAACACATAGAGGAACATTTCATCCTTCAGTTCATCACAAACATTCATCATCAACACATCTGGAGATACACAGGAAAAATATTAAAAGTTGGATTTTAATATTTGTCTACCAACATCACACAACATATTAAAGCACCTCTCACTGTTCACAGAGGCCAAAAGCAGAAAAGTACATTAATTTTTCCGCTCGTACTACACAAGACTATATCTTCAAGTGTGCATGGATGGATTACTTAAAGTGCTCATATTATGCTTTTTGACTTTTTCCCTTTCCTTTATTGTGTTATATATCTTTTTGTGCATGTTATAGGTTTACAAAGTGAAAAAGCCCAAAGTCCACCCCAAAGGCACTTACCATCTCCAACAGAAAACACTGTTCACAAACTGCTCCAAACAGCTCTATTGTAGTCCAGCCTTTACTTCAGAGACAAACGTGGTCACTTTGGAACACACGTTATGATGCTCGCCTAGCTGCTAGCATGGCACGCCCTCATACTCTGCTTCTGACTGGCTAGTAGTCCTTACCTAGGTACTGTCAGGGCACGCCCTCATACTCTGCTTCTGACTGGCTAGTAGTCCTTACCTAGGTACTGTCAGGGCCCTCATACTCTGCTTCTGACTGGCTAGTAGTCCTTACCTAGGTACTGTCAGGGCACGCCCTCATACTCTGCTTCTGACTGGCTAGTAGTCCTTACCTAGGTACTGTCAGGGCACGCCCTCATACTCTGCTTCTGACTGGCTAGTAGTCCTTACCTAGCTACTGAGCATGTGCGACTCCCAACAAAGATGGAACAGAAGTGAGAGGTCTCACTCTGTAGCTAAAACAGAGAGCTCAACACACAGGGTGAAAAGAGGAGCTGCAGCAATGTGCAGTACAACAAATATATGGTGTTTTTTGAAAATGAAACCATGTAAACCTATTCTGGTACAACCTCTAAATACAATTATGAATCTGAAAATGAGCATAATATGAGCACTTTAACAGACCTATGGGTTTTTTTTTCCTCCTGATCAGAGTCCAATCCCCTTTTTATGACAGGTGTTGTTGCATATAGTTCTCTTTAAAAAGACCCACGTTTTGCGTTCACCTTGTCATTTCATTTGAAAGAGGACTTCAGTCTTGATGGGGCCTCAGCAGGCCTGTAACAATTATTACATAATTGTCTAGTTGTCCATTTCTTTCAACATAATTGCGGTTTCTTCGTTTAACCGCAATTTACTGCTAACATTAGCTATGATCCTAAGGGGTATGACTGCTGATGGTCACTGTTAATTTTGTTTAGATATGCCAAATTGTAATAACATAAGCAGGATTCAACGCTAAGGTTTTTTTTCCACTTGTCCCGTCGGGCAAGTAAAAAAAAAAAAAAAAAAAAAAAAAACGCCCTTTGAAAAAACTTTGAAAGCATCAAAAGTGTAAAAATAAAATGTTGAAAAAATGTCAACATTCAATACTTAGAGTACACCGACACTACATTTAGATTCATGCAACTAGAGTAAAACTTGAGATCTTATCCGAGGAGAGTCAGAAGTCACATAAGAAGGTGGCGAGGAGGGAAAGTGATTTAACATCAGCTGATACTGTACTCTGGGAACAGCAGGGCGAAGGCCACCAACAGGAAGTGTTATCTAAGACAGGAAGTGGATCCTGAGCTGAATAAACAAACCTGCAGATTCACACATACACAGTGAACACCACTGGATGCTCAGAACAAGACAGGAAAAGGAAACATGTGTTCACTGACTGTGTGTGCGTGTGTGTGTGTGTGTGTGTGTGTGTGTGTGTGTGTGTGTGTGTGTGTGTGTGTGTAGCATCTCTAAACATCCAAACCAGAAGAAAAAGGAGAAGCGGTACTCACCACTTCCAGAATCTTCTCCTCGATCTCATAAACAGTGCAGTCCTGCAATTAAAGAGATAGACACACTGAGTGACGGACGTCACGCTGCAAAAAACTCACACTTAAAAAGATCCTAAACCGAAATCTGCATTTACATCGAGATAAGTGAGAAATTCTGCATATGAAATAAGGTGACTCCTATTTCAAGCCACTGGTTTCAGTTCATATATTCACGAAGAATAAAATGTTCTTGGAAAATGGGCGTCTTTATATTGTTATTTAATTTTTTTTAAATTATTTTTTTTAACATGTATTGTCTTTTTGTTGTAATTTTTAGACTTGCTTAATTTTTTTTTTTGTTATTTATTTTTTATCTTCGGTTTTGTTTTTCATCTGCGTTTTAATTATTTTGTTCTGTGAAGAACTTTGGGCTGCATGCTTACATGAAAAGGTGCTTAATAAATAAAGTTGATTTTAATTTGTAGTAGTATAGTAATGATGTGATGTATTTCCAGATCTTGCCTCTGACTGTGTGGTTTTATTTTGAAGAGGGATTGGATAAGACAAGATACAGATGGTAAGAAAGTCACAAGACTGGTTTCCTCATTTCAAACAAAAGCTGCCTCAGACTTTTCAAAGTAACAGAAGTGTACTTTAGATCTGAATCAACATAAAGTCAAATAAAAAAGAATGAATACATGTGCGGCTATTGACAGAAGTGTACCTGAACAAAATATCAGACTTTTTCATTATCATTATCTTCAAGTCACAGAGCTAAAACATCACTTAACAACATGGTCTTTTCTCAAAGACTCTTCTTACCATTTGGATAAAATATTATTCCATCTGCTGCAGGATAGAAAAAATATGTTTGTTGTTTCCCAAGTTGCTCAAAAAAAGATGGAAGGCAGAAGTCACACATGTTCTGGCTTGATGTGGGATATATATTTTTTTGAAAAAGCTCCTTTCAGAGCTGCAGGAGACATCATACAACTTTTAGATGACTCCTTGTGACAAGTAAACTGAGGAGAGACCCTGCAATTGTTGAAAAATCCAGATGGTTCTAAATATGCCTTCATAAATGTACGTAGACAATGCTGGGTTACTTGAAAGATCGCCAGAGACGCATCTTTGATGTTGTGTCAATCAAATAACGGGGACATGAGAAGCACAAACTGGATGCAGGTTTGAAGATTCTAAAGCATTGTATATTCTGTAGCTTTAGTGAAAAACAAGGAACATGTAGAATAGAAACAGGGACTGGAAACAAAAGATATTTTAAAGGGTAAAGGGAATACTCGGAACATTAAAGTCAGACAGTACTGAGGGATGCATCGTTAGTTTCTGTCTTTTCATGAGATTTGCTGATAATAAACATATTAAGTAATACCAGCCTTTAGGCCTGTCCTCGATTAAAGACATTCTTAGTCGACGAATGCCAACCTTACACTAAGTGGCTTTTCAAGCGATTCCACTGTCGCAGACTCGTTTCCAAAATCAGAGTGAAATCATATGAGTTTGATTGTTGATCAGCTGTTTCTCCGTGAAGAGAGAGAGAGGGTGAGAGAGTGGTGCGCAACAATCAGCTGTTTTTTCCGAAGGGCCAGTCAACAAGCCGGCTCTTTAGATCAAATTGGGGTCACCACTAGGTATTTTCTTGTCTTTGATAGTGTCTTTGGTAGTTGTTGTGTTTGGTGTAGTTTCATCGTCCATACGACTCTGTGATTTCCTTTTGTTGGGTCCGCTTCGTGGAACAGATGATTAAGTTTAAGACTCTCTCTCGTCGTCAGATGCTGAAGCACTGACGACGTCGTGCTATTATTGTCTAGTTCCATTTTGCAGTAGACCCACTTTACACAGTTTAAACTGATTCCAAACTTTGGACACTTTCTGTCGTTTTCTCCAGCCTGTCTCTTCTCTTAGCCCCTTATGCTCTTTCTTCATTTTGTAATTAGTCTTTATGGCATGTGTCGCAAGCAGCGTCAGCCCGGTGTGCGACAGTAATAATCCTCCGTGCGGAAACACCGTGAGCGATACAACGTTGGTAACATTAATTAAGCAAAGCTTTGAGGCAAATCATTTTGCATCGAGGATTTTTAGCAATCGAATTATTCGAGTTACTCGAGGAATCGTTTCAGCCCTACTTGGTAGTGCAGTTAAATCATGTGAACATCATCAGCAACCAATGGGTGCGCTCCCTCCAGCACCAAACAAGAAGCAGCAAACGACTAGAGCCAGTGTTATTTATTGGTGCTATGGCGCCGCGCTAAGCTAAACGCTAAAGAGGAAAAGTTGCCGTTTTTCAACCCTTCTGAAGCGAGTCATCCAACGGGAGATTTACCGGCGGATAAACGCAGACCTCCAGGTACTGGAGACATTCATCTGCACGTACGGCAGAACAGAAAATCTGCAAACTTTCCCTCAAGTTACCAGCTAACGCTAGCGGTAGCTAGCTAGCTTGGTTAAAGTTTTCAAAACGAATCTAGTTAGTCTTGCAATGTGTGACCCTGCAAGATCCCCAGTCTGTACAGAAGATGTTACATGTGAAATGGTTGTCTTTAGATGTGACATGGTGTGTTTAAGGTCTTCTAGTGTATGGTAAGCATAACACTCATACGATTTTATCAACCAATTGATTATCTGATGGTTTTTGGGGGCATTTTTAGGCCTTTATTAGACAGGACAGGTTAAGACAGAGAAGGAAAGAGAGAGCTCTGTAAAACTGAGTTTCTCTGTAAATAAGTAATTCAGCATGAAAAAAAATATTAATCTACTGAAGAAGTCTCTGTCAAATAAAGAGCAACACTACCTATTAGTCGACTAATTAAATTAAAGATTAAAGAGAATAATGAGAACATTAAAGTCAGAAAGTATTGCATTGTTAGTTTCTGTATTTCATGGGATTTGTTAAACTTTTTTTATTTTTTTATTTGTTAAATCAAATTCAAGTTTTTCCTCAAAGAATCATGCAAAATGCTTTAATACTTGCATTTTACCAGACATGTGCTTATTGTTTCTTGGAAATAAGTCATTCTGCATGAAAAAGCATAACAATTCAAGCTTTTTGAATTGCAGATATGTACTACATTGCCTCCAATCTACAGACACACACTAACCAGAAACAAACTGTGTGAAAATAAAGATGTTCAGCAAGATATACAAAAGTAGAACTTATCAAGCACGTCATATCAAATGATACAGCTTTCCATTTCAGAAGTCTGTCTGTGTGAAGAACTGTCAGTGTGGGTAAACAGAGAGGGTAAAGAAAAGAAAGGAATCAACGGGGAAAACAAATATTTGAGAAATGACAGCCTACAGGAGAGTGAAACCAGAGGGAGGGACGGCGAACGCCTCCCAGAGACACAGAGGATTCCTCCTGCGGTCGGAGAAATAACAGCTCCCTGCAAACGGGCTGACGGGATGATTGAATGAGAGCGCGGCGACACCACAAAACTCTCTGCTGTCATGTGTAGGGAGGGGACACGCTGCAAAAAATATCCAACTTCAACTGAATCCTAAAAAACTACTACTACTTTCCAAATGTTGCCTGAATTATTTTATTGTTAATATATTATTATTGTTAAAAAGAAAATAGAATATTTGAGGAATAGAAGTTTTTTTTTTCTTCATAAAAACTGTAAAAAGTATTTTAAACCAAGTGAAATAGTCCCACTTCTCCGCCAGATGAACATAGGGCTCGGCAATTAATCAAAATTGTAATTACGATTTCTGCTGCTAATGATCCCATTACGTCTTGTTTTGTCCTGTGTTCTGAATGAATAACACAATAGTTCAACGGGAAAAGTATTAAAAAGGGAAATTTCACTGTTTCACAGTTTTTTAAAAGGGTAACTGCCGTTTTTTTTCAACCTGGACCCTATTTTCCTATGTTTATGTGTCTAAAGAAATTCATGGGAACAACAATCTTTGACATTGGTCCAGTATTAAGCAAGATCGCTGCAGTCGGCAGCGGTGAAACAAGCCACAATGCAAGTTAATGCTTGTTTTGCCGCTGACCGACTCAGATTAATATTGTAAGTGTCTGACAACATTATTGAAAGGATTTCTAAGGAGGTCGACCTTTCTGTTAAAGAGTAAGATAGATCCTTTTTTTAAACATAAAAACTTCCACGAAATTGCGTTTGCTAAACCCACCAGACTCCATGTAAATAAACAGTCATTTTAGCATCGTAAAATACACTTCATTCAAAGTCGACAGAAACAAAAATTAAACTATGAAAAGCCGTTTTGGGGTCGTCTTTCCACTTTTCCAACCATCACAACTCTACTTTTGGTTGAAACAAACATCATTTACCAATTTACATGTGAAAATATGTTGGCTCTTTACACACTAAAAGTATTGCTTTTTTAAATGGAGTCTGGTGGGTTTAGCACTAGCGACTTCAGACTGTTTCTGGTTAAACAGAAAGGTCTCAAAGAGGTTTTAAAGGTCTATCTCTGTAGGGATCCTTTCCATAATGTAATAATGTTAGAATATTAATCTGAGCCTGCCAGTGGCAAAAACAGTGTGTGCGTTTTTGTGTTTTATTAAGTAAGATCGCTGCCAACCAAAAATAATTGTGATTATGATTTTTTTTCTCTAATCGATCAGCTGTTGTGTTCAATCAGAAATGAAGAGGAACAAAACATTAAAATGTAAAAACTGTCTCGGTCTCTGGCTTGTTTTGGTAACACCGATATCTGAAAGAGAATCACCATCAAAAGGACTTTGTACATGTAAACAGAATTTATCTGGTTCTTCATCATCATCATCATTATCAAAGCCTAAAAAAAAATACACAGTCCCGGGGTCACAACATGAGAAGTCAGGACCTGTCTGTCTCTGACGTCGCTTCAACACGAGAGGCTTCACACAGAAAACAACAGAGACTTTTTTTTAACAACAGTCAAAGAAGAGGTCGATGAAAAAGTCTGAACTAGAGCTGCAAGGATTAGGCGACTAATCGATTAGTCAATCGATAGCAAAATAATCTCAAACTAATTTGTGAATCAATTAATCGTTAAAGTAATTCTTGATGCAAAAATAACAGAAAATGCCGTTTTCAGCTTCTCAAAATATGGGGATTTTCCTGATTTCCTCTGTTTGATATTATATTAAACTTAGTCTATATCCACGACGTTCCACTTCTGGGATTTGCTCCGTCATCTTCCTCTTTCTTTGTGTTGGCGTTCTAAACTCTGGTGGATTTCTGAGGACTATGGTTAACTGCTCCTCAGATCTCTGCAGGGTAAATCCAGACAGCTAGCTAGACTATCTGTCCAATCTGAGTTTTCTGTTGCTCGACTAAAACTACTTTTGAACGTACACATGTTCCACCAAAACAAGTTCCTTCCAGAGACTATTTTGCAGAGGCACCGTGGCTCTGTCTGGTGCTCATCGCCACCCAAGATGATTGTGATTGGTTTAAAGAAATGCCAATAAACCAGAGCACATTTTTCTCCCATCCCAGAATGCTGTGTGGACTAGCCAGACCCTCCTCCACAGCGCTGTGAAGGAAGGTCTGGCAATGTGAGACTACTGTATTCCTGTCTGTTCTGACATTTTACTCACCAACTTAATTGCAAAGATCTGGGGCACGTGCAATCTCAGAACTGTGTCTACACTAAACTGAATATCTTGAAGAGAACAAGACATATATAAAGACATCACCGTGGACTTTGAGAAACTCGGATGGACATTCCTCACTATTTTTTGACATTTCATAGACCAAACGATTAATCGAGAAAATAATCAGCAGATTAATCAATATTGACAATAATGGTTGGCTGCAGCCCTAGTCAGAACCCCAGCGGAGGGATGTTTGAGCATCACTGACCTTCTGCACAGTGGAGGTGAGCTCCAGACACAGATGGATGATTCTGCTTTTGGTGGAGGTGAAGTCGTTGGTGCTCGTCAGCGGAGTCCTGGAAACACAGAATATAAGTTCTGTTACAGCGAGGCGATCTGGAGTGAAACCAGGAGCAGATGCCGATACTGTCAGGAGTCTGTCGGGTCGGGTTCTGATAGCAGGGTTTTCCTTTGCATAATAAGTAGGGTTGCACGATATTGACAAAATGTGATATTGCGATATTGATTATGAATACTGCGATAGATATTAATTTCAATATTTTTAAACGTATGTAAAATTACAAAACTTATGGGAAAACGCATCAAAATAGATTCATACAACACAAGGTTTATCTCAACTGACTGTCATACTGGACTGGTCCAACATGAATAAATAAATAAGGACCATGTCTACAGAACAGGACATGTTCTACTGGTTGGACAGTATAAAATATATTAATGAAGAGAACAGGGCACAACTTTTCTTTCACTTCTCTGATTTGTTCCGTTTAGTTGTCTATCCATTTCTTCACACACTGTCACTCTATTGAAATATGCACACACGTGGTACACTCCCTAGTGTTTGTCACGTAGTGGACCCGTGTGCTGACGTTCACTAACATGTCTAAGTGGCACAGTAAATGGCCAATGAAACAGGATCATTACAGCGTTTCAAGCGAGCTCTAAATCAAACACAACTAAGCCACACAGAAAACGGACGGGACGCAGCGCTCCACAAAATAAACTAAATATTGCATACTTATCGTTCACTACACTTTCTTTATAATATTGCGCAACGTGATATCGTGATAACGATATTGAGTCGATATATCATGCACCCCTACTAATAAGGCTTAAGGCCAGCACCCAAGCTGTTTTAGGCACCACCTAAGCCGAATGAATGTAAAATCAATTACATTACATCAATATGAACTAAACAACTTTTCTCAGAGCTAATGATTGTAGTCGGACTACTTTAGCAAGTTTTGTCGAGCTTTTCCAACATTTCAGACACAGCTATGGTGATAATAATGGTCCAAAATGAGACGCAAAACTACCACAAAAAGGGACACAAAATGTACGGGGAAATTGTTTATTTTGGTGAAAAATTTCACATTTTCCTTTAGGAAGGACTCCTAAACCCCCCCCCCCCCCCCCCCCCCGCCAAATACATGCACCGAAATCTTCCACAAAATGAGGGAAAACACTGGAAATATGTTCGTATTTTCATCATATTTTTCATCACGGACTTTAGACTTCAGAGCTTTTTATTTATTATCTGCTCTGGCTTTTCCAATGTTTAAGACACAGTTACGGCGGTAATAGGAATGGTTCAAAGTGATGCCAAGTGATTTTAAATTGAAAAACCAAACATTTTTTTATGGGAGGCTTCGACGGTGGAATAGTGGGTGGGAAATAGCCAATCTTTGCTCACTTTTTTATTATTATTGTCATGTTGACCTTTTATGCCTTTATTGGACAGCCATAGCAGAGGACAGTAGCTGGATTCGTACTGTTGACGTTGCCGTTTATTGTCAGTATCTTCCCATGATCCCTCAGTGACTCAGCGAAATACTGTTCCCTGCCAAGCTGGTGTCTGTTCTGGTTTCAGTTTCAGGAGTCCATTATAAACCTTTGTGCATATTATATCCATATTATTTCAAGCTTTCCAACATAATAGTTGGGACTCAGGACTTTTTTTGGAGCAAGTACGTGGAGAAAAATTAGGTGTGCAAAAACAAGCCAGCTGCACCAGTAAGATACATTAAATTTCAATATCTTTACATATCTTCTGCTGCTTATCTCATTTTCACGTTGCAGCTACAGTATGTGAACATTAATTCGACTTTGTGCCTGCAATCAAAAGGTGATTACGCACCTCAACCGAATCTTAAATGTATTGTTCGATACTGTAGTTTGCTAAAAAAAAGAGAAGAGATTTTAATGTTCTGGAATGGATACTAGCCTCAGATTCAACACCAGCTCAAGGGGTTGGCGGGTGTGTGGTTTGACACACGACAGATGTCAGGTGTGTTTTGGGCGTCAGTGCAGAAACTTGCCGGTGTTAACTGTGCAACAGCTGCAGTGTGCAGGAATGTTCTTCAAGCTGATACAAGCAGAGAAAAAGCTGAAAGAGTCAAACAGCAGACGGAGAGGCGCACTGACAGCTGACAGACATCTCAACAGCAAACAAGGACCCGCACTGATACAGTACCTGTGTGTGAGAGACTTTGTGGGACCCTTTGTATTTCTCCTAAGGTCTATTCACACCTGGGGTCGTTCTTTTCCACGTGATTAATTCACAATATATTTTTTTAGCACGGTTGATTTTGTCATGAGAACTCTCACACAGTGGCAATAAAGCAACGTCATTTTTTAGTAAAACCAAAGGAGGTTGATTTTTCGCAGCTTTCGCACCGCGAATAAAGACATCAACCAATCACGTCGTGTTGTTTACTTATGAGAATCGCAATACAGCAAAACAGAGGCTGCTGTCCGAACCATAGCGTCCCCAGAAGGTCTTCCAACTGTCCCACCGACACGGTAGATGAGCTGGCGCAAATATTCAAACTCGCATCGCTGCAGAGTATGAATAGTTTTGGCGTGAAATATTCAAAAGGCGATTAATTAGCATTGCACCCTAAGTCTTATGCTGGTAGAGAAAACCCTGGCTTTGTGTCTACCTGTCCAGCCAGGCCAGCAGACTCTTGGCGGCGCCGATCAGCTCGACTACGGCGGTCAGGAACTCGTTTGAGGGCTGATGGGAGATTTTGCAGTGGTAGGCGGGGTTCTTCCTGCGCTGCGACACCGAGCTGTTCAGGTTGTGGTGGGCCCCTCTCATCTTCCCCACCAGAGTCTTCAGGTTGTCCTTCTCCACACCGTAGTTCTGTGAAAACAACATTATACATTTTAAACATAACCAATACTTTATCAATATGTGTGCATACGTCCTAACTTTCGGAGGATTTACATTTTTTTTAACTTTTTTATTAACTGGGCGGCACGGTGGCTCAGTGGTTAGCACTTCTGCCTCACATCAAGTTGGCACTGCAGAGTTTGATCCCCGGTCCGGGCAGGGCAGGGACTTTCTGTGTGGAGTTTGCATGTTCTCCCTGTGTTTGCGTGGTATTCCTCCCTGTGCTCCAGTTTCCTCCCACCATAAAGACATGCATGCTGGGTAACTAGGACTACAGTTGAAAATGGCTGACACTGGTGCATTTACAGAAATGTTGATTAATGTAACATTGTCCTAATCAAAAAACAAAACAAAAACTAAACAATAATAGCTGCAGCTGATCAGATTCTTTTCCCATCTTCACAGATCTAGAATTTATTCTGTCAGTCAGCTGACGGTGTGAACACGCTGGCTCGCCTGAGGCAGCCAGGATGATTGAGGCGTTGTGACGCTCAAAGCCAATAAAAACATCTGCAGTCAAACTGGCTTTCCACCTGTCGACAAAAAAAACAAAAAAAACCTGACAAAACATGATACCTTACAGTTCAAACGTGTTTCAGGTCAACTTTCAAATCATGTTGGAAGTAGAGTGATCAGTTATGTCAATCAGAAAGAGCTTTCATTTTCTTGTATTTGCTCCGATTGTTGATTAACCACGTGATTGTTTTTCTGACTAATCAATTAACCGTTTGGTCTAGAAAATGTCGATATTGAAAAGAGCAAGAGACCGGCTTTTTGAAGCGTGAAGGCTACCGTAGCTGTAATACGTACTTTGAACTGCGTGGCGGGAGAGAGTTGATAGCGATATATGATCTCAACGCTAGATGGGAGAAATTCCTACACATTGGTCCTTTAAGCATCTTTAAACCCAAAAATAAGTAATGATAATAACTTATTTATAGCGCCTTTCAAGAAACCCAAGGACACGTTACAGAATCACTGTTTTTTTTTTTTAAAAGTCCAGGGATGTAGCATTTCAGATATCTGCAGGTGGGGGGGGGGGGGGGGGGGGGGGGGGGGGGGGGGGGGGCTGCAACACTAAAGTAAACTATTTATTGATCATCACAAAAAGATAAAAGAAAACGTCAAGCTCTATGTGCCACATGACGAAGGATGAAACGAGTAGAAGCTGTTCATTCTGAAAGCCGCGTCTGTCGGGCTGCAACTAACTAATATATTTTCATTATTGATTATTCTGAGGATTGTTTTCTTGATGAAATGTGGCGTTTTGTCGATACAACTTAAGGAAGTAATGAAGAATGCGGTTCTTATTTCCCAGGGTCCAACGTAATACATTAGATTAGTCATTTATAGATGATTCTATAGATAGAAGATATTCAATCAACAAAAATTTACGAGTAAGAAAATCATCCCTCATCAACCCTCACATTTTAAAGAAGCTGGAATCAGCTAATGTTTGGCATTTTTGCTTGGAAAAAATGACAAACAATATTACATTATCGGTCTTAACTTTACATCTGAGAGGGATCAGATTTTAGGAAGTAGAGAAGATCTGTGAGGTAAAGCCTACAGTTTTAATTACTGACATCTTCTATTGATGGTCTTTACGTTTCGAGTGGCTTTGGCTCTGTTACTTTGCAGGAACTGCGGCTCTGACACGTGGTTTGGGAGACCTAAGCTCATTTAGCTTAGCTCGTAACGGTAACGAGGAGATTTATTTATTATCTTCTGTAGCACTTATACAACACAAGGTCCGTCAGATAACTGCGCCACATTCAGAGCTTTACTGTTAACTAAGCTCCACACAGCATGACTGTGTTCTTTTAACTCCTAGAATAAAGCTGTGGTGTTTGAAAATGTCTCAGGTGGGAAACTGATCATCTGACAGGCAGCGGAAACTGCTCCTGGAACAAAACTGCAACGGATCTTCCTCTACTGTGTTTGAAAGTGTGTGTGTGTGTCAGGGGAAGGGTGGGGGGTCTTTCTGACAGGTGGGAGGGGTCACATCTGTTTCCTGCTCTACACCAGAGAACAGTGAACTTAGCTCTGTGCTGCAAAAAGAAAAAAATAGGAACGTCCCTTGACCTTCTATTGAGTCAGACAGGAAAACTCTCCCTGAATCACTCGAGCTGCTGCTGCTGATGAAAGATCTATCGGTGACTCTGTCCGGTCTGATGTCATGTCCATGTTCTGTACTTGGGTCTCATAAGGACTTCCATTCGCTGAGGAAGAGCCAAAGCCTTGGAAAAAGCTAGCAAATTAATCTAAAGTTCAGGTTTTTCAACTCCAACTTTCGATCTCGAGTCAACGATTGTCAGCCAAGTCTCCTTTACAACCCTCAACAATCGGCGTTGGACCATACATGTAATAATTACAAACATAATTCGAACTGGATACAGCGTTCGATGTGGAGCCCCGTTCATTCCTATGAGAGATGCTAATTGCCACATGAAGCCTTCATGGAGCCAAAAATGACCCGGATGATCTGCGCTAGAGCTGAAGATCTAAGACCTAACTTTTAAGGCCCGATTACAGCTCTAATCAGCGCTGCTTCCACACTGTGGGGCCATAGAGCAGGCGCAACAGAGACCTCTGCCGGCCGAGTCGGCTACTTCTGATTTAGTGCTCCGCTAACTTGAATGAGGATTAAATTATTTAATCGTTCGGCTCTTCTAGACTTTCCTAATGCAGGGTTTTCCCTACCATTAAAAGGCTTAGGTGCAGCACCAAAGCCGTATCTGGCACCACCTAAGCTGATTGAATGGAAAATGAATGTGAGCATCAAAACTAACTGACTGACTTTTCTTAGATCTGCTGATTGTAGTCAGTCCCCAGTAGACTTCTTTAGCAAGTTTTGTTTTTAAGCTTTTTGAGTGTTATTTATTTATCTGCTTTAGCTTTTCCAACATTTCAGACACAGATATGTTGATAATAATGGTCCAACATGACGTGCAATTGCTTATTTTTTCACCCAAGTCTTCCACAAACCTAGGGAAAACCTTGCGAATGTTATCGGACCCAATGGTTCAAATTCTAATTGTGAAATGAGTCATTACGCGGGGGTCGTGATGCTAAAAAAAAAATGTATCCACTGATTTCCAGACGTCTCTTTCGCCATTTAAGTCTACGGGAAAAAGTATTTTTGGGGCCATCAAGTGACGGGCCAAGAGTTGCAATTATACCGTTTGGCCGCTATATTCAATGTGCTTTAAAGTCCAGTGTGTAATTCCTGGGGGCCTGGGTTGGACGTGATGGTGAACTGGCGTTTCTAAAAGAGGAAAGAATATAACAAAGAAAGAAGGAAGGAAGGAGAGCATGTGTATGAACAGAAGGAGAAAGTACTCCCTAAATATGAGACAGTTGATTTAAAAACGCTAATACAGAAATGTGAAATAAATTACCAAAACTAGTCATTTTGGGAGAATTTGTTGTGTTTAGGTATGACATTGATCATTGTTTTCATGGCCTTTATTTGGCTATTTGGTAATTATTGAATGTCTGTTGTTCCTGTGGATTCTTTTAAAAATCAGATAAAGATATACCTGTTTAGACAGGCATTTGGTTAAATATTATTGTGTCTTACTGATTGTGTTCTTGTGTTTGCCCCTGTAAAGCACTTTATGACATACAGTATGTCTGTGTAAAGCGCTTTATAAATACACATGACTGAGATCAGCCCTATTTACACGGGACTAGCATTACCTGGGGACCATTAGTAATGTGTAATAACTACGGAGGTCGCCTGTTATCTTACTCCCGTGCGAATATGCCATGTCTGTAATTTGTCAAGTGTAAAATTCCACCGCAAATTACCTACCATATTTGATGGTAGAGAGGGGGAACGACATGCAGCAAAGGGCCGCAGGTCAGGGCCGAACCCGTGGCCGCTGCTTCGAGGAGTGAACCTCTATATATGGGCGCACGCCCCACCAGGTGAGCCACCCAGGCGCCCATAATGTTGTATATCCAGTATACTATGCATCCTGATAAAGTTCCCTTGGCCTTTGGAATTAAAATAACCCCACATCATCACATAGCCTTCACCATACCTAGAGACTGGCATGGGGTACTTTCCATGAAATCATCTCTCAATGCAAATCAAACCAGCTATTAGGCTAACTGAAATAAAACCATGCCAGTCTCTAGGTATGGTGAAGGGTATGTGATGATGTGGGGCTATTTTAATTCCAAAGGCCAAGGGAACTTTATCAGGATGCATAGTATCCTGGATCCATGAAATAACTGGCCTTTAAAAATCAAAATCTGCCTGCCTCTATGGGAATTTAACATAGGGGTATACTCACCGTCTACCAAGAGCCTGGGTCTGTCCAAGGTTTCTCCCTAAATGGAAGTGTTTCCTCACCACTGTCACACTAAATGCTTGCTCTTGGGGGAATTACTGGAATTGTTGGATCTCTGTAAATTATAGAGTGTGGTCTAGACCTGCTCTATCTGTAAAGTGTCTTGAGATAACTCTCGTTATGATTTGATACTATAAATAAAATTGAACTTACTTATGCCCCTGTATTTTAAGGAAGAACATTTATGTATTTACGATACATTATTCATTCACAAAGATAATTGGTGTCCTTAAAGGTTGGATTTTTCCTCATTTTTTTAAAATTAAGGCATTAAGATCAATTTCCAAAAGATGATTTTTTTATTCCTCTTTTTAGTCAACTTTAGCATGGGTTCATAAACTTATGAGTGCCACTGTAAATCTGAGTAAAGTACAGACTTCACTCCTCCCGTGTGAATGTAAACAAAACACAGACGCTGGGGGGTAATTTCTAAATCACATGAGGTCCCCTGGCAATACTAGTCCTGTACGAATAGAGCTTTACTTATTTACCTACTTACTGGATCAGCTGGGAACCACTGACCTACACACACACACACACACACACACACACACACACACACACACACACACACACACACACACACACACACACACACACACACACACACACACACACACACACACACACACACACACACACACACACACACACACACACACACACACACACACACACACACACACACACACACACACACACACACACACACACACACACACACACAGCTTGAGTCGATCTGCTTTACTTCAAGATAATGTCACAGTTTTATTTCCTAACAAGTTGAGTCATATCAGACACAAACTTATCTCGCCCCATTAGCGCATTATTCACTTACAGTACTGATTAAAAGACAACTTTCGGGGAAATCCCACACTGCAAAAAAAAAAATCTTGAAATTATTCAAGGATTAATTCCACATTTCCAAAGCAGTTTTAGGTATTTAAGGATCCTAATTCCCTACACTGTTTATAGTACTAAACTGGCAGCAGCTTTGAAAATAAACTACTGTTTATTGAGTAAGCATACTGTATTTTACTGTAAATAGACAGTTTCTTACCGTATTATTTGACTGCAAGTGCAGTAATGTACTGGCCGCAGTTGATTCCCGCCTTTTCCTTTATTTCCCCAAGATGCAATGGTATTAACAGTAAATACCTGTAATCTGTAACATTCGCAAGTAGCGCTGTAATATTATTTTCTCCCAGAATGCATTGCCATTTACAGTATGATCCTGTATAACATTAAAAACAGTAAGATACTGTGAGATTTTGGCTGTAAATTCACATTAAAAAAGGTTTACAGTGTAGCAGTCTGCATCTGCTCATGTCCAGATTTAACTTAGAAATCTAGACCACCCTAGTGGCAGCAGATATAATTTGCAGCCAGGGTCAGTCTAGCAACTCTCCGTTGGCTTGCGAGCTGGAAAAAACTAACTCTAGCCGGGCCAATCACATTGTGTATAGAGTCGGTGGGCGGGGCTTAACATAATGACGGCAGAGTTGCGACGGTTCCGCGTGAATTCCCTGCTACTTGAAAACAAAGAAGATGGCTGCTGCTGCTGGCGAACAGCTGTCTTTGGAGTCGGCTTTGGCCGCGACTCTGGAAAACTTGGAATTAAAAACTTTTCTTTGAGAAAAGAACAAAGAACGGCACTGAAGTCATTCTTAAAAAAGGAAGATGTGTTCGGAGTTTAAAGTTGACTATCAACTAGCGTTGCTCTTGTTGGTTGTAGCGCTATCCTATTGCGTGCAGAGGGAATTTGAAAGACAACCGTTTATCCCGCCCCTCGGATTGAGCCCTGCCAATGGAGAGTTCCCAGACCCAACATCTGGATGTGGGCCTGGCTTGTCAGGCTAGTCCAGATTCCTTTAAGAGTTAAAAAAAAAAAAAAAAAACCTTTTTAAGGGATTTTCTCTTGTCATAAACAAATATGTCGTCACAAAGATTATCTGTCAGATAATCTGCCTTTAACTACCTTGGAATGGAGTAAAGTTGATATTGATGGATGTAAGAATAACTGATTCCCAAAGCTTTTGTAACACTGTAAACAGTAGAAGTATGTGTGATAACCGTGTCTGTGGTCCCTTTTATTTTGTCAGCGGTGACAGCAGACTGTCAGGCTCCATTTAAAAAGGTGGCTGGATCCCATTCAGTTCAGTTGCACCATTAAACCTTGGCACTGACTGTAAATCCTCCTTTTCACTGTGACACAGACAGTCAGAGCTCATAAACAGCTGACTGAGGAGGCTGTGTCTGCAGGCCAACACATTATCTGTTTTAAAACAAGAACTATGAAATGTTTGGCTGTTTTCTTCAGCGGAGGTCAAATACTGCATCTTAAAATGAACATTTAAAAAAAAGGGAAGGCATTCCTCATTTCTCAACTTTGGTCATTTTGTGAAAATATAGTAATTTCACAGCAGACTGCCAAAGTGTACTTGTGTCGCTCTAAAATGTGGCAATTCATGTTCTAATTTCTTCTCATCTTTAAAGAGAATCTGTCACAGACTTCACAGTGATTTCAGGCAATCTAGTTGGTTTGAGGGATTTTAGGATTGTACAGTTTTTTCCCGTCTTAAAACACAGTTTGGAAACATCATTTGGTTTCCAAACCTTTTTTTTTTTTTTTTTACTTCAAAAGCAAAATCAGTTCTTGCCACGTTTCTTTTTCCTTTTACAGTGTGGAAGTATTAAAACCAGCAGTGTGGGCGTGTCGCCAGATCTGATAAAGATTGAACGGAGTGCATTTTATTTACATCAGCACATTCTCTGGCATGAGAGGCAGGACTGTTATAAACCACTGCTATCAGATGTGATAGACATGGACAGGGGCGTAGCATAACATTCTGGGCCCTGCAGAAAGGCATTCTCTATGGGCCCCTCCCCGCATCCACAGCTATTCATTCTAGCATCTTTCTGGAAACCTCCTCACATGAGGGCCCTGGGTACTAAGTCCCCCCCAGTCCGACGCCCCTGGACATGTAGCTCCTTCATGGGCCGGACTCTCAGATTCAACACATTCACACGTTTAGAAATGATGTTGTTGCTCTGCTGTCAGCAGGAGAGCTCCGTTACACGTGGACAGACAAGATACGGGAGCTCTTTCAGGTACTTTCAGTTAGGGCTATGAGGCCCCACCACACAATATCATCACAATTTTAAACATTGTGATTTCTGCGAAATACTGCAATTTATGAGTTTTTTTACACTTTTTTTTTCTCTTTAAAATCGGTTTGATCTAAAAAGATAAATTTCTCTGTTTGTTCATCTCACTTCAAAAAACTCAACTGCACCAACTAGTAGGACTGAAAAAAGCAACTGATTTTATTATTCTGGTACCCAAAAGTTTAATTGTCATGTGCAATTTATATAAAAAAGGCTAATACTTGGTGTCCTTGTATGGATACAGTATTGCCATGGAAAATATCGCGATACTATGCTGTATGGATTTTAATTTGTTTGTTTTTTGTTAGCCCTCTGAGGGTTGTCAACACTCCTACTCAAAAAGCAATATTACAAAATTTCATTTTAGATATTTACTATTTTATTCATATATTATTCTCCTTTTGTGAACCCAAGACTTTTGTAAACTCATTTCAAGCACCGAAACAGTTCAGCGTAGGTTAGTTTTCACAAGAGATTTGAGAAATATTTCCACTTTAGAGCCAAACTATCTCTTTACACATTGCTCTGGAACTATTTTGTGCGTCACTATACAGAAAGCTGAGTTTGTTCTGAACATTTTGATATGAAACACATGGGGATCTGGTTATATGGTTTATAAAAGTAAGTGTGTGCACATCCCACCTTCTGGTAGGTGCAGGACAAATGAAAAGTACTTAAAGCGAAAAAATGTAATGTCCTGCTTTAAACTCCCATATTTAATATAAATACAACGTTTCGACCCTACTGGGTCTTCTTCAGATCTGGTTATATGGAAATACACTTAAAAGGAGAGTTCAAGAAGATATCTAAAACCGTCCTTAGACCTCAGAGGGTTAAAAGGTGCTCTAAGCGATGTTGGGTGACGGCACTTCTTGTTGACGTTCAAAGTATTTTCAAACAAAACAAGACTAGCTCGCCCCTCCCTCCTCCTCATCCCGTTCCTTCCCCTCCATTCCGTGCTTCCGCACACTAACCCCCCCCCCACCCCCAAATCCTTCTTGTCGGTTATTGGCTGGAACGCTGGAACACGGTTATGTTTGGTGGTGCAGGTTGGCACAATTTCTTGTTGTTGCCGTTTGTGGAGCCTGGGCTGTCTACAGAGGCCACGTTTTTTTTACAGTGTGTTCAAGGGACAGGCAGCTAGCGGATAGTGAGGAGATGTTTGCTGTATGTGACAAAAAACGTTGTAGCCTAAAAAGCGCGTGACATCGCTTAGAGCACCTTTAAGTAGCCTCAAACAAAAAGCCCTCTGATTTCCCATGAAAACCATTGTTATGTTGCTTGTGATTTACATGCATGTACTCTGCTCTGTCCACAACGCCCCTTTATGTTCCTCTGGGTATAACGTGACCATGCCGACTGTAGGTTACTGATGTTACAGCATTTCTCGTGGCTTCTGAAGTCTAAACAATTCAGATAACTCACTGCAACTTGAAGTCACCAGTGTGTGAAGCTGCTTCGAATATTTATTTGGGGTGTAACAGAACACAGATGTTTGGGTTTGGTACAGGACTTAAAATAACTTTCTACATCTCAGCACGTGGTCAACAGAACTCTAAGTTTCTTTGGCCGTTTGTTGGTTGTTGTTGACCGTTAGCGAAACCATGTTCGTCAGGTGAGCCCAGCCCATAGAGGTAGAACGCCAATGAGGAACCAGTAGATTACAGCCACGCTGAACAAAGACCAAGGAATGGAAACAAGTACGTCAAACATATTAACTCATCAGTGACGGCGTTACAGAGAGAGTCTGTCAGCGGAGTGAGTCAGACACAAGCAGCCTCTGACTGCAGATTCAAACAAAGACAAACAAACTACCAACAACCACAGGAGTTTTTATCACTGTGGCTCTGTGGCCGCTGTTGCAGAGAACATAGAGTTAAAGCTATAGTGCGCAGTTTCTGTCAACCCCATAAGGAATTGTAAGCAATAACAACACTGTCGGCGCATCCACATGATACAAGCCTTCGGTGACCATGCACCCCCCCCCCACACCTGGGGTTGGGCATCGAGAACCGATTCCTACTTGGAATCGTTTCAAAAATTACGATTCCAGTGGAATTGTTTCTTTATTGGAATCGTTTGGAGGATTTGGTTTCAAATCCGATCATCGCTTCCCAATTTAACATGCGCAAGTTTTGGTTTCCGTAGCGACCAGGCGCTTGTTGTGTTGTAGTGGGGCTTTATTTTACATCAAAAAAGCTCCACCATTGAATCAAAATAAAACTTTCCTCTTATTTGTGAAATAAGCATGTGAACCGTTTCAACTCCACCCCTCAAAGAATCGGAATCGAGAATCGCTAAGAATTGGAATTGTTAAAATCCAAACCATGCCCACCCCTACCCTCCACACAGTCGCTAGTAGCCAAGGAGGACACTGAGGATTAAAAAAAACATGACGACTCTTCAGAAGAGGTCATTATCTTCACTCCAGTTTCTGCGCGGGAAAGTCACCGGACGCCACAATCTTCTGAACATAGTCGTACGGAGAAATCCAGAGAGAGTTGTGTGGAGCTGATGGTCTTAATTCATACTTTGCACGTGACGTCACAACTACTGCCGGGCAAGAACATCATTCTATAACGTATATTTGTTAGAGGAGTGAATTTGCTCAAGAATCAATTTGTTGGCTGAAAGCCTACTGTGAAATTTAACACAGGTGTCAGCAAAAGACTGGTTAAAACGAGACAGATAAGAAGAGACATTACAACAATGTTTACAATTATACATTGTAACGCTAGCGGCACAGATTATGCAGACGCAGACCGCTACGATTGACTGACACACACACACACACACACACACACACACACACACACACACGCTGGACGCTCTATTAGTCTTTCTACATGGGTTTAGTTAACGATCTGGCTATAATAAGACCACGTCTGTTATGTAATCGCTGACAACCGGGACAATTTCATAGTGGTAGGTGTAAACCGGGATATTTCAGTGTCCCGACAGGCTTTTGTCGGGACTCGGGACTACATGATACATAGCCTAGTGTTGGCAGAAGGTTTAAAAAAAAAAAATAAATAAAAAATTACTTATCAAGCTGTCGATCGCCAGCAGGCAGGGTGTACGTATTCAGATGAAGACTTCATCACACGACGGAACAGATTAGCAAACGTTTACGGGTAGCTAGCTAGCAACACTCACCTTTGCTTTGATTATGAAGATATTCCTGTTTTTCACCTCCCATACGACAGCGTTGTTAACCCATCCACTCTTGAAAAAAAAAAATAGCTATCTGTACTTTTGTAGGCTTTCATTTTTTGTGAGGTGTAAGGTGACAGATTCTCTATAAGATAGATGTAAATATCTCCAAAATCCAAGTCTGGTAGAGACTTTGCCAGCTTCAAAGCAATGAAAACATCAGCGGGTGCTGTGTATGGATCACAAGTTCCGAGAGACATATGGTGTGACATATGGTCTAAATAGTTGATTGATTGTAGTATTGGAAATCTGCAAGGCTGCAATTCCCGTGGCTGGCCACTGTTCATCGCCATTCTATCGACGTTTCTTGCCCACCAGGTATCCATGGTAATGACGTCACTGCAAAGTATGAATTAGCTTTGCAGCAACTCAATGGCTTGAATGTAACGGACATTTGTTAATATCAAAAAGTTACGCACTAAAGCTTTAAGCTCTGTGGATCTGTGGCTGCTGTTGCAGAGAACATAGAGTTAAGCATGATTAAATGAGCATTTCTGGACTCTCTTCTCAGATTCAGCGGTATACACATACTGTTAGATTCATAGAAAAAAAGACGCTCCTTATGACTCATGTTCAGAGCCAAACAGAATCTGCGGATAGTTTTTTCAGTTTTCAGCGGTGATGCAAAATGAAAATCTGCAGAATTGGACTGTTTTTCAGCTTGAGTAGAGATGTGTTAACATTCTGGGTTTTTATTTTAATTTGTTTTAAATCTGCGGAAAGTTCTGCCTCCGCAGATTCTGTGTGGCCCAGCTCATAATCCTCATGTTTGGGAATTTCCCCAGTATCAAAAGTAATCTAATAATAGTTGTCTGTCTCTGTGGTTACAGCCCAAAGAGGAACTGCTAATAGCTAATTCAGCTTTACATTACAAAGTGCAAGTTGGCCAAAAAGTAAACAAATACAGTCCTAAAAGAGTTGTAGCCTACAGCTCACTCACTGAGCAACAATAGACAGTCGTCTCGAGTATTCCATGATGGGAGGAAAACGTGCTCTGGTTTATTGGCATTTCTTAAACCAATCACAATCCTCTTGGGTGAAGCTAAGCGCCGCACGGAGCAACAGCAAAATCTACATATATACATAACAAAACATAACATAACGTACATAACATATACGTTCAAAAGTTGTTTTAGTCGTTCAACAGAAAACTCAGATTGGACAGATAGTCTAGCTAGCTGTCTGGATTTACCCTGCAGAGATCTGAGGAGCAGTTAACCATAGTCCTCAAAATCCACCAGAGGTTAGAACGCCAACACAAAGACAGAGGAAGGTAACGGACATCCGGCCGAAGGATGTCAAACAAACAGAGAAGGCATACGGCACAATTTTCGGCGGCAACGGAGCAAAGTAAAAGGCCGTGGATGTAGATTATACTCATCCTGAGGAAAGAACCCTAACAACGATGAAGTGTGTGACTGACCAGAGCGCAGAGCAGATCCACAGCCTCCAGCACCAGCTCCTGGTGTCCGACCCGCGCCATGCCCAGAGACAGTAGCTCCTGGTGGGACATCCTGAGCAGCTTCTCCCCGTCCACCTGCTGCTGCTGGAAGGACGGGATGTACGGCTGCAGGCTGTCGTCCAGCCCTGAGGGGACAGATGGAGACACAACACACTGAGAGGGGACACCAAGGGAACACTTAAGCATTCTTGTGCTTTCATAACGGTTGTTTAGGTTTTATTGACAGAATTAAATAGCCATTAGAATAAAGTGACTCAGAAACTACCATCTACTTCCACGTGAAGCAAGGAAAAGATGATGTATTACCTAACCTACGCCATGGCCATTCCCGTAGTCAGTAACGGGAATCAGCAAGCTTCTTCTTTTTTTTTTTTTTTTTTTTAACTAAAAGGTTGTGACACACCAACCAGACGGCCGACCCTCGGCAGTCGGACTGATCAGTCTCCCCGAGTTGGTCAAAAAGTGCCTCAGAACACACTGAAGAGACGAGACGTAATACGTCTCCATAACAGCAGGCGGCGCTAATCTGTATTGCTGCCCAAAAATGAAAACCGGCAGCCAATTGGACGAACGCGTCACGTGGTTCTGGTTTCTCCAGAAATTCAAACACAGACTGTCATGGCGGCTCGTTCAGAATACGATCTCATATTGGACTAAAATAGTTCACCCAAACGTGTTTCGGAAAACATTTTAAGCAAGAAATAGGCCGTGTATTTGCTGAATCTGTCTTCATTTCAGATCGACAAAGGTCAGTTTAAAGGATTTTCGTCAGATTTGAGAGACTCTAGTCACGCTCATTCCGCTCCCCGTTTCCGGGTTAGCACTCCACCAATCAAATGGGTCATTTGAGTCCGACTGCAGGCAGTGCCCGCCTTCTGATTCAACATGTCAAATCGGCCAAAATGAAGGCCGACGGCCCCTCGGACGGACGACGGCACGGAACACACCGAACAGACTCGAGTCACTGACCTCGTCAGACTGTCCGACAGCCGATTATCGGCTCGGTGTGTCTCGGGCTTAAGATGATGAAAGAAATGTCAGAGACTCTGGGATTTAAAGGGCACTTTAATAAAAAACCTACACAATATTGCAGAAAAAAAATAGGCATTAGAAAACATCTTTAGGGCACAAGGAGGAAGAAGATGACAAGTACTATACACGGGAGAGAGAGATTAGACAGAGTTATAAAAGGCAACACTGACAGGGGACACCAAGGAAGCATTCCTGTGCTTTCTTTAAGTTGTTTGGGTTTTATTAACGACATTAAACACCTATTTACAGGGCACAGCCAGGGAGGAAGAAGATGACAAGTAGGGGTGTAAATTACACGTTTTATCACGATACAATACTATATCGATTCTTTGGACAATGATACGATATTTACTGATATCGCAAAGTCTGCCACGATATGATTTAGATACGATTCAACTCAGGCGCCCGCGACCGATACAGAAGCCCGTTTCACGCAATCAGTTACATTCAAAATAATTATTTACAAAAAGCAACTTAAATATGATTGGGCAATATCTACTGAGCTCTTCCAGACATTTAAATAAAAAAAAATAAAAAAAATACTCTTAAAAAAATAAAAATAATAATAAATATAAAGTGGACGCATCTTAAAGATGACGATATGTATCCATATTTCCACTTAGCTTCGATGATATCGGATCGTTGAGGATTTTATCGATATATCGATCCAGATCGATGTATCGTTACGCCCAGTGGCGTTTGTATTTTGTATGCGGTTTTTTTTGTAGTTTTTTTATGCTTTTTTCTCAAAGTTTGACAGGTTTTTGCTATATTTGTTCCCGTTTTTTCAGAACTTTTTTTTTGACGTTTTTTCCTCGAGAAAAAAGAAGTTGTATATGGGCCAGTAACACTTGACTTTGGACAAGTATTATTTGTATTTACTTGAGTGAACAAAAACCTTAACGTTGAACCCTGACTCCTAATGACAGGTACTATGCACGGGAGTCAACGATACCCAGACAGAGTTTTCCTTTCAGCAGTTTCAGTGAAAGTCGTCTCTGTTATGATCCATTCAGGTTTGACAGCAAACAGAGCTGCTGAGTCAACACGGACTTATTGACTCTTTCTGCTGATCCATCAGAGTTAACATCATCCTGCCGCCTCACCACACCTCTGCTCGGGATCACTCTGGCCTCAGACAGACAGTCCTGCACACAGAAGCTCCCCCGGTTTGACCGTTCACATTCATCACAACTGTGATAGGCTCAATTGTTCACAATTCATTTCAGTTCATTGGTTCGGCCCAATATTACAGCAAAACTCCAACTTTATCTACCGTCTCTGTTTGTCGATCGCTCTGTTTGAAGGAGCTCTCGTTAGGTGGGGGGGGGGGGGGGGGGGGGGGGGGGGGGGGGGGGGGGGTCAAGAAACTGTTGTATAAAACATCATAAAGTTTACAACAACGACTGAATATGGAGTCATAAATGGAGATAAAATGTGAGCATGAGTTCAGATAAGACTCAGTTGTCTTGATTTTTTTTTTTTAATGTAAACAGCTAATATTGAAAATTCAACATCTTTATTTGAGGGCTGCAATCGATTAGTTGTCAACTATTCAATTAATCACCAACTATTTTGATAATTGATGAATCGGTTTGAGTCAATTTTATGAAAAATAAGTGAAATATTCTGTGATTCCAGCTTCTTAAATGTGAATATTTTCTCTCCTCTGTGACAGTAAACTGAATATCTTTGAGTTGTGGACTAAACAAGACATTTGAGGAAGTCATCTTGGGCTTTTTGGGGAACACTGATCACCATTTTTTTGACATTTTAGAGACCAAATAACTAATCGAGAAAATAACACATTTAAAAAAAAAAAAGTCTTATATTGAATTTGAACTAAAAATACAAAAGCATAAATGTTTAGATACGTTAGTTCTTTAATGAATTCATGCTGCAGGACTAGCAGAGGAGCTCTGGACCCTACTAGGGCTTAGGCCTGCACGATAAATCGTTATAAAATCGTGATCTCGATTCACCCCTGTTCACGATTTAACTTAAATGATTTCGATTTTTTTTTTTTATAAAACAAAATTTCTCCTTCAATTAATTTATTGAAAGCATTTGACAATGACATGTTTTAATTATGTTAAGACATGTTCAAGGAGTTCAGATAGAGCCTGTATCAGGGCCATATTTAGTTCAATGTGTTACATGTCACTATTTCTGGTAGCCTACTGTACTTAAATGGCCAGTACGTACTTTATTTTATTTATTCATTGAAGCCTCTGTTTACAGGCTATTGGTGATGCGCAATGTGCTATAGGTGCCAACAAAAATCTATGTTTGGTACTGCCAATTTGTTTTGTTTTGTCATAGTTCATGTGTGCAATAAACATTACACTTTGTGAAAAGAAAAAAAAAAAAAAAAAAAATCAATTCTAAGCTAAAAAAATTGTGATTCATATTTTCCCCGAATCGTGCAGGCCTACCAGGGCTGCACGATATGAGGAAAATAAGCAATAACGTTGTTGAATACCGCGATAACAGTATTACTTAGTGATAAATAAACAGATATTAAAGTGTTCTCACTTCTGCTGCTCTCAGTATTCTGCTAAAATACAACACATTGCTTGTTGAATTTGAAACAAATGAAAGGAAATGCTTTTCAATGTTCTTTTATTGAACATTGAATTCAGGGGTCTCCCTGCCATTTTAAGGTTTAGGTGCAGCACCCGAGCACCTAAGCCACATGAATGTAACTTAAAGACTTTTCTCAGATCTTCTCTAGCAAGATTCGTCTTTAAGCTTTTTTTAAGGTTATTTATTTATTTATTATCTGCTCCAGATGTTCCCATGTTTTAGACACAGATATGGTGATAATAACGATCAAAAACGATGTAAAAAAAGAGACGCAAAACTACCACAAAGAGACAAACCGACACCAAATGACCACAGAGACCCAAAACCAACTAAAAAAAAAAGAGACAACACAACTACAAACGGACGCAAAAGTCTGATGATGTATTGAAAAAAAACGTAACCTTTTTCTTGAGGAAGGACGACCAAACCCCGGCCAAATAAGCGCACCTAACTCTTCCAAAAACTCTGGAATTAAATAGAAAAGGCAAACACTAAAAAAGAATGACAGATCAATTATGAAGTGCCTTTTTTTTGCTGAGATCTTCTTTCAACTAACTCTGGCGATAAGTATATTGTGCCAATTGATAGATTGTGAGGACGATAAAAAAACGATATGTTGTGCAGTCCTAGACCCCACCTTCCCTGTGACGTCATTTGACTGTGAGCGAGACACCGCCAGCTCCAGCGGCTCCACTCTGCCCCCGACCCTGAACTCTGACCTCTCTGTGAAAGGCAGCAGCGGGAGACAAGATAAAAGAGTTCTCACCGCTGGATCAATGAAGGAGCATCCACTGACATCCAGAACAGGATTCTGCTGACAGCAGTATGAGCAGTAGGGGTGGGAAAGAATCGAATCGGGACAAAAGCATATCATCCCAGCTCTAACGAGCAGATGGACCGTTCAGCTCGGGGAGCGTTATGGAACAACATTATGGAAAGGATTTCTAAGGAGGTCGACCTTTCTGTTAAAGAGTAAGATCCTTTTTTTAAACATAAAAACATCTGCGAACTTGCATTCGCTAAACCCACCAGACTCCATGTAAATAAACAGTAATTTTAGCATCGTAAAATACACTTCATTCAAAGTCGACAGAAACAAAATAAAAATATGTAAAGCCGTTTTTGGTCGTCTTTCCACTTTTCTCAACCATCACAAGTCTAGTTTTGGCTGAAATAAACACGTAGTTTAGCAATTTACATGTAAAAATATGTTGGCTCTATACACGCTAAAAGTATTGCTTTTTTAAATGGAGTCTGGTGGGTTTAGCACTAGCGACTTCAGAGCTGTTTCTGGTTAAACAGAAAGGTCTCAAAGAGGTTTTAAAGGTCCATCTCTGTATGAATCCTTTCCATAATGTTGTCAGACACTTAGAATATTAATCTGAGTCTGTCAGCGGCAAAACGAGCACTTTTGTGAAGGTAAATACAAGCTGGACAATTGCCCTATTAACTTACATTGTAGCTTGTTTCGCTGCAGCAATCTTGCTAAATACTGGACCAATGTCAAAGATTGTTGTTCCCATCAGTCACTTAGACACAGCAACATAGGAAAATAGGGTCCAGGTTGAAAAAAAAAAAAAGGTAGTTACCCTTTATCTAATTTCATGATTAATTTATTTCAAGTTGACTATTTAGATTTAAATGTACATGTACAACATTTAAACGACGAGGCTACGGTTGAAAAGTCTAGTCGACTTGTCTAAAGTTGATCCGTAACTATTTGAATAGTTGATCAATCGTTAAAGTAACTTTTAAGCAAAAATGCTGAAAAGGTACTCATCCAGGGTCTCTAAAGTGTTTATTTGCTTGAGCTTGAATTACACATTTTTGGGGGTTTCCAGTCTGTTGGTTGAACAAAAACAAGCAATCTGAAGATGTCACCTCGTGATCTGGAAACTTGTGATGGACATTTTTCACTTTTTATAAATCATAAATTGCAGCCCTCGTCACCCCATAATGCAGCTAATTTGTAAATCAAACTGCCTCAAATATCAGTTAAAAGTTCTTACAGTTTAAAAGGTTTAGAGAAACTGCATTGGCATTACATTTACACACCAAAAATATCATTTTAGTTAGACTAACATGGAATTACTCCCAAAATAGTTATTTACTAACAAGCTGACATCTGTACACTTCCAACTGTGTAGAGTGAAGGCTCTGTGTTCGACTCCCACTGGCTTACCCTAAACTATAAAATACGCGTCAGTCTGAGAAAGCTTTTGCGCCGAAGAGTCCACCAAATGGCAGACGCTGTGAAGCCCTCAGCACCGTGCCGGATCAGCTGGCCAACACATATGCCTGAGCTGGTGTGAACAGTGGAAAGGAAAACAACTGCCCCTGCATGTGGTCATTAAAGTGTCCCGAAGGAACTCCGTGACTCCCGCTCGTCTTCAGTCGGACACGCGGGACAACAGATGGCCGACACTCCCGCTGACAGCAGGGAGGAAACATTCCTCTCTAACTAACTGCTGATGTGACACCTCTGTGTTGTCGCCAGCCCACACTTCTGACACCAAATAGAACTATTAGACTATTAAGGGATTTATCTGCCATTACAGTGTTTTCCCTGGGGTTGTCAAAGACTTAGGTGTGCATATTTGGCAGAGGGGTTTAGGGGTCCTTCCTTTAGAAAATGTGATGTTTTTCCTATAGAAATAATCATCAATTTCAAATCCTTTGGAGCATTATTATCCCCATATCAGTGACGGAAACATTGGAAAAGCTAGAGCAGATAGTAATTAAATAATAACACCCAAAAAGCTTAAAACCAATAAAAAAAGAAGTCCACTGGAGACCAAACAACAATCATTAGATCTGAGTATTAGTAGATCGGAGTGTCATTTAGTTAGTTTCAGGGTTCATACGCATTTTACCCAATACTTTTCGGCAAATTTCCATGACTATGTATTCCTGAAAATGTCAGTCGACATTATACCATAAGAATAGAAATCTGTGCTAAAGTTTACCCTCAGAGGTTTAACAATAAAATGAATGACAATGTATGTATATAGTGGGAGTCGTAATATCGCGCCCCGAATATAACGGTGAGGTTAAGACGACGTGAAAATACATTTATTAATCACATATTATTATACTGTGTTAAAAAAAAAATTCCATGACTTTTCCAAAACTTTCTGGGTCTTTTTATGTTTCCAAAACCTTTCCAGGCCTGGAATTTGCATTTTTCAAATTCCATAACTTTTCCAGGTTTTTTCAAAACGTATGAACCCTGTAGTTTTGATGCTCACTTTGATTTTACATTTGTTCGGCTTAGGTGGGGCCGAAAACCCAAGCAGTTTTGGGTAGCACCTAAACCGAACCAACGCAACCAGTAAGTGAACTAACTTTTTGACTCACCGGCTAAGTTGATGAAAAAAATCCACCAAATTAATAAATTGTGTTTTCTTTGTAACATCACATAATTATCTGGTTGGGGTTGGCAAAAATCTCCACAAACTGGCTAATTAATTGGGAAATTGTACACCCCCCCAAATAAAAACTCTTCAGATCTACACGATTCACGTGGATGACATTTAAACATTCAAAAACGGCGATTTTCGCTGAAAAGCGACTAGTTTGCAGATATGGAATTAGTGGTGGCTGGTGTTCCAGAACTAGGGCTGCACGATGTGACTCCCTTTGTGGTAGCTTTGAGTCTCTTTTTCACATCATTTTGGACCATTATTATCACCATAAATGTTGCTGAAACATTGGAAAAGCTCAACAAAATTAGCTAAAAAAGTCCAACTACAATCCTTAGATCTGAGAAAAGTCTTTTAGTTACATTCACTCAGCTCAGGTGCTGCACCTGAACCTTACAGTGGCAGGAAAACCATGATGCCAACATATTTCAAACTAAACTCCTTCCCCTGTTGTCTGACGGCGTCTGGGGAGAGTTTGTGGTCATCAGGAATGTGTTCGTGACAGCCTGGATCACGTTATTGACACCCGAGGGAGGCCGATAAGCTCTCAGCTGCACAGCGGGGGCGGCTAAATGTCAGCCAAATCACCTGCTAATGAAAGCATGGCAGCGCCGGGCCAAGCCTCCCTGCAGAGCACAGAAACCTTCACAAGCAAATCTGAGCTTCTGTTGGCCTTTAAAAATCGGATTATTCCTTCAACACAAGCAGGAAATGTCAGGTAATATGATCATTGTTGATGGTTTCGGGTCCAAAATCACTGCCTTAAAACCGTTTTGTGTGACTGTTTTGCCGAGTCATGGGAATTTTAATTTTTTTACAAAACGAAAGCGTACTCTCCACTGTGTTTTCATAAAATAAAATATAAAACCTAAATGCTTCCTGAGGATGACACGGTGCCAACATCCATAGCTGGATCCAATGTGCCTGTGAGAAATAAAATGTCATTCATTTATCTGACAGTTGAGGCATTTTTCTCATTCCATGTTTTGAGCATCGCAGTCAGGGTTTGGCGCTCGGCCCAAAACTGTTGGAAAATCGGATTCAACCGGCCTGGCACGCGGCCGGGGTCCGAGCAGGATCACCGCACGGAAATACTGCTGAGCAGATTGTGTGTTTGGCTTCGGAGACGCTTCTCAAGCAGCAGGATGACTGAGACACAGCAAACTGTGGCTGTGTGCACGAACACTGCAAAAAATAAATAGCTGTCCTGTCCTTGACTGAAGAAATTCTTAGTCGACTAACACACATATGATTTTGTCGACTAATCTATTAGTTGCTTTAATCAACAGAGATTAAGAGTGGGCAGCTCTAGCGAAAACTACTGACAAGTAATGTGACGTTAAAACGGTTTAAATACTCTTTAATATATGTAATATATACGCTGATAGGACTTCGTTCCCAGTATCTTTTCCTTCTGTCTGTTCCAAAGGTTAGAACTGAACTGGGGAAAAAGGCATTTAAGTTTGCCGCGTTATTATACAGCAGCCGTCAACAACAACAAAAGAAGACCAATTACAGTGCTTAACTTTTCAAACGTATGGTTCATGAGAACAGGCTGCCAAAACTTATCTTTTTAGATTAGAATCTACAGCATGTATAAAGACACTCTTTGTACACGCAGAATTACTACCACGTGCATTTTCAAAAGCTTTCCAGAACTTTAAATCATCATAAAATTTTCCCTCATGTTCATCTTTTCACAAGACTTATTGTCGAGCAGCAGAACCGTTCCCGACCCTTTTTCTGATTTACCACACATCTTAATCTAATCAGCACATTTCAGAAGAGAAAACCCGCCCGTTTTAATCTCTGCTCTCTGCAGAGCACTTTGAAACTGACCTCCTGTTTGTTGACAGAATACATGTGGGTCATGAAAGCCCACTGCAGACAGACGGAAGGGCACAGACACACTTTAAAGGTGCCCTACACACGTATTTCATGACTTTGTGGTAATCTCTGAAGTTCTACCATGGACTCTGTAACATTTTTTGTGGAAAAAAATGCCTTGGTATAGAAAGCCTGCAGGAAGACTCAGCTCGATTTGTGCCAAGTCTCATTAATATTCAACGAGCTAAGCTGCTTGACTCTGATTGGCTAACAGCTAGCCAATGAGAGCCTGGCTATCAGCATCCTTTACCCAGCGCAACTGGGCGAGCTCATGAATAGTAATGAGCTCAGGCAACACCACATCAGACTGACCAGCTTTCCAACACATATCAGTCCCTCCAGAAAAACGTGATTATGCGATCGCATAATTCAATGCATAGTAGGGCTGGGAAAAAAATCAATTTGATTTAAAAATCGAGTTGGTAGGTCAAATCGATTCATATTTTCAAAAAATTTATTTTTTAGATTTTTTTTTGCAATTACATTTTTTATGGCGAATGGTGTTACTGTTTACATGTACATCAGGATTTTTTGTTGTTTCATTAGCTCAATCCAAATACAGTATAAATAATTTGGATGTTTAACAATCTTTGTTGCACACTGCACAGTGACTTTTCAGTTAGAGAAAGGGTTTGCCTTTGCAATTTTGTTTATGTTGATGCACTTTAAATACAATAAATATATATTTTTAAAATATATTTACAGTTCACAGTTATTTTGTTTGAAATGGAAGGGGGGTGGAAACTAGATTTTCAAATCGAAAATCTAGTTTTTTTAGAAAGAAAAAAAAAAAAAAAAAAAAAAAAAAAAAAAAAAAAAATCGCCCAGCTCTAATGCATAATCAGCCAAAGTCCGCATATTTATGAGAGGCCCGCATTTTTTCAAATACGCCGCACTTTTGCCGCATAAATTGCTGATTTCTGCGTAAAATATGCGGGGCTTGCATGATTTCATAATCCCCGCATTTTCGTTGCAAAAACGTCACACATATCTTAGCAGAAAGTTGAAAAATGTTGCGTTGACTTCACACAAGAGCAGCCGTTTTCCCCCGTTGCCACGGGAACGTTATGAAGTGACGTAATTACGCGATGTGAACATCATCGAAAAGCTGCAGACCCCGCAATGTAGCCATGAGGAAGCCGCAGTTTTTGCAAGTTGCCGCAAATTCATCGCATAACATTGCATAAATATCCTGCATATTCCATCGCATTTTTTAAGAAAACGTTAAAAGCATAATCAAGGATTTTTGCCAGCCACAATCACAAACTCTTTTTTTCTAGAAGGATTGACATATGGACCTCACATATTTCAAAAAATGCAAGTAAAAACGGTTTTGTGTGGCAGGGCACCTTTAACATCGACAACTTTGTCACCGACTTCCTGTCAGAGTCGGTAAATGTTGAGTCTCCAAACGATGACTGTGCTTTTCTTGATATGTTCGTGAATATTGTGCGATAAAGCTGATTGGTGATGAGCGCCAGTTCAACAAGTAGTGTTGCCCGATGGCCCGGGGGCAAGTAGAACGCTACGTCGGTTTTAAAGTTCTTGACATTTTTTTTTTCAAAATGTTTTTGTTCATGTTTGACACTTTTTTTTTTCCAACTTTAAAAAAAGTTTTTTTTACACTTCTTGGAGTTTTTTTTCTCAATGTTTTTGTTACATTTCGGACGCTTTTTTCAGGTTTTTTCCGAACTTTTTTTTAACTTTAATTAAACCTCGTACGGATATTTGCATTTCCAGAAGCACCAGATTCCACAGTTTAGTCACAGATGTAACAAAAGTTAATTTCTCCGCCTGTGGTCTCGTCGACTCTGGACCTCTGCCCTGCTGTCAATCAGCTGTCGCTGGGAAACTCTGTGTACCGACAGACAACAGCAGGAGCAGCAGCAGCTCAGGGTGGGAAAGTTGCACTTCTTACTGCAACGACAAAACCGCCAGTTCACCTCGAAAAGCCACCAGACACAGGGTAAGGCATCCTTCCTCAAGAAAAAGTTACATCTTTCAATAAATAAAATGCAATTTCCCCCATACATGCTGTGTCTCTGTGCGTTTTGTGTCTTTGTAGTTGTGTTGTGTCTCTTTTTGGTCCTTTTTTGTTTTTTGGGGGGTTGGTTTTGGGTCTCTGGGGTCATTTGGCGTCTCTTTGTAGTCGGTTTGTGTCCTGTTGTGCTAGTTACGGTTAACGCAGTCACTGCTTTATACCCAGCTAATGCTCAGTTACCTGCTGAAAAAAAACAACTAACAACCACACGACCAAAAAGTCTTGCTGCTATTTGCAAAAACTAAAACTAGGCCGATGATTGGTTTACCGATGTTTACAGTACATCATTTCATGTCAAATCAGATAGAGGTTTTTCTTCACATTTTAGATTTTGTTCAAACTTTATGTTAGACCCCTAAAAATATCTTAGACGGGAAGCCATGTTTATGTTTCTATATCCAGACTGATGTCATGAAGTGGCGTATGTACGACACGCCATTTCGTATGCCATTATTGGCGTGTTATCAAGACACATACTCGCTTTTTAGCGTGTTTATCAACGCTGTTTGGCCTCCATTGAATGACCTTGCGATTGCGTGCGAACTGATGCAGTAGCGAGTAGTATGAAAGGGTGAAAATCCGAGTGTAGGGAGGTTGGTCGGGGGGGGAGGATGGGTCAAACACAGGACTTTCACCCAGGAGACCGGGGATCGCGTCCCGTTTCCTAAACTCAATCGTCGCTTTCTTCTTTAAGTAAATCCAACCCCGTTCTTCTTTTCCTAAACCCAACCCGTCCGCTGTATACAGCGCTCAAAACACGTACCGATAACACGCCACTTTAGAAAGTGGCGTGTATGTTTACGCAAAGTCATGATGTCATGTTTCTATATCTTCAGAAATAGAACTCCTAAAGCCAAGACATTTGGTAGGGGCACAGACTAAACAGTGTTGAAAGGCACAAAGGTCATATTCTCCCTAACTGGCCCCTAAAAATTGGAAAAAAAAAAAAAAAGGTGCAAAATGCCCCCCCCCCCAAAGTAAATTTAGATGTTCCATATTTCCTGGAAGCCAAAAACACATTGGCTTCCAGTCTAAAATGTTTTTAGGGTGTGAAAATGATCAAATTCCCAGAGGCTAATAACTATGAAAAATCCAGCCAAAATATTTCACAGAACTTTTTTTCTGTTAAGTTTGAACAAAATCTAAAATACAAACACGGAAAGACTCATATCTAATATCAACAGATATAAAAAAAAAACCTACAACCAGATACGTCTTTTCTCTTGAATTCATTGTTCTATCTTTTTTTCCCCAGACATTAGATTAAAGTCTCTGATGCATCAATTCTTTTAAAATTCTAAACTTATCATCTTTCAATAACCTGGCCTTTGTTGACATAGTTACAGTTCAAACCGTCACTTGACTTCCGGGCCCGACAGTAACTCAAACACTTATAGACGACGCTGATGATAAAGTGGGTCAGCCTCTCCGGCTGCAGTCCAACACGTGAGGGAGAAGTCGATAAAAAGAGCAGCAGGTGAAATTCCAGCTGCTCATAAACGTTCAGTTAATCATTGGTCAGAAAGATCAAAACAAACAAGACGTTTGGCCTCAGTTTACAGAGCGCTGCCCTGAAATACACAAATCCTTCTCACAGAAAGGGAACATTTGAAAGATGTTTTTCATGTTTACTAATGCAGAAATGTGGAAAAAGTGACAAAGGTAAGGGCTGCAACACAAATAAACTCCAGACCAGATCAAACCGCATGATTCTCTGCATTGTGAAACTGTCCCGGTTGAACTCTTAATCCCGTTCGTTATGACAAATGGCGCGTGTTGTGTTGTTGAAGCACAAACACGGAGTATGGACCCGACACTCAGGTGGGGGCAACAAGAGGAATATTTAGCCCACCTCCATCACAACAGGACGAGGGTGGAGAGGAAAAGTGGCAAAAGAGCACTGAGGCTATTCCTAGCTTCACTGGGCCTCTGTTAAACCCCTACACTATCACACACACTACAGTCAGTCACACACACACACACACACTACAGTCAGTCACACACACACACACACACACACACACACACACACACACACACACACACACACACACACACACACACACACACACACACACACACACACACACACACACACACACACACACACACACACACACACACACACACACACACACACACACACACACACACACACACACACACACACACACACACACACACACACACACACACACACACACACACACACACACACAAAAAAAAGGATTTCCTTGAGCACTGTGCAGATTTGTGCTCAGAAGTCTCGTGAAATCAAACAAACAGGAATTGTGGGAGTTCACCGCGTGCTGAGCTGAGCTGTGTGTGTTCCCACTGTAACCAGTAACAGCCTTCACACTGGTGCAGACCTGCTGGAGTGGATGGTCCGAACTGCCAAAGTGGAAATGTATGCTTGAACTGGTAAGCCAAGGAAGAGTCAGTGCTGAACGATTCCTTGGCTTTGTGTCTGTGAAATCACACATCCAACCATTACCTCCCTCTATGCTGTTATATCATGAAGTCCTGCAGGTTTAAATCATTCAGTTATTTAGACGTTTCAGGTTGCTGGAGCCGTAAGCCCTGACGCAGGTTGACCAAATCTCCCAATCTGCTTTACTAGAATCCATCAATAAGGCGCTACTGGAATCACGGTGATATTACCGACACACAGCTCAGTTCTCACAGCAGCAGGAACGTGGGAAACTTCTTACAAATAGGCTTATTAGCTTATTTAGGTACAAACATTACTTTCTCAGTTTTATAGAATAACAATTTAATACATTTGGGATGAAGACATTCGTTTCTTTAGCTTTTTTGTTGGGCATTTTATAGACAAAACAATCGATAAATCCAATAGTGATTTATAGAAACATTTCCCCAAAAAAAAAGGAACAGTTGTAATGTAGCTCTAGTCCACAATTACTTCTTATTATAGTGCATTTACACGGCATTACTTTTAACAGTGTTAAAAGATCATTATTTTATTTTCTGGATTAACGGATTAATTGATCGTCAGAATGATCAGTCTTCGGATCAGTTGTTGTGTCCAACTAACTCAAAGATGTTCAGTCTAAAAGTCAGAAACAAGAAAAGCAGCAAATCATCACAATTAAGAAGCTGGAAGTGGATAAATGTTGGCAGTTTTGCAGAATTAACCGATTATTGAAATCGTCAGTATGTTATTAGACTAATCGTTTCAGCTCTACAGGAGTAGGGATGGAGATCGTTCATTTTTATTGATACCGATACCATTTGAGAGACTGCTTAACGATCCGAGTCTTTATCAAAACCATTATCTATACTTTTCTATTATGTGGCGGAAAGGCGAGAAATTCTTAATCTTAACAGAAATAGGGGTGCAACAGATCACGGTTTGGAGTCACAGATGGGTTCAATTCAATCAGCACAAAAAAGGGAGGAATTTAAAAATGCAACAAGAACTTTTTTAACAAGAACTTCTTTTACCAGTAAATTGCTGTTAAATGACAAACAAATGAGAACAGGGTATTTTACAATAATTTTGAATGCACCACGAGGTAGTTGTGTTTGAGCTCCGTTACTGGTTACTGGTTGCACGGCGTTCGACTGCTCCTGACTGTTTTCCAAGATGGCGTTACTGTCTTTATAATCTTTTTTAATAACCTGTCTGTACACTTACACACTTCTCAATGCTTCGGTTTACATGTAGGGACCCTCATTATGCTACAGTTGAAGTGTGGTGTTATTTTGAGCCTTGTTAGTGGTATAAAATAGCGATTTACCATGTGCCCCGAAAGCTAGCGTTAGCAAGCTAACCAGCGGTTCGCGGAGCTTGTTTAAAGCTACAGACACATTCCATTAGCATGAACACATGTCCCAGAGAACAGTCGACTCGGTACACATGTTATTAACCCCAAGGTTCATTTTGCGCCGGAATTGTCCTTTAACTTCTAATAATATGCATCGGTATCGGCCTTGACAAACCAATATGGGTCGATCTCTAGTGCAGTGTGTTTAAAAATCAAATACATTGTGTTCAGTGGGGGGAAAAATGTTTTTTACCCAGACAATTAAAAATAAAATTTTTTAAAAGATTATATTTTTGGGGCATTTTTAGGCCTTTATTGACAGGACAGCTGAAGAAATGAAAGGGGAGAGAGAGGGGGAACGACATGCAGCAAAGGGCCGCAGGTCGGTGTTGAACCCGGGCCCGCTGCGTCGAGGAGTAAACCTTTATATTTGGGCGCCCGCTCTACCAACTGAACTATCCGGGCGCCCCAAAATAAAACATTTTAAAGCTGTAATTGCAATACGGTGAAAGCGATATTTCTGCTCAAGGTTATCTCCTACCGGCCGATGTCTGAGTGAGTGGAACGTGGCTCAGGACACACTCCCTTCCTGAACGACGTCAATGTTGCTCACAGTGCGGGGGAAAAGGCAGGAAGAGGCGCTTCCTCTGGTTCCCCCCTCAGTGAACTCGGTCTCACTGATAACACAAACGGTTGGTGGGAGACCAACAGCAAGGAAAGAAAAAATCAGGAGAATCTGTCTATTTACATGTAGACAACCCTGGTGGTATCTACTATAAACTACCAGTAGAGAAAGAAGTATTCAGGTCCTTTACTTAAGTGAAAGTACTAATACCACACTGTAAAATATGCTGTTTGGCGACTACAAAGAGACGCCAAATGATCACAGAGATCTAAAACAACCCCAAAGGAAACAAAAAAGGGCCAAAAGGAGACAACATGACTACAGAGAGACACAAAATCCCACAAAATGTATGTGGAAATAGCATTTCTTTTGCCAAATACACGCACCTAAGTCTTCCACAAAGCTAGGGAAAACTCTGTATCTGTGTGTTTCTGATGAGGATTGAACCCCCAACTTTGTTAGGCTGCTTCTACATCACTTTTACGCTACGTTTTCATTTTTTAAAAATCGGCGTTTTTGAGACAAAAACGATCTCCGTCCACACACGAGTTTTAGCTCCAGTAGCAGAACTAATCTCTTCTCTCTGGAGTCAGAATTGTTCGAATCAAAACGATCCCCAACCCTAGGGTTAACGTAGCAAACTATATTTCTTTTTAAACCAAAAATGTAGGAATGGGGATGTAGCCTTAGTGCCTTGCTCTTCCTGCCGGACTACATTTGGCCACGTTCTCAGGGGAGGACGGTTCTCCTCCCACTAAACAAACAACCAACCTTGCATGATCCGATGAAGTCAGATCCTCCTCATCAGAGAGTTTCTGTTCTCTTGTCTCACAGGATGACACGCTGCAGATGATGGTTAGAAATAGCTGTCGCCTGTCGTCATGTAACGTTGAGATGTGTGACTGCACACCTGCCAGACGGGCAGAGTATGTGGACTTATCTGAACAGGCAGAGCTCCATCTCTGAGCTGTATGTGTTTACCTCCAGCTGTCTGATCGGTTTCACTCCACGAACTCAGACAATAAAAACTGTTACCCAGAGACTGGCTGACCTGACAGCTACCTACGGACTAAAATGGGTCCCAAACGTTGAAAACTGTATCCAAAGCTGCACTGAAAGCTCCGTCAGATACTCTGATCATACAAGATCTAAATCAGTAAATGAGTTACTCTGACAGATGGTATATATTTTGGAATATCAGGTTGCGTCCGAAATCTCCTCCTCTGCTCTACATTCTCAGCATGTACTGTATACTACCGTTCAACATACTTTGGTGTAGATAAACAGTAGGGTGCATCTTTTCGGAAGCAATAAGCTGTAACTTTCAACCTTACTTCCTCCTTGCCGTTGAACTTCTCTATACATCCATGCGTTGAAGACGCGTAACCATGGTAACCCCTGCCACACCCACACGCGCTGTACTTACACTAAAACACACAAAACAAATTCAAGACTAAATGCCACCTGAAGTCTGCAAGAACACGTTCAGAGTAGAGCTGGGCAATATATCAATATTATATCAATATATGAGGTTAGATATCGTCTTCAATTTTGGATATCGTAATATCCTGATATGACATAAGTGTGGTCTTTTCCTGGTTTTAACGACTAGATTACAGTAAAGTGATGTCATTTTCTGAACTTACCAGACTGTTGTAGCTATTCTATTATTTGCCTTTACCCACTTAGTTATTATGTCAACATTACTGATGATTATTTATCAAAAATCTATTCGTTTAAATATTTTGTGAAAGCACAAATTGTCAACCCAACAATATCGCCACAATATCGATATTGAGGTATTTGGTCAAAAATATCAGAATATTAGATTTTCTCCATATCGCCCAGCCCTAGTTCAGAGTGTCTGCTCATCACTTTACTGATCAAACAGTGTTTCCTTTATGTTGATTTTACCTTTGCGGCCCGCCACGGTAAAATTTCTGCCGCCACGGTATCTGAAATAGGGCAGACGCACAACAGGGTTTCCGCTACGTACATGTAGCAGCGGCACACCGCATCTGCAGAGCCGTGTGCTCTACTGAAGTCAAGCCAACTGTCACCGGCTCTCTCTCCCCTTTAGGGTGAGCAACTGGAACAGTGACAGGACGTCAGCACTCGCAAAGTCATGGCAACCAAATAAACAACAGGGCGAGTACTACTTGTCACTCAATCTTAGGCAAAGTGACAAACAGCGACGAAAGCCGCAACATGAAATCCGCACTCACGCAGGTCCCGTGAAATATGACAGCTACAGTTTATTGGAAAATAGCGTTGTGGTCCCTCTCCCTTTGACTCCCCGCTGCAGGAGACGCTGTATTGCTCCGACACGCTGTATTAACGTTACTGTGTGTAAAATGAGCGGTGATGTTAATTCACCGGTTTCAGGTAAGGGCACCCTACGGTACCGTCTATTTGCTGGATGGTTTCAAGCTAACGGTCGGTAGCTAACATTAGCAGATAAGCCCCATTGACCGCGAATGTTTCTGACCGTAGTAGTGGTCACAGTGACTGAAAGTGTGATGTGAGATGCTAAAAAAGAAACTACACGCTGTTTTTAGGTGACGTTACTGAAAAGAAAAAAAAAAAAAAAAGGAAACTGGATCAATATGACGTTATTTGATGCAAAGTGGTTCAGGCTGCAGAAAATAACTTCCACTTTCACTCAATCAACCACAACTGCAAAGTAAGGCGGTCCTCGACTCGGCTGCAGAAATCCGTAGTCGACTAACGCTCTCGTTATTTTGTCGACTAATCGATTAATTGATTTAATCGACACATCTGTAAGTTTTTACACAAAGAATCATGCAAAAGCACCACTTTAAATCTTGTTTTTACAACAGATGTGCTCAGAAGTTAGTCTCACAGCATGAAAAAGGATTTTAAAAAAACGACATTCTCAACTAAAGGCCAAAACAAGAGAGGGCAAAAAATACAGCAAAGTGCACATTTCTAACATTGCAGAATCTAAAGTGAATGCAGCTGTTAGATACCAAACTGGGTTGAGAAAATTAAAATATAAGTCCGATATTCCATATTTTTTATGTTTTTGAGAGAGTGACAGGACACACGCAGAGAGAACAAGTGTTACATGACCCCTCTGTGTGTGTGTGTTTGTCACTCTTTTCATGCAGAACAAAAGTCTGATAGTCAGATGTGGTTAAATGCCGGCGCTGCCACAATAGAGTGCCACGGTGACCTTTTGACCCCTCCTCACAAAAAGGAGGCCGACCTTTATCGAGAGCTGGTATTGTCTGGCTCTTTATAGACCACCAGCGACACTCGGCTCTGCATTGTCTGCGCTGCTACATGACGCGCGTATTGGTATGTGTGTTTGTGCTGTCGGAGGACAAGCCGGGCTGAATGGACACTCACTTTCTCACAATAGTTAACTCAACTCGTACAGAAGACTGGATAAAGCTGCAGAGACGAGAAACTTACCGATTTAGATATTTGGCGTTTAAAAAAGAAAACACTTTTCTCTCTGGCTTGAAAAAGTTGCCCGTGATGCCTGAGCGACTGTAACATCAACTCCTGTTGTTCTCGGGTCACATCTCACCCATTTTCAAAAACTTTCACAAATGTGGCTTTCAACCAAATTTTAAAACAAAATAACGTGGATGGTTCCCTACAACGCTCTTCACAAGTTAAATAAATGATCAGTTCACTACTTTCATTGAATTTGGGTGTTTTATTCAATTGTGTTAGCATGTAAAGAAGAATTGATAATAGAACGTTGAAAAACGTAGGGGAAAAAAAGTGACTAAAACATTGGGAAAAAGTCAACGTCAGGATAATCTTCAGAAACGTCAGGAAAAGTGACAAAAATATGGGAAAAGTGACCCAAAAAACGTCAAAGAAACGCAGAAAATTATTGAGCCTTGTGACAAAAGTGTCGAAAAGGACGACCAAAACGTTGGAATTATTTTTACATTTCGAGCCAGAAAAACTAAAAGTTGCACAGTCGACAGGGAAGACAACACAAGGGTTAAAGCAATATATTTTAAATATCTAACTTGGAGTTTATACATGTCTTTCTGTGACCCCCCCCCCCCCCCCCCCCCCCCCCCCCCACCTACTCTGTTATTTCTCCCAGGTAATCCAGTCCAGAACGGGAATGGTAAACGCTGTGCATGTGTCTTATTAAAGTGATGATGAGCCGTTATTTTCAATTTTTATTTTACTTTCAAGGCTGCAAAAAAAGTAAAACGATTATCAACAGAGACTCAAACTGTGGCTTCAAACTCTGCAACATTTCCCTCCTGCTGCTGCTTGTTCAAACTCCTGGTAGTAGAAACAAACAGGTTTTTATCTAACCTCCAGGTTCATCGTGGGCCTGAGAGACATTTTAGCGTTGATCTGTTAACTGGTCGGGCCAGTTTATTGCGTAATGACACACTGGAACTGTAACGAAAACGAATACTTGGCTCAGTGCTGTCAGTAAATCCCATCCAGCTGCCACTCAACAACCAGAAATATGACAGTTTGTTAAAAAAAAAGGTAAACAAGGTAACACATGACTGATTGTATGCTTTGAGCCTAAAAACTAGAAAACATAAACTATAAACATAAAATAGTTTATTGTAAATACATTTGTTTTATCTGTGATTAAAGTTGCGGCTGAGAAACTACTTAAAACTTCAAACTGTAAACTAAACAGCAGTGAGGCCTGGAACAATTATTAAATAATAATTAATAATAATATATAAATATAATAAACAATTTCTGTTTCTTTGTCTGTTCTTTGAATTGCTAACAAGGCCCTAAGAGGTATGACTGTTGATGGTAGTTGGTAGTTTTATGTTCATTTAAGACAAAATGACAATGTTTTATGATAATAAAGAGGTGTGGTTTACTTCATAGGCTGTGTATTTGTACGGTGGCCCTGAAGAGCCACAACACGCGACATTAAGAAAACGCACGCAAATACACCACAACATGCAACATTAAGAAAACGCACGCAAATACACCACAACATGTAACATTAAGAAAACGCACACAAATACACCACAACATGCAACATTAAGAAAACTCACGCAAATACACCACAACATGCAACATTAAGAAAACGCACGCAAATACACCACAACACGCAACATTAAGAAAACGCACGCAAATACACCACAACACGTAACATTAAGAAAACGCACGCAAATACACCACAACATGCAACATTAAGAAAACGCACACAAATACACCACAACATGTAACATTAAGAAAACGCACGCAAATAGACCACAACATGTAACATTAAGAAAATGCACGCAAATACACAACAACAAGATTTTATTTGCGTGCGTTTTCTTAATGTTGTGTGTTGTGGTCCATTTGTGTGCGCTTTCTAACCCTTGTGTTGTCCTCCGGTCAAATTTGACCCGTTTATATGGGTATGGGTTTAATATGGGTTTCTTACAACCAAATTTCCCCAAAATAACTTGGATGCATGCATGTACGTTATATGGAACCCAGACAACATATACATCCATGTTGTTTTATTTAATTTCACAGCATTAGAATTTTTTCATTTATTTTTTTAAATGGTTTCAAAACATCATCCTGACCAAACTTTGACATAAGCCAGTCTGTGATTCACTCAATATCCTCTGATCTTAACTATTCTATTAGTCAAAATAATTCATAATTTCTGCTTTTTTTCAAATTAGGTATGTCATTTTATTAGGTTTATGTACCATGAATTTAAAAAAAAAAAAAAAAAAAAGCATTGAAAAGGAGGGACAAAAACGTTGTTAAAAAAGGCTCAAAAAAGCGACAAAACATCGGGAAAAAGTTACAGAAAAAAACAACAACATACAAGTTAATAAGTTCAGGGCCGACGGTGAAGACAACACAAGGGTTAACGTTGCGTGTTGTGGTCTATTTGTGTGCGTTTTCTTAATGTGTGCTTCTTTTTGTTGCATGTTGTGGTTAATTTGCTGCGTTTTCCTAATGTTGCGGGTTGTGGCCTCTCAGGGCCACCATATATTTGTGATATTAGCTACATTATCTGGGTCACAGGACAATGATATAACCAAACGATGTATTCTGGAATGCATTCACAACTGTAATTTGTTAGCATAAGTAATACATAAAGATTTTTTTTTTTTTTATTTGACTGAAAGAGAAAACAATTATAGTGTCAATTGCAATCGTTTCTGGGACAATTAATTGTTTAATTAATTGTTACAGCTCTAGTGAAAGTGTTGAATTATCCGTCATAAAAGCTAACGGCTACAGCAGGACCGTTAGTCTCCCCCAACAGTGACCCATCAGATAGACGTTAGGTCGCACCATTTGGCAGTCTTACCTCGGATCCAGTCCACCACTTGTTGCGGGGTCCACTTACTCACAGCCTCCATTTCTCCAACCGGCTTTTCTCCGGGGTTTAATTGATCTCTCGCTTCACCAAAATTACCGAATTAAACCGTTAGTCGGACATGATTAACAGAGGGGCTCCCGTTACGGCACAGTGACAGACGCAGAAGCAACAGTCCAACGCTCCGCCGCCAACTGACTGAGCTCGTGGACTGGACAAAGTTTACAGTCATAGCACAACACATGCGCGTGGGGCGGGTGTCGGTTTACCAAGGGGTTTAACCACCGCCCATCTATGCCGTATCCTCCAATCCCATAAGAGAATATAAATGCTGCCTTCGGGTGTTGTGGGAACAACAGAACTTTAACGATACATTAGATTTAAAAGATTAGAATTTTTTTTTTTAATCTTCATTTCTTGCAAACAGAACAAGGTATAATTTTCTAGAAATACACAATACAAGCAAAGTACCCTTACATTTTCTCTCCACATACATTGTGCAAATATAAAACTCCTAAAAGTGAGAACACACTGAGGAAAAACACAAAAACATACCACATTAATATCAGTTTTAACACTAGGGGGGATAAAGATCAATGTAAAAATGCTTTTTGTTTGATGGAGTGTTGAATTGAATGAATGTATTATTTGAACTCATTGCTAAAGTGATGTTACCTAAAAGAAATTGCTGAAATTTGTCACATTGTGTGTTAATGTTGCCTTCAGGAGCTGTGGGAACAACAGAATATTAGATAAATTAGATATAAATGTGATGTTACCTTAAAAAATGCTGCCGCAATTGGTCACATTGTGTGTGTATATGTACACTTTCAGATCATGTGGTGTTTTTTTTTACATAAAAGTAAGTAAAATATAAACGGACAGCATCATTTTAAAAAAATGAGGCCCTTTAATTTGTATATAATGCGAGAAGTTGCTGTTTTCATTGGATGTAAACAAACTAAAAGCAGAATGTTGGAACTGTATATAAATGTACAGACACGTGTAGTTTTTGCAAGACAGAGCAAATTTGCATAGGCTTTTTTTCATGTCGTTATGACTTCAAATATGTTTTAGTGCATGCAAAGATAAAGATAAATTGATGTATGTAAAGTGTTGATCTAGCCTGGCCTCCTCTCGACCTCCGTGTGGAACAAAGCCTTCACATGGCAGATTATCCCATTAAAAATGCCTCCTCCAGCCTCTAATCACATCTTTTCATCTGGTCATGTGTGCTGGGTGTTGGCTAGTTTTGCTTTTTTTAGGGTCTGCAGACGTTTCCCATGGGAAGAGCACGTCAAGCCTTAAACTGTGCTGAGAAGAAGAAAAACATCAACTGGAAGACATTGCATTATTCATTTTCCAAAGTGTAAGAAGTCTACAAAAAGACAAAAGTTAAAAAGTTTTGGCCTAAAAACAGATCTAGGAAATTGCACTAACACGTTGCACTTTGTAGTTTGGCTTATTTAAAGCTAGACTTGCATTGCCAGACCTTCCTTCACAGCGCTGTGGAGGAGGGTCTGGCTAGTCCACACAGCATTCCCGGATGGGAGAGAAACGTGCTCTGGTTTATTGGCATTTCTTTAAACCAATCAGAATCATCTTAGGCGGTGCTAAACACCGGACGGAGCCTCTGCAAAATAGCCTCTGGAAGGAGCTTGTTTTGGTGGAACGTGTATGTTCAAAAGTTGTTTTAACTGTCTGGATTTACCCTGCAGAGATCTGAGGAGCAGTTAACCATAGTCCTCACAAATCCACCGGAGGTTAGAATTACAACAAAAGGAAGAGGAAGGTGACATATCCAGCGCAATTTCCGGCAGCAACGAAGCAATCCTGGAAGTGAAACGTCGTGGTTATAGACTACAGTGCAACTGATCTTCAACCTCCAAAATCTAATCAGTTCATCCTGCAGTCGGAGTGGAGGTTTGTGTCAAATTTGAAGAAATTTCAATAAACATGAGAGAAAAAGGAAAACCCTTTGTCTGACAGCACTTGAATGCAGCATCATGAAAAGCTGATGTGGGCAGGTCTCCTGCTCTAATCTTGATAAAAGCAAAGGCTCCTTTCAATCTTTACTTGTACTTCACTTGAGCATTTCCATTTTCAGCTACTTTATATTTCTACTCCGCTACAATTCAGAGGTAAATATTGGACTTTTAGTGCACATTTATTTTAAAGCTTTAGTTTTAGGTATCTTGAGGTAAAAACCTGTTTTACCAGATGAAGGACTAAAACGTTACATTCATAAACTTATGTTTTAGAAATAGGACAGTGAAGGAATTTTCTTTCCTCCCACGTATGGACATTTCCTCCTACACACCTTCCATGTCCTGTGTGTGGTGTCAGTAAACCTTTACATAGCTGTCACTTCTCACCACCCCCAATCAACATTTGGGTCACTTTTACTGTCCCACAACACAGCTCAATAATTTAACTTTTACAAAGAAAATAATTTTTTTAAATGTCAGAAGTTTATAAATAAGTTTTAACGAGAATTAACCACCTGATGCTGAAATGATCAATGTAAGATAACAGCTGTATTATGGTGATAATACAGCGGTTATCTTTGTCTGTGGTGGGAAAAGGTCTCAGGCTTGGCCCAAGGGTGGGGCCGGAGCAAACCCAAATCTTACTTTAGTCAACGAGTTGATCACGTCAACTGTTAAGATTCATTTCTGTGCAGTGAATTTATTTTCAGCCAGTGTTTGAAGCCCCCAACGTCTCCCAGGCAGCGCTGCCTGAAAGGCAATAGGATTAGGTAATGTTAGGGTTAGGTGCCTTGAAGTTAATAGTCGCAGCGCTGCCTTGAAGTCGATGTTGGGGGCTTAGAACACAATCAAGCTTTTCAGCCTCGCTCTTCCTCACAAGACTTTCTGCAAAAAGTTTAAAAAAAAAAAAAAAACCTCCAACAATCGTGACAGTAAACAAATTTATTTTGTCATCTGCATTTACAGCTGGAATTCAGGGAATTCAAACACGACGTCTTTGCCTGTGAGTTTCTTGTAGACACCAGTGAAAGTCTCTACCTGAAAGACAACAAAGGGACATTCATGTCAGGATCATTGGTTTAAGTCACAATTAATGGGTTCAATTGACTTGACAGATCAAACAGGATAGTGAATAATTTCTCAATTTCATGATTGAAGACACATTATAAGACAGTAGGGCTGGGCAACATATCGATATCGTGATATGAGACTAGATATCGTCTTAGATTTTGGATATCGTAAATGGCTTAAGTGTTGTCTTTTCTGTTTTTAAAGGCTGCATTACAGTAACGTCATTTTCGGTTACCAGACTGTTATATTATTTTTAGAACTTATTTACTATTATTATTATTATTATTATTATTATTATCATCATTATTATTATTATTATTATATCTACATTACTGAAGATCATTTATCTAAAATCTCAATGTGAAGATATTTTGTTAAAGCACCAATTGTCAACCCTAGAATATCGCCACAATATCGACATCGAGGTATTAGGACAAGAATATCGCGATATCTGATTTTCTCCATATCGCCCAGCCCTATAAGACAGTCCTTTTTGCTGTGTCATGGTGGAAATGCTCCAGACGTAAGGTTAACGTATAGGATTTGAAATACAGATTATTCTGACAATTCCTGATGTGTACAATTAAATGTCAAATGACCACGGCCCAGATTCATGTTTTTACTTTGGTGTTGGCAGAAAGCACACAGACTGTATAGAAAATCTAATGATAAACATCAGGAATATGTTCACATTTAAGAAGCTGAAAGCAGCAGAGTTCTCTCACAAATGACTTTTTGAAATGAATGAATTTAGGACTAGAAGACCTACATCAGCATTAACTCTGAACATTGAGTGACAAAAACACAACATAACCGTTATCTATCCTTCAGCCTCAGCTCTCAGACGTCAACATGGTTTATTTCACTGACAGCGAGGCGAGGATAGTTTGAGTCAAAATAATGTGCCCTGCATGGTTTAGCCCCCCAGTAACGGCCCCAAGGGACTCTGGGAGGATGTAGGAATATGCAGGACGCCCGTCCTCACCGACCAGCAGTCGGGGACAGAGCTTTCTCTCCGACATTGTGGAACGGGACTGTACGTCTCGGCTCGAGAGCTGCGCTCCCATACGCCACCAGGACAGAGCCAGGAGAGCAACCTCGCTGGATATCCATGTCGGATAACAACTGTGCGCTTTAGATTGGCCGGCGACGGCTTTCAAAAGCAAGGTCTATGGTTCAACATTTGATCACTCGTGGTTAATACATCAATGTTTAATTGACACCATTACTGCACGTCACTACCAAACCCTGATCACGTTTAGAGGTGATACGATTAGCCTTTCAATCGATAAACCAACCTGAAAAATCTGGTTCTTCAAGTTGTTTACAAATAAAGCCCCCCCATGTGACAATATTTCTGCAGGTTTCAAAAAGTCAAATTTAAGACTTTAAGACCTTTATGAATTCAATTTAAGACCTATATCACGACAAAAATCACGACAAAATGCAGTCACAAAAGTACTTGCAAAGTAAATTAAATGATTAAAATGGAATCAAAGCGACAGTAATGATCTGTACATATACAGCTGATTATATTTGGACTAGTGAAAGAAAGAACTACAACACCACAGAATAAAACATTAACGAACATTAGAGGTAGCGCTGCATGAACGTGGGGAAATTAAGACCCGTTTAAAATGATTTAAGAACTAGAACACAATACGTGGTGAATTTAAGACTTTTTAAGGCCCAACACTTAATTTGAAATTCTAGACAAATCTCTTTGGTATTTGGTACACTGGTCGGGGAAAACATCCCATTAGGCATCTTTCACTATTTCCTGATGTTTTACAGACCAAATATCGGTATAATTGAGAAACTGATCAGATGAATTGATCGCTGCAGCCCTGACTGTGTTACTGGAACACAGCCATCTCCAGCTGTTTGTCAATCCACTCACTTTGTGTTCCACGTTGTTCTGCTGCGCCTTGTCGAGATGGACCTTGATGAGCCGGCTGCAGTCCATCTTGACTCTGATCCTCTTACCAACGATCTCGCTGGGGAACACCAGGTCCTCCAAGATGGCGTCGTGGACCGCGGTTAGAGTACGGCTGAGTGAGGAATCCACAAGAGAAATCACATTTAATACCGGACATTAACGCAGCCGCAACTAAAGGCTAAAGGGCTCTGTGCTTACAAACAACTAATCGATAAGTGATATTCAGAAGGAGTCATTTATTAAGTCAAGAAAGCCAAAAATTAACTAGTTACATCCTCTAAAATATAAATGTGCTGCATATTTCCATTTCATTTTAACGGTAACTAAATCTCTTGACAAGGTTCACCAAGTCAAATTTAAGACTTTAAAAACACATTAAGAATGACATTTAAGACCTTTATCACATAAAAAAAAAGGAAATGCACAGTCAAAGTGAATTGCTTTGTTGCACAAAAAAAAGAAAAAAAAGGCTTTAAGCTCAAAGTCTTGAATTCAGTTTTTCAGGTCAACTATCACTAAACTCTCACTTCCCCAAAGATGAAGAATGAAATCTGTTTTCCATCGGTGGTACAATCTGAGAGAGACTCTCACCAACAACATGAGAGCTGATTGGCTGCAGTTTGAGTGTACTCTGACTCTTTCCTACATCTCAGCAACGTTATAGGTTGTCTATTCATGTATATGTCAGCACCATACCACTTTCACGTATCCATCGACGTACTTACACCTCACTTTGTGCCGGCTTTGAACTGCCTACTTAATCTGTACCTTTGTAGCCTATTGTACTCGGTTTTGTTTAAAATGATTTGAGACCTAGAACACAATACCTGACTAGTATTTAAGACTTTAAGGCCTACAATTGATTTTTAAAAATTGTATACTTAAGATGCAGTGAAAACCCTGTTAGATAGAGATTTGGACTGCAATTTCACCAACGATTAATTAGAAAAGAATTGGCAGATTAGTCAATAACATAATAGTGGCAGCCCTAATCACAACAAAATCAGTCAAACTTGCAGAGATGTAGTAATTTGACATGAGAAATCGTCACAACGAAGTAGAATTAAAACCAAACAGTTGAATGAATGTCATTTACAACTAGTCTCACTTTGCCAGACCCTCCTCTAGCTACTCAACACAGCATTTGGGGATGGGAGGAAAACGTGCTCTGGTTTATTGGCATTTCTTTAAACCAATCAGAATAGTCTTGGGCGGTGCTAAGCAATGGAGAAAAGCCACGGTGCCGCTGCAAAAAAAATAAAAAAAATAAAAGGCTCTGAAGGAACTAGTTTTGGTGGAACGTGTGTACGTTTAAAAGTTGGTAACCCAACACAAAGGAAGCCCAGGGCATAGCCATCCTAAATGGGGGAAATCCAGGTGATTATCTGGTGGCAACAGAGCAATCCCAGAAGTGGAACGTTGTGGATATAGACTATTTACAACACGCTTTCCATTTCATTATGCTAGTAAATAAAAAAAACAAGTGCATTCAGGTTTCTAAGTCATGATAAATCTTATAAATCAGATGCTGTGCCCTGCATGGTTTAGCCCCCCAGTAATGGCCCCAAGGGACTCTGGGAGGATGTAGGAATATGCAGGACGCCCGTCCTCACCGACCGGCAGCCGGGGACAGAGCTTTCTCTCCGACATTGTGGAACGGGACTGTACGTCTCGGCTCGAGAGCTACGCTCCCATACGCCACCAGGACAGAGCCAGGAGAGCAACCTCGCTGGATATCCATGTCGGATGTTACACTTAACATGATCACGACCACCTGAGTAATTTTGTCTATTGATGATCCGTTTCAGCACTACAACCAAGAAAGAACAGCAACTTTAAGATGCAGAAAACATGTTTCAACTTAAGACGTTCACAGGAACTCCCGTTTTAATGGCCAGGATTTGATTTTAATATTTGTCTAAAAACACTGGAAATGGGCCTTTTTTCACAGCAGACATGTTGACTTGTCATAGTAGGAAAAGCACAGCTGAAATTGATAACCTTAACGATGTCTCAATTCCATCAAGTGTCCCAGTAAGCTATTTCAGTGAGTCAGCATGTTCAATACCAGGGCCTCTCCTAAGAGGAATGCAGCCATCATTAATGGTTTTAAATACACCTGTGCTTTGCCTACTATGACACGTCAACATGTCTGCTGTGAAAAAAAGTCTATAAAAGGCCTTAAATGCCCAAAAACTTCTTAAATTAAGTAATATGAATTATTTGTCGATTATTAATTTACTGATTAAAAAAAATAAAAAATTCACAACAACTACGCTAGCCTAAAAATGTGATGTACAACATCCTATCACACAACCCTCATGTTCATTTCACTCAGGAGGGGTTCCTGAAACACAGCAGTAAAAAACAGGAAAATAAAAACAATATAAATGAAAATCTACAACATTATCCTGACAAAAATCCCAAACAAAACACGTGATTCTTGCGCCGCTCCAACAACAAGAAAAGACCCTTTTTCTCCTCACCTCCTGGGACGCTTCTGCTTATTCTTTGTGCGGCTTTTCCTGGTGGGTTTGGGAAGAATTCTCCTCTGAAAAAAAAAGCAACCATCTTATTAATTTCCAACCAGGATTCACAAACACTTAAACTGTTTTACGGTCCAAGTAATTCATGAACAACAATGATCCAGGGTCAGACTGATATTCTGGGTCAATACTGGATATAACCTGCCGATAGTCATGTTCCTCCTAGTTACACTCGACAGCTTCAATGTCGAAAACTTGCTTCTTTCTGCATTAAAAACATTTCAATAGAAAATGTCAGTTTCAGACACTTTCATCATCACCATGGATATAATTTTGGAGAGACACACACAGAAAAGTGATGATATTCTTTTATAAAACACGGCCAAATGATAAACTACTATGAACTTTAACAATAGTCTGCCTATGAACGCCCATATCAGTCAAACCCTGATGTCAAAATAATGTGCCCTGCATGGTTTAGCCCCCCAGTAATGGCCCCAAGGGACTCTGGGAGGATGTAGGAATATGCAGGACGCCCGTCCTCACCGACCAGCAGTCGGGGACAGAGCTTTCTCTCCGACATTGTGGAACGGGACTGTACGTCTCGGCTCGAGAGCTACGCTCCCATACGCCACCAGGACAGAGCCAGGAGAGCAACCTCGCTGGATACCCATGTCGGATCAAAACCAGTCAACACACACAAGACTCATTTCACATCGTCGCCATGCATCCTTCGTGTAGCAGGTCTGTTTTCATTTGTGCCAGATAGCTTCTTCTTGCCATGTTTTCATTGTGAGTAAATAAAACATCAAATGTGCACGTGGTGAGAATCCTTCAATCTCCAAAATTCAGAAACTAACTTTTAGTGCCAATGCATTTGAGATACTTCTGGACATTTTTAAAGCATGACAGGTAGGACAAATTCCTCAATACTCGAAGGAAACGTGCACAAGACAGCATGAACCCCCCGCCCCCCCACAGCATCAATCTCAAATCCAGAGATGGTTCAGACTTCCTGAAATGAGTTGGTGCAACACATGCAAAGAACTTGTTTGACTATCCAAATGTGTAGTGAAGCTGTAGCCAGGGTCCATACGCATTTTAACCAATACTTCATGACTTTTTGGCAAATTTCCATAACTATGTTTTCCTGAAAATGTCAGTTGACATAATACAATAATAAAAATCTGTTAAAGTTTACCCTCAGAGGTTTAACAATAAAATGAATGACAATGTATGTTGTTCATAGTGGGAGTCGTAATATCGCGCCCTGAATAGAATGGTGAGGTTAGGACGACGTGAAAATACATTTATTAATCACATATTATTATGCTGTTATATAAAAAAAAATATACAAGACTTTTCCCAAACTTTCTGGGTCTTTTTATATTTCCAAAACCTTTCCAGGCCTGAATTTGCATTTTTCAAATTCCATAACTTCTCCAGGTTTTTTCAAAACGTATGAACCCTGTGTAGTAAAGCCGAGAGAAAGAGCTCCAGTATGGACACAGCGCCCACTCCGGTTATACAAAGAGCAGTGTCCCCTGCAGATATCATCATCATCATCCTCACCTGTGCAATGAAGACCACGTGCTTTCCGCTGAACTTCTTCTCCAGCTCCCTCACCAGACGCACCTGAATCTTCTGGAAGGACTTCAGCTGAGGAACGGGAACGAAGATGATAATGGCTTTCCTGCTGCCACCAACCTCGATTTCCTAAAATAAAAACCCACACAGAACAACAAAGACTTACTTTGACAGAATGGAAAACACGCTGGAGACATCCCTCCTTTATAAACATGAAGCAAATGTCAGTGAAGTTTAAGTTTGACCTCTAAGAAAAAATCTATTCGAAATGTAGTCCTACATTTACAGATTTCACAACTTTTAAAGCTACTTTGGAAGACCATTTAGCTGAGATCATTGCAAAGACATGTTACCATACATACAAACCGTACTTATCATATGTGCCCTGCATGGTTTAGCCCCCCAGTAATGGCCCCAAGGGACTCTGGGAGGATGTAGGAATATGCAGGACGCCCGTCCTCACCGACCGGCAGTCGGGGACAGAGCTTTCTCTCCGACATTGTGGAACGGGACTGTACGTCTCGGCTCGAGAGCTACGCTCCCATACGCCACCAGGACAGAGCCAGGAGAGCAACCTCGCTGGATATCCATGTCGGATCAAAACCATTACATTCAAGAGACACCCACGTTTAATAAAGTGCGACTAGCAGCATAAAACAGCACTGCAGCGGTTGAGATTTCTTAGCTCTTTATGATCTTCAAAGACTAATACAATGTAGAGAGAAGAGATGGGGATGAGTGGAAACGTCCTCCTACCTTTGCTGCAGTGATGTTCAGCTCTCTCAGCTGAGCCTTCAGGTCGGAGTTCATCTCCAGCTCGAGCAGAGCCTGCAGGGAGACGAGTCAAGTCAGCATGGAATAGCTGTATTTATGCAACGCTCCCTGACACACGTACGACAACTGATCTAATTAAGACAGATTCTGTCCAAACGCTGTTTACATTCAGCTCACGTGACAGAAAAACCTGATTCCTTCTTAACACTGACATACAGTGGATTTCATCTGATATTGTTGTATGTATATTTTTCTATCCAGAAGATACATTTGTGTACATTTTACCGTTTGTCTCCAGCAATCCACATCTGACGCTTTGAAAACTTCAGTTGTTGGACTTAAAAGCGTTTCTATAACACTTTGATTATCACATTTTAAATTGCACACTGATTTAAGCTTTTTAAAAAGGTAAGCAGAATACCTGTCATGTGGCATTTAGTGTTCCAGGCTGACTCTACCATGCCTGATCATACAAATCAACGTGGTTCTAACTTTGAAAGGGACTTATTTAAGATAACCTCTGGATTCTCAACGTACCATGATCAATGATCGTTTACACTCCTCACTAACGCACATGCAGCTTGATATAAACTGCAATTAAGGTTTCAGATCACTTAAGCATGTATACTTGTCTTCTTCCATGGGAGGTCAGCAGTCTCACTCTTCACTAACTTATATGCAGCTTGGCGAACTACAACCGAGTAAAACAGATGATTAAATGATCAGAAACCATGTCTTCTTACCTGGGAGATCCCAGACTCGAACTCGTCTGGCTTTTCGCCATTGGGCTTCACTATTTTGGCGCTGGTACTGAACATGGCCTTTGTGTCTGAAAGATAAATAAAAGACACGTGGGGTTACATATTATATTGCATTGTATATATATATATATATATATATATCTTAACACACTTGATCTGACATGTCTCCTGGAGGAGCTCTATTAAGCCAGCATGTACATTGGCTAGGCTAAACGGCTAAATGCTAACCGGGAGCAGGTTGCTAAGTCGCAAGGATAGTCAATATATGGAACAGTTTGGGGCAAAATGTATTACCCTAAAACAAAACATACATCCACACTACACATACGAGTTCTATATATTAGTCTCCTTGCTTCTCTGGTATAAGTTAGCTGCTATCGGAACACATGCACGGCCTGCTAACTAACGTTACTCCCTGATACGAGAACACTATTCATAGGAGCTTCCCTACTACGCTTTATTTTGTCATATAAAACAGCCATCCGCCGCCACAAATAACATTATCTAACGTATCATAGCCTTACGATGTATACGGTAGGTATACACGAGAATTAAACAACATTAAAGCACATTTTAGTAGAGAAAAGCTAGTCCTGTGAAAAGTGGCACGACTAACCTCTGTCAACGACGGCCAAGGAAGAGGCCGGAACATCGCGAGAGTTGTATTAATCCAATGAGGGCGTCCCATCACGATATCGCGAGAGTTGTCAATGTCCACGCTCGGCATGATAAAAACATCGCGAGAGTATGCTGAGACCTGGTGTCTGTCAACCGTTGTCAACATTACTTTCTACTTTCTTGGTCTATTCTTTGTTGCTGCACTTTTCAGAATTTTCAGACATTTAACTCAGGACTTTTGAGACTACAGCAGAGGTTATACTGTTGTCATATTGATTATTAGGAGTACTTTTTTTCTAGCGTTTGTGTGTGTGTTTTTTTGTGATTCAGAGCAAGCAATCTAGCTAATAACATGATTAGCTAGCTAGTATTGGCATCCTTTCACCTTAACGTTAGCTACGTGCTGCTGAATTTGACCTACATTTTTTTACCGTTATATAGCGAAACACACATTGACCAGTCGGATTTGATTATATTTTATTGTGTTTTGAGTTAACGTCACGATGCTAGCCACTTCCGTTTCACGGCAGTTTCTTGGTAGACAGTGATGTTAAAACTGACTGGTCTTTTCAGAGCAGTAACGTTACGCAGAACCGTCTGCAGCGCCGCCGACGACATGGCGAAGGGCAAGTTCTTCTACGCTGTCAAGAAAGGCTTCAAACCTGGGGTGTACAGTTCATGGTGAGACTGTTTACATCTTACTGTCAGAACAATGTTTGTAAGAAAACCAAAGTCATTGGTCCAAATCCCGTTCATATATTCAGGGTTTTAATACCTCCTTCATGTTCAGCTAAACAACACACCAGCTAAAAGATACTTTTTAACGTTTTTTGTAACCACAGCAATCCACTTTTCAATTCGGCTAAGAGGCAATACACGATATTTTACTGATATTTCATTTTCTCCATCAAAACCTGATCGAAACACATACCCAGTGCTGGGCGGTGCTGGGCAGCGTTAACCACATCTATGTTAAACTATATGCCAAATTTATCAAAAGACCCTAATTCTTTTTTAAGGGTGTTAATATGTGTCTGATATGCATATGCTGCTGAAAAACAAGGAGATGTAAAATTACCAAATTATTATTTGAGGTTTGGTCCACCAAACTTGATTAGATGTTGTATTGGAAGATCAGTATTAGATAACAAAGAGCTGTGTAACTGCACTGGGATCACATCACAATATCTGTGCTAATTAATGTTCAGCTCTGCATCTGACAGAGAAACTGTCAAGTAGAGAATACATGAGATTTGGGAAATTTGCACAATTTCTGGAATTGTTGATCATTAGTTTCCTCCTTATTTATTTTTACTGTGGGTTAGGGATGAATGTAAGAGCCAGGTGGACAAATTTCCAGCCGCCTCTTTCAAGAAGTTTGCATCAGAGAAAGATGCCTGGGCGTTCTTCAGAGGAGTCGATCCTGCTGCAGTACCAGAAGTGAATAAAGGTAAACTGGTCCAGACAAATGTGAAGCTGTTCTTCTTTTCTGCACAATCCCTAAAAAGCTAAATTATCCTGACGAGGCTTGATCAGGGGCTGATCTGAGCACGCCCCGTCGACACTAAAAAATGTAGTTTTGATCCCAGAAGTGAATCCATCAACAGTCCCCCTTAAGCTCTGATCCTGGACTGTATATTGAGTATCACGGTCCTGCATTCATGTGTTTTTTCTTTTTTTTTTGTTACTTATGTCAATTTACACCTGCTCGACGTAATTCTTCCCCACCCAGTTTATAGGTCGCTAAGATTTTCTACTATCTGGCAAGTCTGTACTTTAAACATTCTTCTCCTAAAAACAATTTTTTATGAGCAGATCTGTGACTGAAATGTCCTGTGTGTGTGTGTGTGTGTGTGTGTGTGTGTGTGTGTGTGTGTGTGTGTGTGTGTGTGTGTGTGTGTGTGTGTGTGTGTGTGTGTGTGTGTGTGTGTGTGTGTGTGTGTGTGTGTGTGTGTGTGTGTGTGTGTGTGTGTGTGTGTGTGTGTGTGTGTGTGTGTGTGTGTGTGTGTGTGTGTGTGTGTGTGTGTGTGTGTGTGTGTGTGTGTAATACATTCATAAAATCACTAAAATGACACTTTGCAAATAATTTCTTTAAGTTGCCAAGAATGACAATTTGTGGTTTTCGGCTTTCAGTGCCTCAGTGTGTTGAGTCGGCCGTCGCTCTGCTTCCTAAAAGAGGCCCGGAGCCTCTGGAGTACATCCCTCTCGGTAAGAAGAGATGTCACTCAGATGAGGACGTGGGGTCCCCTCCCAAGCGAGTCAAACAGTCAGAAAGCTCGTCTTCAGAAAGCACGGACGGATTCACATACATGGGTAAGATGCTCAAACGTCTGCAGAAATAAGAAAAATGTGAAGTGAGTTTTTACTCAGTTCTTTGTCAAACTTGCATTAAAGGAACACGCCGACTTATTGGGACTTTGTCTTATTCACTGTATCCCCCAGAGTTAGATAAGTCCATACCCTTCTCATCTCCGTGCGTGTTGTATCTCTGTCTGACGGTTCCACCGGTAGCTTAGCCTAGCACAGATCCTGAAGGTAACTGGTTCCATCTAGCCTACTGCTCCGAATAAGTGACAAAATAACTCCAACATGTTCCTATTTACATGTTGTGATTTGTATAGTCACAGTGTGTGCAAATAACAAGGTCACATGAGACACAGCCATCTTCTAACCGTATTCAAACTGGGAACTATATTCTCAGAAGGTGAAGCACTGCTACTTCTGCTACTTGGGCAGAGCGATATGCTCACAGCACCTGAGAAGCCCCGAGCAGAGAGTAGCAGCGCTTCACCTTCTGAGAATATAGTTCCCAGTTTGAATACGGTTAGAAGATGGCTGTGTCTCATGTGACCTTATTTGCACACGCTGTGACTATACAAATCACAACATGTAAATAGGAACATGTTGGTGTTATTTTGCATTACAATATATAGGTACAATATTTTTTGATTAAAATCGTAGGTAGATGATCTGTAAGCTGATTCTCTTAGTTTCTAGTCAACACATACTGTTACAAGTTCAAATGGAGGAAATAGGGAGATTCACTAAAACTCACTTCAGTGTCACTCAGAGCTGTTGTCCCTCTGTCCAGGTGATGCTGTGGTCGTTTACACAGACGGTTGCTGCTCCAACAACGGACAGAAAGGCGCCAGAGCGGGAATCGGAGTGTACTGGGGTCGCAACCACCCACTGTAAGAAAACACACGCACGCACGCACGCACGCACGCACGCACACACACACACACACACACACACACACATTCTTTGTGGGGACCCATCATTGACATCATGCATTCCGTCGCCCCTTACCCTAACCTTAACCATCACAACTAAATGCCTAACCTTAACCCTTACCCTCACCCTAACCATAACCTAATTCTAACCCTAATCCTAAAACCAAGTCTTAACCCTCAAACAGACCTTTAACCTTGTGGGGTCCAGCATTTTGGCCCCACAAGGCTGTCCGGACCCCACAAGTATACTGTATTCCCGGTTTTTGGACCCCATGAATATAGTTAAACAAGAACACACACACACACACACACACACACACACACACACACACACACACACACACACACACACACTACAAGTCACATTTTAGCTTCTAAACTGTATAAAATAACCAAAATGAAGAAATTAATACATTAATTTGTCACCTTCATTGCTGCTTTCCTGCAGAAATGTCGCAGAGCGACTTCACGGAAGACAAACCAACCAGCGTGCAGAAATACAGGCATGTACCATATTTTTGGAAACATTTTAATTGTCATACACCAACAAGGATACAACAGTGTTTTTAAATGTATCTTGGCTGTTTGTTTGTGTGAACCAGGCAGCCTGCAGAGCGCTGGAACTAGCCAAAGAGAATGACATAAAGAAGCTGGTTCTCTACACCGATAGCAAGTTCACAATCAACGGTGAGTCCGAATAAGAAAACCGACGCTTTCTGAACATGAAACGTGCCGGGTTGAACTCTGTCCAGGACTCTTAATTCCACATATAGTAGTAGACGTTTGGTGTGCAGTGTGGCGTGTGTTTTGCTGCAGGTGTGACCAGCTGGGTGAAGAACTGGAAGCTGAACGGCTGGCGGCTGAAATCCGGAGGCCAGATCACAAACAAAGACGACTTTGTGAAGCTGGACCGACTGAACGCAGAGCTGGAGGTGGTCTGGGTAAATATCAGCCTGCACCACTTCACCCTGAACACAGTCCCTGGCTTTCTTACATTTAGTTCCAGACTCAGTCTAGTTGTTGTTGTTACTTTTTTAAAATCAATGATTTTAGAGCAGTGTTTATCAAATGGGGGTATGTGTCCCCCTAGGGGTACTTTGGAGGACTGCAGGGGGGTATGTGACATTTTTTGCAAAATGTTTTTCAGTTCCAAGGCTTATTTTGACCTATTCTTGCCTTTCTTCCTTACTTTTTTCCTACTGTCTTTTTTTTCTTTTTTTTCTTTGAAGTTTGTCTTTTTTCATAGATTTATTTTCTGCTTTTTTTCAAAGTTTTCTTGGTTTTTGGAATTTTATTTTTTCTAAGCATTAAACAATATTTAAGTGCCGAGTCAGATACATCAGTGCTTTCAGAAAAATCATTACGACTTGAATAATGACACCAACGCCATTTTATAAACCCAAATTCTGACTCCCCATGAAGCTGTAGCTGTGACCAAGAGGTCAAAGGGCACCAGCAAACGCAACATCTGATTGGTGCTGACCCTCTAGGACGGGGGGTGGGGGGTCGGGTCAAACTCAGGTTCACGAAGGGCCAAACTGGAAAATAAGAATCTCATCCAGGGCCAGACATGTAGAGTTTATGGACATGTTTTTATTTTATTGAATAAGTAAAATATCTTTGACTGTATTATTGCACGTTGCTATTTTTAGAGACATTTGTCGTCATTTGTGTAGCTTTTTTTGAAATTGTTTTTTGTATTGTGTAATACATTATGTAAATGTGTTATTTTTTTTTTTTTTTACACGCGTCTGACGTTCTCACGGTAACATGGCACGTGGCGATGTGCCGTGTGTATGTTTACATCCGGCTGTATACAGCGTAGACATACACTTGGAAAGCTCAAAATGCGTACAGATAACACGCCATTTGGCTTTAGGAAAGTGGCGTGTATGTTTAGGCAAAGTCATGATGCCACGTTGAGGATAGAGGCAGAGATGGAAAAAAACTGGAGTTTATAACAACCAAATGACTTTACTGGTCAGAAAATGATCGTCTCCTCTCTTTCCTCATCCTCCTCCAGATGCATATTCCAGGTCACGCCGGCTACAGAGGCAACGAGGAGGCCGACAGACTGTCGAGAGAAGGAGCAGTGAAGCCTCTATAGCAGCAGCGGCAGACAGACGATGACAGTTTGAGAGATCTGCTGCAGGACTGGTCATGTGTTCTCTGCTTTGATACAGAGGTTGTTTGTGACTGAACTGAAACTGGAAGAGGGAAGTCTGAGGGGTTTTTTTTCTGTTTAAATGTTAATTTTAATTATGTGTTTTTAGCTCTGAATAAAGTTTCCGTTTCAACCGGCTGTTTTTGTATTTTTTGACGCAGCGTGAAGTCAAAGTCGATCAGTACGAGGTTTCCTCTGAGGATTGTTGTTTGGTTTTTTTCTTTTGAGGAAAGAAGATGAAGACGAGGAAGACAGTAAAGGAGAGTAGGGATGAAAGAGAGGGGCAAAACGGATGAGAAAAGCAGCATTAGAGGTGAGGAGGAGCAGGGAGGGAGAGGGGAGGAAGGATAAGGAGGTAGACAAGGAGACTTACTTACTTCTTACCTAGTCCTCATGGCCCCCTTGGGAGCATAGGGCGTCCACCATGGAGCTCCACCGTACTCTCCTCTGCGCGCGTGCGTGTGTGTGTGTGTGTGTGTGTTCCTGGTTCACGCGTCTCTGTTCGATATATTGTTGGGCCACCAAAATCCTCACAAGGACAAGACAAGGAGACTAGAATGCTCAAAAAGAGAAGAAAACAAGTTTGATTAGAAATGCAGAAATGATTGAGTCTTGCTGTAAAACAAAGTGTCCAGCAGGAGGAGCTCTGGGTCCCAGTTTAATCCCAGACAAAGGAGATTTTTTTTTTTTTTTTTTTAGGGTCGGTTTGAATACTCTTTGACACATTTGATGCATATTGTTTCATACACATGACTGCTTTGGGAATATAGTTTTTCAAAGTACATTTAATAAAGTTTAGTACCTTGCAACTCAGTTGAGAGTGAAGGCGTATGGAACCCAGATCACGAAATTAAAGTGGGAGATGTGTGCTCCCAGTCTGACTATAAACCAGTAAACATGATCACATTAAGTTGTTCTGTATGGCCTGCCCATACATGCATTTAATATTATGTCATCTGTAATGGAGTTCTTTATTTTTTTTCAAACTGGGAAATATGTCTGAGAATATTCCAACCTACGCAAATTCCTTGTTTCAGTTATTTCCAAAAACAAAGTTTTGTTCATTCTTTCACTTTTTTATAAGGATCTTTAAACAAATTGATTTTTTTTTTTAAACTGGATAAATATAGTATTCTTACTGCACTGACTCACTTGTTTAAGTGAAAATACGTTTTTTTTTATGATGCAATTGTGTATAGAAATGTCAAATGATTTGAAGATAAGTTTATAAAGTAGTTAACATTTGCTTAACCTCACAAGCTCAACCAACTATAACAGTAAAAAGTTACACATTGTTGCATAGATAATAATCCTATAATATAGTAAATATACGTATAATACAAATTCATCAAAACAAGCAAGCATGAGTAATGAGTATTAGCATTGATACTTAAAGTGCTCATATTATGCTTTTTGTCTTTTTCCCTTTTCTTTATTGTGTTATGTATCTTTTTGTGCATGTTATAGGTTTACAAAGTGAAAAAGCCCAAAGTCCCCCCCAAAGGGACTTACCATCTCCAACAGAAAACACTTCACAAACTGCTCCAAACAGCTCTATTGTAGTCCAGCCTTTACTTCAGAGACAAACGTGGTCACTTTGGAACACACGTTATAATGCTCGCCTAGCTGCTAGCATGGCACGCCCTCATACTCTGCTTCTGACTGGCTAGTAGTCCTTACCTAGGTACTGTCAGGGCACGCCCTCATACTCTGCTTCTGACTGGCTAGTAGTCCTTACCTAGGTACTGTCAGGGCACGCCCTCATACTCTGCTTCTGACTGGCTAGTAGTCCTTACCTAGCTACTGTCAGGGCACGCCCTCATACTCTGCTTCTGACTGGCTAGTAGTCCTTACCTAGGTACTGTCAGGGCACGCCCTCATACTCTGCTTCTGACTGGCTAGTAGTCCTTACCTAGTTACTGTCAGGACACGCCCTCATACTCTGCTTCTGACTGGCTAGTAGTCCTTACCTAGGTACTGTTAGGGCACGCCCTCATACTCTGCTTCTGACTGGCTAGTAGTCCTTACCTAGTTACTGTCAGGACACGCCCTCATACTCTGCTTCTGACTGGCTACTAGTCCTTACCTAGGTACTGTCAGGGCACGCCCTCATACTCTGCTTCTGACTGGCTAGTAGTCCTTACCTAGGTACTGTCAGGGCACGCCCTCATACTCTGCTTCTGACTGGCTAGTAGTCCTTACCTAGTTACTGTCAGGGCACGCCCTCATACTCTGCTCCTGACTGGCTAGTAGTCCTTACCTAGTTACTGTCAGGGCACGCCCTCATACTCTACTTCTGACTGGCTAGTAGTCCTTACCTAGTTACTGTCAGGGCACGCCCTCATACTCTACTTCTGACTGGCTAGTAGTCCTTACCTAGCTACTGAGCATGTGCGACTCCCAACAAAGATGGAACAGAAGTGAGAGGTCTCACTCTGTAGCTAAAACAGAGAGCTCAACACACAGGGTGAAAAGAGGAGCTGCAGCAATGTGAAGTACAACAAAAATATGGTGTTTTTTGAAAATTAAACCATGTAAACCTATTCTGATATAACCTCTAAATACAATTATGAACCTGAAAATGAGCATAATATGAGCACTTTAAAGTAGGGCTGTGCATCTAATAGAATTCCGCTCGTGATTTTGGCTCCTAATGATCATAAAAACAATGTAATCGAGATAAAGGATCATTTTGTAAATTACGTTTTGCAAGTAAGCTCTTATTTTGTTTTGTGTTCTGAAGGGGAACTCAAACAGCTCTAAGGGGAATTTCACAGTTCAAGGTGTTTTTACCGTTTCATCTTTCCAAAAGTCAATCAGTAATTGTGTTAATTAATCGAGATTTCAATATAGACCCAAATAGTGATTATGATTTTGTCCATACATTTTGCTGACAGCACTTTTGAGTGCAGGATTTTAACTTGTAATTGAGAATTTTTACACTGTTGAATTGCTACTTTTACTTTACTTAAAGCTATAGTGCGTAGTTTCTCGCCCCCGTGAGGAATTCTAAGTAATGACAACAAAACTGTCGGCACGTCCACATGATACAAGCCTTCTGTGATCGGCAATGGCTTGAATGTAATGGACGTTCATTAATATTAAAAAGTTACGCACTAAAGCTTTAAGTATCTGAGTACGTCATCCACCCATGCTTCTCGTCTCCCTCCCTCCTACCGTACGTGTTCGTAAAACATAATCAGCTTTGTTTCTGCTGATGGAAACAAAGCTGGAAAATGGAAATTTGACTCACCCCCTCCTCCCTCGCTCCCTTCCTCCTCCTACTCCATGCTCCTGCGGCCGGTCGGTGTCGGTGTAGGAACCGCCAGGATGGAGGCTTGGGGTTCTTTGCTCTGACCCCAACCGCTGCCTAGCGGCGAGCGTGGGGTGCCACGACCCCGCCAGAGGCAGCCCAGTCTGAGAAAGAGCCTCTCGGAGGTCAAAGGTCGCCCTGCAGCAGCTTCACCTCCCAGCCGAGCCTCGTTAGCACTCCTCCTCAGCACACACACACACACACACACACACACACATTTCTCCTCAGCAGACCGAGCTCTGGCATTGGTCCACCGCTGCCCTGCTGGAGGGGAAGAAGACCGAGCAAACTGTAAAGAAACTTAACAAACCAGACATTAGAAACATCCTGCTCGCACTTCAGTTAGAGGTTTTGTCAATTTTTAGACCAACGGTGTTTAAAATGAACCTGAATGTTCTGCCGGGGTTGAAGAACTCTGACACCACTGAGCGGAGGATGTTTAGCTAAAAGTTCTCGCAGAGCTAATGGGGAAGAAAGAGAACTTGATGCAGACATTCAGCAGCTTGACAGGAAATGAACTCAGACCACGGCTGGTGTTGGAGCCAAGAAGCTAAAGTCCAAGTCGAGTCCCACGAAGTTAGAGATTGCACCCGAGTCCTGGTCGTGTTCGGTCTCTGAGGTCCTGTCTTAGCTGCTGCGGCCCTGCCTGAGGTAATGTCCAGATTGATGAGTTTATGTCTAAGTCACAGAGCGTCCAAGTCATTGACGTCATGTCTAAGACGCCATGTTGATTTCCATCGTCAAGGTCAATTGCCAAAGCCACATACATCAGGGTTTCCCCCAGAAAAGTTGCTAGGCCCGGTGGCAAGTGTCTTTTTTCGACGAGGGCCCGGCTAGGGCCGGTCCCAGACTGATGGCAGCATTAATATAGAGCCAAATAGTTTCAGTGAAAAGCTAACTGGAGGTTTCAAAATATGACCTAACGCCTAAGTTCCCAACCGCCCCACTGTAACTGTAGTTTAAAAAACGTCTTAAAGATACATTTACACCCCCCCCCCCCCTCCCAATGGCTTAGGCCCTGTGTGGGACAACTTAGGCCCGGTGGGCCACCAGGCTTCCAATACACTGGGAGAAACCCTGCAACAACTACTGTTTTTAAAGTGGCAAAGAAGAACTGATTTCCGTTTGGTCGGCTAGCGGTTGTTAGCAAACGGCCATTTCATCAGAGTGAAATCATTCAGGTGAATCATTGGTGAAAAATAAATAAATTGATTCTAGGGAAAAGAATCAAAACAATCACGATTCGTACGATTTTTGATTCCCCCCCCCCCCCAACCACTGACGCTTTGGTTTGTTTCCTTTCATTATCAGAGCACATCTGGCAATAACCACGTTGCTCCTGCTCTCCTTTATTTCCTCCTCCAATGTCGCTTCCTTTCTGATCCGGCATCAAGGACAAATACGATAAGCACTCAGCGTCGACGGAGGAGTCGCAGTCAAAAGATGTCTGTTTCCATGACGGCTATCTGTTTCCATGACAGCTGTCTGCATCTGAGACAAACGTGGTCACCAACTTCTCCACCTTCTCCGCTACCAACATGATGTTTGATATGATGGAGAAAAAAAAGAGGGTCTCTTCAAGGGCTTTTTGTGTTTTTGGTTAAGGGTGCTGGTTATCTGGCTCAAAGAACTCTCTGATTTAAATGAGGATTGTCACTCCCACTAGAACCTGATTCTTCACTCCAACTTAGGAATACTTGGAATTGATGGTGGTGGTAAATATTTATGAAAAAGGACAAGTTTGTGAACGTGCAACACAGATTTTGATAATGAACAACTAAACACAGTACACACTGGACCTTTAAGTACACACAGGGCCGGCCCTAGACTCTTGGGGGCCCTAAGCAGGATTTGGTTTGGGGACTCTCCACATTGTAATATGTTGCAACCCGGTCTCACGCCAGTTCGTAAATAGTCACGTTATTTTTATTTATTGATACGTGTACAGGTCACGATTTTCTCGTTTATTTTGTGTACAAGTCACGATTTTCGACCGTTACCATTTCATGAACTGCCACGGGGAAATTAAACGCCACACGCCGGCGACAACAACAGGACGGACCGACGGACCGCCACACAGCCACAACGGGGAAATTAAACGCCACACGCCGGCGACAACAACAGGACGGACCGACGGACCGCCACACAGCCACAACGGGGAAATTAAACGCCACACGCCGGCGACAACAACAGGACGGACCGCCACACGGGGATGCAGTCCCCGGGCGCAGGGACACGATCCACGGTCTCTGTGGCACGCAACAATGGGCACATGAAACGCCACAACAACGGGACGATTAAGGTTAGGTAAAAAAAGAACTGGGAAAGGAACCGTCACACGCCGGACACGCCGACAACAACGGGACGGTTGAGGTTACGAAGAGAACTGCAAATGCAGGATTTTCACCCCGGTCTCCGGCGTGTTTGACCTATCCACCACCCCGACCAACCTCCCTACGCAGATTTTCTGCTTTTCATAAGTACTCCCTACCGTGATCATGAAATATGCTTCCCATTCAATTAAAATTCGTAATCACTACACGAAAAAAAACAACATATTTGTGTCCTGTTCACAAATAAACAGATTCAATAACGTGACCATTTCACGAACTTCCATGAGACTGGGCTGCATGTTGCCACTGCACTTGGCACTAAACCAACTTTTGCATTGTAAATATTAGTTTAAGCACTCATAATATAAAAAATACACATTTAAAGACTAATGTGAGACCTATTAGCAGCAACACTATCTTTAAATAGACTGGCTCTGTTATGAGCTCTATTGTGGGACATTTCAAGCGCTCTTGGAGGCCCTCTGGTAGCCACGGGGCCATAAGCAGCCGCTTAGTTCGCTTATGGGTCGGGCAACATCCATGTACCCCTGAAAGACTGCTACTGCCGGCCAACACACATACAAACACAAAATGTTTTTGTGGATGGATGAAGCTGAGAGAGTTTTCAGAATCGTATCAGCTTAAAAGATACCGAAAGGTGAAGTTTGAATCAATTGGTAATGATTTTAACGTCAGTCAGTCTTGAGATAGGGCACATCTTGGTGGAGGTCTGCGCTCTCCGATGGCCTTCCTAGTTTATTATATTTTTATACAATACATACAACATAAAGCAAGATTAGTTTGTTTCTAAGAAAACATTTTAGGCGAAAAATAAGCCGCAGTTGTTGCATCTGTCTCTGTTTTAGATGGTCTTTATTTTATGATTTGCCTAAAGTAGCCTGGATTCAACTTTATGCAAATGAAAGGTGTTAGAGAACTGTCCCCGTCTTGTAACTACGCAATAACCTTAAATAATGGCTGCATTCCATTCAGGTGTACAGAGTCCTTGTCTTAACCCTCCTAAATGTCAAATTTGACCCGTTTTCAAAGTTTTTCATTTCAGAAACATGGGATTATTTGAACCAAATTGCAGAAAAATAACATGGATGGTTCCATACAACGTTCTTCGCAGGTAGTTCATTGTAGTTTCAAAACAGTGACTAAACTTTGACACTGTGATTATCCATTAACATATGTTCCTCTGATCTAAACAAAATAATTCATAATTTCATTTTTTTTAACAAAAAAATGTGGCTAAATTTCATATAAATGAGGTTTGTTGACCATGAATTCCCAAAACCAGTGTAAAACTAGTGGTAATATGTTGGTGTTAGCGTTGTATATATTAGTGGTAGTAAAGAAAAGCTCGAAAAATGTCATAAAAAGCATTTAAAACATTAAAGAATTTCAGTCATTTTTAACTTTGACCCGCAGGGAGGACAAGAACAAGTTGCATGGTCAGCAGTAAGACCAAGTTAAACACTACACAAAGGTTAATGACACACTATGATTAATGTTATTAGTTACAATGTTTTTTTTCCTGCTGTGACAAGTCAAAATGTCTGCAATAAAAGGCCTACTGAAGGCTTTCGAGCAGGCAGTGAGTGTTAACTTCTTGTTTTTGGTCCGTAGTACAGTTCCTGTTTTCACGGTTGAGTACATTTACGTACGTGCAGACCTCAGCCCTGGCCCCCGGTCCCCGGCCCCCGGCCACCGGCTCCCGGCTCCCGGCTCACGGCCCCCGGCCCCCGGCCCCCAGCTCCCGGCTCCCGGCCCCCGGCCCCCAGCTCCCAGCTCCCGGCCCCCGACTCCCAGCCCGAGGTGAGGCCAAGGTCTGCAGGGTGGAGGTGCTGCAGTGCCATCCATCAGCTGCCAGAGCTCTAATTATGCAGCAGAGTCCTAACCAAGCGTGAGATGTCATTACACAGATGGAGCTCCAGAGGAGAGAGTCTGTTTGTCCGTGTGTCTGTCACTCTGCATCAGTGTTCATTTGTGTGTGTGTGTGTGTGTGTGTGTGTGTGTGTGTGTGTGTGTGTGTGTGTGTGTGTGTGTGTGTGTGTGTGTGTGTACATTCATTATCTGAGGCAGTGTAGCTAGAAGAAGCAAAAATGTCTCAGGACAAAGTCATGAATGCTTCCTGATTCTGATTCTGTCGATGTGTACAGTTTGGAAAGTTCAAACCTTTTTAAACAATGAGCCATAACTGGTTTGATGCATCTAATACTGTGTGGAAAAGGAGAGCTACCTAAGTCAACGCATTCTCATGAACGGGTTCATGTGATATCGTGCAAAAATGTATGCACAACAATTCGTATAATATCTTACGAAATTACAGCAACCGCCGGCCGGTCACGTGACAGTAATTTTAGCGGTCTTTACAGTTAAGTTTAGCTGAAAAAAGGTGACTGTGAGCTGGGAACAAGAGTACCGTGAGGTGACGGTCCTTTCAGCGGGCGATGCAGTTTAGTTTATATGTGATATCGTACGAAAACTTATGCACAACAATTTGTATGTCATACAGAAATATAAAGTTAAGTTTAGTGGTCTTTACAGGCCCTGACACACCAACCCAACGGCCGACCGTCGGCAGAAAAGTGCCTCGGAACACACCGAAGTGACGCCGACTTGAGCGTACATTCTGCGTGCGCGAGACGTAATACTCTGTCTCCATAACAGCAGGCAGCGCTAATCTGTATTGTCGCCCAAAAAATGAAAACTGGAAATGACGAACGCGTCACATGGGTCTGGCTTCTCCAGCCGAACATAATGGAGGCTCGTTCGGAATACGATTTCATATTTTACTAAAATAGTTCACCGAAATGTGTTTCTGAAAACATTTTAAGAGAGAAATAGGCCGTGCAGTTGCTGAATCTGTCTTCATTTCAGATCGACAAAGGTCAGGTTAAAAGATTTTCTTCAGATTTTGAGAGGCGTTCGTCGCTCATCCTGCTCGTCATTAGCATTTCTTTAAACCAATCACAATCGTCATGGGCGGCGCTAAGCTCCGCACAGAGCCGCTGCAAAATAGCCTCTGGAAGGAACTTGTTTTGGTGGAACATGTGTACGTTCAAAAGTAGTTTTAGTCGTGCAACAGAAAACTCAGATTGGACAGATAGTCTAGCTAGCTGTCTGGATTTACCCTGCAGAGATCTGAGGAGCAGTTAACCATAGTCCTCAGAAATCCACCGGAGGTTAGAACGCCAACACAAAGAAAGAGGAAGGAGAAGGACATCGGCGAAAAGACATGCATCCGGCAGAATTTCCTGCAGCACCGGAGCAATCCCAGAAGTGGAACGTCGAGGATATAGACTAACTCTTTCGTAGCTATATGTGCGAATGGTTCATAAGAACAGCCTGCCTTAGTACCGTTTTCTGTGCATTAGAGACGTGTTTTATTTTGATCACAGTTCAGGATGCAGACTGATGTCATGAAGTGGCGTATGTACGACACGCCAATTCGTATACCATTTTTGGCGTGTTATCAAGACGCATACTCGTTTTTTAGCGTGTTTATCAACACCGTTTGGCCTCCATTGACTTACATTACCTTGCAATTGCGTGTGAAATGACGACGTAGCGAGTAGTATGAAAGGGCGAAAATCCGAGTGTAGGGAGGTTGGTCTGGGGGGAGGATGGGTCAAACACAGGACTTTCACCCAGGAGATGGGGATCGCCTCCCACGTGTGACTTTGTGTCCGCAGGTGATGTTTCCTTTCCACGTTTGTTTTAACACGCCACATGGCTTTAGAAAGTGCCACGTGGCGTGTGTGTTTACGCTGTGACGTTGTAGACCGCTGTCTGCTGTATACAGCGTAGACATACACGCGGATAGCTCAAAATGCGTACAGATAACACACCACTTGGCTTAAGAAAGTGGTGTGTATGTTTATGTTGCAGGATGTGTGCCTCAACAGACAGAAAGTCCAGAGGAGATCTGACCAGATGCTGCAGCAGAAGCCAAATAGAAGTCTTTGTGTCAGAATTATCATAAAATACAGTTTACATCAGAGGGAAACACTCAGCGGACTACAGCATCAAACACCACAGCCCCACCTCCACCTCCTTACTAAAACTGACACATAAACTCGGTCTAATTGCTGCTTTCAGTGTTTGAACTCTGCACCACGAGCGCCCGCCATCCTCATTATGAGGAGAGGTGAATGGTGGGAAGAATCGGCGGGTGGTTGGACAGCCCCACTGTGAGCGCTGATGTTTCAGAAGGCAGGAAACCGGAGACGAAAGACAGGACAGACGTGATGGAAGGGAGAGAGAGAGAGAGAGAGAGAGAGAGAGAGAGAGAGAAAAAAAAAAGAAGAGAATGAGGAGAGAGACGGCGAGGGAAGGGAGCGAGGAGAAAAGAAGGAAGACCATGAGGGAATCGGAGGACATTTCAGGAAACATTAGAAGCAAAAGATAGACATAAACAAAATGAAGAGGAGGAGGAGGAGATGGAGAAAAAAAGTGGGAAGACGAACAGGAGGAGAACGTAAGGTGGTCGAGGGAATGGAAGCAAGATGAATGATGGAGACAGATGGAGAAGAAGAGGAGAAGGGAGAATCAGCAGGAAGTGAAATGAGGAACATCTGTGGAAGACAATGACAAATAAAGATGGAGAGTGAGAGCAAGAGTTGGAAATTAAAATCCCCATGCCTTAAAAAATCAATCATGTTTTTGTTTTTGTCAGAGCTTCACTTTTGAGCAAAATAGAAATTTTCAGCATATCAAACACTTCATTTTCTGCAATCTCAGACTGATGTCATGAAGTGGCGTATGTATGACACGCCAATTTGTATGCCATTATTGGCGTGTTATCAAGACGCATACTTGCTTTTTAGAGTGCTTATCAACGCAACACGTTCTCACGCCACGTGGCTTTAGAAAGTGGCGTGTGTGTTTACGTGATAACACGCCACGTGGCTTTAGAAAGTGGCGTGTATGTTTATGCTGAAGTCAAGATATCACGTTGGCATTCTGGTGAATTTTTCGCCAACAATTTGAGCCTCTTGTGCATCAAATTGTGGTGCAAATGTCTTTATTTATGTAAAGAAATTATAATAGGTTTTTATAAAAAATAGGGTTACACTGGCCAGTTGTATTGTAGTACATTTACCACTGAAATGTAGCCCAAAAGTGCAGTACTTGAGTGAATGTACTTGCTCTGCTCTCAGTCCTGAATGTATGTGGGAGAAATGGGACACTGTGGTGCTGCGAGCTGCCTGCTGGCTGTTAAAATGCTGCTCAGGTCTGCAGCAGGCAGAGCTCCAGTGAGGCAGACTTGAATCCTAAACACACATCCTGCCTCAACAGAATACGTCTTCATCCACACGTTTACACTGTTGGAGGCGTCACAGGGTTGTGTCTCAGCATCAATAAATCATCACAGACATATTAAGTAAAGACAGAATCTGGATCAGATTTGAAGGGAATATGTGCCGTTTGATCCTCATCAGCGAGGGAAAAAGGGGGCTGATGGGAAATGTGGTCTCTGTTTGACGAAACCCCAAACAATGACGGGCGAACATAGCGTGTGCTTCTGCCGTATCACTTGATTACAGCGAGCCAAAGTGAAGCCCTCTGAGATCTGCCACAGGCCAATGAGCATCTGCATATTTCTACATAAATTAGCTTGTTTCTTTGGCTCATTTCTTCACTCTGGTATCATATCTTTCACATCGTTTGCTCCAGGGGAAGCGGAGCTCCCTCTGTGATTCAGTCCGCAGTTCATAGGAGGACTCATTATTACGTGGGCGTGTCGTAATTGACTAAGACAACAAAAGAAATATCTACAAAGAATCCCTATTTAGTGCCAGAAAATGTCAGTCTTTCCACACAAAACTGACTTTGATGTGATGACTTTTGCAGGACTATTGATTTTTTATTTATTATGGCTTTCTGCTGGACTTATTTTTGTTGGTCAAATGAGTCAAAACAAACTTTATTCCTTCTTCAGAAACACCCAATCTCATAAATCCTTTATCAAAACAGATTTTTTTGTGTGTGTGTTGCTGTTGTGTCTGAGGCTTTGTTGAAAAACTCAATATGGGAAAAAAAGAAGAAAACATCGAACAGCCAAGGTGTGGATTTAAATAAATAAAATATCTTCTGCTACGTTTCCCCCTCTCATTCCCCCTGCTCTGGCGTTCCCCCCTCTCATTCCCCCTGCTCTGGCGTCTGCCCCTCTCATTCCCCCTACTCTTGTGTTTCCCCCTCTCATTCCCCCTGCTCTGGCGTCTCCCCCTCTCATTCCCCTTGCTCTGCTATGGTGTTTCCCCCTCTCATTCCCCCTGCTCTGGCTTCTCCACCTCTCATTCCCCCTGCTCTGCTCTGGCGTTTCCCCCTCTCATTCCCCCTGCTCTGGCGTTTCCCCCTCTCATTCCCCCTGCTCTGGCGTTTCCCCCTCTCATTCCCCCTGCTCTGGCGTTTCCCTCTCTCATTCCCCCTACTCTTGCGTTTCCCTCTCTCATTCCCCCTGCTCTGGCGTTTCCCTCTCTCATTCCCCCTGCTCTGGCGTTTCCCCCTCTCATTCCCCCTGCTCTGGCGTTTCCGAGCCCCTAAACCGGCGACATTTGAAAACCCTTCTGACCCGTTTTGGTTTGGAGTCTGCCGGGTTGTGTTGCCGTCTCAACGGCCGCAAACGGAGACCTTTGGCAACTCCGACACGTGTCACCACCTGATTGGGTCTTATCGGTCACGACACATCGTTCTCTTTGACTAATCTACTAACGTTACCATGGCAACTACCAGCAACGGGCGGAGCATACATACTGCCTCCTGTTTATGCCCAGTATACCAGAATGTTGATGAGATATTTTGGTTTGGGCGTGTTAGTTTAAACAGAGATTAGTTCTTCTACTGGAGCTAAAAACATTTGTGTGCACGGAGATCGCTTTGGGTTCAAAACTCAAAAATATTTAAATGAATTTGGTTGGATCCGGTGTGCTCACGTTGGAATAGGTGTAAGCAGCCATTAACATGAAACCATAAAATACCATAACATGAAGACTTTTTCAACAGCTTCTCTCGTCTACATTTTGGCAGCTAGACAATCGAGACTGCCCTCCCTCCCAAAAAACGTCCACTTAAGTCGTTTGTTCAAGCAACAATTACGAATTATATTTACATTTATAGCGATGGCGCCCTCTAGTGGCCATAGTAGTTATAAAGGGAGCAAAGCAGGGAGTAAGGTGACAAAGTATTAGAGCGCAAACACAGGACTCACCAGAAGTGAAGTAATGTCTGATTTTAATCCAAACCATGATCTTTTTCTCAAATTAACATAGGAGTTTTTGTGCCTAATTGTAACCAAACTACGTTAAGGTATGGAACGTGAAAAGGACCAAAACGTGAAATTCAGCGATGTGTTTAAAACTGCGACCGTTACGTTCTCTGGTTTAGATATGAGGACAGAAAACACTCCTGTGAGTCGCATTAGAGGGTAGCAGCGACACATCTCTGTCTCATATTATTTCTTTACATTTTTAGCAGCTTGTATGTAACACTGTCTGTCTGTCTGTCTGTCTGTGGGTCTTTCCGTCTGTCTGCCTGCCTGTCTTTCCGTCTGTCTGCCTGCCTGTCTTTCTGTCTGTCTGTCTTTCTGTCTGTGTGTCTTTCCGTCTGTCTGTCTGCCTGCCTGTCTTTCTGTCTGTGTGTCTTTCCGTCCGTCCGTCCGTCCGTCCTGTCTGTCTGTCTGTCTGTCTGTGTCTTTCCGTCCGTCTGTCTGTGTGTCTTTCTGTCTGTCTGCCTGTCTTTCTGTCTGTCTGTCCGTCCGTCCGTCCGTCTTTCCGTCCGTCTGTCCTGTCTGTCTGTCTGTCTGTCTTTCGTCTGTCTGTCTGTCTGTCTGCCTGTCTTTCCGTCTGTCTTTGTGTCTGTGTGTCTTTCCGTCTGTCTGTCTGTCTGTGTGCCTGTCTGTCTGTGTGTCTTTCCGTCTGTCTGTGTGTCTGTGTGTCTTTCCGTCCGTCCGTCCTGTCTGTCTGTGTGTCTGTGTGTCTTTCTGTCTGTCTGCCTGTCTTTCCGTCTGTCCGTCCTGTCTGTCTCTCAGCTGTATTAAATGTTAATCAGCCTCCTACAGACTCAACTGCTCTCTCCGGCTTCGAGTTTCTTAATTCAGCTCCAAATATTCTCCTCATTCTTTATGCAGAAATCAGTCTTAAAAAACCTTTTCAAAAGCTGAAGCTCTGCAGAGAGACACGCCACGCTTCCTAAATACGAGTTAGAGTTTGTCTTGAAGGTGGCATCAGAGGAAGGGTCATCCTCTGGGGAGGTAAAGTGCTGTCAAACATGTTATCGTATTTTGACCACTATGACATATTACTTGCATACCGGTGGAACCTCTGCCCTGATGGTGACACCGGAGGAAAGGTTAAAGGGGCACCAAAAATCATAATTCTTCCCCTGGGGGACAATAATATGCACAGCACATTGCCAATTTGGTCAGTAGTTGTTCTGATGAACTTGTTAGCGAATAGCTACTGTACTTACTGATTAACATTCAGCAGATACAGAGCAACGTGATCCTTCGTTAGGAGGCGTGTTTGTGTCCAAAACATACATGAACTCAATTTAGAACGTGTACAGAGATCAAGTCAAGTCACGTAGAACTTGATTTGGAAGAAGTGGTCAGACCTACTAGTTAAAATAGCAATACAGTGTAGAAATACTTAGTAGTTAAAATTGAATTTGGGATAGAACTGCATTGTATTCCCCCTCTGGGGATCAATGATCTGTACACGTTAACCAGCATGGTGTGTGTGTGTGTGTGTGTGTGTGTGTGTGTGTGTGTGTGTGTGTGTGTGTGTGTGTGTGTGTGTGTGTGTGTGTGTGTGTGTGTGTGTGTGTGTGTGTGTGTGTGTCTCTCTGCAGCTCGGATCAGACGCCACTGTTACCACGGGGAACCTTAGTTTGATTGATGGCAGCTGCATTTACACCATCAACTTCTCTGTGAGAATCCAAAATGGCTGCTGTTTCCACGGAGACAACAGATTTCCACTCCCCACCACCACTGCCGCCGAGGAGATGAATGAAATATTCTCATTCTTCCACGAGAGACAGAGAGGTCACAGGATTTCAATTTATTGTTTAATTTTAAGATGAACTGGAAGTCCATTTATTCCTGTTAGAGAGACTCGTGTTGCCTTCATGTTCCGTCTGAAAACACATTTACTGTTCAAGAAAGTTTGATTAGATCGAGGCTTGATTCCAAACTGACTTTGGCTTCATAAAGAAATCCTGAGTTGGATTCTTTTTATGTGGAAAATGATGGATATTAGAGATTGGATGAATTTAGATCTTGATGGATAACGCTCCTGTGGGTCGTATTAGAAGGTAGGAATAGACGATCCTGTCGTCGTATGGTTTGGAGGACTTGTTGAGATTACTGTATGCATTGTTTTTTTTTTTTAAAGATACATTTTTTGGGGCTTTTTTCCCTTTATTTCAGACAGTTGATAGACAGGAAAGGTGGGAGAGAGATGGGATGACACGCAGCAAAGGGCCGCAGGTCGGATTCTAACCCGCGCCGCTGTAAAGGCCTCAGCCTACATGGGGCGCACGCTCCTACTGGGTGAGCTAGAGGCCGCCTCTACTGTATGCATTTTAACCCGGGCTCATTTCACGTAAAAAACCCCCCCAAAACAGCAACTTTATGCACTAATTACTTGTTTATTTATTTAAAATTTAGCAAATGCCCAGATTATTATTATTTTTTTAAAGATTTTTTTGGGGTGTATTTTAGGCCTTCATCTTTCTTATAGGACAGCTGAATATATGAAAGGGGAACGACATGCAGCAAAGGGCCGCAGGCCGGAGCCGAGCCCGATGCGCCGAGGAGTAAAGGCTCTTTTACACTAGACGCATCCAAGGTGGCGTGTGCCATCGTGACGTCAAAATGACGTAATATCCTGCCGGTGAGCAGAAGTCGCGCACGACTCTTTTTTTTTCAGTAGCGCGTGACAAAGCGGAAATGGGAGGCCTGAACGGGTTCACCGACAACCGGATGCCAGGACTCTCAGAGTGACTGCAGGTCTCTCTTGTAAACCACATGGGTTAAGATGAGTTCTTTTATGGCGAATGAAAGGCTTGATCGGACCAAGTAGCTCATCCAATCAAATCGAAGCATTGACGGCAATGCTACTGCCATTTCTGCCGTTGTTGACCTTTTTCTTCTTCTTCTAGTCCGTAGAAAGAGCAACGTCAGTAGCCTTTGCTCATTATCGCCACCGCTGTTCAGGAGAAGACTGCAACTAGTGTTGCGAGCACCATCGCGGGTATAAATAGTCACGGCGATCCCATTTGCACGCGCCAGCTGGGCCTCCCGTTAGCCTTAAACCTCCACACATGGACGCGCGCTCCACCAGGTGAGCCAGCCAGGCGCCCCAAATGCCCGGATTCTTTAGACAGTGTTGTCCCCCAACAATTTCTCAAATTTCCTACACTGGATATAAACTGTGTGTAAACCGGTTGTGCAGTAATGTAGTTAATGTATATACATACTGAGAACAGATTGGAGACAGAAGTGCATATAAATATTTGACTGTAGGCCTGTAACAATTAGTACATAATTGTCTAATCCCAATTTTTTTTTTTATATATAATCCCCGTTTCTTGTGTTCTCGTGTTACGGGTTGGTGTATTTTCTTATTTTGGTAGTCTGTTTCGGTTCTGTTTCCTGTTTTATTTTGATAGTCTGTGTCCGATCTTGTCTTGTCTAGTTTTACTTTCGGTTTTCCCGCTCTTGTGATTGCCTGATGTTTTCCACCTGTTTCCCAGCCCTTGTGTCACCTGCCTCTCGTTACCCTCTGTATTTAGTCTTTGTGTTCCCCTTGTCCAATGTCAGATCATTGTAGTTCGTTTGTTATTCCAGTGGTATTTTTTCCCGACTGTTTGTATTCACGTGAGTTTTTGGTTCCGTCGTGTTTTCCGTGTCAGCTTTTCTTTGTTTAACTTTGCTGTGGACTTCTTTGGATTTTTGTGTTTTGTTAATTAAAGATTTCATCTTCAACTTCTCCTGCCTGCTCTCTGCACTTTGGGTCCGCCATCCATCCATTTTTCCCAAACCTAACACTAAGGTCCTAAGAGGTATGACTGTTGATGGTAGTTGGTAGTTTTATGTTCATTTAAGACAAAATGACAATGTTTTATGATAATAAAGAGGCGTGGTTTACTTCATAGGCTGTGTATTTGTGATATTAGCTACATTATCTGGGTCACATGACAATGATATATAACCAAAAGATGTATTCTGGGATTCATTCAAAACTGTAATTTTTATGCAAAAGCAATACATGAATAAGTATTTTTGAATTTGACTGAAAGAGACAATTAGATTATTAATCGCAATTATTTCTGAGACAATTAATTGTACAGCAACATTTGGAAATGTCACAGCTCTATTTGACTGTGATGGATGAACAGCTTATAAACAGGTAGCCTAGTAATAAATGTATATCGATACAGGGATGTAAACCGGTATGGACAGGAAGTAAGCCAGGGGAGTCAGACTTATTTTATGTATTTATTAGACGATACTTTTGCACACAGAAGAAAAAAGTTTGTCGTTAAAGACGATAAAGCAGAAATTCTACTTGTTTTAAATATAATTTTTATTGTTGCAACAACATTGGTACAAGTTTAAAGTCTGTACAAGTCACCGTTTTTCAAACACACACACACACACACACACACACACACACACACACACACACACACACACACACACACACACAATGCCCAACAACTCACCCCACAAATTGTACTTTAAATAAGTTACCTCTGTCGGAGGAAAAATGTCACTTTCTACTTCATGAGAGCGAGAGAGAGAGATGCGACTGCGAAGTGAAGAAGATTTCGCCTTCACCATTACCTCCTCTTCCTGTCGGTGGTGATTGCGTGCGCCTCTGATTGGCGATTCATTACTTCAATACTCTCTCCTCCAGCTCCGCGGCCGTGCGAAGATAGGAAGTGACCTACATAGCGCGGCGGCTCCCTCGCCTCGGCTGTCGTTTGCATTTCAAGGGGCGATGAATAATTTACGCGCACACGACTCCCAAATCTCCCACATCCGAACATTGAGCGCACAGCCCGCTGCAACATGACAGGCCTCAATAACGTTAGATAACTGAATTCAAATATGGATTTCTGTGTGTGTGTGTGTGTGTGTGTGTGTGTGAGATGGAGGAGGTGGTTGGCTTTGAGGAGGTGTGAGGAGGAGATCTTCGTGCCTGAGGCGCCAACGCTTGGAGAAACCACAGGTGAAACTTTGAAAAACTGTGAAAAAGGAGGTAAAAGAAGATGAAGAGGGGGAGGAGAGAGGAGGCAACAAAAGAGGAGAGCAGAAGAGAAGAGGACGAAGAAGGAGGGGATGGATCACTGGAGGAGGCATGAGAAGTGGGAGGAGAGAAGAGGAGGAGGAAACAAGACAGGAGAGGATTAGAGAGGAGGAAACAAAAAAATAAGAGGCGGGGAGGAGAAGAAACAAGAGGCGAGGAGGAAATGAGACAAAAAGAGAGGAGAAAACAAGACAAGAGAAGGTGACGGGGGAAACGAGAGGAGAGGAAACGAGGTGGGAAGAAGAGGAGGCAAAGCGGGAAAAGGACAAGTGGGTGAGAACAGGACATGAGAGGAGATGAAGAGGATCAAGGGAAGGAGAGGGGGAAAACGGAATTCATTCATCAATGAAAGGAGGCAGAGGAGAAAGAGTGGTGAAGGATCGAGATGAGAGGATGAGATGTGGAGCGAGCAGATGATGAAGAGAAGGGGAAATGTTGGAAAGATAAGAAGTCGAGACAGGAAGGAGAAAATGAGAGAGAGGTGAAGAGGAGTTGGATGCAAGAGAGGAGTCAGCTTGGTGTTTTTATGCCATCCAGATGTTTGTTTTACCCATGATGCACTGCTGTGTGAGAGACACCCACTGTTTGTGTGAGCCAGCGGAATGACCTACACACACACACACACACACACACACACACACACACACACACACACACACACACACACAGTGCGTTTCACTATCTTTGTGGGGACCCGTCATTGACATAATGCATTCCCTAGCCCCTTACCCTAACCTTAACCATCACAACTAAATGACCCCAGAAGTATACTGTATTCCCAGTTTTTGGACCCCAAGAATATAGTTAAACAAGAACACACACACACACACACACACACACACACACACAAGAACACACACACACACACACACGTGTACAGATCATTGATCCACAGAGGGGGAATACAATGCAGTTATATCCCAAATTCAATTTTGAATGCAGGACCTTTACGTGTAACAAAGTATTTCTACACTGTATTATATTAACAATTTTACAGCTGTAAACAAAAACACACACAGACGGGAGTCAGAAAGTATTGAGAGACTAACATATGCTTAGATCTTTTCATGAGATTTGATGACCAGAAATATATAAATTGTTGACTTGTTTTGGTTTAAAGTTGAAACCTTTACTTTGAATATCGTAGTATTCGACTGTTGTGCAAGTATAAAAGAATCAGCTGTGCACCATCTGCATGTTAAGAGATGAGGAAGGGATGGAGGGACAAAGGAAGGAGGGAGGTTAGGAGGAAAGACTAAAGGATGGAGGGAAGGAAGGGAAAGGACAGTAGGAAGGATTAATTAATTGTGTAGCTCTCTGTCTTCACTGTCTCTCTTTTTTTCTTCTATCTGTCCGTCCCCAGACCATCAGTATGGGTGTGTGAAAGAGAGAGTCAGGACCAGAATATAAAGCAGGGGAGCAGAGACACTCGGGATATATACAGTCTGTCCCAACACCTCGGCACGCCCCCAGTTTGGAGAAGCAGGCAGGAGTATCGACTCTATGTCCTGCTGTGGGACAGCAGCTGAACACATTTTAGACACCTAAAAAACAATCAATAGCAGTTTAAGTGTATAATATATTTAGAATAATTTCTGGCTTTACCTTGCTGCCAGACAGCCCTTTACGATGGGGAACTGTGGGAAATATATAATGGACATCTGGTATGTCGGGGTATGTGGAGAAAAATGGATGCATTGAATTCTGACGCTTGGTCAGATACAGACGCAATAATCACCCTTTAGCATCTGTACAGGCCATGCAGCGGCTCGGCCACGGCGCTGTAAGATGTTGTATGAAGAAAGACAACGGTAGCGAGTAGTGTGAAAGACCTAAAATCTACGTATGGAGGTTGGTTGGACTTTCACCCAGTAGACTGGGGTTTGTGTCCCGTTCTTGTCCTGCGTGTCACTGAAACGTACATTTTGTAACCCCACCCCATCTTTTCCTACACCCAACTGTCCCGTTCTCGTTCCGCATGTCAGTTAAAACGTACGTCCGTCAAAAAGTGACGCCAAGAGTCCCGATGATGATAAACGATGAATGATAAACTACGCGTAGCATAGGAACAGGGCTAGTTCGTACAGACTTGTTGATTCTATATGTCAGGAATTACGAGGCTTGGACCCAAAAATGCAGAGTTGAGGTAATTTATTAAACAAAAGACTTACAAAATAAGGTGTCCTGAGGAAGGCAGGCAGTAGAAAATACAATACTTCACATTTTCGTGCTGGCCACCATGAAAAAAACGAGAAAAACGTCCCTTTGAACACGTATCAATAGATTCAATAACATGACCATTTCACTACTGCCATGAGACTGGGCTGTTAGTGCATGTAGAGGTACTGAGCATGTGTGGAATTCAGGCCAGTGTGTAATGTGTGTAATAACAACAGAGTGAAAACATTGTAATTTCCCCTTGCGGGATTAATAAAGTATACATTATTATTATTACATTATTTCATTAAAATCTTGTATAAAGAGTTTAAAGCCTGGAACCAAGCCAAGCAGCTACGACATATTGAACGGGATGACCATAAAATATTTGATCCGGTTCAGAAAACATTTTAAAGTCTGTTTTAAAATCTATACGAATGTGTATAGAAACGATCAAAGATGTCAGTGGTAGCAGCTCGCTAGCTGTTTGCGGGATCACGGGCGCGGTAAACATTTTCATGGTAACCTCGCTGTTACGCTGCTTTTCTTTAAACAAAGTTGATTTTTCATATGAACTTCTGGCTTCTACCGGGGCATAAACCTTCATTTCACAATCCCATAGCTCATGGTCAGCCTACTTTGGATTGTTTAGACATTATGGCTAATTATCAAACTCCTTATGGAGAAAATGAACAGGATATTCACTCCTGGATCCACACTGTTGAGCTCTAAAGGTATACAGCATATGGAGGAGTATAAATGGTGGAAAAAGAATCCTATTCAGCATGCTTTTGAATTTTACTTGAGCTTTAATATTTAAGTAGTGTAGAGTAGCAATAACACAATGGAAAACTACATGAATACAAGTTAAGATTAAAAAGTTTCAACTCAAGTAAACAACAAAAAGGTCAGTGGTAAAAATAACACGAGTAAAAATAGTGAAAGGTGTTAATTATTTGATTTAAGGGGTTGCCATGTAAACAGAAGTGTTATGTCGATGGTTGTCATGGTTCAATCTGCTCCATGTAAAGTATATTTAGTTGATTTAGTTCCAGCATTAAAAGGTTCTGTGGTGACACAGCAAGCTCCCAGTACAGGTTATTATCTGCTTGGAAAAGATTAATGTAGGTCATTTTAAAAGGAAATATTTTGTTCAGTTTTTTTTTTTTGTTGAAAGAGAAGGTTGCGCTTCAACAATGGAGATTCTCGGTGGACTGCTAAACCAAAAACTCAAAGTCCAACAGGCATGTTTCAAAAAGTAAAGAAAAGGTTGCACCTTGCAAGTTCCCTTCTGGTTTTGTGCTGAAACGCATTGATATATTGTGATGTGAGCCTAATTAAACAATTGAAATTACAGTATTTTGTCCATGCTTAACTTGGGAACTTGAAATGCGTGTGTGACAAATCCCATAAAAATACCAAAACCAACAAACAGCTAAAACTATGTTGAAAAAAATTGTGTTCGCTAAACCCACCAGACTCCATGTTAATAAACAGTAATTTTAGCATCGTAAAATACAATTCAATCAAAGTCGAGAGAAACCAAATAAAACTATGAAAAGCCGTTTTGGGGTCGTCTTTCCACTTTTCCAACCACCACAACTCTAGTTTTGGTTGAAATAAACGCATACTTCACCAATTTACATGTGAAAATATGTTGGCTCTATACACGCTAAAAGTATTGTTTTTTGAAATGGAGTCTGGTGGGTTGAGCGCAAGCGACCTCAGAGCTGTTTCTGGTTAAACAGGTCTTAAAATGTCTATTTCTGTAGGGATTCTTTCCATTATGTTGTCAGACACACACAGCCTTTAAGCGACAAAAACAGCACTTTTAGTGGACGCTAACTGACACTGAACATTTGCCCCATAGGGTTACATTGCAGCCCGGTCAGTGGCTGCCGGTTACAACGTTCACGCTTAAAGCCCCTGACCCACTAACCCGATAATCGGCCGTCGGACAGTCTGGCGAGGTCGGTGACTCGAGTCTGTTTGGTGTGTTCTGTGCTGTCGTTCGTCGGAGTTGGCCTTCATTTTGGCCGACCTGACATGCTCGGTCGGAAGGCGTGCACTGCCGGCAGTCGGACTCAAATGACCAATCTGATTGGTAGAGTGCTAACCCGGAAATGACGAGCGGGATTATGACTAGAGTCTCTCAAAATCTGACGAAAATCTTTTAAACTGACCTTTGTCGATCTGAAATGAAAACAGATTCAGCAACTGCACGGCCTATTTCTTGTTTAAAATGTTTTCAGAAACATGTTTCTGTGAACTATTTTAGTACAATATGAGATCGTATTCTGAACGAGCTGCCATGACAGTCTGGCTTTGAATTTCTGGAGAAACCAGACCCACGTGACGCGTTCGTCCAATCAGCTGCTGTCGGCAGTCGGCATCGCTTCGATGTATTCCGAGGCACTTTTTTGGCCAACTCGGGGAGGCAGTCAGTCTGACTGCCTTTTCTGCTGAAGGTCGGCCGTCGGGTTGGTGTGTCACCGGCTTAATACTGGACCACTTTCAAAGATTGTTGTTCCCATCAGTCACTTACACACAAAAACATTGGAAAATAGGGTCCAGCTGGTCACTGTAGTTTTAATCAAACAGACAGGGGAAAGGATACATTAGTTGGGAACTATTTTCAGCGGCAGACTAGAGAGTATTTAAATACATTTATTGAAATATCTTTTAAAGTACTGAAAAGTTGGAAGTTTATGTGGGAATATATAAGGAGACATGTTTAATGAGATACTCTAAATTGTAGAGGAACAATCTGGTAATAGTGCATTGGAGTATATGTCAAGTTATATTTAGGTATGGAAGTACAATATATTGTAGTTTATGGGGAGTATAGTGGTGTAGTGGGAGGTGAATGAGGGTATGTGAGGTATAACGCTGTAATCAGCTCACTGCAGGAGGGAAACCAGTGGAGCTTATTAGCTTCTGCAGAGAGAGAGAGAGAGAGAGAGAGAGAGAGAGAAAGAATGAGGCTGACATTCGCTCTGTGTTTGAAACGCGAGACTGTTAATCCTGTGCAGCCAGGAGCTTTAAGCTCTCAGAAACACACACATACACATTGTTGTACTGTATTTATGTCCTTGTGAGGACTCTCAACTGACAAAACCACAATTTCTAGCCCCTAACAATGTTAAATAGGGCTGCAACTAACGACTATTTTCATTCGTCGATTAATCTGTCGATTATTTTCTCGATTAATTGATTAGATGTTTGGTCTATAAAATGTCAGAAAATGTCGATTAGTGTGTCCTCAAATGTCTTGTTTTGTCCACTATAAAATATTCAGTTTACTGTCACAGAGGAGAGAAGAAAATATTCACATTTAACAAGCTGGAATCAGAGTGAAATAGTAGGTGATTCATTTAAAACTAATCTTTGCAGATCTAATGTTAAATAAATTCTAATTCTAACTTTAACCCTTAAACAGCCCTTTGAAGAAATGATGACCAGACAAATGTTTGTTTATCTGTCCGGCCCACGACCCTTCTGGTTGACTCTCACCGCTCTCATAGTGTCGTTTAAGGAGTTAGTATGCAGCTAGTCTCGCTTTGCCAGACCTTCCTCCACAACGCTGTGGAGGAAGGTCTGGCTAGTCCACACAGCATTCCGGGATGGGAGAAAAATGTGCTCTGGTTTATTGGCATTTCTTTAAACCAATCATGATCGTTTTGGAGCAACGGCAACAGTGCCGCTGCAAAATAGCCTCAGGAAGGAACTTGTTTTGGTGGAACGTGTGTACGTTCAAAAGTTGTTTTAGTCGTGCAACAGAAAACTCAGATTGGACAGATAGTCTAGCTAGCTGTCTGGATTTACCCTGCAGAGATCTGAGGAGCAGTTAACCATAGTCCTCAAAATCCACCAGAGTTTAGAACGCCAACACAAAGAAAGTGGAAGGTAACGGACATCCGGCCGAAAAGTAGGACATCCAGCGGAATTTCCGGTGGCACCGGAGCAATCCCGGAAGTGGAACGTCGTGGATATAGACTAGTATGAAGGTAAATGAGCAGGGCGGGAAAGAAAAATGGCTAGAATCAGGACGTGACATATGTGTAAATGCAGGCAAGTGACCATCGCCTGCTGAGGAGATATGCGTGCAGGATGTGACGCACACGGACATCAGTTTGCTGATTTGTGGTCCATTTGAGTCGTTGTGGTTGTTGGTTGCTGGATGTGAAAAATGTTTACTGAAGAGCAGAGAAAGATGGCCCGTCAGCATTTCTCTTGTGGGGCAGTTTTTAATTTCCATGGCCAATATCATACACAACCAGCTGGTTAGAGATATCAACAACCAATGTCTCCTCCATCTCAGCTCACTAAGAAAACTACAGGCAATGACGGCCATGTGGGGTCAACCGCTGCAACTTCGCTGGTCAAAGTTCACTAAAGTCGAACTACACGCAATGCAAAGATGTAACTGTGCTTTGCCACCAGAAATGAATGTTCTATGAGCCCTTTTTCTTCGAATCAAGTGAACAGGAGGAGGATATTCACCAATGTTAATTTCACGCATGTGTGACCGCTCCCTCAGAAACCCATTTCAAATGTTATCACTCCATTGAATGGGCGTTATCAGTGGTTATCAGCCTCATAGATATGGGTCAGGGGCCTGCTATTCCTACCACAAGGTTCAGAAGGCCGTTCTCATCTATTCATACGGCAACGGTCGCCGTTAGCTTGGTCTGGACCCCTTGACGTTACATTTTAACGCTCTGGGAGACCCGTTGTGAATTCAAACAAAATGAACGTTACTTGGTTAGGTTTAGGCAACAAAACTACTTTAGTTAGGTTTAGTAAAAGATTGTGGTTTGGGTTAAAATATTTACATTCATGGAGTAAGTTAAAGAACAATTCCAGTGCAAAACGAACCGAAAAGAACGCCTTGTAACCAGTAACCAGTATTAGCTCAAGTAGGGCGTTCGTGGTTCGATTGGTCATGACTGTTGTCCCAAGATGGCGCCTGACTGTATACACGAATGGTACGTCTTTCTAAACTATCTTTTTAATAAACTGCGTACACGTGTTATTAACCCCTAGGTCTGTTTAGCGCTGGAATTGTCCTACTTTGTGCAAGGAACGTTACGCAAGAAATGTTACGTACAAGTCGACTTCAAAAAAGTCAACGTTGACATCTGGTTTCACACGGGACAAGAACTTCGGTCTCATACGTTAAAGTCCTGAGTTTGTTTGACCCAATCACCATCCCATCCTTCCTCCTTACCTGGAGTTTTGGCGTTTTAATACTACTCCCTACCACTGTCTCTCTTCATACTATGTCATTCTACAGCGCCCTGGTCGAGCAGTTGCTCTGAGCATTTAGTATTGACGCGGATGGGTGATCCAGTTTAGCAAAGGATGATATTGTCTCCTGAACCAACTAGGAGATAGAGTAAGGACCTCCTCTTCATATTTATGGTAGTGATAACAACTGATAACGCCCATTCAATCGGCTGATAACGTTCAAAGCGAGTGCCTCAGATTGATATTGTGACAGTAGACATAATCGTAGTGATGTCGCTGTGTTACAGCCATTTTTGGGCGGTGGTGGCCTAGGAGTAAAATCTGGGTGGGGAAAGTGAAAGAGCAGCGCTTGTCCCTCCCTCATTACCACCACTGAGGTGCCTTTCAGCAAGGCCCTTAACCCCAACCACTGAGTAGATCTGCTCAGTGGCTAGCAGATCAGACTGTGGTTGTACCGGGCAGCTTCCAGGTATGAATGTGTAATTGTGTGAACGTGACAGGTCGTCGTTGCAAATGAGAATTTGTTCTCAATCGACTTACCTGGATAAATAAAGGTTAAAATAAAAACCCGGGGTCAGTAAAAAGATATTTACGGACATAAATTATAAATGATGATTACTGATTGAGCCTTCAAATTGAATAAAACTCAATCGATAACAAACTTGTATATTCAAATAAATAGAGCCTCATTATCTCCTGTTTTAGTTTCTCTGCCGCATCTTTCCTGGCTCTGCGTCAGGAAAGATGCAGGAGGGCAAAGTGCAGCGCTCGCCGTCCATGCATGCAGCCGGGGGAGCGCTCGGCGGCAGCCATCTTTACGTTCTTATCTCGCTCCCATACGCCCCCCCGCAGGCCAGGCTCAGCCCTGCTGTAATTGACTTTCTCCCACTGAGCCTGGTGGAGGCTCCAGGCTGCAGAGCTGCACTGAAAACCTATTACACACTGCTACACACCTACACACTGCAAACCTATAGAGAGAGAGAGGGACGGGAGGAGGGAGCGTGGCTCCGAATTCATCCGGAAAAGTCGACGGCATCTGTCTGTTGGTTCAGATCCAAACAGGTAGGAACGGCAGAAATCTGACTAACCAACTTAGATCAGTGTGAGGATGACAGATTTGTGTGTGTGTGTGTGTGTGCTTGCGTGTGTGTGCGTGTGTGCATAAAGGTGTGAATGTGATCTGTCAAAACCAACCTGCAGAGGCTGGAAACTTGCTCAAGTATCTGTAATCTCTCACAGTAAACATCACGCTGCTTTTATTGTCAGAGTTATGTGAGGAGAGCCGACAGCGAGGGCCACACTGAGGAGGAAGACGAGGTCACCTTCTTCTAGTTTATCGTCAATTCTTATGGAAAAGTTTTAAATTCAAATAACAGTCGGCCATGAACAGGCTGAGTGAAAAAACAAAGAGGAGGGTGAAATAACTTGTACATTGATCATTTAGTCTAATAATAAATTCCATCAGCATGGCAGGGACATTTTAAACTTTTATAATGCTGTTAAACGCGTTATTAACGGCGTTAACGCAAACCCATTTTAACGGCCTCAATTTTTTTATCGCGAGATTAACGTTCTTTTTGGCCTAGCAAACGTTGTAGTTGCTGTTGCAACAACTAGTAACGTTAGAAAAACTACACCACCACACCGGATCTAGCTAGACCGGAAACCAAACAACTGGCACGCCGCACACACTTGTTTGGGCTTGCGAGCCGGCCAAAGAGTAGTAGGCTAACGTTACGTTTTGAGTGGATGGCGAGCGCGAGATGCCGAAATGGATGCCAATAAGATTCTGAATGGAAAGTTTACTTTAAAAAAGTTGCCAAATGGTTCCACTGACAAGACCAAAGTGATCTGTGTGTTTTGTCGTTGTGAACTGAGCTATCATCACAGCACGTCCAGTCTGAAATACCACCTGATGGTCAAGCACACGGCTGATGGCAATTCTCCGCCCCCTCGTCAAAGCTAGGCGACAAAAGCACAAAGCAAGCCGATCCAGTTTTCCATGTTGAAAAGAGCATTAAAATGAGAAATAAAATAATGGGACAAAAAGAAATCAAGGGACATTTAGATTTGATAAAAATGTGCGATTAATTGCGATTAATTGCGAGTTAACTATGACATTAATGTGATTAAATATTTTAATCGTTTGACAGCACTAATTATTATTATTTATATAATTTGCCTCAAGGTGGCTTTACAATCTGTACAGCATAGGACACCATTTGTCCTTAAATAGAGGGTGATGTTTTATATTCCACTTTGACGGGCCACTTCATGCAGCCTATTCCCAAAGCAAAGCTGCTAAACTTTTAATGTTCTTCTTTTCATCGAGACAAAAGGTGGTTGACGTTTTGAGTTGGCATTCACGAGAAGTTAGAGTCCTTTTCTTTTCAAGCCATTGTCCTTAGAGTCCTTATTTAAGTCTTCTGTCTCTGTCACTAAAAAAAGCCACTATTTGAGAATTTACGGTAAATCTAATATTATGTGTCCATCCAAATTTTGTGCAAGTTTTAAGAAAATTTTTCCAAAAGATGGAAAAATAACATGCAGATAAGAGCATCTCTATCAATTACTCTTTATATAATTAATTCAATTATGTTTTATTCTCCTGTTTAATCTGTCTTATTCTCTTTTAGTTTAGTTTCATCTTCTATTTTATATTACTCTTTTTAAATTCTGCTCATGTCTTTATGTATCATCATTTTTCCTTCATAGCTTGTTTCAATGCCTTTTATGTTTTATGTAAATGAAATGCCTTGTTGAAAGGTGCTGTACCGAAAAACTTGCTTCTTTTCCTTTCACAGTAAAAGCACCAGCTGAAATTAAATAGAAACTCGACCTCCTGAATGTGATTCTGGCAGTGATGAAAGCCATACGCTATAAGAATAATGATTCAAAAGTTCCTGTCTTTGTGCATCTCTGGATTATTATATGGTAGTCAAGTTGAAGTGCCAATAAATGTGTTTTTTTATTAAAATGAAAGAAACAGAACTATTTCCAAACCAAACCAGAGCCTTTAGGAAACTAAAGGCGTTTTTCCATCACATGGTACCTGCTCTACTCTACTTTTTAGGTTTTCCATTATGAAAATAAGTCCCTGGTACCTGCCAACAGGTCCTTCTTCTAGTATCACCTCCATCGAGGTTCCAAGCGAGCTGAGGCGATACCAAAAGGTGACGAGAAAACCTGCAGACTTCTGATTGGTCGGAGAGAATTGTCACTAATCACAGCGTCATCGTTGCTATAGCAACAGACGGGGGTGTCCTGAAGATACCCGTCTTTTATAAATAGTTTAGCCAGCGGTGATTTTTTGCTGCCTCCAGCTTCTTTTGAAACTAAATGTGTCTTCTGGCAAACAGCCCCATGCCGAGAATCACAAACAACACACCTTCAACGCTCTGTGTGTGTGTCGCGTTAGGTCACGGCAGTTTCCTGCGGCGTCGCTATGACGACCAGCCACGCTCGCCTCACGCATGAGGCGGTACTAAATCTGCAATGGAAAAAGGAGGACGGGGCACCGCGGTCGAGCCGAGCCGAGCCGAGCTGGTACTAGCAGTGGGTAAGCACCAAAACAGAGACACTGAGAGGAGGGCCGGCTTTTATGGGCTGCAGGAAATTCCGCCGGATGCATGTATTTTCCATTACCTTCTGCTTTCTTTGTGTTGGAAATTTAAATTTGGTGGATTTGTGAGGACTATGGTTAACTGCTCCTCAGATCTCTGCAGGGTAAATCCAGACAGCTAGCTAGACTATCTGTCCAATCTGAGTTTTCTATTGCACGACTAAAACTACTTTTGAATGTACACACGTTCCACCAAAACAAGTTCCTTCCAGAGGCTATTTTGCAGAGGCACTAGGTCTTTTTCCGGAGCTTAGCGCCTCCCAAGACGATTGTGATTGGTTTAAAGAAATGCCAATAAACCAGAGCACTCCCATCCTGGAATGCTGGGTGGGCTAGCCAGACCTTCCTCCGCAGCGCTGTGGAGGAAGGTCTGGCGAAGCGAGACTACTACAACTTCAATCAGCATCTTCAGCCTTTTTACTTGTTGCTCAAACTGAGTGAACTGAAAATGGAGTTGTGAGTTAAATCTATAACACTGAAACCTCCAAAAGAAAGCAAAGAGCGTGATACAGAGAGAGAGAGAGAGAGAGAGAGAGAGAGAGACCTGTGTTTCTTATCTCAATCTCAATGTTTTATTGAAGGCAGAGTCTAACTAGGTCACCCTGTTCAAACTAAGCTCGCGCTGCCTCTCGCTCTCTCTCTCTCTCTCTCTCTCTCTCTCTCTCCCTCTCTGTGTCCTCAGTTCACTCTGGTCCGCTGACGGAAAGACGGACGGAAGAAGAAGAAGGGTGTGGAAAAAGAGGGAGACAGATGAATGGAAGGATATAGACAGTCAGAAGGATGTGGGATAAAAGAAGGATGAAGGGAGGAGGAAGTAATCAGTGGAAGAGGTGAAGGTAAGAGAAGTGTGGAGGACAGGATTGGAGAAAGAAAGGAAGGAAGAAGAGAAAAGAGGAAAGGATGGAGGGACAGAAAAGAGGTCAAACGTTGAGAATTGGAGGGAAATAAACAAAAAAAGGTTTCTTAAAACCATGAAAAAGTTCCTCCGGTCCGAAAACGCTGAATGAAACCATTTCATTTTGTTGACCCGTCTCAAAAGCTCTGTTTTTTTATACAGATCGACGTCATTGCCTTTAAAAAAAAAGAAGTTATGAATCAATGTTAGAAAATCAATCTGTTTCATGATCTGACACCGTTAGGCTAGTCTATATCCACGACGATCTCTGCAGGGTAAATCCAGACAGCTAGCCAGACTATCTGTCCAATCTGAGTTTTCTGTTGAACGACTAAAACAACTTTCAAACGTACACACGTTCCACCAAAACAAGTTCCTTCCCGAGGATATTTTACAGAGGCTCCATGGCTCCATCTGGCACTTAGTACCGCCCATGACGACTGTGATTGGTTTAAAGAAATGTCAGTAAACCAGAGCATGTTTTTCTCCCATCCCGGAATACTGTGTGGACTCACCAGACCTTCCTCCGCAGTGCTGCGGAATGAAACTAAGGCCAAACAATACTTGGTTAAGTTTAGGGAAAGATCATGGTTTGGGTTCAACGCATTCTCATGAACGGGTTCGTATGATATTGTATGAAAACGGACTGTATGCACAACAATTCGTAAGATAGCCTACACAATTACGGGGAGCGCCAGTTGGTCAGACTACGACCGGTCACAGTGACAAGTTTGACAAGTGACAAGTCTAGCGGTCTTTACAGTTACATTTAGACAAGAAAAGGTAACTGTGAGCCAGGTACAGAGCACCGTGACGTTATGGCCTTTTTAGCGGCTGTTGCAGTTGAGTTCAGCCGACAAAAGGTGACCATCATGCGGCGAAGACAGTTAAGATTGGACACTAAAATGACTAGTTAAGATTAGAAAAAAGATTCTACTTTGGGTTAAAACACCGGTCCTCTTAAGTTGTACTCAATGGGACGTTTTCCTTGGTGAAAGTCCTGTGTTTTTCCCCTTAACTTCTTCTGAGACAAGAACTTTGCTCCTCTGCTTGAAAACCATGTGTTTGCACTCTTTTACACTCAGTGTGTCTCATACAGTATAATAACAACCCGTTCTCTAGCTCCGCCCTCCTACGTACTTTAGCTCAATTTTCATTTTCCTTCAGTACACCGTCTGGGTTTGCGGTATATTCATAATCAGATTTTTTATTTGTCATTGTAAAACATTGTCACAACGAAATTTAAGTGCTACTCCTTCCGGTGCCTGGAAGTATATGTTCATACACACACGCCATACCCTTCCTCAAACTATACCCTCACATACACATAATGGGACAGGTGCTTCTAGTGCATACTAGTAAACATTTATACACTTACTTACGCCGTACTCTCACACCAAAAAATCTTTTTTTTTAAAGATCACAGTACTGGAAAAGTGCAAATGCAGTGCAAAACAGGCCAGATAATCATTCAGCATGATGAAGTCCTATTTCTGTAATTGAATGTTTAGAGTTGTGATGGCTCTGGAGAAAAAAAGCAGTCTCTGAACGGGTTCTGACGGACCTGTAACGCCTTCCTGAGGGGAGTAACTAAAAATGTTCGTGGCCTGTGTGAGAGGAGTCCTTGATTAGGTTTTTTGCTCTGCTGAGGTAGCGGGATTCTGGCGGACAAGAGGCGTAGCCTAATTCCTGCTGGAGGGCTTCATCACTTGACCATAAAAAATGTTGTATGGGGCCCAGGCTCTGAAACGACTGGTGCTGGTGTTTCTCTTGGGAGGACAGTCTCTGCTAAGGATTGGGGGGAGAATCTGCCACTGTGAGCACGCTGCTCTGTTATTTATACTGAACGAGCAGATCCCCTAAACTGACCGGTGTGACCAGTTTTCCTCCATGTGACCTCCTTACAGCTGCCACACACAGATGTTGTAGGGCGGTTTGTTAAAACGTTGGCACAGGATTTAGAAAAAGGAAAACATTGTCTATTCTTTATTTACTTCTGCTTCCTGTCGCCAAATAAGAACTAGACGTGGAGAAGCAACGTTCATTTTTTTGAATGCACCACATAATCCAGAACAATTTTTTTGGGGGGCTTTTCCTTTATTAGATAGTGACAGTGGATAGACAGGAAAATGGGGAGAGAGAGAGGGGATGACACGCAGCAAAGGGCCACAGGTTGGATTCGAACCAGGGCCGCTGCAAAGGACTCAGCCTACGTGGGGCGCACGCTCTTACTGGTTGTGCTAGAGGCCGCCCCAAATCTCAGTTCTTTTAAACCCTTGTGTTGACCTCAGGTCACATTGACCAATTTTAAATTTTTGTTTTATATCAGAAAAAATGGGACGTAGAAATAAGCGCTGAAAATGTGTAGAAGAGAAATTTTTAAATTTAAAACGTTGGAAAAAGCAAAAACAAATTGTGAAAAAAAGGCGTCAAATATGTCAGAAAAAAAGTGTTTTTTTCAAGGTTGGAGGGAAGACAACACAAGGGTTAAATCAAGGCGGAAGACTTTTGTTTTTCATGCTGCCTTTTATATTTTATTTCTCACACTGCACTGTAACTTTTATTCTTGTATTTCAAAGCTGTCTTATCCTGTTTTCACTGTTTTTAGATTATCTTTCATTATAATAATGAATGTTTTTAATTGCTTTTAACTGCTCTTTAATCATTTATGTAAAGCACTCTGAATTGCCTCGTTGTTGTAATGTGCTATACAAATAAAGCTGCCTTGCCTCGCCTTACTTAATCTGAGATTTTGTGAATGGACTTTGGTGCAGATGCTGTGCGAATCTTTTTGAGAAGGGTAAGTGGTTCAACAGCCCATCCATTGGAGGGGTCTCCTCAAAGACGTAAAAAGATAAAAAGCAAGCAACAACCATCCTCTCTGGGTCCTTCACAAAAGGACCTTTTTCACTTGTTCTCTTGTGTTGCTGGTTAACGCTGTTCAGTTGTTGCTGCTGTCTGTTGATTCTGTTCCTTTGGTGTGGAGTGCACCGAGACCAAGTTTAATGTTGATTTTTACACTTTAAATACAAATTGATTGATTGATTTGACAATCTAACAACCGGGAAGTTATTTTAATAAGAAAATTAAAAAAATGTAACAGGATGTGAATAATAAAAGGCTAATCAAATTAGAGTCTAAATTAGAGTCTGACTGCTTTGTTACACAGAGCTGAACAAAGGAAATTACACACTGATGCATTTCGACGCCTAAAGAGACTTTTGTGTGTGTGTGTGTGTGTGTGTGTGTGTGTGTGTGTGTGTGTGTGTGTGTGTGTGTGTGTGTGTGTGTGTGTGTTTGTGTGTGTGTGTGTGTGTGTGTGAGTGTGACAGAGAGAGAGAGAGAGAGAGACAGAGAGAGAGAGAGAAATCTGGTCTGCGCAGGGTGGGAAATAGAATAATTCAGAAAGAGAGAGAGAGAGAGAGAGAGAGAGAGAGAGAGAGAGAGAGAGAGATGTGTGTTAGAGAAAGACAGGGAATGCATTGCCATCCTTGAGGAGCTTGCATGCGCCCGCACGCACGCCCACCGCTGGCTCTCCAACGGGCGCGTCGCCGTCTTTGCGTGCGCGTCCCTGAGAAATAAAAGAAAAAGAGGAAGAAAAAAAAAAGCAAGAGGAGGAAGGAAAGAAAAAGACAAAAAGAGAGGTAAACCCGCCGTCTTCTTCCTCTTCCGCTGCTGCAGTGTCTGATTCCCCCTCCACCATCTTCATCATCATCAATATCCTCTTCTCCCTCCTGTCTCTGTCTGTCCGTCTGTCTGTCTGTCTGTTTGTCTGGGTCTCCCCCCTCCTCTTCCTCCTCCCTCCATCCAGTAAAGGCACGGCCAGATATCTCGGCGACAAAAGAGAGAGAGAGAGAGAGAGAGAGAGAGAGAGAGAGAGAGAGAGAGAGGAAAGAGAGACAGGAAAGAGAGAGAGAGAGAGAGAGAGAGAAAGAGAGAGAGAGGAAAGAGAGAGAGAGAGAGAGAGGAAAGAGAGAAAGAGAGAGAGAGAGAGGAAAGAGAGAGAGAGAGAGAGAGAGAGAGGAAAGAGAGAGAGAGGAAAGAGAGAGAGAGAGAGAGAGAGAGAAAGAGAGAGAGAGGAAAGAGAGAGAGAGAGAGAGAGAGAGAGAGAGAGAGAGGAAAGAGAGAAAGAGAGAGAGGGAGAGAGGAAAGAGAGAAAGAGAGAGAGAGAGAGGCTGCAGACTTTCCGACCAGAGGAGGAAAAGGGAGAGGAGGAAGAAGAGATACTGTAGAGGAGTCTCCATCTTCGCCATTCCAGTATGTTTTCTCTTTTCTTTCTTTCTATAACATTCCTCATAGCGCTCATTAACTGCGTCTGACGCGATGTAGCCTGCGTGCGTCTTTGAACGCGCCTCACAGCTCCGGTCACCTCTAAAACATCCCTGTAACGTTCACTGACTGAGTGTGTCAGTCACGCTTCTGTTGTCTCGCAGCGCAGATGTGTTGACAGTCTTCTATAATGCCTCTGGAATCATCTCTGACATGTCTGCATGCGTCACGCTTCTGTGGTTTCAAGGCACGTATCTTCTGACATTCCTATGTTCCAATTTTTTATAATGTGTCACGATGCGCGGTTATCGTCTTATTTTTAGCTTTACCTTCTATAATATCTCTAATGAGCTCTGAAAGTGTGTCTGCATGTGTCATATCATACTACTATAGTGTGGTAGGCATGCTTCTCTTGTTTCAGGGCACATGATATTCCTGTAATATTTATGTTATTATGTGTCAATGCTGCGTTATATAGTCTAATATTTAACTTAACCTTCCATAATATCTCTGTAATGAGCTCTGAAAGTGTTTACATGTGCCATATATTAGTGGCAGTGATGCTTCTGTTGTTTTAAGGCACGTATCTTATGATATCCCTGTAATATTTGTATTATAATGTGTCATAATGCAGCGTGATATTCTTATATTTAACTTTATATTCTGTAATATCTCTGTAATGAGCTCTGAAAGTGTGTCTGCATGTGTCATATCATACTACTATAGTGTGGCAGTGATGCTTCTGTTGTTTCAAGGCACATATCTTATAATATTCCTGTAATATTTATGTTATTATGTGTCATAATGCAGCGTTATATTTAGCTTTATATCCGGATTAATGTTGCTACATTCCTCCAGTGAGCTGTGCTGCTCCGTCTGCTGTGACCCGATGGCACCTTTTGACATTTATGCTCATGTTTTCATTATCATAGCCGTATATAATTTGTGTTATGACTTTAAGATGCCCATGGTGCTCCATAATATCTTATAATATGTCCGTAATGATCCTACAGGGTGCTGTGTGAAGGCTGTATTGTTCCGTATAGCGGCTATAGAATGGAGGATAATAGGATGTGATAATCCAGGCTGGGACCGCTGTGTGTGATAGGTTATATTCCTACAGGGTGTCAGTGTTCATATTATGGCTTTAATGCTTCCACAGTGTGTCCCTGTTTCTAATTAGTGAGTCTGCAGTGACCTTACGGCACCTTTTTTTCATTTTTTTATTTTCTCTGTTTGCAAACGGACATTTGCAACAGCATCTGCGTCTGAGGACTAACAATATCCGTGAAGTTTTTTAATTAATTTGCATGAATCTTTTTGCAAAGACTTTTAAAGTAAAAATAAAGGTATGTTGACATGAGTTTATGTTGCAGTATAACAACTGAATATAACATAACCTTTCTGAAACACTGAAATTAAACTAAAACTAGCAAACACACTGTAAAAATGTAGCTCAAACTAAACTTAAATTATATTTAAAAAAATAAAGTAAAAACTATTAAAAATTCTGAACTATTACAGGATAAGATTACAGAGTCCAATGGATTATAAAGTGCTCTTATAGTAAGTGTACTGCGGCCATATCAAATATTCTTCCTATTTAAGTCCGTATCAGAGTGTCAAACTTGATATAAAAAGTTGTATTGGCGCAGTTAACTAAATATCAGCAGTGAAGTGGAGGCTCCAAGTTAAACATCAAAGACTGTGAGGATCTCGATCACAAAACCAAAGAAGAGAAAGGTTGTGTGGAGCTGCTGCCTGTATATTCAGGATCAGAGGAGTGTTGAGCGTAGCTCTACAGACGCACTCGCCCTGATGTGTTTTCGAAGGAATGATTGAAACTTGACTTTTTCGCTCTCTGACGTCCGTCTGTAGAGTAACGGAGAATATTAGAGAGGGAAGGCGAGAGCGTGCAGTGATACCTAAGCATGCTTTATTTCATACAAAACACATTTCTGCTTACTGTTTGCAGTTTTATGGAAGCGTAGTGCTGCTGTCACATGATTATTAATGCTTCCACTTGCCATAAGTGTATTTGTGTACTTTGGTTTAGTGTTCTGCCACATAAAAAATCATAAAGAAAAACGTCTTGTTATTACAATAAACTTTTCACGTAATACCGTGATACTGATACGTTTGTCTTTTTCTGCAGTGGCAGCACTATGCTTCCGTACAGTTTTGATTTGAGAAATCAATATTATTAATTGGATTTGTTGGATTATGTTAACTGCTTTTTTTATTTGCATGGCAAAGGGGGCTAAAATATTTGTATCTACCAAAATGGGGCCCCTGCAGAAAAAGTTTGGGAACCACAGCTGTTAAGTGATGATTTAGGGATTATTTTTATTGTATGAGTCTTGTCATTGTTTTTACTCGCTGTATCTTTAAAGCTGCACTACATCACAATCAGCAACGCATTCTCATGAACGAGTCTGTATGGTATTGTACGAAAATGTATGCACAAAGACGTATGATATCCTATGAAATTAGGAGACCGCCAACTGGTCACGTGACTAGCTCCATGACGCCGAGCAGCAGTTGCTAGTTGCTAAACCGGCTACTTAGCTTCGTGACGCCGGCTAGAGACAGTTGTATCAGCGGTAGTCGGTGGTTCAGTTACCGGAAAATAGGTGACTTTGAGCTGGGTACAAAGCACCGCGAGCTGCTGGTCGTTTTGGCCGACATTACGGAATTATTACGGACGAATTAAGAAAACCTAGCCTGACGTGGTCATACTCAGATTCTAGTCAGAATCTGAGTCTGATACTGCTCCATTGGGCTGTGATTATGGGGCGTGTTTCAACCGAACCAGGAATGAAAATGCCTCTACACTCAATTGGATAGACCTACAACCAATCAGAGCAACGGATAGACCTAAAACCAATCAGAGCAACGGAGTATGTGATGTATGTTGAGCGACGCGTAGTTGTCAACAGAACTCAACTGCACGCACACAGGAAGAAGTAGAAGAAGAAGATGAGTGTAAACGATCTTTGCCAGTGTTGTAAAAAGAATTTAAGGATACACGGAGTTGCCAACACGATCATCATTTTTGAGAGAAATAGTAAAGGTGATTGCATATACGAACAAGTTCTCCGTTTAGGATTAGAACTCGACAATACAGCAAACATATCTTATCGCATTTGTCGGTCCTGTCAGAACTTAATAACACGTGGTTGATTACTGTTGATCATCTGTCCATCGTCATATAAAGCCCGCTCTGACAATTTGATTGGTCCGAACAGCTCTGGTTGGAGCATAGTTGCTCCACAACGGATCAAGTCCAGACCCAACTTCCCGACCTCAAATGTTGTGGGCGGGGCTAAATTCGGCTGGCATCCAGGCTAAAGAAAACATGCATTTCCTGGGTGAAAGACTTTTCCCCAGGAAGCGAACTCCACTCTCTGGCTCGAAAGTCCTGTGTGTTAACGCCCACCCATCCCCCTCGACCACCTCCCTACGTGGCCAGCCCCGTTCTTATACAGCGGCTGTCAATTGTAGTGAATACAGAAAATAAAAATGTGGAATGCGTACGAATTACAGTGCTTAACTTTTCGTAGCTTTTTGAACGAATGGTTCATGAGAACAGGCTGCAATCAGTACTGTGTGTCGAAGGTGTTCAGTTGGCTCTGCTGCCCTTGAGTTACCAACGATATTGATTGATGTTGTTCAGCAGTTCACTGTAACATTGTGTTTTTAACTGTGAATCCAATTCAAGCATGTTGTTTGTCCAGGGGTTTGTCATTTAGCTTGTTAGTTATTTTTCCAGTCAGTTATTGAGCTCATTGGTCAGTCGTTTTGGTTATTTAGCTCGTTAGTAGTTTAGTTAGTTCGACATTATGGGTTCAGGAAACTGTTTCTGCCTCTGTGCTTAGAAGCTATGGATACCAAGAACATCCTCCCTCTCTCTCTCTCTCCCCCTCTCTCTCTCTCTCTCTCTCTCTCTCTCTCTCTCTCTCTCTCTCTCAAATTCAGTTTCAAAGGGGCTTCATTTAATTTTCAAGTTTCAATAACAATCTTGCCAAAGCTTCAATGTACAATCTGTCCAAATATTTGGACAAAACACAATGAACAGTTATATGAACATTTACACAATATTAGAATAATTTATATCGACTATATAAATCTATTTTGTATGGCAAACATGAAACACAAATATGAAAACAAAAGTCATTAAGCAATATGAAACAAAAACAAAAAAATTCTAATAAAATAAATTAAATTCTAACAAAAATGTAAAGACGTTTAAATATACAAACTATGAAAATTAACACAATATTAGGATTGATTTGCTATATATACAATATCTTTTACTTCTTGTGCAACCTCTGTGTGTGTGGGTCTCTTTTCTCTCTCTCTCTCTCTCTCTCTCTCTCTCTCTCTCTCTCTCTCTCTCTCTCTCTCTATATATATATATATATATATATATATATATATATCAGCATTATATCATCTTCTTCATTGTGGGGTCACAACAATACTGGTGTGACTTGTGGGGGCAGGACAAAAACACTAATCTGGTTTAGTCCAACCTGCCCTGAGGCTCCGGCAGATGAGCCAGCTGTTTTGCTGTTTAAACACTGAGCTCAGGTTAACTTGGCGCAAAAAGTAATGAAAGAGAAAAACTCCTTTATTTCCTGCCTGCTCTCTGCGGAGCCGGAGAGTCGGAGTCTGGTGATCATTCATAACTGCCGACCCAAATAAAGCTTCCTCCTGTCTGCAGCCGAACACCACGTGTGTGACAGAGGATATTAACCGCAGCTTACAGTCTGCCATCACACCAGACTGGTGCTCACAGATAGAGTTCTCCATTCACACCTATAGCTCTGAGGACCTAATCACAATGTTTGTTTACCAGAACTTCCGATTAGAAAACTCCTGCGTCCCGTACTTACAATTTAACGGTGCTAAAGCAAACGAGAGGATGAACAACTGGATATACTCTCATGTCATTCATGTGAAATGTATGTTTGATGCTTTCATATGTCAACACTTTGACTAACGTTAGCTTGGAGAGCTAATTTACCTGTTGGGCTGAAAATGACAACAGAAAAAAAAAGTTTGAGAGAAAAGTTTGCAGATTTCACATTTCTCCGCAGTTCAAATCAACTGCCATTTGTCTTACCCGGAAGTGATTGTTGTGTTAGCGTGACGCATTTTTGGTTCGGTTTATTCACATCACAGCTCAGTCACGACCAGAACTAGCTCTCTGTGATGAACTGAACTGTGTTTCAACGTCAGTGAATGCAACCTGAGGGTTACCGTATCTGTGTCTATAGCCACAACGTTCCACTTCCAGGATTGCTCCGGTGCCGCCAGAAATTTCGCCAGATGTCGCTCTTTTCAGCCGGATGTCCGTCCCCTTCCTCTTCCTTTGTGTTGGAGTTCTAAACTCTGGTGGATTTCTGAGGACTATGGTTAACTGCTCCTCAGATCTCTGCAGGGTAAATCCAGACAGCTAGCTAGACTATCCGTTTTCTGTTGCACGACTCAAACAACCTTTGAACGTACACATGTTCCACCAAGACAAGTTCCTTCCAGAGGCTATTTTGCAGCGGCACCGTTGCTCCGCCGCGTGCTTTGCACCGCCCAAGACGATTGTGATTGGTTTAAAGAAATGCCAATAAACCAGAGCAAGTTTTTCTCCCATCCTGGAAAAAATGCTGTGTGGACTCGCCAGACCCTCCTCCACAGCGCTGTAGAGGAAGGTCTGACAATGTGAGACTACTGTATTCCTGTCTGTTCTGACATTTTACTCACAAACTTAGTTACAAAGATCTGGGGCACGTGCAATCTCCGAAACGGTGTGCACCGTTTTGCTACGGTTTCCTGGTTGAACGACGTTTCCTCTGAACGGTGTGAAACGGTGTGCAACAGGCTTTGAGATATGTTTTCTCTCGTTTGGTGGGTGTGTCTCTTGTTCATTGGGTGTGTCACAGGTGATACCCAATCAGCAGGGACCACCTGTCTGTAAACCCGTGGGAATAAAAAGGCACAGCACTTGCGCACCCCAGTTTCAGTTTAAAAAAAAAACATGTTGCTACGTTTTGTCGGGGCTGAACGTGGCCCTGTAGTTACAGCAACAACGCTGAATGCAGCTTTACAACAAACCAAACTGGGGACCCGTTTCAGCAAATTACCAATATGCAAGCTGAGATTTGCAACATAACATCATTTCCTCTCACTTAATTTGACACAAATTAATATCAAAGCCCACTTGTTGCATGAGCATTAGAGCTTTCTGAAACATGATGCGGCCACCATTTGCAATCTGTGTGTTACAAATTGATTTTTGTGTGGTTATGACAAGAAATACTTCACTCTCTAACCCTAAAGCTCCTTTTAAAACTACCTTTAAATCCGACTCTCAACCAGGCAAAGAGCAGATACTCGGCTGCTTAATCAGGACTTGTATCTACAGTAGAGATGCAACTAACGATTATTTTCATTGTTGATTAATCTGTTGATTATTTTTCTCAATCAATATGAGTTGTTTGATCTCTAAAATGTCACAAATTGGCAAAAAATGTTGATTAGTGTATTCCAAAGTCCAAGATGACGTCCTCAAATGTCTTGTTTTGCCCAAAACTCAAAGATATTCAGTTTACTGTCACAGAGGAGAGAAGAAACTAGAACATATTCACATTTAACAAGCTGACATCAGAGAAGTTTTAGTTTTTTTCATAAAAAAAAAAATAACACAAATGGATTAATCAATTATATAAATAGTTGGCAATTAATTTAATAGTTGACAACTAATCCATTAATCTTTGCAACTGTAATCTGCAGTGTTTGCTTGATGTTAAACAATTCAACATGGCCAGCTCAGCAGTCAATCCCTGCTTATCTAGCCTAATCTACATCCTCAACGTTCCACTTCCGGGATTGCTCCGTTGCAGCCAGAAAATCTGCCTGATGTAAATTTTGATGTCTGTTACACCTTGGGCTTTCTTTGTGTTGTAATTTTTCCTCGAGGCTATTTTGCAGAGGCACTGTGGCTCCGTCCGGTGGTTAGCACCGTCGAAGACGATTGTGATAGGTTAAAAGAAATGGCAATAAACCAGAGCACGTTTTTCTCCCACCCCAGAATACTGTTTGGACTAGCCAGACCTTCCTCGGTAGCGCTGTGGAGGAAGGCCTGGTAATGCGAGACTAATCTAGCGCCACTAGTTTTACAAATGGCCACTAATTAGCAGCCTCTCTGGTATCTGAAACGTTTCCATGCATGAATCGTGTCCCTTCACTTGTCGTACCAAAAAAATGGTTTCAATATGCTACAGGGTCAGCAGGCGGGCTCCCTCTGAATAACGATTACAAATTGCACATTAAAACTCTCTACGTTAACTTAACCTTTACATTAATGTGAGGACACTGTATGTTTTGTATTAATTATGAACATTGTGTTAACTCACACTGAACGTTTGAATCACTCTTTCTGCACGACCAGAACCTGCAACTCTTCCGCTTGCACTGTACGGACCAATTGACGACCATCTCGTTTTCAAGTTGGTCCTCAGGCACAAAACATGGAAGTGTTGTTTATTTAAACACTAATTATATTGATGATGAATTAAACAATCCAACAACACAAAACAATATGTTATATCACAGCAGTCTCGGTCGAGACTACAGTTTTAGAAACAACATGTAAAGTACAACTCCAGTAATATTAAACCAAGCTTGCTACAGTTTATAAGGGATCTTTAGACAGCAGGCATGTTGGGAAATTGGACTGTGGAACTGCTAAAACTTAGCGACAGCCGACTAAAATTTAGGACACATGCCAGAAATCCATCCGATCATCTGCTAGTCTCGCATTGCCCGAGGCTATTTTGCAGACCCGCCGTTGCTCCGTGCGGCGGAATAGCCTCGGGAAGAAACTTGTTTTGGTGGAACATGTGTACGTTCAGAGGTTGTTTTAGTTGTGCAACAGAAAACTCAGATTGGACAGATAGTCTAGCTAGCTGTCTGGAGTCACCCTGCAGAGATCTGAGGAGCAGTTAACCATAGTCCTCATATATCCAACGGAGTTTAGAATTACAACACAAAGAAAGAGGAAGGTAACGGCCGAAATGAAAGATATTCGGCAGAAATTCCGGATATAAGACGTTGACGCGAGACTGACATATTACGCTGCAATGCGTGTGTCTGAAAGTGTTCCTCCATAATGGAGATTTAGCTGGTTACTGTCCAGTTGGTGATGAAACTGTCACGTCGAAACGAGGCCTCATCTTAACTACTTACCTACCTGTCTGTCTGTCTGTCCCTCTGTCGGTTTATTAAGTCTAAGTTGCTGCCAAGACACCCATCAATCTGATTAACTCATTTAAAAAAATGAAGGTCAGAAACACACACACACACAAGAAGGCATCATCCGCTTTCTATTCTGGAGCGCTGATAGTGTATAAACCACACACACATTTTAATGAATCATCCAGGGTAGATCCTGTTCTTCATGAAGAGTGTGTGTGTGTGTGTGTGTGTGTAAAATCCTGTATGCGAGTGGCAAAGCTGTGATTAATGGAAAACTTTTTCAATTTGCTCCATGTGCTGTGACCTTTGACCTCTCCATATTTAGTTACCTGTGACAGTGTTATCTGTGAACTGAAGGTTTCCGTCAGTCGGTGTGACTGACTGGATTAGGGCTGGGTATCGTTTGGATTTCTTCCAATACTAAAACTTTTAAAATGGTGCCTGAACCGATACTTTAAAAAAAAGAAGAATATATATATATATATATATATATATATATATATATATATATATATATATATATATATATATTTTTTTTTACCGGTCAAAAGTTTGGGGTCACTTCCATTCCAGACAGAATACCAGCTGAGATCAGATGCATTGTTTTTTTAACCAGGGCAGCAGTTTTCAGATTACATTGTGCTTACATAATTGCAAAAGGGTTCTCCAATGTTTTCTCAGTTAGTTTTTTAAAATGATATCAGATTAGTAAACAGAATGGGCCTTTGGAACATTGGATAAATGGTTGCTGATAATGGACAATGTAGATATTGCATTAAAGATCAGCCACCCACTCAGATCAGCTGGTATTCTGTCTATAATGGAGTGGAATAGAAATTTGTAAGTGACCCCAAACTTTTGACCGGTAGTGTGTGTGTGTGTGTGTGTGTGTGTATATATATATATATATATATATATATATATATATATATATATATAAATAAATAAAGGAGCACAAAACGACAGTCTGCAACATTTAAGAACGGCTTGTTTATTGCTAAGGCCGAATGGTCTAAATTAAATTATTTATTATTAATGTAATAACAATAACTTATAGCAATAATAATTTCCACAGTAAATTGCTGGTAAACTACAAAAACAACCACTAGATGGGAAAAGGGTATTTTACAATAACTTTGAATGCACCACGAGGCTGGCGAGGTGAGTTTCTAGTAAACGGACCTGTGTTGTTTTTCTGACAACGGCAGCTGCAGACTGCTTTAACGTCCTGCTGTTGGAATCCTCTACAGTGAAATATACAGTCACACTTTAATGTAAATGGACATGGACTGTTTTTATGAAGCGCTTTTACATATTACAGGAACCATTCACCATTCACACACATTCGCACACTGTGGCTGAGACTGCCCAACAAGGTGCCATCAAATAAACACACACATTTACACTCCGATGGCGCAGCATCACATGCAGTGATGCTTCTGTTGCCGAAATAAGGCACCGAAATCCGCGTTGCTATTCGGTCCAGTAGATACCGGTCGTTAAGGCACCGGTGCCGTATTAGCACCGGGTCTCAGTACCCAACCCTAGTCTGGATACAGAAAGAAAACCTTGAGTCAAATTTCTTCGGTTGTGAAAAGGGACAAATTATCACCTCTGACTTGTCTGGATGTTTGCTCTTCTCACACACACACACACACACACACACACACACACACACACACACACACACACACACACACACACACACACACACACAGACACAGACACACACTAATCTTTCAGGAGTAACGATTAAGTAGACGACCTGCCTCGCCTGCTTGTTACAGATCATTAAAGTTTCACTCACTGACCACATCCATCCCTCCACCTGCCAATCACAGAGTGCCCACCCTGAGATGCGTCACAAGTTTTCTTTCAATCGTTTTCTGAAATGTTCACTTTTAATTCCGCCCTCCATGTCTCAAATCAGAATGTATTGTTTAAAATATCTTATCTTTGCTGCAGTGTTGTTTAAGACAAGTACAAACCCAGAGACTATAAAAAAAATAAACTTACATTATTGGAATTTTCTTTTTTTTAAAAGCCCAGGAATTACTTACATACCTCCGAGACCTTTTTCACAGTCATCTGACATACAGAAACAGCTGGTTTTGGTCGTCATGAAAAGCAAAATTCAATGTGCAGAGATACTCAGAGCAGATGAGTTCCTGTTTCGAAGTGAATATCCTCTGACAGAAGATAGTCTGAGGGCTGAAGAGGACTTTATCTCTTCTGAAGTGCTGACATGACACCACAGACCTGGTCATCGAGCTGTGGGGAGGCTTGAGCAGTCCAGGCCCCTTTTACGTTCTCATATTTACAGGCTTTGAGAGGGTGAACATGATGTGTTACAGGGTTCATTGTGGAAAGTAAATCCTGCAGAGTCTTTTAAATTCATGTGTGGAGTGGGAACATGTATCCATCCATGTTCTCAAACTGGAAATGTCAAAAAAGACACAAAAAATAGCAGAAATAAAAGTTATTTGGATAGATTTTAAAAAGAAAACAGGAAAACATGAAGACATTTTGCATGTTTGAGGCCCAAAAACAAACAAAAAAACTAGATTTTTCCGTTTTCCAAATTAAATAGACAATACATACACTGACCATGGTGCTTTAAAAGCAAAGAGCCTCAAAGAATGGCTCTATGGACTTGGTTATGAAACAAGTGCAGGGATGTAATTTGCTATGCAAATGCAGAATTCCCACATGCATTCATTGTTATTTAGCATGCAGTGTTCGGATGTCTGAATTCAGCTGTGATCATATCTGCAGATCATATCCAACTGCTGCTGCTGCTCGGGCTCTCTCTGTGATTGGTCAGAGGTTAATTGACGCGGCTAATCACCCGATCAGTCCAGTCTCCATGGAAACCAGGAGTGGGGCTGATGTACAGGAGGGAGTCGGGGGCCTTCACACCAGGCTTAGCTGCTGCTGCTTTTTCTTGTGTTTTCACACCACCAAACTGTACTGCAGAACCGTTTCTACACGAGCCCTTCACAGTAAATGAAATGCATCAGAATGCAGCAGAATTCGTCATCAGGCAATTACGTATTATGTGTACCAAATTCGGTGCTAATCCATCAAACAGATGTTGAGATATTTATATCTGCAAGTGGTGCTAAATAAATTAGGGTTAGGGGTTAGGGTTTTATCCTCGGGGAAACATGAATGTCTGGACGTAGCAGCACTGGCGTCAGCCATTGCTTTGTGGACTGCCGTTTTGAAGCCTCAAGTTTGACAATTTCCCTCTTGGGTTTTTGATACCTGACGTGGCAAATTTTGTGACGAGAGGGTGGAGTTGGGGAGGATGACCAACCAAGTCAGTGTTGTTTATGGTTGCAAAGTTAAACACTAAAAACGGAAAGTTTCCGATTTTCAACTGGCTTAAGCAGATCATCCAGTGGAGATTTACCGGAGGTTAAACACTGACCTCTGGGTACTGGCGCCGTTCATCTGCATGTATGACAGTACACAGACAATCAGTAGACTTTTCCTTAAAGTGCTCATATTAGGCTTTTTGGCTTTTTCCCTTTCCTTTATTGTGTTATATATCTTTTTGTGCATGTTATAGGTTTACAAAGTGAAAAAGCCCAAAGTCCCCCCCCAAAGGGACTTACCATCTCCAACAGAAAACACTGTTCACAAACTGCTCCAAACAGCTCTATTGTAGTCCAGCCTTTACTTCAGAGACAAACGTGGTCACTTTGGAACACACGTTATAATGCTCAGCTAGCTGCTAGCATGGCACGCCCTCATACTCTGCTTCTGACTGGCTAGTAGTCCTTACCTAGGTACTGTCAGGGCACGCCCTCATACTCTGCTTCTGACTGGCTAGTAGTCCTTACCTAGGTACTGTCAGGGCACGCCCTCATACTCTGCTTCTGACTGGCTAGTAGTCCTTACCTAGGTACTGTCAGGGCACGCCCTCATACTCTGCTTCTGACTGGCTAGTAGTCCTTACCTAAGTACTGTCAGGGCACGCCCTCATACTCTGCTCCTGACTGGCTAGTAGTCCTTACCTAGGTACTGTCAGGGCACGCCCTCATACTCTGCTTCTGACTGGCTAGTAGTCCTTACCTAGCTACTGTCAGGGCACACCCTCATGCTCTGCTTCTGACTGGCTAGTAGTCCTTACCTAGGTACTGTCAGGGCACGCCCTCAGACTCCCAACAAAGATGGAAAATTAAACAATGTAAACCTATTCTGATATAACCTCTAAATACAATTATGAACATGAAAATGAGCTTAATATGAGCACTTTCAGTTACCAGCTAACGCTAACACTAGCTAGCCTTGGTTGGCAAGGTGCTACCGTAACCGCCTGGAAAAGGGAGATAGTTGATCACTCAGACAACAATGCTTTCTCCCCGGTAGCTCCACCGAAAATGTTGATGATTTCTCCTCTCTCAATCACGGATCAGTTTTCTCAAAGGGATTAAACTAAAAGATCACAGATCCAACATCTTTTACAGTTATTATACATAATCAAATAATCTCAATTTATATTAATTATGCTAAACATTTTAGAAACGATTTTAACCTTCTTTATAGGTCCAATGTGTAGGAATTTCTCCCATCTAGCATTGAGGTCATATATCGTATTCAACTCTCACGCACCACGCAGTTCAAAGTACGTATTACAGCTACGGTAGCCTTCAAAAAGCCTCTTGCTCTTTTCAAAATCATTTTTCTTTTTCTGGGTGAAGAAGAAGACTCCTGTTCCTGAAATTTGGATTTTGAATAAGTGTTGTCCTCCATGTTTCCTTCTTCAAACTTGCCGGGGCCGGGAAGCTACGATACCCGTTAGCAGCGTTAGCAGCACCTGTGAGCGAAAATGCGAAAGGTGGAGCAGTATGTCCTGTATGTCCCTTACCGGCTAACGTATTTCAAGATGGAGCATGAATATGGAGCGTCTACCCCAGTTCATGCAAATGCAAAATTTCAAGCCAAAAGGAATACTTGGAATTGATGGAGGTGGTTAAATATTCATAAACAAGGACAAGTTTGTGAACAGGCAACACAGATTTTGATAATGAACAACTAACACGTTACACACCGGACCTTTAAAGGACCAACATTTTTAACATTTTCTACACGTTTTTAATAGAACCTTTTACATACACCTTTATGAATTTTCTTCAATTATGATCTCTCTGATCTTTGACTCCACAATTTCAAAATTGTAAATATATCAAATCAACCTATCACTACCGAACATTTTAGGCGACCAAAATGTTCTAATTAACTTTGATGAAGTGAAAACACACAGCGAGATGGTCAAAGTTTAAGATAAAAACATGGACAACAACCAAAAACTAATTGAGGTCTATTTTAATGTGCACAGTGTTAGCATGGTTAGCATCGCTAAGCCTCTGTCCTGACTGACAGGTCCTAAAGCATCCCCTGCTTTATCATTTATGGGACCGTCATTTACAAAATAAACATCATGCTGTAATGAAGAAGACTTTAAAGTATAGCGATGGAGACCATACACTCATTATGAAAATGTTTAATGAGGTAATAAATCAAGTGAGAAGTAGACTCATTTTCTCATAGATTTCTATACAAACAGACTTCTTTTTGGAGTCAGTTGAGTCGCCCCCTGCTGGAGATTAGATAGAATGCAGCTTTAAGAGACTTCAGCATTGGCTTCACTTTTCAGACCCAGAAGCTTGTCCATTATTTTTTTTACAGGCTATGGTTATATATTTGAGTATGGACCAAAGTAGTGCACCAACTGACCAACCATCATCACCCTCCCTGGAGCTCTGACTGTGGCTAAAAATGTAGCCGCTTTGACGTAGTTCAGATGTACAGACAGACAGAAGATCAGACAGACCTGAAGCAGCACTGCACCTCTATCTCTAACTCTCACTCTGTTGTTTGGTTTGTGCACTGCAGCATCACATCACACAGACCAGGTGTTTCTGTTTGTTGGGTTTGATAAAAGTGCTCTGCTGTAATAAAACACTGAGCTGCTGTCGGGCTCCGCCGCAAACACACACCTCACCTGGCTGCTGCGCGTGTGTGTGTGTGTGTTTTGTTTGGGCTCACAAACATTTGCCTGTGAGTGTTTGTGTCGCAGGCTGTGCACGCCTGAAACTGGAACATTTTTAGGGAGTTGGGACGTGACTACAACAAGCATAACAACAACACAGCCTATTTAACTATGTAAGTGAATGTGAGTCCTCGTTTTTTTTTTTTTTTTTTAATCTTATCTGTCTATCATGAGTATTGGCTTTTGAATTTATTTCACAGATTAACCTGCCACAAGCTGCATCTCACTTGTAAACCTTTGCAATATCACTTATTTGTATGTAAACACTTTCACAAGAAATGCGTCCAAGGCATCCTGTAGACCCTCCTACATATCGATGTATTGTCATATAAAACCTTTTGTCATTATTTAGTTTTATTAGACACCTAAATGTCTGTTCTCCTACAAAACACCCCAAACCAGTTTAACAAGATGCTCTGAAGGTTAACAGAAAGCAGGATCCTCAAATCTCTGCATCATGAAGTCATTTTTAATTGATCCCCAAAGTTCTCTGAGCTGCTCTTACCAACCAGACGCAGAGCTTTTCTTTCCAAAGCCACTCTGCATAGTTAACATCAAGATTGACATTTGTTCGTTTATTATAAATAATCCAAACTAAAGTGCTAAAATGAATAGACATCACTTTCAGTGATGAGATTGATTGAGATTGAAAAACATATGCTATACCTTCACCTGTTGGAGGAGGTGGAAATACTTGTTTCTAATTGGCTGGCAGGTGTCTGGTCAAAGCATTCTCATGAACGGGTTCGTATGATATCGTACGAAAATGTATGCACAACAATTCGTATGATGTTTTACGAAATTATGAAACCGTTGACCGGTCACATGACAGTTAGTTGACTTGTATTTCCTGCTTAACTTCTTCATGGACACGAACGCTGCTCCCCTGCTTGAAAGCCCTGTGTTTTAAGGGCTATTCACGCTTTTATACAGCAGCAGTTAATGTGGCTGACAGTAATAAAGTAGAATACATACAAATAACAGTGCTTTGCTTTTCATAGCTTTATGTACGAATGACTCATGAGAACAGCCTGGTCTACAATACTTCTCAGGCACAGAATGACAAACAGTAGCTTTGTCCAACAATATTTTAACCGCTATTCTCAATCAGCACTGAAGTGATGTTAAACTGCAGGAAACCATAGCAACAGCTCTAATGTTTTAGGCTCCGTTAACAGCTAACTGACGGGTTAAACTTATCTAATCAACTGAAGACAAACACCCATTATTATACTTTAATATTTGACATGACGGAAAGAGCTTTTACATCTATACACTTTGTTGCACATCCTCGCTCACTAGTCTCCCAAGCACATTATGTGATTATTTAATGATCATCTAGAGCAATAAGAAGAAAATTGTGTCATCAGTGTGAGGTGTGTTAGCTTTGACCTCTAGGGGGCGCTGCAACCACCAGGCTGCGTTACAGAAAGAAACACTCACACAGGTACAGAGTGTACTATACTTCTTTCTTTTGGTAAAGTGGGTGAAGCTTGGTACTTTTCTGTTAGTCTACATGTTTGTGTGTGTGTTTGCATGCTTGTATATTGATGTGTGTGTGTTTGCATGCTTGTATATTGATGTGTGTGTGTGTGTGTGTGTGTGTGTGTGTGTGTGTGTGTGTGTGTGTGTGTGTGTGTGTGCATGCTTGTATATTGATGTGTGTGTGTGTGTCTCGGTATAGGGGAGCTCTGCATCATATTGTACCAGACAGGCAGAGTGTCGGACTGAATACTAAACAGCAGGAAGCTCCACTCTTCACACAGCACCAACCCAGCCATATAGGACACTGTGTGACACACACACACACACACACACACACACACACACACACACACACACACACACACACACACACACACACACACACACTCTCACACACACACACACACACACACACACACACACATATACACACACACACACACACATACACACACACACACACACACACACACACACACACACACACACACACACACACACACACACACACACACACACACCGACTGACTACTCAAGTCTTACTTTTTGCTTCAATAATTCAGGTTAGCCTCCCATAAAACCAAAATAAATTAAAGAGCTTCTGCAAAAAAAAAAAAAAAACTCAAGAGGAGCATAATATTGTACATTATTGTAAATAGATGTGTACACCCATACTCATTGGTTTTATACTTGCGGGGACCCACACTGACATAAAAACACTCCCTAGCCCTGAAAACCAAGTTTTAACCCTGGACAAAATGTACCCACTTGTCAAAAAATTTTCTCATTTCCCAAATTCATCTAGCCTGACAAGCCAGACCCACATCCAGATGGTGGGTCTGGTAACTCACCATTGATGGAGCTCAATCCGAGGGGCGGGAAAAACGGTTGTCTTTCAAATGTCCTCTGCACGCAATAGGATAGCGCTACAACCAACCGGAGCAACGAAGAAGGTAGCGAAGCTAGTTGAACTTTTGCCGTATCCAGTCGGCAAAACTCCGAACACATCTTCCTTTTTTAAGAATGACTTCAGTGCCGTTCTTTGTTCTTTTCTCAAAGAAAGTCTTCCAGAAGACCGCTTGTTCCCAGCAGCAGCAGCCATAAGCCCGCCCACCGACTCTATACACGATGTGATTGGCCTGACCAGAGTTTGGTTTTTCCAGTTCGCAATCCAACGGAGAGTGCCTAGACCCCCCTGGCTGCAAATTAAATTAGCTGCCGCTAGGGTGTGTCTAGATTTCTAGTCTAAAAATCATCAGGACTTTCCAAAAATGTCCAGACTTTCCAAAAATCTTCTAATTTCCCAAATTCTCACTTTGTAAAATGTTGAGGCCCTTTAAAATATTTCTGACTTTTCCTCATACAGCAAGTCAACAGTCCTGACATCTAAAAATGTCCTCACTTTGCAAATAAGTCGTAATGTTTCATAAATGTCCTCATGCTGAGGGTGTAAAACTGACAGTCCTCACAAAGATAGAAATACAAGAACACACATGTGCAGAGGCACAACAAGGACACAACATTCGCGACAACACACATACTCACTGTTGAGGTTCGTACATCATCTGCACACACACACACACACACACACACACACACACAAGTGTGTTTCACTATCTTTGTGGGGACCCGTCATTGACATAATGCATTCCCTAGCCCCTTACCCTAACCTTAACCATCACAACTAAATGCCTAACCTTAACCCTTACCCTCACCCTAACCATAACCTAATTCTAACCCTAATCCTAAAACCAAGTCTTAACCCTCAAAGAGACCTTTAACCTTATGGGGTCCAGCATTTTGGCCCCACAAAGCTGGTCGGACCCGACAAGTATACTGGACTCCCGGTTTTTGGAACCCACGTATACAGTTAAACGAGAAAACACACACACACACACACACACACATACACACACACACAGTCGTTTAGATTCCAGGGCGGTGGAGGATTTTTTGTTCTCTTGGCTGAGCTCTTCACAGCGGAGGGAGGGGAGACTATGTTTGATGTAAGTTGCGTTGGAGAGCGCTCAGTGGAGTGGCGGCCTCAGATTCACCCGGCCACGGCACACTGTGGCAACATAATGGATGTAGGCTGAGAGTTCAGGCGAGGCTGTCCACAATTTACATTTATATTAACGCTGAAAACCCCCCCGAGCTGCACTGCAGCTGAGGAGAGAGAAGCACGCAGAGCGGCTGTGTTCTCGTCTTCATCATCAAACTGTTGTTCCACTGCTGTCTCAGTCTCTTTTATGTTGCTGTGTGCAATGTAACACTCCCAGCAGCATATCATGGGAGTTTTGTGTTATTTAAAATTTAAAGAACAACACAAAACATTTAGTTGTTTTATTTTGGTTCACATTTGTGATGCATTAGCAATGCTGCGGTCTTAATGAAGATGATTAATAAGTGTCTAACTCCCGAGTGCCCGTTATAAGTGAGTGAGTTAACGAACAGGAGTGAATCAGTGTTGTAGAACTTTAGATCGGTTTCAAGACCGATTTTTCGGTTTTTTGAAGGTCTTGGTCTTGTCTTGGTCTCAAACAAATTGATTCATGATTTTATTTCAAATCCGGTCAAGACCACAACTGTGGGGATATCACTAAATTGTATGTGCATTGTCTCATTTATTTGTTAAAATACAGGCTGACATGATGCGATGAATTATTGTCAGACTGTAGTTGGTTTCTGGTTGGTGTGCCAATATAAAAACCGCGTCGTTCTTGTCTGGCGTAGGAAGAAGATGTCTTGTCCTTTGAAGCAACGCATCCTTTCAGGAGCAAGATAAGAGCTGTAAAGGACTTCTTTTATCTGTCTTGTTAACTGTGTTTTTTAGCATCAAGTCCGTAAAACCTCTCTAAAGAAACACCTAATTGACTGAGTGAATGAAATGTTAAGCTGTAGGTTAGTGAAATCTTTTCATCCAAAATATCAGTAAAAATGTGTAGCAGGTGTTGGGCAGGAGTCTCTCAAGTGTTGAAAGACACTTTGAATATTATCATTATACGTTTCACAGGGACAATACACAGTGAGTCTTTGCTCATGTGAATCTGACAAGTTGTTGTTTCGTTTTTTGAAGATCATGACTCTGGAAGACGGCTTCTGAATTCCTGTTTGGTATAAAGACTCTTCAGCTACAGGACCAGTGCCACACCGAGCTCCGACCAGGTAAAGATGCACCGTCGCACCAACAGCTGGGGTTTTTGTCAGAAGGGATTTTCTCTGCAGCAAACACAATTATGTGATGAAATAAATAAAAAAACACGTGTTCTGTGTTCACTTGTGTTTTCCTCTTCAGATGGAGGTGAATGCGGTTAAGAAACGCCATCGCACACGATCCAAAGGAGTCAGAGGTATGAGCCTCTTCATCTGCTTTCTATATATAGACCTCTGAATCACTGCACATTAAAGGGAACACGCTAGCGAAGGCTCATCCGTATGTTTCCATGGTCCCCGTTGTAAGAGTTTCCAAATGACGATATAGGTTGTTAATTCCTACCCTCTAATACGACCCACAGGAGTGTTTCATAAACTAGCGCCCCTAGTGGTGGCAGGGAATCCAACCCAAAGGAGCATTTTCTGTCCTCATAAACCAGAAAATGTAACGGTCGCTGTTTTAAACACATACTTAATGGACAGAATTGTAATGATAATCACAGCCTCATGAAACTCTGCAACCACAAGTTTGTAGGCCGAGGGCATTCAGAGGATGTATGGCTTTCATATATTGACAATAATGGCGTTTTCTTAGCAGTTTCTAGAACAGATGTGCTCGCCATCCAATTGCTGAAAAATGCAATTCTTGCAGGAATCTTCAAATGTCAAAAGTTTATACCAAACATAAATAGAATGATACTTGACTCTGAACATAATTAGAAATGTAAAATGAATCTGAAACCCACACATAGCGGATGTGTTAATTATTGTTGATTGTGGAAGTAACAACATTCATCTTTTTGTTTTTTCTTTGCCTGAAGCCACCGTGGAAGCAGTGACACAGGAGTTATTCAGGTAGGTAAACCGGACATACTGAAAAAAGAGAACAATGACACTGACAACAGTTACAAGCTAGAGGGAAAGGAAGAAAAGGAGAAAGACGGCACATTATACGTAGGCGGTGTGAGAGGGGATGAGCAAAATGACCAAAATGCATGCCCCTTGTTTATCTGCCATCCCCCGACTACATTCCCAATTAGCAGAGAGAAAGTGCCGAGGCAGAGAGGTTGTTTAGTTGAATATGTTTGTTTTGTCTGCCTGACTCATTGATCCTTTATCAGACTGAGGTTTCTGCAAGTTAGAACCTATGGACCCGACCATGGCTCTGAAATATCAGCAGCCTACTGTAACTGTGTATTCATAAATCCATGGCGCTGTCCGTGGTGCTGATGTAGCAGACGTATTTGTGACTTTTTCCTCTCAAGTCTCTGTCCACTGCCTTCTGGTGATATGAAGATATCCTTGAAGGAATGTATTTAAAGTAAAGTAAATAGGCTAGAAGCCAAAGGATAATCACTGCTGAAGACACCACTACACCAATGGATGAAATGTTTGCTTCTATGCAGATGATAGAGTGTTGTTGAGTCCTCTTGTGCACATTTGTATGAAGCAGCTTGAATGAAACTTGAATGATTCAATTTTGAAACCATGATAATCCCCACGAAAACAATTGATTGGCTTTCGTTCATGAGTGAGTTAAAGATGGAGTGTGAGATTAAAAGGTGGATTGACGCTGTTCATTATAACAGATTGTCATACACTTGTGGGTCAGCAGTGCATCGTGATAATATGTAACATTTTCAATCTAAATCGACCGATAATTCATCACATTTTGATGACTTACTACGTTTTGCGTCATGAGTGGAGAAACACGCCAGCAGCTGCTGACAGTAAATGCTGAATATCACTGCTACCTGTTTGTGTGTGTGTGTGTGTGTTTCTGCTTCACTTAATCTCATTTAGTAAAACTGACAAATATTGGTGTGTGCAGCAGATTATGGTTGAACCCGGTTTGATTCAGGTCAACGCTTTACTGTAAACAACACGTCCCGTTTTTGCTGTGCGAGCCCCGAGCAGAGGAACAGAAAACTCAGGATTTAAATCTGATGGGTGCTGGTGAGGGCTGTGCAGCCAGGGCCAGATGTGAACACAGAAGCTTTGAAGTTAGAAATTACTCATACAGTAAATACTGTGAAATACTAAAAGCATGCCAGGAGTCGTCACTGAATATTTTTCTCTTTCACAGTCGCAGACTAATCTGACTAATCTGCAGGGATGAACATATATAAATTAATTTGTCATTGTGGTGTGATGTAGTAGATTTAGGGGGGAGGAGTGGGGGGGGGGGGGGGGAAGACATGTGGCCGTGATTTTAAAAGTCTTTCCTGATTTAATGTTAACTGCTAAATAAACTCATCACGTGTCAGCTCAGTGGGAATCACAGAGTTTCTGCTGCTTCAAATCAGTTTGTCTATGGCTGTTTTCACACTTTTAGTTTGTTTGCTCTAGTCCAAATCAGTTTATCGGTTTGTAAACTTGGAGCCTCCCCTTGGTTCTGTTGTGTTTCACACGGAGAAAAATACAAGCGTACCAAAATGCTTCACTACCAGCTAGGGCTGGGCAATATGGAGAAAATCAGATATCACGATATTCTTGACCAAATATATCGATATTGCGGCGATATTCTAGGGTTGACAATTGGTGCTTTAACAAAATATCTGCACACTTAGATTTTAGATAAATAATCATCAGTAATGTGGACCTAATGTCTAAGTGGGGAAAAGGCAAATAATAGAACAGCTAGAACAGTCTGGTAAGTTCAGAAAAGTACATCACTTTACTGTAATGCAGCCTTTAAAACCAGGAAAAGACCACTTATGTCATATCACGATATCCAAAATCTAAAACGATATCTAGTCTCATATCACGATATCGATATAATATCAATATATCGCCCAGCCCTACTACCAGCGCTTACTGGTCAGATGTGTCTGGGACGGGAGCAAGAAAGTAAATACGGGAAGAAGGTCCTGTGTTCTGGAGTGGTGCATATTTCGTCACATTTCCATGGTCAAACCAGCTCATTTCATTAAAATATTTTTTCAGATGTTGTTTTGTGAGTGACGTTACTACATCTGCTCTGCTCACCGGGACTTTGCTCTGATCCGCCGGCGTCTCTCTCCAACTTTTGCGGCGGCTGGTTTGACCACGGAAACGCTAGCGCAGTCTATTTCTGGGAGAGGAACATTATAAGGTGCTACATTTTGCTGCTCTGCCTCATCGCAGAATGCAAAGCACACCTGGATTTTGTAACTCAGACTTGCGGAGTACCCATATTTGGGGCGGTTTAAGGTTGAATCACATTCTACTAATACAAACGAATCCCACAAAGGGGGAAAACAAACTGTAGTGTGATTCAACCGAACTAAAAGAGGCAGGTGGGAAAGCCCCCTCCCTGTAAGTGATGTTTGTCCTGCTAGCTGAGGGTCATTGACCCATATTTTAAAAACGTTTCTATAGCAGAAATTTGGGTTTCTTTCAACCAAATTGTCAAAAAATAACGTGGGTGGTTCCATACAACCATTACTCTTCACAAGTAAAATAAAAGACAAGCTCGGTACTTTCATTGAATTTGGGTGTTTTATTTAATTTTATAGCATTTGGAGGAAAAAAATGATAAAAGAACGTTGAAAAAATGTCAGAAATAGCTTCAAAAACGTGGGGAAAAAAACAATAAAAAAACCAGTCAAAAAATGTGCACCGTCAAAAAATTAGCACAAAGACTGGCCATATTTGATATTCATGGTGATATTTTTGAAGACTCTCTGACCTTTCCTTTTGGGCCAAATTGGCCATTTCCACTTTTTCCGAGAAATAGCAAAATTCAATGGATGCCCTGCAGGTGCCCTCATCGGCCAGCACAAATGTATTTCAAATGGAATCGCTTCGATCATTAGATTCACTTTGATGTGCAAATTTCAAAAGCAAAGCCATTTCACCAATTGCAAACCATCTTGATGTGCAATACTTTGGCGGGGAACTGAGGATCAGAGGGTCAGAATTGAGGGGAGCTATTATATTACCTGAAAAACAAGTGGTCATCACCCACCAAGCTTCCAAAAACATTTAAAAAAATGAATTATTCTGAGACTTTCTGGTGTGTCTGGACCTTTAGCCTTTTTTGAGGCCTTCCCTGCACATATTTACTGTCTTTTTACTGTCTTTAAACATCCTTTCTCTAGACTGGGTAAACCCAGCCCGATTTGCTGGTGATATGATTTCGCCCTGCAGCTCAGGCTGGAAACTTGTACGTTTTTCTATCCTGCTTCCGTTACAAATCTGCGGGGACCAATCACAAACTGGCTCATCCACCTGGCGCGCTATTGGTGGATTTAACACGATGATGAGCAGACTCCCCAGACTAATGTTCAATCTTAAAAGATTGAGCTTGGTCTGGTCATAGCCAGACTATCCTTGCTCCTCCTTGTATAGAAAAACCTCTCTGGTTTTCCTGCACGGCTCTGGCCTTCTGTTTTAGCTTCAACAGCTCAAAAGCATTTAGTTACGCAGCCTTCTTTACTTAAAAAAAACGATTGAAGCTGTTTCTATAGTTCTGTCTCTTCTCTGTGTTGACGTTGACATCAATAAGTCATACAGATCTCTGCACTGAGATCAAGAACATCAACGCTAACAAGAAACTTACTGAAAGAAATATTCAGTTGCTTTGGAAACAAGTGGAAGTTTCTCTCCACAGAGGAAAAACACATTTTGTGAGGAGAAAGGGGATAACGGCGCGCACACACACACACACACACACACACACACACACACACACACACACACACACACACACACACACACACACACACGATCAGTCTCACACACTGATTGATAAGCCAACTCACCTTGAACAAACTGCCTCCTCTTCCTCCTTTTTTCTTTCTATACTTCTCATCATGTCTTTTCTCCCTCTCCTCTTCCTCCTGTTCTTACTCCTTTTTCTACGATATTTTGGCGTTTCTTAATCTCCTCCTCTTTCTATATTCCTTTCCGTTATCATCTTTTTCCTTACCCCATTTTACCTTCTTACCTTCCTCCTCTTTCCCATCTTTTACATCATCCTCCTTGTTTTCATCTTCTTCCTCCTCCCCTCCATTTTCCTCCTCCTCTACCTCTTTGCCCTCTCTATCTCTTCTTTCTTTTCCCCTTACTTGTCTTCGTCTATCTACTCCTTTCTTGCCGGTATTTTTCCTCACCCTTTTCCTCTTCTCTTTTCACCTCCTTGTCTTTCTCCTCCATTCTTCTTCATCTCCTTTCCTTTCCTCCTCTTCTTCCTCCTCCTCTTCATTCTCCTCCTCTCCCTCCCTGCACTCGTGATGCCAAATCTTCACCTTTATCTTTGTGCAGCTCTCATTTCTTAGCTTGCAGTTACAGAGTGTATGGATCAAGTGATGTTGGCTGGAGGGTGGGCAGAGCTCTGCAGTATGTGTTGGGGGGTCAGAGGTCGTGGGAGTGGGGCCCCTGAAGCCAGGCAGCGTGCGTCTGCCGGCGGTCTGCGTGTCGTCAGGGCCGCAGCAGAGTGACTCAGAGCTCTGGAGAAATCTGCTGCCCCGATACCAAAACATTACACAGACAAACACTTCGACCTGCTGCTGAATACCAAATCAAGGCCAGATGAAAAATAATGTTGAAAATTCATCTTTATTCTTCACCTACATTTTCAAATTGATGTTAGCTGTCTCCCCTTTTTCTCAAGTGCAGGCTAGTTTAACCTTTCATACAAATTAATATGTATTACCCTCAGGTTACATTCAACATCTAGGTCTGTCCTCGACTAAAGAAATTCTTAGTCGACAAACACTCATGATTACAAACTAATCGACAGAATCCTGCAAAAGCACCACTTTAACCCTTATGTTGACTTCGGGTCACATTGGCCCGTTTTAAATTTTTGTTTTATATCAGAAAATATTGGACATAGAAATAAGCGCTGAAAATGTGTAGAAGAAAAATTTTAAAATTTAAAACGTTGGAAAAAGCAAAAACAAATTGTGAAAAAAGGCGTCACAAATGTGAGGAATAAAGTGTTTTTTTTCAAGGTTGAAACGAAGACAACACAAGGGTTAAACCTGGTGTTTACCAGAGATGTGCTCATAAGCTTCTTGGAAATTCAGCATTAAAAAAGATTTATAAAATAACCAATGGGCTAAAGAAATCTTAGTCGACTAAGACCAAAACAACCGATTAGTCGACTAATTCAGCGTTTCTCAAATGGGGGTACGTGTACCCCTAGGGGTACTTTGGAGGACTGCAGGGGGTACGTGTACCCCTAGGGGTACTTTGGAGGACTGCAGGGGGTACGTGTACCCCTAGGGGTACTTTGGAGGACTGCAGGGGGTACGTGACATTTTTTTTGCAAAATGTTTTTCAGTTACAAGGCTGCAGTTACTTCTGTCTTTTTTTCTAAGTTTTTGTCGTTTGTTTTGACCTATTCTTGCCTTTCTCCCTTACTTTTTTCTACTTTCTTTTTTTCTTCTAAGTTTTTGTCACTTTTTTCAAAGTTTGTGTTACTATTTGCCTTACGTCCTTCTTTCTACCGTCTTTATCCAAGGTTTTTTTTTTTTTTTTTTTTATGTTTTTTGCAGCATTTAAATATTTTCCAGGTATAAGGCTGTTGTTTAGTAAATCTATTGCTGACATCGCTGTATTCTTCCTCCTCTTCCTAGACTTTTTTTTCTACCAAAACTTATTTGCGCTGGTTAGGGGGTACATGGCTTTAAAAAAACTGTTTAAAGGGGGAACATTATTGAAAAAAAGCTTGAGAACCAGTGGACTAAGAGTGGGCATCCCTACTAACAAAGCTATTTACGCTGTTCTCATGTTGCATCAACACTACCAAACAGTTTCTGTGCTGCTGTGTGTGTTCTGACGTGTGTGTGTGTGTGTGTGTGTGTTTCCTCCTCAGCTGTCCCACTCCAGGCTGTGATGGCAGCGGTCATGTCAGCGGGAAGTATGCCAGACACCGCAGGTATGAACTGCTCGACAGATTTTGTACGTTGATAATGAAGTTATCATTTAGACCGTTCTTTGAGTCAATGATCTTTAGATGACTAGAAGATCAAATATCACAATATTCTTACCAAATACTTCGATATCGATATATGCCGGTGACATGTGATTGTCCAAAGCCTGGATTTGGTTCTCTAATTGGGGGGGTTTGATGTGACGGGGGCAGCTGACCCTGCAGGCAGCGCTGTAACTACCATTGAGGACACCAAGCTCATGTCTTGGGTACAACTGACAACAGATAATTCTACAAATACATACAATTTTATTAACAGGCTGATTCTGATCAATTTGACTGTTTTTGGGCACAAAAATAAATTAATGGCTTTGAATGAATGAGTACACATTTTGTCTGAATGTAGGGGGCCAACATTTACAGAAAATATAACAACAAAACATGAAATAAAATGTTGAAAACATTCCAAATAATCTGAGAATTGCGCAGACTTTTCTTGTAAAATAAATCTTAAGGGGGTAGGGTTGCCTGCAGGCTTAAAACATCTCACTCAGCAGCTCAGAAACCGAACCGTACCGACAATAAATGAGCTCTCTTCACGGTTTCAAACCTCCTGAATTGGCAGCGTTTGCAGGTCGCAGCCTCCAGCTCAGTAAACCCAGCGCTCTGTCACAGGGCCGCAGATAGAAAACCAATCAGGCATAGTGTGGAGCTGTGACGGCCCGAGGTCACACCGACCGATGGTTGTCCGTCCTGCAGGCAAAGGAAGTTGTACTGCTGGATGGTTTCTGCCTCAGATCTCCGTTGCCATTGCAAACGAGGAATTACCAGCAAACGCAGAAGGGGGCCGCTGCAAAAAGTGAAGCTCGCTACGAGTCATTTCTGCTCTTACTTAGTGCTGAAATCTTAGTTTTTCTAAAGTAAACATGCAGGTCCTTCCACTAAAGTCTTAATAATATCTTTTTTTTCTTACAATAATTAAAAAGAAACTGGTAATAGGATAAGATGATTTCATCTTCTCCTAATGCAAATATATGTTGATTCTATTTGTTCAGTGAAGCTACTGTATAACATTCTTCTGCACAAATCGTGGTTGAAACGTCATACATTTTATAAAACAGGTGAAATATACATCAAAGCAACTCTAGAGCTGCATTGAAGTGGACCACAGAGGATTTCACTCAAAGAAAATATAATTTGAAGGCTGAATGTAATGCTGTGGAGGAGGAAATTTGAATATTTTTCCATTTGGTTAGGCATATTTTAGGTAAAATTAAACATCCATTATGGAATCAAAGCACTCGTTGAGATGTTTTGGTGTATCTCTCTGGTATTGTATTTCAGTGTTGAGGCTTAGAAAGCGAATGATGCCTTCTTGTGTGTGTGTGTGTGTGTGTGTGTGTGTGTGTGTGTGTGTGTGTGTGTGTGGGAGGCTGGCATATAGAGGTTGCACAGCTCTGGACAGCGGTGGTTTGACGCCCGAGGTAACAGAGAGATAATGAGAAGGGCAGGATGGCGAATCGCTGGCAGAGCAGACTGATGGTGCTGCAAAGGCCACAGAGACACTCTGCAAAATTCATCTGACGTACGGAGAGTCAAACTCCAAAATAATAGCTCAGATATTCAATGAAAAAAGGCAGTTTTTAAAGGATGAGACATGTTTGTGAGTTGCTTTATGAAATAATACTGTTCTTTCTTTTGATCAGCCCATAATCTTCATCAGAGTTCCCCAGTTGTCGTAGATTTGGACATGTTCAAATGTCCATGTTTTCCGAACAATTTTGAGGACTTCTCGTCCATGTTGAGGCTCAAAGTTCTTTCTCGACAGTGAAAACAAGCGGACTGTTTTCCCTTTTATCGACTCGTATAAATAGTCATGCCGACAAATTACTGAAGTGACAGAGAAGGAAAGACAAGAGCTAGAGGCTGAGAAAGAGAGAAAAGGGAGATAAGTAGGTTGTCTGATGTTCCCCTCTCCGGGGAAACGGCGGCTGAATCACATAATCAGTTAATCATCAGCTGATCACAGGAGTGTACGGTACACAAACGTCTGATTTTACAAAAACACACAGCAGAGAGGGAGTCAATCGTTTCCCTGTTTTCCTGTTTTTTTCTTTTCAAAAAATCCTTTCTATATACAGGTCGGGAAGTTTCCTCTGACTCTACCAAACATTGATCAACCATATCTAACTTTATTTGACATACAGTAAGTGTCCCCAGAGTCAGATGAGAAGATTTCATCTGAGTGTGTGCAGTACAGCGACGTGTTTAGCCTAGCTTAGCACAAAGACCGGAAGTAGCCTTTCTCAAGTATGAAGATATTATAAAGCAACAGTAACCACCTGTGTGAATTGCACGACATAATGTTGAGCCATGTTTAACTTTTTTTGGCCATTTGGGGGCAGCACAACAAGCTATAAATGCAAAATATTAAATATTACCAATTTAGGAAGTTGTTAAGGTGTCTTTTACACATCCAGTGGAAACATAATTCATTTGAAGTTGAGAGAGTGGCCATGAAAATAAAGTGCATTTAGACAGTATCCAGGCCTCATTACCTCAGACAAGGAATCCATGTTTTCGGCTTACAAAAAGACTACAGGCCTGATTTTCATGAAACTTGGTGGAAGGGTGTAGCATGGGCCAAGAAAGATCCAATTAAATTTCAGAGTGGATTGTATTTTTCACTTTTGTGAACATTTCGAGATTGCAAGGGCATTTATGCTGCATTCATGTGGTTTTGGAATAATCAGAACAATTAATTTTTCAACTGGGAAAATTCACACTGCATTAATATTGTGAGATACGGCATGCCTTGGCGAAGGTCTGCGCTCTTTGAGTGCCCTAGTTCTGTTATGTTGCAGCCTTGGGCTCAAAATATTTTAATAAAAGGTTTCTACACTCAATAACCCATAATGACAAAGCACAAACACAATTTAATAAATGTTTGCAAATGTATTAAATGAAAAAGGAAGACACCAAACTTCTTCTTTCTAAGAATTGTAGAGGCCACTGTGCTTTCATGCAGCAGAACAGTTTTAGTAGCTTTCCCCAGATTTGTGCCTTGCCACAATCCTGTCTCTCATCTCTGCATCTCACGGCTCATCAGCTGTTAGACCTTATATAGGCAGGTGTGTGTCCAAATCATGTCCAATCAGTTGAATTTACCACAGGTGGACTCCAACCAAAGTCTAGAAACATCTCAAAGAGGATCAAAAGAAATGGGAGGCACCTGAGCTAAACTTCAAGAGTCATAGCAAAAGGTCTGAATACTTCTGTCAACCTCATATTTCAGTTTTTAAAATCCTGTTTTGGCTTTATCATTATGGGGTATTGAGTGTATATTGATGAGAATAAAAAAAAAACTAAAAAGCCCAATATTCACTCTCCCTTTTGCTCTGTTTTTGGTCTCCACCAATTCCTCTGAAGAATTTGGCTGCTGGATGTTATGCTTTCTCCACAATCCCAATGTACAGAGGTTTTTCACTGAAAATAACTCTGGAAATGAAATGAACATAGCGGCCAAACAGTGGCATTATAACTCTACGCCTGTCACGTGCCTGACCCAAAAATACTTTTTTTTTCTGTAGACTAACATGGCGAAAGAGATGACTGAAAATCACTGGATATATTTTTTTGTGCATCACAACCCCCACAAAATGACTCGTTTCACTATTAGATCATTCACCACTGAGCAACTCTCAGAAATGAACGGGGCTCCACCTCGAATGCTGTATCCAGTTCTTATTATACATTTATGGCTTAAACTCGTAACCCTTAGGATTTAATTCATGGTTGATTTGTAAAGTTAGTATGGAATCAGACCACAGCATAGGCATGCAGTTTGAATCCCATGCAGGAAATCTGGAGTCTGTCAGGTCTTGTTATGGAATTTGTTGACAATAAGAAACTGACAGAATCTAGGCTCCTATTATCCTTTAACCAAATCTCATTCCTAATACCCAACCTTCTGGTTTGAGAGCCAATCACAACATTTCTCCACATCCCCTGCTGGGATCTATAACTTTCTGAAGCAGAGACACAGTCAGTGCTGTGCTGAATGAGTTCAAAGTCATTGTCTCTCCCCCTTCTCCTTTTCTTCCTCCCCTACCTTTCTTTCTCTATCTATCTCTCTCTCTCTCTCTCTCTGGAGGGTGTCACCATGGCGACAGCACCGTGCGGATGCTGCAGTATGAGGACCAGGAGGAATGCAGCCTGTCTCTCATGGCAACCGCTACTATAGGATGTGAACATTGTGTCGCCCACATTCCTCCCCCACCCTCGCCTATTCAGCTCATTGCCACCACCCAATCTCTTATATATTCTCCCCTCCTCCTCTTTTAGTGCCAACGCGTTGCCACGGTGATGAGTGTTGGCACGTGGCGTTGCCGCGGGCAATGATTCCACCTTAACCACACATACCTTGATGTAATTATCACACGGCAGCTGATATTTCTGTCTTGTATCACTCTTTTCATTGACACCAAATACATTTTTTTTTTTTTTAAACTCTTAAAATAAAGATAATTAAGTTAACAATTTCCCCAATTAAACAGTGATTTAGCATATTTTTATTAATGAAGAACTGGATAGAAATTAGTAAATATCACTTCAGTGGTCGACACTAATTAGAACACTGTGAAAATAAAGTTTATTTTTGACCACAGTTGCAGAAAATTCCAGTTTCTGATTGGCTGACATGCCTCGAGCATATTCTGGTCTAAATAAGTGTGTAAGGTATATTAAACTGCAGGTAACCGTAGCAACAGTTACTGATGCTTCAGGCTCTGAAAGCAGTTAAATTAAGTGACTTGTGACAAACACACTTTGAAACACAAAGGTGGATTAAAACACAGCCTCTCTTTGTTTCATTGGCAAGTTGACAATTTTATAAGAGACAATAATGGACCCCAGGTGTTCTCATGGAGACAGAAACGTACTCCAGGTGTCTACATTGAGACAAAATGGACTACAGGTGTCCCTTTAGAGAGAATACTGCACTTAGGTCTCCTTGACACAAACCTGTCCTCATAGACTAAAAAAATGGACTCCAGGTGTCCATGTAGACATGGAAATGGACAACAGGTTTTCTAATAGAGACATAAATAAACTACAAGTTACCTTGTAGAGACAATAGAGGGGTTCCAGGTGTAGGTTAGAGCACTAGAAGCTGGTGTTATGGTACAATCATAATCATTTAAAAAGAATATCTGATGTTGGGTGTAGGTTAGAGCACTAGAAGCTGGTGTTATGGTACTATCATAATCATTTAAAAAGAATATCTGATGTTGGAAATAAACGTGCAGTCCTTAAAATATAATACACTTTCTGAAACATAATTCCCAGACAAATAGTTGCTGTTTACTGTATATTTGAGCCTCATTTTTATTAGCATCATTCAAGGTCTTCATACAGAGAACCGATAAGTTATCGATCGATCCAACACAGTATGTAATCAATGACGGTGCATCATATCAGACTGCAGCAGATCAGTTTAGTGTGAGGAGAAAATGTGTGAACCCCCCTCCTCTCTCTATCTCCCTCCACATAATTACCATGCATAGTCTCTCGCCCTTGTCTGCAGCATTCCCTCGTTTCTGATCTGCTTTAATTACCACCAGAATTTTAATTGGCGGGAGACAGCAAGGTGGCTAAGGTCACACACATGCACGCACACACACATGTACACAAAGGCAAGCAGCAGACAGCCAATAAGGTAAAAGATGGAGGGATCATTTGATGGGAAATGTGTATGTCTAGTTGGAATATATGCTGCAGTGTTACATGAAGTCGATTTAATCACATATTCCTCTGTCATTGATTTCATTGAACGTATCAAGGTATCAAGGTTCAAATCATGTACATATTCATGTAATTTAATTAAGCCTGTAATATAGGAAATTGAATATACTGTACATCTTGTCACGAAGAAACGGAAACATCTAATTACAGACCATACAGTACATGAGATGAAATATGATAACAGATGTGAAGTGATAGTTTTCCCAAATATATTATCTTACTAATATGATAACAATACAAATATTTTACGAGGGATTTTTTGTGTATGATTATTGTGTATTATAGTCATTTAGGTTTATCTTTGTTAAACATGTTTCCTAAAGCTAAACAATCTTGTTGGTGTCACTGATTTCTGATTTTAAAAATCAGAAAAGTGACACTTCAAAATCTCCTGTGGAGTTCCACAGGGGTCTATTCTAGGTCCTCTATTGTTTTCAGACTACTTTGGTCAAAGTTTTGGAAGTACAGCATCCGTTCCACAAATATGCAGATGATACACAACTATATTGCACTATAGGTCTTTTATTTATGGTAACTGATATTTAGGCTGTTTATTTGATGTATTGCATAGGAAGTGTTAGTCATACCAGAACTTCTCCTTTTACTTAGCTCTAAACATTATGACAACCACCAAACCCTAAGGTCTCTTCATTAATATCAAGCACAGCACTCATAAACTTGGCCCGATGTTTGAATCTTTTTTTGGTGTTTTGCTGAGTCTGAGAGGACAAGTCACACCTTATTGTCATGGCTTGACTACGGCAACTTTTATTAGTCAGGGATCAGTTAAAACCATTAACTAAAAAGCTCTTAGCAGAAGGTAAAACATGTGACCTTATTACACCAGCTGTATGTTTTCATTTCTCCAATAGCTACCTGTAAGGTTCATGATTGGTTGCTCGGTTGATTCACCACTTTGGTCCAGACTAAAATAGCTCAAAAACTTTTGGATGGATTGCCATGATATTTGGTACATAATATATTAATGATCCCTAGGGAATGAATCCTACTGTCTTTGATGGTCAAAATACCTGCAAAACTAATGACATTCCCATCAGCCTTAGCTGTGTATACTGCTAATGTTAGCTCATATTAGCATGGTGACACGCTGAAGTAAGATGATGAACATGGTAAACATTATACCTGCTGAACATTAGCATGTAAGCATTTAGCTCAAAGTACCACTGTGGCTAAATGCTGCCTCTTGTTTAGTTTTTTCCTTTTATTGTTATTAAAGAGATAACAATGCTTAAAGAGAGATATATTTTATGGCATTTTCTCATTGTGGTGCTCATATCCCAATTTGGGATTATCTGACTCCAGTAAATGTGAAAATATAAAGAAAGTGATAGTGAGGCTTCACTGCCTTTAGTGTAGTTCAGTTTATCTATATGAAGGCCAGTTCAGTAGCAGGATAACATTAACACTTAGAAGAAAAAGGAGGACGGTAATTGTTAAATGTTTAAACAGTTTTTTTTGCACGTTTGTCAGACAAACGCACAGCGCTTTCAGTCAGAAAAGAAGCGTTACCTCCTCCAACTCGGCCTCGAAACATAAAATAAGCTCTTTCATATGGAAATAGACTAATTGATTTCCTAAAATCCACATTAAAGCCGTGTATAATTGTGCTTGCTGTTTTGGAGCAATTAAAGCAGAATTTTCCCAACAGTTAATGACTATTATGGGATTTGCGTAATTGAGGCCCCGGTTGAATAAGCTTTGGGCTTTTTTTCCTCCTTAGCGAGGCTGAGTGGGAATCGACTTCAACAAACACATAGACCACAATAGAGGGAACTCGCAGCACTTTGACCTTTGACCTTTACACACAAAGCCAATTCCTTCTGATGATTCTTTTGATTATAACAGTATACTACGACATCAGACTTTGTCCTTTCCAAGTTAAAATACGTATGCCATGTATATCTAAGGCCTCCATGTTTGAAAGCTAAAAGAAAATTGCTAGATTGCTAGACTACAGTGGGCACAACTGGAGACACGTGCAAAAGTTTAACCACAGTCTGCACAGCAGTCGTTCATGTGGACCAAACTCTAGTTCGTTTTTCATTGCTTGAACACAGTTTTCAAAACTCTACAGCCTTATCCCATGGCTTTACCACAACCTGCACAACACTGTGAATTTACAGCACAAATGCTAACACACTGCTGTCAAAACTGTTGACCACACATTCAAAACAGAATGGATTTCAGCCTAGGGCCTATCACACACTGCTGATTGCAATGGTTTCTTGTTTTAGACTTGTTAGTGAACATATACTGTATATACAGTATATAGGGAAAGCTCATAAAGCCTTTTTTGGAAATAAAATAGCACCAAATAAGAACAAAGCAGTTATACATTGTACCGTTTGAGAGAAACAGTGAACAGTTAAAAGAGCAAAGATGTCCTTCTTTTCGGCCGGATGTTCGTTACATTCCTCTTTCTTTGTGTTGTAATTTTAAACTCTGGTGGATTTCTGAGGACTATGGTTAACTGCTCCTCAGATCTCTGCAGGGTAAATCCAGACAGCTAGCTAGACTATCTGTCCAATCTGAGTTTTCTGTTGCACGACTAAAACTACTTTTGAACGTACACATGTTCCACCAAAACAAGTTCCTTCCCGAGGCTATTTAGCAAAGGCACCGTGGCTCCGTCCGGCGCATAGCACCGCCCAAGATGATTGTGAACGGTTTAAAGAAATGCCAATAAACCAGAGCACATTTTTCTCCCATCCCAGAATGCTGTGTGAACTAGCCAGATCCTCCTCCGCAGAGCTGTGGAGGAAGGTCTGGCAATGCGAGACTAGTTCTGATATAACATAAGCTGGCCAACCTAGTTGTGTTGTTAACGTAGTGTCGGCTGTGTTCTCGCTCTGTAGGATCCAAAGTGAGCCGGCTCTAGCCCATATGTGCCAGATATGCCAGATTTGGCTCGGTGTTCATACTTATTTGACCGGAGAATACGCTCCGGTTAGCGGCAGGAGGGAAAGCTTTGGGTCAGCGAAGATCAAAAAGTAAACATGAGAACAAAGATGGCTACTGATCATGTGTGTGCCCTCTTGTCTCGTTTCAGCGTCTACGGCTGCCCGCTGGCCAAGAAGAGGAAGGCTCTGGAAAAACAACCACTGGAGCCGGCTGCCAAGAGGAGGCCCTTCCTCACCTCCTGCACGGGGGAGGAGGAGGAGGAGGACGCCGGCGCCTACACCATCTATGAGAACGAAGCCATGGAGGAAGGGAAGGAGCAAGGGGAGGTAGTAGAGGAGGATGAGGAGGAGGAGAGAGAAGGAGACGAAGACGGCGATGTGGAGGATGAGTTCTCGGAGGACAACGAGGAGCAGGGAGAGGAGGAAGAGGAGGAGGAGGAAGAAGAAGAAGAGGATTTAGAGGTGGACAGGGCAGATACGACAATGGGAGGAAGGCAGGCGGAGGAGGAAGAGGAGGATGAGGAGGAGGGGATGTATGAAGAGGAGGACGAAGTAGAAGATGGGGATGATGAGGAGGAGCAGGATGATGAGGGAGAGGAAGACGAGGACGAGGAAGAGGAGGAGCAGAATCGTCAGCATGGTGAGTTGTCTTGTTTGTCATCATATGGGTTAAACAAGTCTTTTAAACCATCCCACCCTTTCATAGAATTTTTTGCAAAAGTGACTGTTTTGCAGACACATTTTTGATGAACAATCGCAGTCAGCGCTAACCTAAATAAATGACGTTTCCTGTGACTCCTTCACAATAAAAGCCACCCCGTATTTTACCGGTTAAATTCTGGATTACACGTTTGTCTTGATTCCTGTGAATACCTTGTGCACAGGTATTTGATTTCAATTCAGCATGGGAATGGCGGACTCTGACATTAACAATTAAAATATATAAAGAGGTTATTACAAAATGTAAATACATTTAATGGCTATTGCTGACAATGTGACAACAATAAATAGTATCAAAAATGATGTTTGATTTGATTATAGCAATTTTGTTGATTCTACTAAATTCTTCCATTTTTACATTGAAATCATACAAATACATATTAATGTAGTTAATGTATATGTTGCCTTGTCTGTTGATGTGGTAAAACATTAAAAATGTACATTCAAATGAAAATTAATCTTGGCCTGTCCATACATTAAGTTGGTTAAGGTTAGAAATAGGTTGTGGTCATGGTTAACAGAAACCAAAGTTGACTGTTGACTATAGTAGATGGCATCAGCTTCAGACACTTTTTTCCATCTAGTTTTGCTGTTGATCTTCTTCTTCCTTTGCTCCAGTGCAACAAATTCGTACAAAGACTCTAGATTTATTGTATTTTAGGGCAAACTATTGTACGATCAGACCCAGACTACAGCGCACCCATAACTGAGTTTGCAAAGTATATGAATTTGTTCCAAAGGAAAACACGTTCTGGTTTTAAACCTGCCGGCCGGCCTGGTAGATTGCATGATCTCCCTGTGCCTACGTGGGTTTCCTCACGATGCTCCAGTTTCCTCCCACAGTCCAAAGACAATAAGGTTAGGTTAGCTGGCGACTCTAACCCATCGTAGGTGTGAATAGTCTGTCTTAATGTGTCAGCCCTGTGACAAACCTGTTCAGGGAGTATCCCTGTCGGCATCCAACTGGTCTTTGCCGCAGTTCACAACATCTGTGGCTTTATAATCATTACTCACACAGCCACAAGAGGTCCCTTTCAAGAAAACATAAGCACTGGCCATAGGTCAGGTTTTTGAGCAAAAATCTGATGATGTTTTTTTGGGAGCACAGTCTCTGCGTCTTGTGTGTTAGATGCTAAATATATCTTGGGACAACTGCAGCTCGATCTGCAAGAAATGATGTTCAAACAGAGTCAACATGGAACTTGAATGGATGAAAGATGAAAGGCTGTAACTTTAACAGATAGATGAATCCGGCAATGTTTTTGGTCAAACTGGTGTTGGTTTGCATTGTGTTTTGAATCTGCAGTGGGAGAGGAGGAAGAGATGAGAGCTGCTGAGCTGAATCTGTTATGGACCAGATGCTCGACACTCTCCCTCCCGCCACGTTTCCCTCGATTCCCCTCCAACACCCCCCGTGTCCTCAATCGCTTCTGACAGCGCTTCACGAATAATCAGGAGAGAAGCTCTGCTGAGTTATTAACTCCCACCCTCCCCTCCCGTCCCCGTTCTCCTCCTCGTCTCAGCGGACGTGTCACATGCGCCTGCCTCGGCTTCTCCTCCTGAGAATATTTATGGCTCCCGAATCGGAGCACGTCGCACGCCTCCCTTTTCAATTTCTCTGCTCTCATTTGCCGTCTATGTCCCCAAAATCAACAGAGAGGCTTAGCTGAGAGAGCAGCTCTCCTCTCTACAGCTCTGCACAGCTCTGGGTTGTATGTTTTTTGTAAGCAAACAGTGGATCATAATTGGTAGGGATGCAGCTAATTTATTCAGGAATATATGAGAAGAAACTGGGTTTATCAGCATTGCTGAGTTTATTGGAGGCTGCAAAAGCTTTGTTTCCTTTTCATCTGCAGGATTCGTATTCTATAAATGAACAGATAGTTATAGTATCTACAAAATGAATCCATTTTCTCTTTTATTTGTGTCCAATTACCTACTGTTTATGGTGTTTATGATGCAAAATACTGAGCTAAACTCGGTGATGTAAGATGGTTTTTTTGTTTAGATGTAACGCCTGAGAGTTTTTTTTTTTCTTTTCTTTCCTGACAGTAGAAAATCACTACAAACCCAGTGGACAATCAAAGCTCATTCCAATTCAGAAGGACGACAACAACAATAATAGCTGCACCATCAGCGCCGGTAACGGCACCGGAGAGGATTACGAGAACTACGACGAGCTGGTCGCCAAATCGCTGCTCAACCTGGGCAAGATCGCAGAGGACGCAGCCTACCAGGCCATGACCGAGTCTGAGATGAATAGCAACTCCTCCAACAGCGCCGGGGAGGACGAAGACGACGACGACTATAGTAATCACGGCGACCGGAAGGGCGAACTGAGCGTGGACCTGGACAGCGATGTAGTCAGGGAGACGGTAGATTCCCTGAAGCTCCTGGCGCAGGGACACGGCGCCATGCTGCCCGAGGACGGCTACCCAGACGGCGCCATGGCGGACGACATCGGCCATGCCAACGGGAGGCCCGGGGCGGGGGTTAGGGTTCAGGCGGAGGAGAGCGAGGAGGAGGTGTGTCTCAGCAGTCTGGAGTGTCTGAGGAACCAATGCTTCGATCTGGCTCGGAAACTGAGCGAGACGCAGTCGTGTGATCGCCCCGCCCTCCACGCTCTCCACCACCAACTCCAAATCCCGACAGACCATCAGGCGTTGCATCACATGAACAAGTATGTCATCTCTAAAGAGTCTTTTGATGATGTTGTTTACTCCACAAATTCATATTTCCGTCCACCTTTTTGTTATATGAAAGGGTCTGCAGGTAGATAAGAGCTTTATTTATGCTAATAATAATATTAGCATAATTACCATCGACATTTGTGCTTTGACTCGATGGGCTGGCTTTGAAGGGAGTTGAAGGGGAACGGAGGCAGAGACACGAGCCAAAGAGGCTGTGTGAGATGAAAGGGACAGGCGCATTAAAACAACAGGATGTTAGTTATTGTATGACCCTTTATCAACATGGTCAACAGCTGTGACTCACAGCTCATGGAGGCAATTAAAACACTTTAAAAACATTAGAGGCTGGAAAGAGAAATCTTACAAAAAAGATATTCCTTTTGACTCCAGAACTTGCCTGAGAAGTTTTCAGTTGTTTTTTTTTTGTCAGTATCAAAGTTATTCAGTGATATTTGTCTGTAGAGGGGACAATGGAGCGGGGAGATTGGTCGGAGAATCGGCGCAGCGGGGGCGGTATTACATTCACTTTATTGTACCGTTGTGACAAAAAAAGAGCTGAGCCAGAAGGCAAAGCTCTCGATCTATCGGTCAGTTTTCGTTCCTACCCTCACCTATGGTCATGAAGGCTGGGTCATGACCGGAAGAACAAGATCCAGGGTACAAGGTAGATGAATGGATCCATTGATTTATTGCAAACAAGAACTTCTAAAAGCTAATTCAGCATACTTTAAATTGCTGAAAAGTAAACAAATATAGGCAAAAAAAGGCCCCACAAGTTGTAGCCCAGCAGCTGTCTCACTGACTCCATGGCAACGTTATAATATGTTGGTTGGAATGGTTTGTGTCTCTCTTCACGTGGAGACATATTATATGTTATATTTCTGAAAATCATGTAAACCATCGATTTAATGAACAAAAGAGAATACGCTTTTGTCCGTCGCAATTTGACTTCAGTCGGTAATTTCTTACTACACACCAGAGCTGCAACTAACAATTATTTTCTGCATTAATCAATTGGTCTATAAAATGTCAGAAAACAGTTAAAAATGTCCATCCCAGTTTCGCAAAGTCCAGGGTGATGTCTTTAAATGTCTCATTTTGTCGGTCCAAAACCCAAAGATATTCAGTTTAATTTTATATATAACAGGAAGCCGCCATATTTGAGGGGCTGTAAACATCATGTTCTGCCATTTTTGCATGAAAGATTACTTTAACGATTAATCGATTATTAAAATAGTTGGCAGTCGACTGATCGTTACAGCAAACACCAAATGGATGAACTGCTTCCTTTAAAACAACACTGCACAAAACTTACAGTCTTCACACAGTGTCTGGGTTCCTGGACAAACTATTATTCCTTCAGCTCTGAAAACAGATCTGAATATTTTCTAACTTGCCAGACGACCTTAACTTAGCAGCCACAGTAATCCAGTGTTTTGTACGGTTTAGGTACGACAGCTGCCAGCAGAGCGCACAGGAGGAGCACAGGTCTCTGGAACGCAGCTACTCGGACATGGTGAACCTGATGAAGCTGGAGGAGCAGCTGAGCCCGGGGTCCAGAGGTTATCCAACCAGCTGCAGCCAGGAGGGAGACGAAGACACCACGTCGGTGGCCTCCGACCGCTCGGACGAGACCTTCGACATGGCCAAGGGAAACCTGTCGCTGCTGGAGAAGGCCATCGCCCTGGAATCAGAGCGGGCAAAGGTCATGAGGGACCGTATGGCCTCGGAGCACTCGTTGCCCCGCCGGGATCACCACCATCATCGAGGCCACGGCGAGCATACCTCGAGGCTGAGCTGCGCCGGCGAGGAGCGCAAGTCCAGGATGCACCATGACGGGTTAAAGAGGGCGTACTATCCTAAAGGTAGGCAGTGAAAACCCACACACTGACCCTCACTGTGATATCATTGATTTTCGTTCAGCAAAGTTGGATCTCCATGTTTGCTCGTTACGGACACTGCTGGCAAATTTTAGTATCTAACATATTGTGTTATCAACATATCTGCACACATTTTTAGAGAATACGTTCTAATATTTGCTGCTGTTTTGAACTCCTATCTATCCCATAATCTTAAACAATGCTTTGTGTTCAATAATTTCTTGAATTGGCATTTGACATGTGTTTTGTGACCAAGGCATTTTAACCAAATGCTACTAAAAACCGTATCACTTAAGGAGGAAATACTGCATTGTGGCTGGACTTTTCCTAAGACAGTCTCGGATCCTTCAAAGGACGTGGCACAGGAAGGTGCGGACAGTGGCGGCCTTAAGCATCTGAATGTTCATCCATGTGGTCCTACATTCAGAAATATTACATCTGAGAAAGAGGAACTGTTGTCTGGCAGGTTTTTTTTCATGCCATGACTATTTTTACTACGATGGCAGGACTTCCAGGGGCAAATTTAGTGCAGTCAGTCAATGTGTAGCTCTACACAAAAAACAGTGTCATAGCACCTGAAATAAATCATTTCATAACAGTTTGAAAAGAAATGTTATGCAGTAAACGTAAGTAATAAATGAGCTATGAAACTGTACAAACAGTATTCTTGAAAACTGTATTTAAACTGTGTTCACAAAGTCATCCTCTCAACATTTTTCCTCTCCAGTTTCTACCAATTTCACATCCCCTCTTCGCATCATATTTGACCTGAATCTGCTTTTACTCCAAAAATCTGACCCGAGGTCAGCAAGGAGGAAGTTTAACTTCTCTGCCTGACATATTGTAATCCTCGGCACTGCAACAGCCGGAGGCTATTAGAGTTATAGCAGGGAAAAAACACATAACTGTAACTTAAATGTCTGTCTTTTCCCCACTGATTCAAACATTTCTGTTCACATTGGATGAGTTCTCTGACCCATAGGCTCTTAAAACCTGTTAAAATCCCATTGTGTTATTTCGGAAATGTTGTACATGGCCGCTGTTGAGATAATGGGCGCTGTTTTTCTGCAGTCAGGACCAACGCACGTTTTCCTCTGACAGCAGCTTATGTTGTTAAAATAGGCTGGTGTGGGAACATCAGACGGCCGGCTTGTCAGGCATGAGTAATGGCAATCTGCACGGCCCGTTAAGAGAGCAAATCCATCTGTGGGACGCTATCTGCGGCCTATTTCTTTAAATCCACTCAAATACAACCCCACCGCCGCCGGGAGGGAGTCGGTTATCAGCCACACAGCAGACTCAGATTGGCTTCAGACTGCTTCATTAGCACAGAGGATGCTTTTGTTGTCCCAAAGGAAGTTTTTATTAGTCCACAGGAAAGCTTTTGTTACGGTCAATCTCACCAGTAAACTCGGGCCAATTCCAGGTGTCAAAGCCGACACGAGTGCTGCTATTTTCAACACAATCAACCCCAATCTGCACCCTTAAAACTTTAGCCTGCCATCTTGTTTCACTTCATTCATTCAGCCTGACGTTGTGTTCATGTTCACCGATTTCTTGTTGGTATTTTGTTCATTTTTGTAGCTGTAGTCGTGGCTGAAATACAGTATGTTGATTTAAGAGTTGTCATTTTAACTAACTTGTACAACTTGGTCAATCTCATCTGTGCTTGTTGCCTTTTTTTCTGTAGGAAGATGAGGTACCCATTTTTAAAAGCCATCAGTGGGTACATCATCAGACCCTTTCAGCCCTCTAAACAAATCTGAGATGTCGGCTGTAATTCAGAGTTCTAGCACCAGGCGACTAGCCGAATATGGCACCCATATATCATCCAGAGCCAGTTCACATTTGGTCCTTTAATGCCAGAAAATAGCCGACCTGCCCGGCGCGCTGACGCTGCCGATTACCTGTTGACTCAAAACGCATCTCTGTCCTTTCCAGACTCTTCCAGGGGGGACAAGAAGGAGAGCAAGTGTCCGACGCCGGGCTGTGACGGGACTGGCCATGTTACGGGTCTGTACCCGCACCACCGCAGCCTTTCTGGGTGTCCTCACAAAGACCGAGTCCCGCCTGAGAGTAGGTCCCACTGCCTGGATGTTATGCTGCACTAAAAACACCCCCTCCCAAAAAACTCAAAATAATATGTCTGACAAGTCATTTCAGCTAGCTTAGTATCTTACTCTGATGTTGTGGGTTGTGGTTTGAGTTGGACATTCATTTCTCAAAGGTGGAGCTGCTTTGGAGGAAGAAATCATCTTCTTGGTTAAATTAAATGTTAGCTTAAAACTTTCACTGTGATCTAGTGCTAAAGTTAGCAAAATACCAAAATGAAAGGCAAAGAAAGGAACTTTGGTGATATAAAAACAATTAGAAACGTATAAATAAACATGTAAGTTCAGCAGGCTAGCTAACGTTAATATCATGCTACTATGTTTAACTTCAGGGGTTAGCTAGGCTAATTAGCTGACTTGTTTGTTGTTTGTTAGTAGTGCTAAAATTGTTTCTTCCTCTTCCATTTATCATATTTTGACTTAATGGTTCTCTAATGCTGCATTCAGGTCAAATTGGGTCATAATTACAAGCAGCTGAGGCGATAAAACCTTTTACTTTCCTAGTTATAAATCAGAGTGTGATACATTGGGTATTTCTAGCTACGATATTTCGCATAATACTGAAAACACACCACAGAAGTGTCAACAAATCGGTGGCAAAATGCTGCCACTGCTGGCAGTTACATCAAAATAAAATCCAATACTAATCCTAATTCATTTAATTTAGTCAATAAAAAGGAGTTAAACACAAATAAATAGCAATTAAGGTAGCCAATTTAGGCTGTTTATCTTTAGGCTGTTAGACTGGATGTAAATAATGTTTAGCTCCAACTCCGGATGTTTAACTTAACCAGATGAAGTAAGTTATTTTTGCCTCTGAGAAATGTTCGTAGATTTGAAACCATAACCTTTTTTTATTTAGCATTAAAACAAATTAGAAGAAGTAACTTGAAACATGTATACAGAAAAAGTTAATTCCCGTATCATGGCTGCTATAAATTTCAAACATTTTACCCACTTCATGATCCAAAACTTAACTTTAACGTACATTTACTCTTTAATCTAAATTTCCATTGGACACATTAGACTAAGATTTAAAAGAGTTAACACTGACTTCAAATGACTTGTTAGATGGATTGTGTAGCAGTGAAAGTTGGACAATGATGGGGCATGTTCACTCTCCGCCATCATGCATCCGTCCTGCATGACTCTGCATTTGTGTTTTGTTGTCTTTTACAGATATTTAATGTTGACTTGGTAAATGTTACAAGCGGAGCTGAGGCTGTATTGCTCATTTGTTATGAATCAGAATTTAATCAGCATATGTGTGACAAACCAATTCAGACTACTGGTGGTTTTAACACCTTTTTGATTGTTAGATTTGGAGTTGTGAACATTTCGTTGTTTCTGTACAAACATGCTCTTAAAAGTTGGTCGTCTTATGTGGCACAATTGAGTTTGTTTTTTTTTGCTTTAGTTTTTGTGTCCTCCTTTACTTTCTATTCTTCCTCCTCATCACACCTGCCTGATGTCTGGTTTTGGTATCTGTGTTGCTGATGTTACGTGAGCAGCATGAAGAATCAGTTTGATCCACCTGCTGGCTGCAAAGAAAAATCATAAAAAAGCGACCCGCATGAGAATCACGCACACTGAACTCACAGGTAATTTGGGATATTAGATTAAATACAACTTGGGTTTACACCCACAGCATGTAATAATATTAGGAAGAACAGAATGGAATTGAAATTATGAATAGAAAAATAGCAATTGTGTCGATATATATAACTGAAAACATCTAAGTTATGTTTCTTTTTCCGTCTTTCAGTTCCATTTTAGCAAAGACTCAATCTTTGTAAATTTTGTTAAGTAAAAGTGAATTTCTGACCCAAGAAACGATAGATAGGGAATTTCCCCAGTGTGGGATCATTAAAGTCTATCTCATCTTATAACTTAGTATTATTGCCAAAAATTACATTTATGGTAATAAAGTACACATTTTCCCAGACACATCCAGTCCAAACCTTTCCAGTGTTTTCATCAAAGAGGGAGTGATTTTAAAGTTACAACTAGAGTTGTAATGGTTGGAAAGTGGAAAGACGATTTTATTTTGTCTCTGTCGACTTTGAATGAAGTGTATTTTACGATTTTACTGTTAAATTACTGTTTATTTACCTGGAGTCCATTCGCGGATGTTTTTATGTTTAAAAAAAAGGATCTTACTCTTTAACAGAAAGGTCGACCTCCTTAGAAATCCTTTCCATAATGTTGTCAGACACTTAGAATATTAATCTGAGTCTGTCAGCGGCAAAGCAAGCACTTTTGTGAAGGTAAATACAAGCTGGACAATTGTCCTATTAACTTACATTGTGCTTGTTTCTCCGCTGCCGACTGCAGCGATCTCGCTTAATACTGGACCAATGTCAAAGATTGTTATTCCCATCAGTCACTTAGACACAAACATATAGGAAAATAGGGTCCGGGTTGAAAAAAACGGTAGTTAGTAAGCAAAATCATTATCCACCATACGTTTTATCACCCCACACGCTGTTCCTTTACCACCTGCAGAGTCATCAGTAGATTTTAACAGTGCATGACAAACTTTAGCTTCCAGTGTGTTCTCGTCTCATGAAATTTCATGAAATGAGCGTAGTGATCAAAATGCAAATGAGACTTGTGCTTTCCTGGTAGGAAATGATTTCACAGAGAAGACATGACTAAAAACAGATGATAAAAACAGAAAGAGACATTTACCTTGAACTTAAATGATGTTTTTGCAACTTGTGAAATGTTACTAAAGTACAGTTTTCACTACCAAAGTGAACGGTTGTTGTACACCTAATCCTTTCATGTTGGAGTTTGTCATTACACTGAATCTTTGTCACAGTGTTCATGCCCATTTTGTGAAGTTTAGTGGCCCGTTGTCGTGTCAGTCATGTAGCTGTAATCCAACGTGTCAGTCGTGCAGCTGTAATCTGTGCATGCCTAACCGTCACAGCTGAACGCCCGGTAACTCTCCTGTCTGCTCCTAACCCTCACTGTCTTTCTCACCTTTTCCTGTCTGTCAAAGTCCTTGCCATGTATGAGAATGTTTTAAAGTGCCCCACTCCCGGCTGCTCTGGACGGGGTCATGTCAATAGCAACAGGAACTCGCACCGCAGGTGAGTGAGCGGCCTTCAGCCGGGCCGCTAACAGCTGAATAACACCACCGACATGTGAATGAAGTGTACTGTAAGTTTGTGTGTTGTTTGATGGAGAAGTTTAAGATGAGTGTCATCTCAGTGCTGAAAATTGGTAGCCACATCTCCAGTGGCAAAATGTTATATTTGTTTTACAAAATGTGGGGTCCCATATTGTAAAAAGTGAGATTTCCATGTTTTTTTTTATTATAAAGCAGGTCGAGGTGCTGGATAGATACAAATACTGTGAAAGTATCAACACACTCAATCCACAGAGAAACACATCTGTACGGTTGTGATGTCACAACTATACTATATATAAGTTGAAAGTGCTACAGTGCCGTTACAGTCATTCCCCGGGTACAATGACGTTGCAGAGACTCAGAGAGCACTGATAGGAATGACCTGGAAACGCTGACCAATCAGAGCAGATAGGGCATTTTCAGAAGGGGTCTTAAAGAGATAGGTGCAAAAATGGAGCGTTTCAGACAGAGGGTGAAAACAGGTATATTCTGACAGACAGTGTGAGAAAAATAAAGTGTTTTTTGAACATTAAAGCATGTAGACATGTTCTAGTAGGAAAACAAAATTCAAGTATGAACCTGAAAATGAGAATGATTTGGGACCTTTAATTAGACTTAAGTTTATTGTTGACTTGTTGTAATATTTCAAACCCTAAACTAGTCACTTCATATTGAAAATGAAACATAATTCAGCAACTGCATTCCTCAGCAAGTCCAAGTCACAAGTGTTATGAGAAAACTGTAAGTTGGTTGTCTTTTAGGCTGTGAATGCTGACCATTAAATTACTTAATAGCTGTTAAGTGTTTTTTTACACAACTAAGATTTAACCAAGATTTGATCAGGCCAAAACATGAGGATTGTCTTAAGTCAAATCTTAAGACATCAAGTCTCTGTTGATTTCATTGGATACTAAAAGTTGTCATATCTTTATAATTATGGTGGCGTGCTCTTCCAGTTTTAAAATCAGGGGGAAGAAACAAGGCAAACTTCTCACAGGAAGTCTCTTTTTTACAAACTAAGAGCCCTTTTTTAATTAACCCACTAATGTTGCAGTTTTTGTCCCAAAATGAACTGTTGGATTTGCAGCGGTTTAGCTTGACCCTGATTCCACAAATTTCCAATTTCCTTCTAGAAAAATGATCTCAGTTTCTATTGCCTTTATGCAGAAATGCTGGAACATTCCCCGGTTTAGATGAATGTGGGAAAAGGGGCTTGGATTTAAATGGTGCCATGTTTGAGCTGAAGGTGTGTCTGCGTCACAGCAGCTGTTTAACAGGCATAGCAGAGCATCTCTCTCACTCACACACACACACACACACACACACACACACACACACACACACACACACTTTTGGATTACATAAAGTGATTAGGATTCACACATCTCGCACATACGTAGAGCCTCAATTCACAGACACACACACTGTTTTATGCACACACAGTCTTATTGGATCACACACACTTACAAATTAGCTCACAGACAGCAGCACACGTGCGCTGGCAGACGGAGAAGCGCACACACACACACACACACACACACACACACACACACACACACACACACACACACACACACGCTCAGACATGGCTGCAGGGTGTGTTATGTAGCACAGCTCCACTGGGAGAGGAAACAAAGCGCTAGCTAGCTTAGCTACTGTTAGCTACCAGCTCACACAGCTTTCATGTCGGGCAGTCGCCATGGAAACGCTCTCATAGCAGCCACAGCAGCAGCTGTGGCTGCTGCTGCTGCCGTGCTGATCTGTTACACACTCCTACCATCCTTAAAAATGTGTGTGTGTGTGTGTGTGTGTGTGTGTGTGTGTGTGTGTGTGTGTGTGTGTGTGTGTGTGTGTGTGTGTGTTGGTGAAAACAGTATTTCATTCCCTCCGTGTATGAAGTGATTAGGAATTGCCTGGAGTGACAGAAAGAGGGAGAAACAGGAAGCTTTAGTTTTAAATACAAACTGTGTTTCAGGCAATCCGTTTCTCCTTTCCCCTGAATTCACATTAGAAAAAAAACACGTCAGCCACTTTATTTAGGGCGAACTTTCTCCACCAGAAATACCACGAAACTATCAGTCTGTTTGTTGGACAATATGAGTTTTCAGGAGCTGAACCAACACAGCCCTGTACATTTCATCCTGGGTCAACAAAGACTGTGTCTATTGTCAGACATTTGATTTTTGCATTTCTTTGTTTAGAAGTAATGCACTTGCAGTTGTTTGCAGCTTCTAGCCTTTGTTCCTGTGGATGTTGACTAAATGTCAATTAGGGACCGACGCGGCGGCTAAATAAAAGTAATGTACTCTAATGAAAGCAATAATTGCAGATACAGCAAGCGATGGAAAGTATTAGACTTGTGTGATCTGCATAGCTGCCTCTGGGGTTACACTTGACAAGGAACTGAAAGAAACTTGATACAAATTTCGAGGGTGTTGCTTACTTACGCTCGTCTTTGGGATTTGGTGTGAAGTAACACGATGTTAAAAAGAAGTGTTTCGACTGCAAACACCCGAGAAAATAATGTTTGTGTGCAGCAGCCCTCAAGGCTTTTCGCTTCCAGCTGTGAGTCAACCAATGAGGAAACAGGCAGTCAGAAATTATAGACCTAACCAATCACTACGCAAAAAGTCAGTTGTTGAGCAGTTCATTCAAGAATCACTGTACGAGCAAGCCAGTATATAAGCAGTCTGTGGAGGCTAAGCCCAAGCTTTAAGCCCCTGAGGTGCTGTACCACTGGTTGAATATTGACGTACATTTTACCTTGTTTGATCCATTTATTTCCAGTACAGCTTCACGGTTTTTCCAAACAAACCGTGACTGTGTATGTGGTCTGTAGTGGTGCTGTTTGTGTGTGTGTGTGTGTGTGTGGTCAAAAACTGTCTGTGCTTCCGGGGTAGAACACCTGAGGAACCAAAGATCGATTCCTATTTATGCCCTGAACGCTAACTGGCTCTTACACAGTCAGTTAGTGAACTAGTCTGTTAGGACAGTGGTTCTCAAACTTTTTCACGTCAACGACCTCTGAGCACCGCTTGATAAGATTTCGTACCCAGGGTCCCCCGTCTGACAGGATTTTTGATTTTAGATGTTTTATTACAGAAAGTGTATGAAACCAATGACCAAAATAGTCCCACATTCTGTCATTGTGTTACTTATGGATGGATGGATCATAAAAAATGAATTATTCCCCTTTGTACTTCCCCCTGGCACTTCCTTAACCCTTGTGTTGTCTTTGTTTCAACCTTGAAAGAAACACTTTTTTCTGACATTTGTGACGCCTTTTTTCACAATTTGTTTTTGCTTTTTCCAAAGTTTTACATTTTTAAATTTTTCTTCTACACATTTTCAGCGCTTATTTCTACGTCCAATATTTTCTGATATAAAACAAAAATTTAAAACGGGCCAATGTGACCCGTTTTCAAAGTTTTTTTATATCAGAAATATGGGTTTCTTAACAACTAAATTGCCCCAAAATAACTTAGATGCATGCATGTACGTTGTATGGAACCCATACAACGTATACATCCATGCGTCCTTGTTCTTCACAGGTAAGATTATTGATTACTTCCATTGAATTTTGGTTGTTTTATTTAATTACATTGGTATTTCAATTCTTTTTTTTTAATGGTTTCAAAACAGCATCCTGACCAAACTTAGACATAAACCAGTCTGTGATTCACTCAACATCCTCTGGTCTTAACTATTCTATTAGTCAAAATAATTCATAATTTCTGCTTTTTTTCAAACTCAAAAATTAGGTATAATGTCATTTTATTAGGTTTATTGACCATGAATTTAAAAAAAAAGAGGGACAAAATCGTTTAAAAAAGCATAAAAAAGCATAAAAAAAGTCGGAAAAAGTTCCAAAATAATTTTTCAATGACAAGTTCATGGACGACAAGTTCCTTAACCCTTGTGGTGAAGACAACACAAGGATTAAGGAACCCACTTTGGGAACCACTGTGTTAGTCAATGAATCTGTAATGATTCTGTTACTAAACTAGTCAATATTTAGTCAATTTATATAGCAGTCAGTCAGTCAGCTAGGCAGTCAGTCAGTAAACCAGTCAAACGTTGACTTTGTGAACCAGTCAGTTATGGTTCGTGTTCACTGTGGCGTTTTTTGGACGGCAGGGATCGCCCCGCTTCCCAGTTATCAGCAGTTATCAGTTTCTCTTCACTGACCACTGACAAGCAAAGAAAACAGACTCCACCCTCCTACAACCGCGATGGCTGAACCTGATTGGACGAACGCTTCACGTGGGGCTGTCTGCTCCCGGTTTTCAATACAGACCAACATGGCGACTCGTTTGGAATACAATCTCTTATTTTACCAAAATTTGTTTCTGAAAACATTTCATGCAAGAAATAATCTGCAGCTGTTGACAACAGTCAGTTTAAAAGACGCCCTGCTTCTTGAACAGTCGCTGCGACGCTACCAGAATGCATTGCATGCCTGCTCACTAAAGACAATGAATGGGAAGCGGGGAAATGACGCTGACAATGGACACGTACCATTAGTCAGTAAAAAAGTCAAACCCTCAATCAGTAATCCAGTCAAACTTTGAGTTTGTAAACCAGTCAGTCAGTCAGTCAGTTAACCAGTCACACACCGTCAGTCAGTAAAGCAGTGATGCAGTCATCATATAGGCCATATTAAATCCATAATTCATTTTGAACTGCTGTTGCTGACAGCTGAACTGCTCTTCAGCCAGATGCTCTGTGTGTGTGTGTGTGTGTGTGTGTGTGTGTGTGTGTGTGTGTGTGTGTGTGTGTGGACAGTACAGTGTGTAACCAGGCCGTGCGCTCTTTCCTCCCTCCCTCCCTCCTCCAGTCTGTCCGGCTGTCCCATCGCTGCCGCAGAGAAGATGGCGAAGGTCCACGAGAAGATCCTCCCGACTGACAGCGGCAGTAAGACCAATCAGACGTCAGACCGTGTTCTCAGGTACCACCCACTCACGTTGAGTTAGACCAGCTTTAAGATAACATGTTTAAATAATAATGATCTGTTTTGTCATGCTGGGAAACCTCTAATTTTCATGTTTTAATGAGGCATTTCAATCTAAACATATACCAAAAACTTGAAGCCTGCCTTGTCTTGTTCCTTTTGGTAAACAGCTGTGGATTGTGTTGACCATTTTTTTCTTAAATCAGGGATGCTGAATGGTGCAGTGCAGTCCCCACACTTGCAGCTACGGATCATAAAATTGGGAAGCTCAATAGTGCAGTAAAGCTGTAGAACAGTCCAGCCTTGCCCCTTTAAAAGGTTCAATAAAACAAAGCTGCTTTGGCAAATGTCTTAAGATTTCATTTGTGTCTTTTACATAAAGGATGTCAAATGGTGCAGTGAAGTCACCAGCACATGAACTCAGCCTTGTTCCCTTTCTGGGTTGTCTGGGAAGTAGGGATGTAACGATACACTCAACTTAGGTTCCGTGATTTTTAAGTTCCCGAAACAATTTTTTAACAGAATCTCTTCTGGTTTCCTTTCAGGCCAATGTGTTTCGTCAAGCAGCTGGAGATTCCTCAGTACGGCTACAAAAACAACGTTCCCACCAGCACGCCACGCTCCAACCTGGCCAAGGAGCTGGAAAAATACTCCAAGACGAGTTACGACTACGGCGGCTATGACAGCCAGCATGGCGGCTACGGGAAGAGAGGCCTGACGACAAAGTCCCACCACGGGAGAGACACCTCCCCGAAGGGATACGATGGTAAGAAGAAAAAAAATAATTTCCCATTTATTATCTCCTTTGTTTAGGAGTTGACTTTTCCTGGTGGAAAGAATATGGAATATGTCGTAGTGGGTGGCAACAACACAAAGATGCTGAATCTCCAGTAAAATACTGGAATTTTAAATGAAGTAAAAGAAGAATAACAAGTAGTAACGTGAATAAGCAGGCGTCGCAATGTCGTTATTGATCTGAAAAATCCCATTTTCTGTTTATTGATATGCCAAATTCTCAAGCTCTGGCAAATATTAAAAAAAAAGCATTTAATTGAATTCATGGTGCTTTTATTCCTAAAAACCTGCAAAATGATCCCGCTATGGAGGATTTCCATTCATTTTCCCATTGTAGGGAGAACATTTTGTACTTGACAACAAAAGCCTGATAACGCACGCGCACGCATACACACACACACACACACACACACGCTCAGTACAGTTCTCTTTGTTATAGCGCTGAAAACGCCGGTGTTTTCTGCCTCTCCACATGGCTAGAGTGAGAGCAGAGCAGAGTTATGGAAATGCCAAGCCAAGAGCCTATGTCCTCTGAGCAGTGGATAGAGAGATGGATGGATGGAGGGAGGGAGATAATGGAGGCGAGCCCTGCTTCTTTGGCTGGGAGCCATTAGTGAGACGCAGGCAGGGGGAGGCTTTTTAGACGAGGTGTCTGCGCTCCCCTTTCCGTCACGACTCCCTCCCTCCTTTTCCAGCATCCTTCCCTCCATCAGCATCACTCCAGCCTGCCGAGCCCCGATTCAACCATCGCACCAGCACACAATCGCTGTGTCTTTCTCCCTTTTTCTTTGTCCCTACAGCTGCCTGTCTTTTCTCCTCCGTCTGTCTTTATTTTCCTCTCCTCTTCTACACAACACGTCTGGTGTTATTCTCTTTTTTTCTTGTTGTCAACTAATCTCACGAAAAATGCAAAGCCAACAATGTGCTAGTCCGTCTTTCATTGCTTTCCGACTTCTCGTCTGTGGCTTAAAACCCATTTGATCCTACTGAAATTTTTAAATGTTGTTGTTGTTGGGCAGAAACCTTGTCTCCATATTTCATAATTACATGTTTTTTTCGTAAATCAATGCTATTTGTCACCCTTACGTCTGGCTGTGGGTTTTTACAAACATTTAAACAGTAACGAGGCGATTTCGTCTGAGGTAAATAGCTCAAATGTTTTCAAATTAGCCTTTTTCCATTTCCTGAAAAAGGTTTTCACCCGATAGCAACAAAATGTAGTTTTAGATATTCAGATATAGTCCAGAATTTCCAAAAACAGCTGGTCACTGTAGTTTTCATCAAACAAACAGGAAACAGGAGGAAAAAGTATTTGCTGGGGACTATTTTCAACAGCGGATTAATCCACATTTGGTGCTCTAGTCAATATTTGTGGCAGCAGAACGGGGTATGTGTATAGGTAGTCTCGCATTTCCAGCTCTATCTCCACAACACTGTGGAGAAAGGAATGGCTACACCACGGATACATTCTGGCATAGGAGAAAACAAACACTCTGGGTTGTTTGCATTTCTTTAAACCAATCACAATCGTCTTTGGGCGGTGCCAAGCTCCGGACGCAGCGGCGGTGACTGCAAAATCTCAGGAAGGAACTTGTTTTGGTGGAAACATTTGCACCCCACAAAAGAAAATGCCACATACAACATTAAATGAAGTTAACTGTTGACATAATACAATAACGTGAGCTATTTAAATTAGCTGGATACATGGTTAAACCTCATTAGCTTAGCGCTTATCAGTGTATCTCTGTGTGTACTTCGTCCACAACAATCTCACCAATCGGTCCCAAAATGTCCCAGTTAGAGAGGAAATGCCGTAAACATCTTATTTGTAAATCTTTACAATCATTCCCTGAAAGAACCAAGCAGGCCTGCCTTGTTGCACCGTCTAAGCGTGTAGCTTGCTAGCTTGAAGTTTGTTTTTGTTTCCCGAGAAGAACAGTTTTGCAAGGCGAGGGACATCCAGCGCTGCCGTTTATCCGGTAAATGAACTGTCGTTGATGCAGACTAGTGTTCAGGTAGTCTCACATCAGCCTGTGTAACCTCCACAGGGAGACGGGAAAAAAACGTTGTCTGGTCTATCGGTATTCCTTTAATCCAATTACAATCGTATTGGGCGGTGCTAAGCGGCGGACATGATGACCAACTTCCTTGGTGGAACATGTGTGCGTTCAGAAGTTGTTTTAGTCGTGCAACAGAAAACTCAGATTGGACAGATAGTCTAGCTAGCTGTCTGGATTTACCCTGCAGAGATCTGAGGAGCAGTTAACCATAGTCCTCACAAATCCACCAGCGGTTAGAACGCCAACACAAAGAAAGAGGAAGGGGACAGATATCCGGCCGAAAATGAAACGTCCTGGACATAGTGCTATAGACTAGTCTTTAGGTAATGAAGGAACATCTCACTCAGTGCAACAATTTGGCTCAATGATGTTTATATGACAAAGAAAAAGAAAATATATCAGGCTGTGATACACATGCAATACTTGTTAGTAGATACATTCACTGTTGGCTTCACTGTTGAATTTCCTTTTCTGTTCATAAGTCTGTCTAGTTGCTTATTTTCAAGAAGCTCTGTTTCAAATTTTTCATCCATCTGCTGCACAGTTTGGCTGAACGCCAGCCCCGATCTAACAAATCAACCATACGTGTGTGTGTGTGTGTGTGTGTGTGTGTGTGCCTCCCCTTAGCTAAGCGCTACTGTAAGACATCGAGCCCGGCCAGCAGTACGACCAGCAGCTACGCTCCCAGCACCAGCAGCAGCCTGAGCTGTGGAGTCGGAGGCGGTGGAGGAGGCGGAGGAGGAGGAGGAGGAGGAGGAGGAAGCAGCGCCAGCAGCACCTGCAGTAAAAGCAGCTTCGACTACACCCACGACATGGAGGCGGCCCACATGGCGGCCACAGCCATCCTGAACCTGTCGACCAGGTGCAGGGAGCTCCCGCACGCTCTGGGAGGGAAACCCCAGGACCTGCTGACACAGGTAGTCTGAGGCGGTGTGCACAAACACGTCATTCATCACACATTCATACATTACACTCGCAACACAACGACAGGAACAAAAATAAACACTACAATAATTATCAGAACGTTACTTTGATACGAATAGGATCAGTGCTGTAGTACTGGAGTCCGGTCTCCGACTTGGCCAAAACATAGGCGTAGATTTTGGTGCTATATAGGGGATATGTCCCCTCCAATATTTATAAGAGATAGATTTTTACCCCCTCAAAAATATATATGTAAATATGTTTTCCAAAGATTTCAGACACCCCTATAGTGGAGCATACCATCTTATGGTGTGTGTCCATTGTCAGCGTCATTTTAACGCTTCCCATTAATTTCCATGGAAGCAGCCGGTAGCGTCGCAGGTACTCATTTGCATAAAGTTGAATTCAGCCAACTTCATGCAAAATCTGAAGAAAATCTTTTCAACTGACCTTTGGCAAACTGAAATGAAGACAGATTCAGCAACTGTATGGCCTATTTCTCTCTTAAAATGTTTTCAGAAACGATGTGATTTCTTGTGATTTTGACTGTCATGTCTTTTATGTAGATTTAAACTTTGGAGCTTATGGCTTTAACAAAGTCTCATTCTCTAATTGATTTGTTGTTGAGATGTACATGATTCTTATAAAAAACATCCCAAAACTCGTGTGAAGTTCTGAATACATAGAAAGTTTTGAACAATACAGGAGAATAATTGAAAATAATAATAACATTAATAATGAAAGACATTGCACCATAAATTGATGCAGAAAAGGCACAAATTATTGCAAAAAAAAATTAAATTCACCAGAATGCAGGAAATTAAGCGTTTGATGCTTCAATTTTTTTTGTCCTAATGTTGAAACAAAACCTATGCCCTTGTCGCCAAATATTCTAGTTGGTCTCGACTGAGCAATATATGCTTTTTTCTAAAGAAACTTCCTCCTTTAACACAAAACCATTGATGAAGTGCGCTTGTTCAAAAAATGGGAATTGGTTTAATTCAAAATCCATCTGGAACGGGCATTGACAGTGGTCGTCTGGTATATGACTGGCTGCGTCTTATGCCTTTTTTTCAGTCTCGGTCTTGACTGTCTCTCATTTTGGACTTGGTCTTGACTTGGACTTGGACTTGACTCAGTCTCGACTAGTCCTGGTGTTGGACCCAGCAAAGGTTGTCTTGACTACAGCACTGAATAGGATATACCGTATGTAAGATATTGAATAAAGTGTTCAAAATTAGATGGTAAAAGTTTGACTAATGCTCATCATGGCGAGTTTTTATAGAAGAATTCAGGTTTATTACAACTTTAGTCTTATTTTGTATTGTTTTGACCATCTTTTCTATCAGTAGTGATAACAATGTACCCACAAACCTAAAAGTTGAGATCTGGGAACATGGTGAAATCACTAAAAAGATGGGTCACGAGCAGTCAGACGTTCAGACTGGTTTAAACTTATTTGGAAGAAAAAACAAAGGCGAGTGGTAATCAAATTTGACCCAGACTGTCTGTTTTAAGCATCTTTCACAGTTTACAGATTTGTATCTTGGTTTAACATTGAACTACTTAACAAACATACTGGTCCTGTGCAATGGGGGATTATTACCAACGCTTCATGTGCGCACATTTACTGTATTACCTCTGAATAAAGTAGTTTAGATAATCTGGATAAACTGTTTCTTCCCATGTTTTCCATGTTTCCAGATCTCAGCAGTCAACTTGGTGAGTACAATGTTATTATTACTGATAGAAATGATAGACTAAACTATGAAAACATGACCCAAGTTTTTTTTTTAACGAACATTATGCTTTAAGGGTGTGTTCATGCTGGCAGTTAATCGGAATCTGGGAATCTTCACCATTATATGAATCCAGATATGGACCAGATAGTCTGAGATTGATCTAAATAAAACTTTTGCACGAGACCCAGACCGATACTGACATTTCGAGGAAGATATTGATATTTGAGAGTGGAGAGAGAAAATCTAGTAATGGTATTTCAGCCAATGTTTGTTTTTTTAACATTAACACTCAACATAATTATCAGGTCAGGTGGAGCACTGACAAGTAGACTGACTTGTAAACCTGGCCATGAGGGTATTCTCGCATATCTTGAGATGTCAATCTTTTAACAGAAAACTGAACGTGGGACATGAAGTTTGAAAGATGTGGGGTGCATATGGGTGGTAGGATGTATATGTGAAAACTACTTTTTCAAACTCTTCCTAGAACGTAAGTTTGATCTACTCTTCTCTCGGGCGCCCAGATAGCTCAGTTTGTAGAGTGGGCGCCCATATATAGATGTTTACTCCTCAACGCAGCGGGCCTGGGTTCGACTCTGACCTGCGGCCCTTTGCGGCATGTCACTTCCCCTCTCTCTCTCTCTCCTTTCATATCTTCAGCTGTCCTGTCAATTAAAGGCCTAAAATGCCCAAAAAATAATCTACTCTTCTCTCAACCTGCAACATGCATCCTGTCATTGTGCATTTAGGTCCGACTTGCATTGCTTCTGCAGACCGCCGGCGGCGACTTTATGTCTGAATGCAATGAAAGAATTGTGACCAACTTAGAAAATGTTGCTTTTATGCACCGACCCTCAGGATTTTTACCGGGCACTGTATTTTGTTTGCGGCCACACCAGTGATCGTCAGATCCTTACCTTGCCTCTCTCCATCAGAGTCCGGTTGGTGACCTGGAAGACAGCGGTGCGGTGGACGTGGCCGGTCAGCCCGGCGGTCCGGAGGACAGCGGGACGGTGTTAACCCCCCTGCAGCCGATGTCGCCCCAGCGGCAGGCTCTGCTCAGCAGCCGCTGCTACCAGCTGAGCGACGCCGACTGCTGGGACCTGCCCGTCAACTACACCAAGATCAAACGGCTGGGGGACGAGCAGGACCACAAAGAGGTAACGGGAAGGTCCACGTTACATTACTCTCGCATTGCCAGACCTTCCTCCACAGCGCTGAGGAGGCAGGTCTGGCCAGTCCACACAGCATTCTGGGATGGGAGGAAAACGTGCTCTGGTTTATTGGCATTTCTTTAAACCAATCACAATCGTCTTGGCCGGTGCTAAGAGCTGGACGGAGCAACGGCAAAATAGCCTCGGGAAGGAACTTGTTTTGGTGGAACATGTGTACGTTCAAAGGTTGTTTTAGTCGTGCAACAGAAAACTCTGATTGGACAGATAGTCTAGCTAGCTGTCTGGATTTACCCTGCAGAGATCTGAGGAGCAGTTAACCATAGTCCTCAGAAATCCACCGGAGGTTAGAACGCCAACACAAAGAAAGAGGAAGGTGACAGACATCCAGCGGAATTTCCGGCGGCACCTAAACAATCCCAGAAATGAAATGTCGATATACACTAACATCACAGAAACGACATCAGCATACAACTTTAAAGTTTACAGGCATCATATTGAAAAGAAGTTCTGCTGATCCATCAGTGAGTTTATATCCAAAGTAACTCAGCAGTTTGTTGATGAACAGTCATGTTTGCACACATCAATAGATTCTTGGGGTCATTTCTATACAATAGATTCAGTTTAAACTGTTCAAAAGTTTGGTGACCACTTTAAACTTTTCATTTGCAGATGAATGTAAGGTATATGCATTGAATAAGTGATATGAAAATGTAAAAATTTAATAATTATTTGACCCAATTGAAGCTCTAAATGATGCGCATGCTCTACACTGCCCTTACAGTTACGATTAAAGGCTTTAACCACCTAATTTAATATTTAGGCAGGCTGTTCCCTAATCATGCCAAGTAAGGATAATTTGAGGCATAGGCGCAGGCATAGATTAAGAGATGATTGTGCTTTGTAAGCCATTTAAAGGGATGATTGTCCAATGATGTGTGGCAGAAAAGCACCACAGAGAAGTTGTGGACTTTATTTTGCGAGGGCGTACTTTTGGTTGCTGCTACGCATAATTTTTGCATTACTTTACATACATAAGAGGGAATTTTGTGAGTTTGGAAAGGTCCAGTATGTGTGTATGTACAACTTCACTAACCAAAGTCATGGACACTGCACAGAACGATGGTGCTTGCCAAAGTTGTATATCACAGCGCTGTTTTTGTTGTTATTCTTCACCCTGGAGCCACTAAATAGAAATCGTTCAGCACTGCAGCCAAATAATAATTTAAAAAAAACAGAGACCAAGACAGTTGCTGTAAAAGAGAAAATGTTGATTAAGTTTTAAAAACTATGATATTAAAGGAAATGTGTCACAGCCCGTGCAGAGAGGGAGTTTAAATTATGTAAGTGACAATCATGCAGCATGAAGCTTATCGGAATCAGATCAGGATTTGTATTCATCAAACCTCTGAGAATTATATTTAAGAATGTTCTAAACAAAACAACTAAGAAAGTTCTTAGCTGAAAGAAAAGAATAAGACGCATTCTCAACAGGGGCGGAGCCAGATGTTGGAGGCAATGCTACATTTACGGCAGCTACAGCATGTGCACTATTTTTCAAGCCATTTATGATAATATAATGCCTAAAAATAGGTACATCATATGGGAAAAACATGAAAGTTGCAGAGGAAAAGAATCATCCTGTAAAGACGACATCCTGTTTTGTAGCTAATTGTTCTCCAACTGTCTTCATCATTCTGAAACCAGAACACATCAATTGTCTAATGTTACTTAGCGCAGGTAGGGTAGGAATTGGGTGTAAAGGAAAGGCAAGGCAAGGCAGCTTTATGTAGCACATGTCAGCAACAGGGCTTTCAATTCAAAGTGCTTTACATAAAACATTAAAGAGCAAAATACGAGAATAAAAGTTACAGTGCAGTTTAAGAAAGGAACAATTATTTAAAGAAAGGCAGCATCAAAAAGAAAGGTCTTGGGAGTTGCGGCGGACCTGCAGTTTTCTGGGAGTTTGTTCCAGATATGTCGTAAAAGCTGAACGCTGCTTCCCCCTGTTACGTTCTGACTCTGGGGACGGAAAGCAGACATGTCCCAGACGACCTGGGAGGCAGATCAGAAATGTATTTTGGCCCTGAACCGTTTAGTGCTTTATAAACCAACAGAAGTATTTTGAAATCAATTCTTTGAGGGACAGGAAGCCAGTGCAAAGACTTTAGAACTGGAGTGATGTGATCCACTTTCTTGGTGTTAGTGAGGACTCAAGCAGCAGCGTTCTGAATCAGCTGCAGCTGTCTGATTGATTTTTTTAGGGAGACATATTTAAACACACCACTAAACAACAATTACTAATCTTGAAACCTATTTTTAGTTGAGTTTACAGAATAAATGGCGATTTTCCCCCAGTTATAGAACTTTTTCTTTTGATTTGCCGGTCCAGTCAAAGAGACTGAGGGTGAATGACAAAAAGTGGAAGTTATTTTAAAACCCTCAAAGATTCGGGGCTTTTGAGAAAACACTGGGGGCTGGAGCCCCCTGACCCGCCCCTGATTTTCATGCAATTTAATTTCTTCTTACTAACAGCAATGTGCAAACCTGCTCAGAGAACAGAGCTGTGTTCACTCATTCACTACTCCCTATATAATAAAGACTCTCGTTTACTCAATAGTGAGCAATGAACTGAGATTTCGGACACCTATCAACCATTATCATTTACATCATCACTAGAAAGACACTTAAATAAAATAGCTGAAGTAAAATGTAGTGCATTATATAGCAAATATGGAGTGATTTCAGACACAACCAGAGATTTACTTTGCATTGGACCAACTTCTTATTTTTAATCAGTGATATGTTATTCTGCAATTACATACATGGTTTTAATAAATAGAGATCTAAATCCATCCAAATATAAACAAGTTAGAATTTAGTATGACAAGTGCAACATAATGAAATATATGTTTTGTGCTGCTAGTAGTACTTTGAAACTACTACATATATACCGGTATATATTTTTTGTTTTTTGTTTTTGTACAATTGTACATTTTGTACAATCACTCCAGAACATTTGAGACCCTAACAGGCTATCTTCAACCTTTATTTTTTGAACTTCAGAGCATTTTTAGGACAAAATAAATGTGAAAGCATTTATTCTAGGAGCAAACATTTCACAGTTTTTCTTTATATTTTTCTACTTAAGTTTAAAATTCTACTTTTAGCAGCTTGATAAATAACCCCGTTGATAGGATGGATGCAGCCGTTTCTCTCCTGCAGGCTCGGTGCGCTCTCATGTGGTTGAACGCAGCACTGCGTCAGCTCTGCTCACACCCAGCAGCTCTCTGAATGAACACTTCAGGAGCTTGAGCACGGTGCATTACAATGCTGAATTACACCACTAATACATAAGTAAAACACGATAGATCATCTGCACGCTATAAAATCCTCGCAGATCTGATATCACACAGAGCAATCCATGCAGCAAATCGCTACATTTGCCTAGTTGGATTCAGAGCGCTGAAGTGAAAGGTTTTAATCAGGAGAGTAATTGCGTTTGTTAATGAAGCACGACATTGCAGAGGAGGCCGGAGCCTGGAGCTGATGGGATTTTCTCCAGACAGTCCTGAACGATTTCTGCTCCCGACGGAGGAGGTGTGATGTGTGGACTACAGAGCAGACTGCAGTGCTCACAGCCACAAAGGCTTCTGTTCACTGAGTCCAACTGGTGCAGCAGGACTTTAAACTGGTTAACTGGAGCTGATAAATCTCACTGAAGTATTTATTCCATATTTTCAGACTTTTATTCAATATACTCAGACTTTCATTCAATATATCCAGAGTTTCATTCCATATATTCAAGGTTAATTCCATATATTCAGTCTTTCATTCCATTTATTCAAGGTTAATTCCATATAGTCAGACTGTCATTCCATATATTCATGATTCATTCCATATATTCAGGCTTTAATTCCATATATTCAAGGTTCATTCCATATACAGTACTCAGACTTGCATTCCATATATTCAGACTTTTATTCTATATATTCAGAGTTTCATTCGATATATTCAAACTTCACACACACACACACACACACACACACACACACACACACACACACACACACACACACACACACACACACACACACACACATTTATAATTTCATAAACAGCATGCCATTATACATACACACACAGATATATATATATAAAATAAAAGGAAAGAAAACCGGTTAAACGCAACTAAAATAAAAGCAAGAGAATAAAAGTGTGTCTTAAGGTGCGTCTTGAAAACATCCACAGACTCAGCCTGTCTAATGTTTTCTGGCAGGCTATTCCAGAGCAGAGGAGCCGCTACATAAAAGGCCATATCACCGGCCGTTTTCTTCCATGACCGTCAGTCAACATGCCACGATGGGCTGTTCTGAGGGGTCTGGTGGTGCTGTGCATACATATACATATATAACAACGAAAAGAAAACAGGCTCTTGAGATTGTCAAGACTGTCCGACTATAATAATAATTTATCAAATGACTCCTTTCTATTTACTGAACAGCACATTTATTTCAAAGTGAATGCATTTCTTTTTACAATTCAATTTTATTTTATTTATAGTATCAAATCATAACAAGAGTTATCTCAAGACACTTTACAGATAGAGTAGGTCTAGACCACACTCTATAATTTACAAAGACCCAACAATTCCAGTAATTCCCCCAAGAGCAAGCATTTAGTGTGACAGTGGTGAGGAAGAACTTCCTTTTAGGGAGAAACCTGGGACAGACCCAGGCTCTTGGTAGACGGTGTCTGACGGTGCTGGTTGGGGGTGTGATGAACAGTGGCAATAATAGTCACAATAAAGATAATGGAACTATGACTAGAAATAGTAGTTGTAGTAGTTCGGCGTAGCAGGGCATTGCAGGGCGTTACATGGTGTAGCATGACGTAGCAGGGCGTAGCAGGATATAGCAGGGTGTAGCAGGGCACTGCAGAGCATAGCAGGGTGTAGCAGGGCATAGCAGGGCGCGAAGCAGGACCACGGCAACAGCTGCAACCATGATTTAGGTGCCATCCTAATCCAAGGAAAACTGCTGGCCGACAAAAAACATGATGGCTCCAGGGAATAATCTCCCCAGAGCTAGGTTAGTAACAAGCATTTCTGGGACATTGATGCACACAGATGGAAAGAGAGAGGAGAGAGGAGTTCAGTGTGTCAAAGGAAGGAAGTCCAATGGCAGTCTAAAAATATAACAGCATAATTAAGAGCTGGTGCAAGGCAGACCTGAGCCAGCTCTATAAGGGTTGGTAGATTAATCTGATGACTATGAAGAGAAGCAGAGAAGAGAAGGGGTGCCGTGTCTGCAGAAATACACCCTCCCCCGCCAGTCTAGGCAAACGCTGCAACTCCTCACTCCCTAACTATAAACTTTATCAAAGAGGACAGTTTTAAGTTTACTCTTAAAAGTGGTGACGGTGTCTGCCTCCCGAACCCAGACTGGGAGCTGGTTCCACAGGAGAGGAGCCTGATAGCTGAAGGCTCTGGCTCCCATTCTACTTTTAGAGACTCTAGGAACCACAAGTAACTCTGCATTCTGGGAGCGTAGTGCTCCAGTGGGACAATAAGGTACTATGAGCGCTTCAAGATATGATGGGGCTTGACCAGTTAGAGCTTTTTAGGTCAGGAGAAGGATTTTAAATTCAAGCCTGGATTTCCTCTGAGCCTCTGTAGGTTTTTTTTGGTCTGAATCAGAAACGTACAGAAGCTGATGGCCATAGTTCCTAAGGCATTTTTAATATTGTGATTAGGGTTGCAACTGACTTTTATTTTCATATGTCCTATAAAATATAATTCCCTAAGGCCCAGTGTAGTCCGAACAATAATCAAGACCTAAAGATATTCTGTTTATTATCACATAAGATAAATAAAAGCAGCAAATCTTCACAACGTTGAAGCTGGGAACTGGAATTTTTTCATTTTGTTCTGTCGATGGACTTATTTTTTCAGCTCTGATCGAGATCATAACTTTATTAATTTGTTATCAAAATGAATGGATTCCTTTTCATTAAACAAAAGATGATGCTTTATACATACAATGACATTACATGGTCATTAATTCCTTACCTATAAGAATAAATACACCTTTCCACCAAACATGCATTGTTGCAGTAACAACAAGCTACAAGACACACGTCATCACAATTTCAACACTACTTATGGAACTGTGGACCCATTAATGAAACACTGCCGTGCATTTTAATCATGTTAATCATAAAAGCTACTTAAACACACTGTAAATAAACACCAACACAGTGTTTTTGCTAAAGTTTAGCAGTGAACAAAGAGGAAGTTTCTTGTGTTTGAGTGACTTTTAAAAGTTTGAAATGGCTTAAAAAGGCTTAAATTACCACAAAAGTGCTTGTTCAGCCATGCGACAGAAGGGGTGATCGCTCATATGTCTCATTAGGGGTTAAGGGAAAAGTAATTTAGAAAGTAAAGCTGTTCCCCAGAAGATGAAATGACAAACTACTTTCTACAAGTGTAAAATATCTGTCGAAAAACCTACCAGAAAGTTTTGCCTCTCGCCAAAATTAAAAGTGAGATGTGTTAATGTGTTCACATGGAGCCCGTAGTGACATGTCGTAGTCTTCTTATTTCTCGTCCCTACACCAGACCGACGAGCTGGATCCCTTCCAGGAGCTGCTGGATGAGCAGCGCTACCCGGCCGAGGTCACCATGCCCAGCCCCAAACACCACAAGTACCCGCCCTGCAAGGAGAGCAAGAAGGAGCTCATCACGTAAGACTCACTCACACAGTGGTGCAATGTAACTAAGTACATTTACTAGCCCTAACCCTAACCCCAAATGGGAAACTTGATCTGCAGTCAGCAGTGCAAGATAAAAAAAACACATGCAAACAATGTACAAATAAAGAAAAGACAACAATACAAAGACATGAAGTGCAAGAATGTTTCCTATGCGCAATATATACAACGCAATTTTACCCAACACCATGGGGTGCTCTAAATCTACGGCCTGAGGGCAGTGTTTCAAACTCAGATCGTAGGGGGTGGTTTGTGCAGTCTAATATAGGCCGTATAGATAGTATAAATGTTGAGGTACTTGTACTTGAGTCTTTGTACGTTCTACTTCTACTTCTACTCTGCTACATTTCAGAGAGAAATGTTGTACTTTTTACCCCACTACATTCATCTGACAGCTTTAGTTACTAGTTACTTTATAAATTAAGATTTTGGCACACAAAACACATGTAGTTTATTCATGTTTTTTTAATAAATTAAACTACCCAATAATATAACGGCCTACAAGTCCAGCTGAAATGATTAGACCATTAAACACTTTCTACAATGGGAGGATTTTTCTGCATTACTAAATGAGTAATTTTAATTCAATTCAATTCAATTCTTGGTAGGCGGTGTTTGACGGTGCCAGTTGGGGATGTGATGAACAGTGCCAATAATAGTCACAGTAAAGATAATGGAAAAGTTACTACAAATGGTAGTCGTAGTAGTTCATGTCATAGCAGGGCACTGCAGGGCATTACAGGATGTAGCGTGGCACAGCAGGGCATGGCTGGACGTAGCAGGTTCAGCAAGACGTAGCAGGGCACCGCAGAGCGTAGCAGGGTGTAGTGAAGCAGGACCACGGTGACAGCTGCAACCGAGATCTTGGTACCATCCTAATCCAAGGAAATATGCTGGGAAAAAACATACATAAGGACCCCGGGGAGTAAACATAAATACTTTAAGAACATTTTCCTGATGATACTTACAGACTTTTACTTAACATTTTCAATGCAGGACTTTTACTTCTAACTTCTAACAGAGTATTGTTACAGTGTGGTATTAGTACTTTTACTTAAAAATACACTGTGTAATGTTTTGAGTTGATTCTTAGTAAAAAAAAAAACTTTGTTCTTTCACAAATATATGCTCATTCATGTGTAATTACTTCCACCAACTAATCAAAGTATTCTCGTAAGCGTAGAATCTGCCGTTTAGAATCATTCAGAATACATACGAGCGACTCGCTCAAATGACGGCAGCCATGTAGCGCCTCCATCTTTAAAATACATTAGCCAAAGAGGGACATACCTCTGCATTTCGCCCTCTTACACCTATTGGCACGTGACGAATGCCAGGGGGAGATTACTCGCCAGGGAAGCGAAAAAGAGAATTAAAACGACAACGCGACAGGCAAAGCAACAAGACCAAAGTTAATATTGGAGTGGCTAGAACAGCTGCGTGTAAACAATGGAGAGAGCTAATTTCTGGTTCGGCCACCATAGGAGAAAGAGCTAGAAAGTAATATTCAGTTGGTTGTAATATTCAATTTCACCGCTAGATAGGAGGAATTCTAACACAATGTAGCTTTAAGTAAAGGATCTGAATACTTCTTCCACCGCTGCTCATTCATACCTCTAACCTGATCAAACCAGCGCTGTCATAAGAGTACTCAGTCAAAGCCAACCACACTTCACTTTTGTTCTTGTCCCTACATGGGAAACTGGCCTTAAAGACGTGCAGTACATATAAACATAATTATAAAAACACAATACAGTATCCATAGGTACAAAAGAATGTCTTTTTTTATTTTAAGCTGCTCATCTCAAAGACACAAGACAGAAACATTTCATTTGAAGGAATCAAGTGAGAATGTTGTTAGTGTTCAGTTTGTGTCTCTTTCCCTGCTGCAGGTTGTCAAGCTGCCAGCTGGCCGACAAGAACATCCGCGGGATGATGACGCCCAACCCACAAGAACTCAGGTGAGTCTACAAAGTCAATATACTCCTGAGCATGTTCAGAGCAGGGCTGCAGTCAAGACCACTAAACAAGACCAAGCCTGTGGTCGAAAAGTAAAAAAAGGTATGCCCCATGTCTTTTCCTAAACACTTTTCCTTGATCTCAATGGTCAAGGGTAGCCTGGTCCTACCAGACTCTGGTCCATTAGCCTGGTCCTTCCAGACTCTGGTACATTAGCCTGGTCCTACCAGACTCTGGTACACTAGCCTGGTCCTACCAGACTCTGGTACACTAGCCTGGTCCTACCAGACTCTGGTCCATTAGCCTGGTCCTACCAGACTCTGGTACATTAGCCTGGTCCTACCAGACTCTGGTACATTAGCCTGGTCCTACCAGACTCTGGTACACTAGCCTGGTCCTACCAGACTCTGGTCCATTAGCCTGGTCCTACCAGACTCTGGTACACTAGCCTGGTCCTACCAGACTCTGGTACATTAGCCTGGTCCTACCAGACTCTAGTCCATTTCATTTGTACAGAGTCTGGCCTCTCTCCATTGACCAGTGTTAACTTCCTTGAAGGCGGGTACTCTGTTGAAGTTTAAAACTATTGGATCTGCCCAGAGCCACTCTGGATCTGCCATAACTAATCGCTAACGTTTGGTCGTGACGTCGGCTTAGCATCGCTAGCGTTAGCCTTAGCTAACTCCTTCACCACTAACGGAGCGAGCTGGAAAATCAAACTGTTCCCGACCCCCGTGGGGAGGAGGGCCACAACATCATGGCCACCAACACAACTCAGCAAAGATTGTTCTTGCTCTGGCTTTAATATATTCTGGATATTCGGCAGCATTGCCGCAACGGACCGAATGGCTTCGCTCGCATCTTTCTCCGCCGCCATTACGGAACTACAACTCAAACTAGCGCACGACCTCAACGTCATCGTTCTCAGCCACTCCCTCTGTTCACTGATTGGACCAGTAAAGATTGGCCGGAGAAAACCCAAGAATATACCGCAAACCCAGATGGCGTACTGAAGGAAAATGAAAATTGAGCGGAAGTATGTAGGAGAGCGGCGCCAGGCTAGGTTAAGGGAAGATGTAAATGACAGAACATGAACTCGGTCTCCTGGGTGAAAGTCCTGTGTTTGTTTGAACCAACAACCACCTCGACCTGCCTCTTTGGCGCTCTTATACTTCGTCAACTTACTTCTTTGCTCCCGTCAAAACTACTACGGCCACTAGAGGGTGCCGCTACTTTAAATGTAATCGTAAATACGAGTTGTAATTGTTGCTTGAAGAAAGAACTTATGTGGGTGTTTTTTGGGGGAGGACAGTCTTGGACAAAGACAACTGCGGTGCTCAGAGAATCCGACTGTACTCACGACCCTATGCTAAAGGAGATAAGAAAGGAATTCCACCAGCTCTTATCAAAGCTGCCACTTGGATACTATCGGGTCAACTCATTCAGTTTGGAACCTTCCTAAGCAAAAAAAGACTATTGGTCTGCAGCCCAAGTCTGACCAATGTGGAGGTTCCAGAGTCCAAATGGGGGTCAAGTCCATTATACAAGATCAAGTCACTGTTTAACATTTGTGCCTCAGGTGTCCGACCCCCGGCTGCGATGGATCCGGACACATCACTGGAAACTACGCCTCCCACAGGAGGTACAGTATCCACGCATCAGACTACAACTGTGCATGGCACTACAGCCAAAAAAGATACAGTATTTCACTGTACGTGTCTTTCTAAATTGGTCTTCTGTCCTGCAGTCTGTCCGGTTGTCCACGAGCCAAGAAGAGCGGCATCAAAATCCTCCACAGCAAAGAGGACAAGGACGACCAGGAGCCAATCAAGTAAGGTTTCTATATTTAGCTTTGATATAAAGCCTGGGAAGTTTGAGGAGGGGAATTATGAGAAATCGTACCCTAGTAATTTTTGCAGTTAATACGGTCTTTCCATTCCCTCAATTAACTAAATTATGCTCTCATATTTTCCTTTCCAACCTCTGTCTCATGGAAGGCAGCCATATACCTTCATCACATCCAGTTACATTGTTGTTTCACAGCCAAAACCTGGAGTATATATAACAGCCAAGCAGTCTTTGGTAAAGTATCGAGAGGACAAAGAAAAACAGAATAATATTTCAGAGCAAGGTTTCATATTTTGAGGACATTTATTAATTAAAAGCAGTGTTAACAGATTTTTTTTACCTACAAAATGACAGAAACCATCTTTGGAAGAAATTTATTTGATGTGTACTTTGATTTTTTAGTTTGGCCCATGACCCATCCGCTAACAGGATTTATGAGCAATACTGCAGCCGGGGGGGCTTGCAGTTTTGGCTTCACTTCCCTAAACCACTCCTGTCTTTTCTTGGCTTTGTGCTTTTGTCCTGTTGGAAGTTGAACCTTCGGCCCTAATAGCGCTGGATCAGGTTTTTTATTGAGGATATCTCTTCACTTTTCCCACAATCCCACATCACCATTTAATCATAGTGTGCAGGTGACGAGAGAAGAGAGTGCTTGAATTGAGGCCAAACAGTTCAATCTTGGTTTCATGAGATCAGATTATCTTATCTCACTGTCTGAGGGCGTTTTCACACCGACAGCATTCAGTTCGGTTGAATCGAACTAGAGTTCGTTTGCCCCGCTGGTGCGGTTTGTTTGGGCAGGTGAGAACGCGGCAATCAAACTCTGGTGCGCACTAAAAGCGGACCAAACAAGCGTACCGAGAACTGCTTGAAGAGGTGGTCTCGGTACGCTTTCAATCCAACTCTGGAGCGGTTCGTTTGTGGTGAGACCGTGATCCGTACTCTAACGAGAAATGGGAGGCACCTGAGCTAAATTCATAGCAAAGGATCTGAATACTCCTGTTAACGTGATATTTCAGTTTTTAAAAAGGATAAAAATAACTACATTGAGTCAACAAAAAAAGTATCCAAAGTGTATGAATTAGGTCTGCAACTTATGATTATTGCCATTATTATATAAGATTAATTGGTCAGTTTTTGAGCCTATAAAATGCCAGAAGATGGTGGAAAATAGTTATTTCAGCCCAAAGTCTATAAACTGCTTGTTTTGTCCAACTAACAGTCCGAAACCCAAAGACGTTCAGTTTACAATGATACAAAACAGAAGAAAGCAACACGTGATTGTTGATGAATGACGATTTGTTGATTATTAAAATTGTTGCTAATAAATGATCTGTCTGTTGACTAATCAATTAATCCAGCAGTAGTTTGAAAATGTAATTTGAATTAAAAAATGTATCAAAAGTTCTGCCCCTGGAACTGATACCGTTTTTATAACTTTATAAATTCAAGGTTCATATTTCCTAGTGTGTAAAAGGAAACTATGGCTCTCTGTCTGTCCTGCTGTCGACAGATTCATCCATCTACTCTCTCTTAAAATGCTGCCTGTGTGCGCTGACCTTTCTAACTTTGGAAAAAAAAAATATTTTGGAGAGGAGCTGTGCTCAGTCCTCCACTTCACCTCCCGCTCCCAGCAGGCCGAGTCCGCTAAAGGTTAGCACTAGCGAGCGTTTGACATTTTCCTTAAAGCAGCGCCATAATGTTAAGCCAATAGGACCTTGTGAATAATAAGTTCAGCTGGTGTCAGTCTGCAGCCAGCTGTTGCTGCCACCTCTGTTCCCATCCACCATCATCGTTAACAGTGGAATCGTAATTAAGCTTAACCTGAGGTCGGCTGGAGGGCGGCCCGTCGACGCTCGTCTCATTCTAATCAGCACAAATGTCACGGCGAAGGGCGTTTTGGGATGCAGGAGGCAGAGCAGACTGGCTCGAAGTTGAGGAGGTGTCACCTGCAGAACAAGCGGTGTTTGTTCTGCTCGTCGTGACACCTCTGTGGCCTTAGGGCCTTGGAGGGGAGAGAAGGAGGGGGTTAGTAGGCGAGGAGGTGAGTCCTCCCTCCATCAAATGAGTCCTGAACAGATCTTTTTTTTTTTTTTAAATCTGCACCACTTTTTATAACTCAACAGCTACACTTTGCATATATGTTTAAGGATAACTTTTGCTGAAACAATATCAAAATCATCCGTCAGTTTTTAGATTGCTTCTCAGACAGCCATTGGTATCAATTCTTTCCCAATCCCATTTGCAGACTTTAAACTTACTGCAGTTAGATAACACATTTAGCCAACTTTATTTTGTCAAAGTTATGTTATTGTAGCTTGGTAATGCAATTGAAAGCCAGGACCATTCACAAACTGGCTTTGAGGAGACATTTTGATTTCTCTTATGGCATTCCAAAGTTACAGTCCGACTGATATTCTTCGGCATATGTATTGTATCACTTTCTGATAGAAAAAAATGAATAAGTATTTTTTTTAAATTGTATAAAACTTGCAGAAATTGCAGAGGATGCAATGACAATTAGTATTTACAAGTGCAGTGCCCGTTGAAAACGCGCCTGTGGGGAACGGGCCGATTGCTTGGCCTGTGGTATCGCTGCTTGTAGCTTTCTCGAGAACCGCTCATCCAAACAACTTCACACACGACACTGCGCTTCCTTGGGTCCTGAGCAATACACCAGCCATGACAGAGCTGCGTCCCCTAGCAATGCTAGAATATACGTGTCATTTGCTAACAACTAATTATTTGGAACCAGGCTATTTTTTGGGAACAAAAGCGTTCATTCGAAAATTACATCAATGATGCTTGAAATGTTTGAGTTTGCTAAAATGTAACAACTCTGATGTCTCTTTCTTCATGTGTTCTTGAAAGTACTGTAGCGAGCGAGAGAGCGAGCTGTACCCAGCATGCCTTTTCGGCGGTGTAACAGTTAAACCAAACAAAGGCAACCTAAATGCTGACTGTGAAGCTCCTTGACACCTCTGTGTTTCTTCTTCCTCTCAGGTGTCCGGTGCCGGGCTGTGACGGACAGGGACATGTGACAGGGAAGTACGCCTCCCACCGCAGCGCGTCAGGCTGCCCCTTGGCGGCAAAGAGGCAGAAGGACAGCTATGTCAACGGCTCGCAATTTGTCTGGAAATCTGGCAAGACGGACGGCATGAGCTGCCCAACCCCAGGCTGCGACGGCTCGGGACACGTCAGCGGGAGCTTCCTGACGCATCGGAGGTGGGCGTGGCTCTGTGTCATTCTGTTTCACTTGTATCACCAAAATTAGATTTTGATACTATAGCTGTTTTAATTGAAAAAAAAAAATTCCCAGCTCTGATGTTTATCCTGATTACCATTTTGCAAATCATAATACACATACATAGTTTGATTTTTTTTCCTTACAGGCTGCCATTGCTTTTTTTATTTTTTTTTATTAAAATCAGCTAGCACAGACATGATAATCCATTTGCAGTCAAGCTTTCGTCAATGTGTGTGTATGTGTATTTTATTCCAGTCTCTCCGGTTGTCCCCGTGCCACATCTGCCATGAAGAAAGCCAGGATGAGCGGCGTGGAGATGCTGACAATCAAGCAAAGAGCAAGTAAAGGTCAGAGCCAGACCCAAACCCTAACCTAAAACAGAGGGGAAAAAAACGTATCCGAAAAGATAATGTGGCTGCCCGATCCATACCAGAAACCTGATCCTTTCTACGCATATGCGTAGATAGTTGAGGTTAGGAATTGCCCTCGAATGGTTCAGGTCAGGATAGTCCATTGGTCAGGGGATAGGACCCGAACGGATTGGGTTTCCGGTATGGATCGGGTAGTGACAGATACGAGCAAAAAAGCCAAGCCAAGGAGGGTTGAAAATTAGCCTTGTCTTGAAAGCCTATATGCAATCTGTATCATGTTATTGTTTTTTGCATTATCCCTGCCACTAATAAATAAAATAAATAAAGCTAATGAAATGTTCTTTTTGGTGTAAGGCATCGAAAACGATGAAGAAATCAAACAGCTGGATGAAGAAATCAAAGATCTGAACGAGTCCAACACTCAAGCGGAGTCCGACATGATAAAACTGAGGACACAAGTAAGAAACTTCTGAGTGTGGGTTTACTGCAGTATAAATACATAAAGTATGAAGTAGATGGTAACCATTGCTAATAAATGATAAATTGATAGTTAATTAAACTTAAATTAATAGTTATTTTACTGTTAACTAACAAAAAAATGATAATTAATAATGTTTACTAATAATTAGTTATGCTTTAATTTATGTTATTTTAAAAGTGTATTGTTGTTCACATCAAAACATTTTATATTGTACATAAACTTTTTGTTAATGATTAATAAATCTTAAGTCTATTGTAAAGTTGCATCTGATGAAAATAATACCTTGTTAATGGTTAATAAAGAATTTGTGAAGCATCTATAAACATTATTTAGATAGCTATTATCAGTGCTCAAATAATAAAATAATTATCTCTTTTATAGATCACCAAAAAAAAGATCTAATGATGCTTGATAGACCATTTATTAATAATTTACTTAGTATTATAAGGATTAGTTGTAACTTTATAATAGCCATTCAAATAATGTTTATAGACCGTTTACAAAACAATTATTAACCACTGACAAAGTATTACCTATCTGAAGTTATAAACTTATTATTGTAGAAACTAAACTAATGATAAAATAACATTAATTATAATCTTAATAATAATGAGTAAACATTATAAATGATCATTTCATTGTCTTTTAACAGTAAAATACCTATTAACTAAAGATTAATTAACTATCAATTTACCATTTATTAGTGATGGTTATTATAAAGTGTTACCAAGTAGATTGATGCTGGTTTGGAAAACAGAGTCTGGTGAATCCTGTAACAGACCAAACACTATTCCTGCTACTAAGGGTTTATATCAGATATAGAAAATGTGTAGAACAAACAAAGTTAGAGAACTAGCTTGCTGTAAATTCTTTAAATAGCATCCAGGCCTTTATATACTTTAACTGCAGAGACAACTGGCTTTAATTTAATTGAGAATTTACAGTAATTTACTGCAAATATATAACATATTTATTTTTGGATGAAAACCGTAATGTACACTGACTCCAAAAAGCACATTTCAATCCCAGGTTAACCTTCCCCGGGTGACAAACATCTAAAAAATGATACATTTTATAACAAATGTTTGTACATAAAATGTTTAAAACATGAAAGTAAACATACTATTGCATACTCCACACAGCATTCTGGGATGGGAGAAAAACGTGCTCTGGTTTATTGGCATTTCTTTAAACCAATCACAATCGTCTTGGGCGGTGATAAGCGCTGGACAGAGCCATGGTGCCGCTGCAAAATAGCCTCTGTGTATATTCAAAGATTGGTTTAGTTGTGCAACAGAAAACTCAGATTGGACAGATAGTCTAGCTAGCTGTCTGGATTTACCCTGCAGAGATCTGAGGAGCAGTTAACCATAGTCCTCAGAAATACACAAAGAAAGTGTAAGGTAACGGACATCAGCCGAATAGAGTGACATCCGGCGGAATTTCCGCCGACCAATCCCTGAAGTGGAACGTTGTGGATATAGACTAAAGGAAACTTAAACATATTTCACCCCCCAAAATGTAAATGCTGCTAATAATTGATGTCCTTGTCTGGCAGATCACCACTATGGAGACCAACCTGAAGTCCATTGAAGAGGAGAACAAGGTGATCGAGCAGCAGAACGACTCACTGCTGCACGAGCTGGCCAACCTCAGCCAGTCGCTCATCAACAGCTTAGCTAACATCCAGCTTCCACACATGGTAAGAAATAAGTTGACTGCACATTTAGGCGAATGGTTTGTTTGGTATAATATTTTTACAAACTTGGAAAAGTAATATTTTCTTGTATCTAGACTCACCAGCTTGGATTAATTACAGTCAAATGATCTGAAATTTGCAATTATCACACTGGCAGGTAAATTGAAGGATTCGAAGAAATCTGATCTGATTTATGTTAATATGAAGTGATCCATTTCCAAAATAAATGTTTCTATAATCCATAGAGGGTTGTCGTATCTCGAAACATGACATCATTTTTTTTTGCTCCTTCATTGAAGAAAATGTTTATGACTAAATAATAGACAAAATGATATGTTAAATTTTAGATATTTTGCACAATTATGAACTTGAAATAAAAGGTACTTCATTTTCATTTTTTATCTGAGGTTACAACTTCTGTCAGATGTCATATTTAATATGCTAAATTAGTTTACTTCTTTGTGTTAAACATTTAAATATTTGTGGGACAGTGAAAGACTGGAACTGGTCTGAAGCCAACTAACATCACGATTTTAATCCCTCGAGGTGTTAAAGTCGTCTCCAGCCTTTTTCTGTAGCGACACTAAAGTTTTTTCCTCATCTGCTTCTTTCTGTTCGCCACCTTCTTCTTCTTTTTTCCAGCAGTCCATGCTGTGCTTCCTCAGTGCTTTACAACGCCTCACAGAGTTTCACACAAAGAAACGGTCTCTTTTTTCAGTTTGAGTGAAGTGCTCATGGCTGTTTTGACGTCATGTTGTCTCAGTGTAGAAAGAAGACTGGGGCTAATTGGATAATCTTTCTTTAAGCAGTATGCCCCCAAGTTGCTTTATAACGGGACTCTTAGTCTACTCTCTTTCCATTCATGTTGCTTCATATCACACTGTAAGGACAATGTCCGTCTTAACAAGAAATTTGATATTCATCCCTTTTGAAACAAGCTCTAAATCTTGCTCACTTTCACTAGTTTTGATTTAAAGTTCTAGCTTATTTTTAGATAATCACTCGGTTTTCGTCAAATTAGTTGATTTTTGTCAGACAGAGTGAAAACTTCTGCAGAATTTTTCCTTTATTGTTTCCAGACTTTTGTGTTTTCTGTTAATATGTTCTCTAGGATATAAGATACATCCATTAATAATAATAATAATAATAATAATAATAATAGGAAATGACCAATAGATGACAAAATAGGTCATATCTATTTTAGTTTCAGTACAGTTTATTTACAGTTTGATCTACCTTTAAAGGTGTCATAATGTCTTTCCGCCACAATCTTGCCTCATTCAAGTCGATGATTAAAAATCTACTTGTGATATAGTAACAGACACTTTGATTTGAGCGCTCAAAAGAGAACTTTTTTTTTGTCTTTTATTTTAAAGAATCCAAATTGGGGAAACGTTCAGCTGCAGTGTAAACAGAGCCAGAGGGAGAAATGACTTGCTAAGGAGGACGTTGTGTCTTTTTCTCGGTGACACCGCCGTGTAACTAGCGGGCTAATAGACTTCTCTGTACACCCTCTCCTGTAGAGACCGCTGCCACAGAAAGAGGCCCCAGTAAAGCATAACTGCTGTTTACAGATGCCTCCCAGAGTAAGAGATCCATTTATCCTTTATCCAATTATCCTTCTCTTCTGCTCTGTCACCCCCTTTCCCCCCACTGTGGCGTCCACACATTACAGCTATCCATTTATACTGCAGTATACAAGAGTGTAACTCAGTCATTTTAGTAACAATAACTAATATACCTGTGGAAAATTCTTATTCTAAACACTAATAGTAGTTATAGATCAACAAACCTTGAGGCGAAGCTGCTCTGAAATCTGAAATAATCTGATTGGTTGAGTTAAACCGCAGGTCACCGAAGTGGAATTGGATCCAGGTTAGGTCACTGGCAACATAAATTTTGCTTTTATTTGCATATTCCTGAATAACACAACAAGTAAAATTAGTCCAATTCTGATGAAATAACAAAAACTGTGTGCTGCATGCTCACCCCCCGCCTCAAGCTCTAGACCCTTACAGGCACTCTACTTCCTGTGTTGGCAAAAAAACTTTGGCACAGGAATTAAATCGTGAGATGCAGAAATATTCACATTAGGCATAATTGCCATAATTGGATACTGGGCTTAGAAAGCACATTACAGAATAAAAAGAACTGGGCCTAAAATCGAGCCTTGTGGGACACCACATATAAAACTAACTGTGCTCGTCCAAACAAACAGAAATCATAATCACATGTTTATCTTTTTGTTTAAAACACTTAAGCCACTGAGGTTGAACTCAACCAATAGTACTATTTTGAAGGCCTCTTAAGGTCTCTTAAAAGACGAAAACTCCCAGTCGGCTAAGTTGAGTGGAACGAGTTGTGTCACATTCATCTGCCCATTAACCTCCCATTAGTTTTTAACATTCTGATTTTGTCTCCATATGCTAAACATTAACCTTCCATCTATCCACCAGCTATCCATCCCTCTCCTAATTTTCGCATGGTTTGGAGTTGCATTGCGTAGACCTTCAGGCTGAAGTATAGATATTAATCATAATATTACAATTCAATAACAAAGGAGTATTTCAGTGAGTTTGTGTAAGCGAGCCATGCTTCCCTGATGGTGTTCCCTTCCTCCGTTGCTGTTCGCTTGTCTTCCAAACCTTTCCCCACACTGTCTTACAGAAAATATACTTACTCTCTAAAAACACAAACTCTAATCCCTCTGATATATTGTTTCTTCGTGGGTTTCTTTCCCCTCACAGGAGCCAATGAATGAACAGAACTTTGACAATTATGTGAGTACATTGACAGACATGTACACTCACCAGGACCAGTACCAGAGCCCGGAGAACAAGGCGCTGCTGGAGAACATCAAACAGGCAGTTCAGGGTATCCAGGTCTAGCCCTGATTGAGGCCAAAATAACAAATGCAAAGCAAAAACAACAACAAAAAAGTCAAAAAGAGGGGAATGGGTTGTTTTTTGCTGCTGTAATCTACAATAGTTCTTTTAATTATTCTGCTGTTATGCTCTCAACTCCATGGGTATCTCTTTTTTTATTGTTTATTTGTCGTTGCCTTGCTTTGAAAAACAATTACCAACGTTTAAAACGAACATTCACGTTTTGTACATTTTCATATGACCTAATATAATGTGATGTACTGTTTATAGCTGCTAATGTATGCACATTCTAGTGTATATGTATGTATTTATTTATTCATTGTAAGCTTGAATCATTTCTTATTTTAACGCGAGACATCAAAAAACTGGGCCTCACGGGTTTAACGGGGAGCAGAGCGACGAGGGGGAACCTGACGAGCAATCATTTTCAAAAGGCTTCTCTCACAAGCTGTAAAGCTGGAGGTTGTTAAATGGATGTACATCCTTCATTTTTGTATTGTTTCAAAGTGGACACTTATATTACTGTAAATCCTTAGCTAAAATTACAAGAAGAACCAATGCTATAAGCAAGAAGATTTCAAACATCATGACACGGAAACTTACTGGTGCAAATCCCATCATCCCCTTCGGTGTTGTTTCGTTTCAAACTGTCCTGTTTCTGTTTGCTTTTCTTTGTTTGTGCGGAGAAGGAAGCGGAAAGACCAATGGCTACAGAAAATGTAGGAGACAATCTGCCGTTCTGAATTTCTTTTAATCATCAACCTTGAACAAGCTAATAGGACAACGTGTCAGCAATATTGGTATGATAATAGTAAATTGTTTGTTTAGATATGGGATGCAATCTATATGAAAAAATGTTTGGGTATATGCAATTTCTTATGAATTAAACTAGCAAAGAGTTGATAGATCTTTTTACTAACTATAAATGTATTGCGTTTTGTATAAACCTTTTACTACAATCATGTTTTAGGAAATCTGACGTGGGTGAAAGGACTTTGGTTCTGTCATGTTCGACTTTGCACAGGGACACCTTTGTTTCCATGTTTTGATGTTTTTATTGTCGATTAAGAGGCACTTGGCAGGCGAAAGGATTTGTAGATATGATTTTTCTTTCCAAAAGCTGACGGCTCCACTGGACTTACAGGGTCAAACGTCCCCATCCATCATTGTATATTGCACTTGTTCTGTAGAAAACGTCTTTCCAATCACGCATCTTATTGTGTGAGCCACAATGGGACATGATGCCAGACGACATGATGACCAAGCAGCACTTTTTTTTATTATCTTTGATTGTTATTGAAAAGATGAAAAAAAGTAGAGCCAGCAGTCATTACGCACCGACTGAGTATTTGATCTGAATTGGCCTTACGATGACATTCAGTCTGAAATCACAGTACTGATGGAATATGTTTTCTGAATACCGTCGATCATGCATGCACTTTATTGGAGTATGTCAAAGTATTATCACGTGGTAAATGAAGCAAAAACTGTACAGCAAGTTTGTGGAAACTGTGACTTTGACAAGACTTTGTGCTGGTGATTCCTGTTTGAAAGCAACCTGGAACAAATTTCACTTGGTTGATTTGTTAAGGAAAAGGAAAACTCCCCCTTCGGTACCCTTACATTGTTAACCACCACTCCAGTATGTTTTTTTAACATCAAATCCATTTTGAAAGATGACCTAAAAACAGAGTGCTGAACCACAGTGATAAGCTTCTGTCTTAAGGCGCTGACTCACCATCCCGATTATCGGCCGTCGTACGTCGTCGGACAGTCTGGCGAGGTCGGTGACTCGAGTCTGTTCGGTGTGTTCCGTGCTGTCATCTGTCGGAGGAGCCGTCGGCGTTCATTTTGGCCGATTTGAGTTGTTGAATCGCCCAGTGCGCAGTTGGACTCAATGACCAATCTGATTGGTGGAGTGCTAACCCTTGACTAGCAAATCAGTGCACGAGAAAACAGGAGAGCCTGAGAGCTGACAACGCCAGTATCTTATTACTAGCCATCGTATTTTCTTCCGTTCAGCGAGTAATGACAACAAGGATCCTTCTTGACTACTATCACCACTCTCTGATGAAAACAATGACTGACGGCAGCGTGCTCTGTGTTAACTAGGTCTAGAGAGATGTTCCATCATTTCATTTTTTGGGCGACAATACAGATTAGCGCCGCCTGCTGTTATGGAGACATATTACGTCTCGTGCACGAGCAGAATGTACGCTCAAGTCAGCGTCGCTTCTGTGTGTTCCGAGGCACTTTTTTGACCAACTTGGGGAGAAGGGAGCCGACTGATCAGTCCGACTGCCTTTTCTGCCGACGGAAATGCTTAATTTTAAACCACCTAAAAAATAATGTTGCAAATTTAAAAAAAACAACTTCATACAACATGTCGATTGAGTTCCGAAATGTGAGGAGGTATTTCTGGCGTCCAGGGTTTTGTAAAAGTTAAATTTATTTTCTGGGTAGACAGTCAGTACGTTTATATGCACACCAATATTCCACTATTATTCCGAATATGACAATATTCCGAATTTGATACAGGTCAGTTAAACAGCATTATCTGGTTGGATATTCCGAATAAGTCCTTATTCCGAATATAGCATTTTCCGATTAAGACGTGGGATATTCCGGTATTATTCGTGTTTTAGAGGCATTCTTTGGACATGTATAACATGTAAATTTAAGATTCTTCTTTTTAACTACAGCTTAGATTTACTTTTGGATTCTGGGTCCATTTTGGATGAATTAGGCAACTATGGCCCTTTGTTTTGAAAAAATAAATAAAAATGTGATTACTCAAAAGCTAAAAGTCCTCATTCTGGTTCTGTGTCATACCTCAACCCGCCTCTTCCCATTCTACTTCAGTTTGAGATTTCCTACGTTTCCCAGAATGCCTTTCAGTAGAGAAATGGATCAAACAATGTTGCTCTCAGTTAAATAAATAAAAACATATTTTTGACCGTTAAAATTCAAGTAGCAACCCCAAACTTCCTAATATATGAATAGTGTCCGGCATATTTGACGTTAAAACTATATAAAAGACATCAACTTTATATACCTTCAATGTGTGGGAAGTATTTACTGATGTAAAGATATTTAAGGGGAAAATCAAGAGTTAACTATAACTTCCACCAAATCATAACCATTCGATTGGTGACTCTGAGGGACTGATTCCTGGCTAAACGTGATGTTAAAGGTGCTGTAGGTAGGATTGTGAAGATCCAGGACTTAGCCAAAAGATTTGAACATCGACAACTTCTCAGTCCCTCCCCCCTTTCAGCTAAAGCCCAAAACGGTCTCCTAAGCCCCTCCCCCCACAAGGGAAAATGAATGCGTGTGCATGAGCAGTGATTGACACATAGTCAGACACCCCCCCCTGGCCCTGATTGGTGCATCTGAACAGGGAGCGGTGGATTTTTGCAAATCGCACTACAGGCTGTAGGTGGTGCCAGAGGAGACGATTTCTTTTTAAATGACCTGCTTCATGTAGTTCTACTGGAACATAGGGTCAGTTTCAGCAGATATGACAGAAAGTTAGTTTTATAAGTCTTACCTACTGCACCTTTAACAGCCAATTGATGTTTTTCTCCAGTTTGCCTTCAATCTATAGTTTCCCTCAGGTTGGAAAAAGAAAGTACTAAGAGGGGGAGTTTTCCTTTAAAGATGCTTCTTCTTTGGACTTTTACTGCAAAGCCTCATTCCCTGACTTCACATCTCTTTCCAAAGCTTTGTGTCTGCAGCTTCCTGCCAGTAAACTACTGCATTAGATAGACTGACAGCTTGTATTTTTTATGTAGTCAGTTATTCTTACTGATAACAAAGGAAATGGGAGTTAAAGCACAATTCTGCCACTTAAAGACAAGTCAATAGACTAGATATTGTAATATCAGATGTAAAAGCTAAACTGTAACTATTTACATATAGAGAATCTCAACACTAACATGTTACATGCTAGAATGCAAAATAAATCCATATGACTATTTGTGAAATCATCAGTTTATGAAAATGTTTCTTTTCAGCAGTGCATTGATAAGGGGTTTTTATACAACATTCATTTCTCTCCTTTTACCCCTTTTTCTGTGTTACTCGCAAACTTTCAACAACAGTTTTCTTACCACATGGCATGGGTTTTGTTGATATTTTTGCTGTACGTTTAAGGTCACGAGATACACTACGTGATATTTTCATTTGACTTGTGAAGTTTGTACAATTTTTATCATGCTGGTGTTGGCATCTCTTGCTCTGAATAAATCTTGTGTTGCAACACTGATTACGACCTGTTCTTGTCTTGAATTGGAAGTTCATATTTAGGAAGGTTCATAATGAACTGTAATGGATCACCCCGTATTTTTTGTGTGCATGTTTTATTACTGTCAAGTGTATCTTTTCTTCCTTCAAGGCAGCAGTAGTTTCAATTAATTCAAATCTTGTGGAGCATAAAACCTGCTGCAGATAAAACAATTCATCACAGTTAACTGTTGAAATTTGTGTATGTAAGTAAATACATACTAAGTACAATTTTGAGGTACTTGTAGCCTGCTTTACTTGAGCATTTCCATTTCTTTTTAAGATAACATGAGAGACTTTATTGATCCCACACTGGGGGAATTCCCTTGTTACAGAAAGTTAAATGGAAACAACAGATAAGACAAATACAGATAAATAGAATAGAAAAAATATATTTTATAATTATATATATATATATATATATATATATATATATATATATATATATATATATATATATATATATATATATATATATATATATATATATATATAAGAGTAGGCTAATAATAGTAAGAAATAGTAAAAAAAAAATAGACACCATAGACACATCTTTTGTTTACAGATGAGTGAGAATATATACAGATATATAAGCTACAGATGAATAAGAAATTGTAGGCCTATGTTGTACAGGTCACAAGGCGGTGACACAGTTATAAATAAATATACAGTGCTAAGCATAAGTGAATACACCCATGCTAAAGTTGACTAAAAAGAGGAATAAAAACATCTTTTGGAAATTGATCTTAATGCCTTAATTAAAAAAAAAAATAGGAAAAATCCGACCTTTAAGGACACCAATTATCTTTGTGAATGAATAATGTATTGTAAATAAATAAATGTTCATAAATGTTCTTCCTTAAAATAAGTATACACACCCCTATGTTAAATTCCCATAGAGGCAGGCAGATTTTGATTTTTAAAGGCCAGTTATTTCATGGATCCAGGATACTATGCATCCTGATAAAGTTATCTTGGCTTTTGGAATTAAAATAGCTCCACATCATCACATACCCTTCACCATACCTAGAGATTGGCATGGTTTTATTTCAGTTAGCCTAATAGCTGGTTTGATTTGCATTGAGAGATGATTTTATGGAAAGTACCCCATGCCAGTCTCTAGGTATGGTGAAGGCTATGTGATGATGTGGAGCTATTTTAATTCCAAAGGCCTTTAACTGTCTTTTAAAAATCAAAATCTGCCTGCCTCTATGGGAATTTAACATAAGGGTGTAGGGACTTATGCCCCTGTATTTTAAGAACATTTATTTATTTACGATACATTATTCATTCACAAAAATATTTGGTGCCCTTAAAGGTTGGATTTTTCCTCATTTTTTAAATTAAAGAATTAAGATCAATTTCCAAAAGATGATTTTGTATTCCTCTTTTTAGTCAACTTTAGCATGGGTGTATTCACTTATGCTTAGCAGCACTGTACATAGCGCAGAATATCATTTTTACTACTCCACAATTTGGCGGCAAATGTTGTAGTATTAACTTCACTACATTTATTTTATAAATGCAGTTACTTTGCAAATTCATATTATATACAACATATAAATCAACCATTTCTATTCTAAATATGTGTAATAACGGGGCTCAGACAGTAGACGGGGCTAAATTGGCGCGCTCTGCTTTATTTGGCTCCATTGTTGTATTTCCGGTTCAAAAATACGTCTTTTCCGGTTTGACAACGACAACGAAACACGACGTAAACAAACCGGACAAACGCGGTTGTTTAACCGTTATAAAAACAGGGCTCGGATGTGCCGTTAGCACGGGTTGGTTCGGTTTGGGTGGAGGAGTGACGGTTACCATGGTGAAGTGTGTTGTCTCTGGGTGTCCGAACCGCGAGGCGGTGAACGTCAACCGGGGGGTCTTCCACCGAAAACCGAAGAGGTTCTTCAACTTCCCCACAGACCCAGCACGGGTCAAGGTAACGTTAACGTTACGTAACACAAGCTACGATACGATGGTTTAAATGGGTGGGTCAGAATTTTGGACATAGGACCTCATTTCCAAGTTATCCAGCGTGTTATTTATCAGCGGAGACCGTTTCAACACGTTTCAGTCCTTCTAGTTGCAGAGATCGCTGGTGCTAGGCTAGCGCAAGTCAACGGTATATGCTAGCCTGCCACTAAAAACAGTCTTACCCACTCCACAGTACACCCGAGGCAAATAAATTACAACGCCAGATTATCGATGTGTTGATAGAATAATATTAGAAATAAAACTACTCTTGCATCTCAGTGATCGCATTACATTTTGAGGAACTAGTTTCTCAGCAGCGGCGGAATTTTACTTTGCTCCGGTTAGTAGTACAGTGCCGAAAAGTAAACGGAGAAGCGCAGTCCAGTCTGGACACCTAGTAGTAGCCTATTACAGTGGTATTGAAGCATTGGATTGGAAACTAAGGACTAGGCAACATGGTGTTTCAGTGTGCATTTAAAAAATGTAAAAATAAATCAAACAGATGGGCACCACAAAGTTTCCACAAATTTCCATTGCGAGATCCAGAAAGGAACCGACTGTGGCTTCTTGCTGCTGGCTTGGACATCAAGACACCGGCGGAGACTCTACTCAAGTGGCGAATGTGTAGTGATCATTTTAGACCAGACGACTTTAAAAAAAAACGCAATCTAAAGGAGCACAAGTCACTGACAACGAATGCGGTTCCATCCGTCTTTCCAAATGCACCAACAGCTACTGATGAACAGGTACATAACTTTTGGTAGGCTATTCTAGCTAATAAAGCTAGCCCCTTTCATAACGCTAGACTAGCTGCTACTGATAACGTTAGTGGAGATAACGTTCGTGCAGTGTACTCTGCATCTGTAGCAATGAGTGACAGCGGCAGGTAAATAAGCTCGCGTGAAACCGGTGTCACGCGGTGTTCATGAAAATGTGAACCTCTGGCCCTCGAGGGGCGGAGGCAGAGCAGAACGCAGGGCAGGGCCTTGTTGAATATTCACTGATTTCATGCAAATATCACCAGTTAACAGGATCACCAGCTAAACTTGCACACCGGCTTTCTCAGTAGCTTAGGTGATAGCACTCCGCCGCTGCTGTAGCCTATGCTACCAACTGCAGGGAACAAAGTATAACTATTGCAATGCGATGTAAGGGTAGTTTTATTTCTAACATTATTCTATCAACACAGACTTTTACATTGATAGTCTGGCGTTGTAATTTATTTGCCTCGGGTGTACTGTGGAGTGGGTAAGACTGTTTTTAGTGGCAGGCTAGCATATACCGTTGACTTGCGCTAGCCTAGCACCAGCAAACTCTGCAACTAGAAGGACTGGATGAAATGGTTGAAAACGGTCTCCACTGATAAATAACACACTGGCTAACTTGGAAATGAGGTTCTATTCTGAACCACCCCTTTAAACACACATATACCCTGAACTTTTGCATATCCCTCAACATTTTTTTTGTAAAAATTTAAAAAATGAACAGTGGACCGACGGTAAGACTGATGTCTTTGTTCAGGTATGGCTGGCAGCGCTGAGGGAGACTAATAAGCAGGACTCGACGGAGCAGCATTTAATCTGTGAAGACCACTTCCTGCCGGAGGACATCTCCAACAACGGGGTCAACAGCGATGCCATTCCCATCATGCCCCCCTACCTCGATGGGCCCATGGGCCTGATTAGCCCCTGGGGAGCCGAGTCGTCTGAGGAGGAGGATCTGTGGACCAACGGTGGCGGCTGCGATGATGATGATGAGGCTGATGAAGGGGATGGTGCTCCTGCTCATGTGGAGCCTCCAGCGCCACAGCCTCCAGCAGTGGATCCACCACAGCAGGTCGGAGACTGTTAATCTGTCATTATATTTTCTATGTGTGAAAATAAACACCTTTTTGTATATTCATGTATACCATAAAGTAGGTCCTATTCAATGTTCCTGTTCTGAGCCAGATAAATACTGATGGTGCTTGTCTCTTTTCTTCTCTTGGTAACTCTGAACTATTTAATTGAATATTTATTGATTTAAAGTCGAGTAAAAAGTAGTTGTTTTTTTATTTATCGAAATATCCAACAACAGTAGACTTAAGCAACTCCCAAAAATTGTTTAAAGTGCTCATATTATGCTCATTTTCAGGTTCATAATTGTATTTAGAGGTTATATCAGAATAGGTTTACATGGTTTTAATTGTCAAAAAACACCATATATTTGTTGTACTGCACATTGCTGCAGCTCCTCTTTTCACCCTGTGTGTTGAGCTCTCTGTTTTAGCTACAGAGTGAGACCTCTCACTTCTGTTCCATCTTTGTTGGGAGTTGCACATGCTCAGTAGCTAGGTAAGGACTACTAGCCAATCAGAAGCAGAGTATGAGGATGTGTCCTGACAGTACCTAGGTAAGGACTACTAGCCAGTCAGAAGCAGAGTATGAGGGCGTGCTCTGACAGTACCTAGGTAAGGACTACTAGCCAGTCAGAAGCAGAGTATGAGGGCGTGCCCTGACAGTAGCTAGGTAAGGACTACTAGCCAGTCAGAAGCAGAGTATGAGGGCGTGCCCTGACAGTAACTAGGTAAGGACTACTAGCCAGTCAGAAGCAGAGTATGAGGGCCCTGACAGTACCTAGGTAAGGACTACTAGCCAGTCAGAAGCAGAGTATGAGGACGTGCCCTGACAGTAGCTAGGTAAGGACTACTAGCCAGTCAGAAGCAGAGTATGAGGGCGTGCCCTGACAGTACCTAGGTAAGGACTACTAGCCAGTCAGAAGCAGAGTATGAGGGCGTGCCCTGACAGTACCTAGGTAAGGACTACTAGCCAGTCAGAAGCAGAGTATGAGGGCGTGCCATGCTAGCAGCTAGGCGAGCATTATAACGTGTGTTCCAAAGTGACCACGTTTGTCTCTGAAGTAAAGGCTGGACTACAATAGAGCTGTTTGGAGCAGTTTGTGAACAGTGTTTTCTGTTGGAGATGGTAAGTCCCTTTGGGGTGGACTTTGGGCTTTTTCACTTTGTAAACCTATAACATGCACAAAAAAGATATATAACACAATAAAGGAAAGGGGGGAAAAAAACAAAAAGCAAAATATGAGCACTTTAAATGCTAACAAGCATGATGCTGAGATTATTTAGACTATAGACATGAAAGGTTTGAACGGTTGTCAAAAGAATATCTTCCTGTAATACGGTTTGTAGTTATTATGTATTTACTCCTGAAATGTTTTAACAGCATGCCTATTACCAGTGACCAGATTCTTTTCCACCACAGCAGGGCGGAGACTGTTGATCTACCTTGTTAACACCTTTTGTATATTGAGATGTTAGGTTCCATTCAGCGTTCCTGTCCTGAGCCGGAGAAATACTGATACTGTGATTCTCTTTCTTCTCTCGGTCACCCTGAACTAGGGCTGCGCGATATGAGGAAAATATGCAAAATGAGAAAACGTTGACTACGGCGATAAATAAACAGATATTAAAGTGTACTCTCCGCTGCTTTCAGTATTCTGCTAAAATACAACAAAATGCTCGTTAAATTTAAAACAAACGAAAGGAAATTGTGTCCAACACTCTTGTATTGAACAAATTGAACATTGAATTTAACATACAGGGCAACACTAAAAAAAATGTGACAGATAAATTATAAAGTGCCGTTTTCTACTGAACTAATACAAAAAGTGTCTTTCACGATATGTTTATGGCGCCAGTTGATATCGCAATGGCGATTTAAAAAAAAAAAAAAAAAAAAAAAAAAAAAAAAAAGCTGTATATAGCCCTAGCCCTAACGACTTTATTGAATAGTAATTGATTTATAGTTTCATTTCCTTTCGATTTATAAAAAAAAAAAAAATAGACTTAAGCAACTCCGAAGAATTGTTTTAATACTAACAAGCATGATGCTCTGATTATTTAGGTTGTAGACATTAAAGGTTTTAATGGTTGTCAAAAGAATATCTTCCTGTTATACGGGTTATAATGAGCACATCCTGGGAGACATTATCTTATAACCCCCAGAATCTTTGACAACGTGCCTGTAACCAATCACCAGATATTTTAAATTCAGAATTTAATCTATTTAATTCGTACAGCGTATTAAATGTAACTTGCTGTTTTCACTTTCTGAATTCCAGAATCCAGGTGCCAACAAGACTTCAGGGGCCAAGACTACTAGGTACATTGTTTTTCCTGCTTCTGGTTTTCCTCTTAAGTCTCATTTATGCTCAACGTTAGATCGGATGGAGCCTTCTGTCTGTACTCTGCGTCCGTTATATCCGTATTTGTGCACGTTTTCTAAAAGCTTACAGATGCGGACAAAACGGAGCAGTACTACTGGAAATCATGGGGGCAGTGTAGCCAGTAGTTAAAAATTGGTGCCGTTAGGCAAGTTAGATATTTCAAACATCTCTACTTATTTTGCCCGAGCACAGCGACAAACGGTTATTACAGCTGGGGGGGGGGAGATTGAACAGGAATGAAATGTGAGTTGGACAGTAGCAAAGGATGGAAGGGTAGATTGCTCAGAGGCGTCGGACTGGGGGGAAAAAGGGGACTGAGTACCCAGGGCCCTCATGTGAGGAGGGCCCAAAAAGATGCTAGAATGAATAGCTGTGGATGCGGGGAGGGGCCCATAGAAAATTCCTTTCTACAGGGCCCAGAATTTTGTGCTACGCCCCTGATATGCTTAACATCCATGGCAACGTAGAGGACACATCAGTATGTGGGCAGTCAGGGGCGATTCTAGGATCAGACCTTTAGGGGGACTCAGCCCCTAATGAAAATGTGACACGGATACAGTGCCTTGCAAAAGTGTCAACCCCCCCCCCCCCCCCACCACCACCACCTACTAAATCAGTAATTTCACTGGATAACAATGAATATGTGTTTATTATTATAACAGAGGATAGATGCAAAATGTTGCACATATGAAAAAACTACAAAAGTCCCTTTATGGACTACCAGAATCAAATGAAATGACAGGTGCATAGCATCGGCGACAGACACGGGATATTAAACCTGTTTCTGTAATTGTGCCCTCTGTCACTAACAGACAAGTTCACAAAAAAAAAAAAAAAAATTGTTTTTTAATATTATAATTTTTAGGGGGGCAGAGATGAAATTTAGGGGGGCTTAAAAAGGGTCTAAAATCTCCACTGTGGGCAGTGACGATTACATGGTTTGAACTGGACACATCTATTTTGGTATGTAACAGGAGCATAAATGATCCAGCTGGTTAATTTCTGCTCTCACTTTTTCAGTTAAAATGAAATTTCGTTTCAGTTGATTTTTTTAAAAATTGTATTTATCTGGGATCAGATGTTTATAGTGGCACACTGAAGTGGTTCCTGCTCATGTTGGCAGAAATGACAACAAGATATTTTGTATCTCTCTTTTTTTCCAGCGTCAGCCCGCATCAGAAGAAAGAGAGAATTCAGACCAAGAGAGCCGCCAGACAGGGTGCGTGTCATTTAATCACATCCGTTTTTCAGGAGTTTCGCAGTAACAACTGTTTGTACGAAACCCAAATAGCTCGATGGATAGCAATTCCCTTAATCAGCATAGATATAAGCAAACGGTATACTGTAAGCCTTAGCAGGATGGAAATGGTTGATTTTGTTTTAAAAGCCATATCTTCTGGCTCTAACTCTGGCTGTGGGGTTGCATTCAGACGTGTCCCTGGGGATGCTGACGCAGCGTTTCCTGGAGCTGTTGCTGGCGGCGCCGGGCGGCTCGATCGACCTCCGGCAGGTGACCACGAGCCTGCAGACCCGCAGGCGGCGAGTCTACGACATCACCAACGTCCTGGAAGGCATCAACCTCATCGAGAAGCAGTCGACCAACAAAGTCAAGTGGATGTGAGCGAACAGATGAACCGATAGGATGCGAGAGGATGTCTTCATGTTGGATTATTCACTGTGCATGTTTGCTTTTACATTTTGGTGCTTTTTTTTTAGCTTATTTATACTCTTTAGTTCCGTAATAGTCCCTATTGCTCCATGTTAAAACAAACTTCAAATTGCATATTTAGCATCAGAGCCTGACTGATACTGAAGCAGATATTCGAGTAAGGTCTGATTTAAAAAAATATATTTGGTGTTATAGGTTTTTAACATGAGCCTATGTATTTGGTATTTCAGTCATTTCTTGGTAACTATCGGCTGACATACACATCAACACAGTCAATAAATCGATTAGTCGATCGTCAGAAAATGAATGAAAATGAAACGAGTCAGCAATTCAAGTCATTTATCACGCATGACCCCCTAAACATTTGCTGATTTCAGCTGCTCGAACTGAGGATTTTCCTCTTTCTGTTTTAAAAATTCTGAATATCTGTGGGTTTACACAGACTTGCACAGAATTTTTAGGCTTAACAATACATCCTAAAAATTATAAACGGATGAATGAATAATAAATGAAGTTCCAGCTCTAATAGTTTTTTTTATATAATAAGCTAAAATCATCTGAAAATACCCGCCATGCCTTTTTATCTGCCAGGCTCTGTTTTGTCAGATAAACAAAAACTAAAATTTCCAACGCCAAGAATGATCCTTAAAGGTGCTGTAGGTAGGACTGGGAAGATCCAGGACTTAGCCAAAAAATTGGAACATCAACAACTTCTCAGTCCCTCCCCCCCTTTCTGCTAAAGCCCAAAACGGTCTCCTAAGCCCCTCCTCCCACAAGGGAGAATGAATGCGTGTGCATGAGCAGTGATTGACACACAGTTAGATACCCTGGCCCTGATTGGTGCATCTGAACAGGGAGCGGTGGATTTTTTCCAGAGGAGACGATTTCTTTTTAATGACCTGCTTCATGTAGTTCTACTGGAACATAGGGTCAGTTTCAGCAAATATGACAGAAAGTTAGTTTAATAAGGCTTACCTACTGCACATTTGCTTAAGTAAGGAGTTCTTGTGTGTTGCCTGTGTGCTTTGCAATAAGCCTGCTCTCTGCCTGTCGTCTGTGCAGAGGAAGCTGTCACATCTCCAGCTTTCTGTGGATGAGCCAGCAGAGGGTCCAGAGGGAGCTGGACAACCTGAAGCTGGTGGAGGACACGCTGGACACCTTCATCAAAAGTTGCGCCCAGCAGCTCTTCGACATGACCGACGACTTGGAAAACGCTGCATATCCTTTCACACCAGATTTGGCTCAGAGGAGCGGTAGTCCCTCCTGTCTTTTAGAATAGATTTTCATTCATCATTTATGAGCTCTTTACTGCTTCAGGAGCGTAAGAGCCCGAATCCCAGAGCTTATTATAACCTGACTCCCTACATTCAACAGGTTGAAGGAAATATGACTGCAAATGAATGCTAACGTTGCTCCATTAAAGCTGGAAGTATAAACAGGCAACTGGTGCTAACAAGTTTGCCGGTATGTTACTGTTCAGGTTACAGCTTGCTTTGCTGCTCCTAAGTGGCCCAAACATCAGTTATTGCAGGTTTAAATAAGTTCCCAGTGCATACTTCTCATTGCCCAGCAATATTAGATAGGCTACTATGTTTTATTCATGCCACATTATGCACCAAGGCAGACAAGGGAACCAAAACCCTCCGTCCTGTCTTTTAGAATAGATTTCCAACTTAACGACCCAAATCCCAGAGGTTCTGGACCCCAAACTGGAGACCAAAACAGAGCCCAAAGAGAGAGAATATGGGACTAACATTCACCATGTTGAAAGAAACATGCCTTTGAATGAACACTAAGATTGCTCCATAAATACTCAATGTATTGCTCACAAGTTTGCCAATAAGTTAGTGTTGTGTTTACAGCTTGTTTTGATTATTGCAGGATAAAATGAGTAAGTCAGCAGGTCAGCAGTCAACATCCTCAGTTCCCAATGCATTCTTCCCATTGCCCAACAATAGTTTAGTTTGTAGTTTATTAGTTAGTAGTTTATTTTGAACATGTAAAAAAAAAAAAAAAATAATATATATATATATATATATATATCCAAAAAATATTGTGACTCAAATAAGAAATTCCCATGTTCAAAAAGGAGTAGGAATAGGTTAAAAAAAAAAAAAAAAAGCTTTTCTGGTCTTACCCCCTTTTTCTATTTTTATCCTTTAGTTAAAAACAATTTGACGCTTCACTTATTTATACATGTTTACATACACGTACCGTATATCTACCTACCTACACTCACATAAACACATGATGACGATATTAGGTACTGCGTTTAATTTATGTCGCATTATGCACCAAGACTGACAGGACCAGGACCAAGGAAGTAGAAACGGGTGTTAGAAACTAAACTAAGTCAAACTAAGCCAGGAGGTCTAAAACACCTTTCTGGTGTGGGTGTAAATAAAACAATTGTGTAAATGTGCATTAAAAAAAAAACAATGGAAGCAGGTTTTTCTTTAACCTTTCCTGCACGTCGGCCTACGTGACTCACGAGGACGTCAGGCGGCTGGCAGCCTTCCAGGAGCAGACGGTGCTCGTCGTCAAAGCGCCGGAAGAAACCAAGTTGGAGGTTCCTCCGCCCAAAGAGGTAAACACAAAGAGACAGAGAGAGTAGATTCAGCCGAGAAGTGTGTTTGGATATTTTCAAAACTGAAACTGATTACATTTAGAATTCATTTATTTTGTAGATAGACAGTAAGGCTGCACAATATATCGTTTTTTTTAATCATCATTGCGACATATCGCAATAGACACTACAAGATTTGTTATGTTAGTTGAAAGAAAATATCAGAAATCTGCACTTTAAAGTGTAACTGTCACTTTTTTAGTGGTGCCTGTTATTGTCTATTCAATGTTCGATTTGTTCAATAAAAGAATGTTAGAAATGATTTCCTTTTTATTTGTTTTAAATTCAACAAGCAATTTGTTGTATTTTAGAAGAATAAGAAATTTATCGCAAGTAAAATCGTTATGGCGATATTCAACGTTATTGCATATTTTCCTCATACAGGGTGTCTGCAGGGTTTTAAAAAGTATTAAAAGGTAGTAAATTAAATTAGTAAAAATTAAAAGGTATTAATCACCATTTAACGAGGTATTCATTTTTTAAATCATTTCTTTGCAAACTATGAGTTGTCCACTTGTTGTATTTTGTCTATTTAAGTTGATCTTGTAAAGTTTGTGTGATATTCTATCCTATCCCGCATCGGGTGATAGCCTATGATCCTAAAGTGGATATCAAACATTTCGCGGGAATGTGGATGAAACAACACAGCTGGCTACCTAGACAATCATGGGCAAATGCAAATTTTCCGATAAATGGCTAGAAGACCCGGCGTTTAAAGACAAAGGCAGGCTAACTGTTCGGTTTGTAAAAAAAAAAAAAAAAAACATCAGTATAACTTGGATGGGGGTTAATGCTCTTCGGTCACATATGCAATGTACCAGCCATAAATCTGGAATATGCGGAGAACAGTTATCAGTCTCCAGTTTCTGTGCTGCTGCTACCGTCAGGCCTACACCACCGCAAGCCAGTGCCACCGTCCAAACCAACGTTTTATAAATCTCAAACTCCGTTTGGTTAGAAACGTGTTGCCGTATAAACCTGCAACTCAATGGCGTGTTGGTTTAAAAGGTATTAAAAAGGTATTGAATTTACCGCCAGGATTTATGTATATACCCTGTCATATCGTGCAGCCCTAATAGGCAGAAAATAATTTACAGTAATGATGAAATACTTTGGGGATTTCTTTGTGAGATTAGAATAAAGACATTGGTGGTATTACAGATATTACATCAATTTTTCTCCTGTAGCTGATACATTCAGGAGGTAGACGGAATAAAAGCAGCATTGTCAGGTTGACCCAGGTTGTGTGTGTGTTTTGACGCAGGACAACATCCAGATCCATCTGAAGGGGGGGAAGGGTCCCATCGTAGTGATGACCTGTGATATCGGGACAGGAGACGCGACTGCAGAGAATAGCAGCTGCTTCTCAACGCTGGAGGAAAGCCGGATTAAGACGGCCACGCTGCACACAGGTAACACCAAAACCAAGTGAGACAGGTGTTCACTGACTGAAGCTGATTCAGGTTGATATTCAGACAGACAGGCAGATACTGTTTCCCACAAGACAATTTAACCCTTGTGTTGTCTTCCCATACAACTTTGTGTTTTTCTGGGTCGAAATTTCAACATTTTGTAACACTTTTTCTATACTTTGACGTTTTGTCAATTTTATTCAAATTTTTTTTGTCAATTTTGAACATGTTTTTGTCACTTTTTCTGAAGTTTTCCCCCCACTTTGTTCCAATTTTTTTGTCACTTTTTTAAAACAAGTTTTTGTCACTTTTGGTCACTTTTTTCAGTGTTTTAAAGAAGAAAAAAAAATGTCTTTTTTGTTGTTGTTTTTTCTGCGTTTTTGTAGGTTTTTCCAACACCTGTCACTTTTTTAAACGTTCTTTTGTGATAGTTTTGATGTAGAAAATTTTTGTAAACGGGTCAAATTTGACCCGTAGACAACAGGAGGATTAAATCCTCCTCTTAGAACGACCTCATACGACTTATGTGGATTTGCATTTGTAGCCATTTCTTGGCCAGGTGCAGTGACTTCCTCGTCCGTGCTCTCTGTTGAACAAACTGTCCCTAAATGACCTCAAACTTTTTTTTTCTGCTAGGACTGGGTATGGCCAACGGGCTTAGGTAAGTTAGGGAAATTTCAGTTACAACACCAGTTTAGCTCAGATGTAAACGAGATTCTCAGAACTTCTGCTGTAAAGTGTACAAGCAAGGAGCAACACTCAAGTATTTTTCATCATGCACCAGGTTAACATTGAGTTGATCGCCAAAGTTTGTTTAACTTACTTTTTACTTAACAGGACTGACACGACACGTCATTAAAAAGGCTTATTAATCGATATCAGATCACTTAATCAAAGATTCCATTATTTGAACCCAGCCCTACTTTTTAGATTTTGTGTTCTACAATTTCTTGTTTCTTATTGGCCGACACTGACACCAATACAACTGTGACGAGCTAACTCGGCCGATCAGTGTTTAATATGGTTGGTTTTATTTCATTGTGGTGTTGCTGCTGTTGTTGCAGAGTCCTCGAGTCCGCAGAGCGCTGTGCAGAGCACATAGCCACCAGCTGGCCACCAGGAGGCGCCAGCTGTCCTCACAGTTCACACACACCGGTCTGGAAAAACCTACAGAAGAGGGTCGGAGTGAAATACAGTTCAAGCTGGAACTTTAGATTTCAACTGACTGTGGTACAATATTTAAATCCTCAGCTGGTATATGTTTATATCAGCTAAAAACTTGCACAAAAATCATCAAATCCCAACTGATCAGGGGCAAACAAACTTGTTTTGACATTGGAATAAACATGGAAACCATTATGGACCAATTTACTTTTCACCGTTGCAAACTTCTTTTTTTTTTTTTTTATTGAACTCAGAAGAAGGAAATCATGTAACAATGAAGAGGATGACGACGTTTTGAGCAGGACGAATGGCAGTTTTATTTTTGTACCCGAGGAGTGAATTATCTCATTTGTAGATGCACAGCTGTGCCTCTGTACTGCTCAGAGGCTTTGTTTTATACATTACTGTACACGTCCTGACTAACAGTACGTCTTGTGTATAATAATTTACTTTGTTTATATGTTTGTCTTTGACTTGTCTTTGTTTAACGTTCTAATGGAGAAAACACCTCAAAGATGCTGTAATTAATAAAAAAAAAAGTACTCATAAGAAACTGTGAAATTCAGATTATTTCTTGTCAACCTGCAGCATTTAAGGTTGCCTGTTTGAATCATTGGAGGGGCTAATGGACCATTTTTGATTTCTCCCTGCAGCTCAGGCTGGAAACCTGTACATTTTTCTATTTTGCTTCCGTTACAAATCTGCGGGGACCAATCGCAAACTGGCTTATCCACCTGGCGCGCTATTGGCGGATTTAACACGATGACGATAGAGAAGCGACGGCAAGCAGCTTTTTGTTTACATTCAACATGACTGAAGCACAACAACCCGTTGATGCTGCTGTCGCTGCTACGTCACCCGGATCCTTGGTCTGATTGGTTGAAGGACTATCCAATTGCACCCAGAGGCATTTGAACTATGCCCGTTGTGCTGTAGAAAATACAGAGCAGACTCCCCAGACTAATGTTCAATCTTAAAGATCTCAAAGATTGAGCTTGGTCTGGTGATAGCCAGACTAGAGGTACCCTTGAGTAAAACATGACTTATCCAGCTTGTAGGGCTGCTAGAATTGTTTTTGGCCTCTGACCTTTGACCTTTTTGTGGCTTAACCTGCCAAAAGACCTTAGTGGTCACCTAATACTGTATCTGAAGTCTCTTTTATATAGGCCTTAGTGGTCACCTAATACTGTATCTGAAGTCTCTTTTATATAGGCCTTAGTGGTCCCCTAATACTGTATCTGAAGTCTCTTTTATATAGGCCTTAGTGGTCCCCTAATACTGTATCTGAAGTCTCTTTTATATAGGCCTTAGTGGTCCCCTAATACTGTATCTGAAGTCTCTTTTATATAGGCCTTAGTGGTCCCCTAATACTGTATCTGAAGTCTCTTTTATATAGGCCTTAGTGGTCCCCTAATACTGTATCTGAAATCTCTTTTATACAGACCTTAGTTGTCCCCTAATACGTTATCTGAAGTCTCTTTTATATAGACCTTAGTGGTCCCCTAATACTGTATCTGAAGTCTCTTTTGTATAGGCCTTAGTGGTCCCCTAATACTGTATCTGAAGTCTCTTTTATATAGGCCTTAGTGGTCCTCTAATACTGTATCTGAAGTCTCTTTTATATAGGCCTTAGTGGTCCCCTAATACTGTATTTGAAGCCTCTTTTATATAGGCCTTAGTGGTCCCCTAATACTGTATCTGAAGTCTCTTTTATACAGACCTTAGTGGTCCCCTAATACTGTATCTGAAGTCTCTTTTATATAGGCCTTAGAGGTCCCCTAATACTGTATCTGAAGTCTCTTTTATATAGGCCTTAGTGGTCCCCTAATACTGTATCTGAAGTCTCTTTTATATAGGCCTTAGTGGTCCCCTAATACTGTATCTGAAGTCTTTTATATAGGCCTTAGTGGTCCCTAATACTGTATCTGAAGTCTCTTTTATATAGGCCTTAGTGGTCACCTAATACTGTATCTGAAGTCTCTTTTATATAGGCCTTAGTGGTCCCCTAATACTGTATCTGAAATCTCTTTTATACAGACCTTAGTTGTCCCCTAATACGTTATCTGAAGTCTCTTTTATATAGACCTTAGTGGTCCCCTAATACTGTATCTGAAGTCTCTTTTATATAGGCCTTAGTGGTCCTCTAATACTGTATCTGAAGTCTCTTTTATATAGGCCTTAGTGGTCCCCTAATACTGTATTTGAAGCCTCTTTTATATAGGCCTTAGTGGTCCCCTAATACTGTATCTGAAGTCTCTTTTATACAGACCTTAGTGGTCCCCTAATACTGTATCTGAAGTCTCTTTTATATAGGCCTTAGAGGTCCCCTAATACTGTATCTGAAGTCTCTTTTATATAGACCTTAGTGGTCCCCTAATACTGTATCTGAAGTCTCTTTTATATAGGCCTTAGTGGTCCCCTAATACTGTATCTGAAGTCTCTTTTATATAGGCCTTAGTGGTCCCCTAATACTGTATCTGAAGTCTCTTTCCTGAAATTCAGCCTTGGTGCAGAATTACAGCCACTAGAACCAGTCCCACAATGAGCTTTCCTTAGGATGTGCCATTTCTGTGTCTGTAGCTTTAAATGCTATTGAGGAGGATAGAGGGGGGGGGCAAGGTGGAGGGTGGGGGTGTGGCTTTGACCATCTGCCATGCTTCGCTTGTTTGAAAGCCATGATGTCTCTCTCTCTCTCATGGGTGGGCCAAATTCTCTGGGCGGGCAAAGCAGAGAAAGGGGAGGTAACCTTTCCCCTTATGACCTCATAAAGGGAAGATTCCAGATCGGCCATCTGAGCTTTCATTTTCTCAAAGGCAGAGCAGGATACCCAGGGCTCGGTTTACACCTATCACCATTTCTAGTGGCTGGGGGAACTCATATTAATGATTGATATAATTAAAAAAACCTCATAAAGTGAAATGTTCATGCCGTGGGACCTTTAAGGAAATCTGAAACAAAAGGAGCAATGTTAGTTATTTGATGTACTGCCTGGATTTATCTCGTCTGACATATACTCAGTATATTTGTCCGTCTCTCACGAATACATGTACAAATGGCTGCAAGGCTGTGTGTGTGTGTGTGTGTGTGTGTGTGTGTGTGTGTGTGTGTGTGTGTGTGTGTGTGTGTGTGGGCTTGCGCGCACGTGTGCGTGCGCTCAGATACTTTTTCCCATAAGTTTCACCACAACCATCAGACCTCAAGCAGAAACCCTGCAGTCAAACTGTGGTCGACTCCTCTCGGAGTCTCTCTTCCATCTATTAAACTGTCAGAGCGACCAACAGAGCACTTTGAGCTGTCTTATATTTTAGGTTTTGTAGATGATGCTCTGATCCAGAGAAGCTCATTGACGGTGACTGCCTCAGCTGCCAGACCCCCGACATCACAAGAAACCAACAGAAAAGAGAGAAGGTGATCAAAGAAAAACTGGCCTAGGGCTTCGACTACTAATAAATAGGCAGGTGACATATATAACCCTAATTATCTCAGAGCACAAATTTAAAGTGTACATGTTGCAGACTGGGGGGTGAGTTTTGGCAAGTGTAGGATCCAGCATTTTTGCAGCTTAGCCATATTTAAAAAAGATAATAATAGTGAATTGCTGGAGTACTATTTTAGATGACAAATGGACCAAAATGTCACAGTGTAGAATCCTTTCCCACTGAGGGACTCTGTCCTGCCAAAGTGTTTCCAGTAAGCCCCATCAACTAACCACATAAAGTGCTTCTTGAAAGAGTTAAAATAACACCACCAAGCATGTATGTTCAAGCACAACTAAACCTTTTTCCCCTCATGTATTTTTTTTAAGTCATAATTGCACCAAAACCAGAAAAACACCCCTTTGTAAATTGCTCCTCGCAGCAGTTTTAGAGTGTTTTCCCTCTGTTTTTATGGGCTTTGGTGACTCTGGGAGTTCCTGCAGTGGCGCTTTGAAGCTCTAAAAAACACACTGAAAACATGTTGAGACACACTTGGCTTCAACATTTCTGGCATCATTTCAGGGAAAGGAACAGATCTGCATGTAACATGGAGAAGGGTGTTACGTACTTACTACTGGCTTGGCACAAGCAGTCCGACTTTTATAGAACTTTTTGACTCTGAAACTTCGAGGAAAAAGGAGGAGACTATATGCATATATTTTGATTTTATTTTACTTTCTGTTCAATATTTCATGATGTGATATATATATTTTGTTAGATTGCCATTTAGTTTCCTCTCCATTTCTGCCTCTAAGGGTCTCTCAATCTAGCCTGGTCCTACCAGACTCTGGTCCATTAGCCTGGTCCTACCAGACTCTGGTACATTAGTCTGGTCCTACAGACTCTGGTACACTAGCCTGGTCCTACCAGACTCTGGTCCATTAGCCTGGTCCTACCAGACTCTAGTCCATTTCATTTGTACAGAGAGTCTGGCCTCTCTCCATTGACCAGTGTTAACTTCCTTGAAGGCGGGTACTCTGTTGAAGTTTAAAACTATTGGATCTGCCCAGAGCCACTCTGGATCTGCCATAACTAATCGCTAACGTTTGGCCGTGACGTCGGCTTAGCATCGCTAGTGTTAGCCTTAGCTAACTCCTTCACCACTAACGGAGCGAGCTGGAAAATCAAACTGTTCCCGACCCCCGTGGGGAGGAGGGCCACAACATCATGGCCACCAACACAACTCAGCAAAGATTGTTCTTGCTCGGGCTTTAACTTCTGGATATTCGGCAGCGTTGCCACAACGGACTGAATGGCTTCACTCGCATCTTTCTCGCGCACGTCCTAACGTCATCGTTCTCAGCTACTCCCTCTGTTCGCTGATTGGACCGCCAAATATTTGGCCAGAGAGAACCCAAGAATATACTGTGAACCCAGACCGAGTACTGAAGGGAAATGAAAATTGAGCGGAAGTACGAGTAGGATTAATCTAAACGATGACAAAAGACCGAGTTCGGTGACACCGTGAAGTAGCGTAGGATCATGGGAGTTGTTGTCTTTAAATTACATTAAGCTTCTTCCAGTTAGGATTCCCTCAGAGTTCAGGAGGTTTTCACCGGGAGCCAAAATATCCACAGGGGTCTCCTCGTCTCCAAAACAAACGGACCCAACGATTAAAACCGGTGAAGAAACTGAATAAAGCAGTTTCTGGGTAAAAGTTAGGGTTTCTGGAAACAGGACGTCCTGGAGAGGCTGCAGGCAAGATTAAGATTAAGATTAAAAAGATCAAAGGTGTATGGTAAAAATTTAGCTTAAAACTGGATAAAAAGTCAATTTCTGACGGCACGCAGACAACCACAACCACAAAATTCAATTCAATTTTATTTATAGTATCAAATCATTACAAGAGTTATCTCAAGACACTTTACAGCTAGAGCAGGTCTAGACCACACTCTATAATTTACAGAGACCCAACAATTCCAGTAATTCCCCCAAGAGCAAGTATTTAGTGCAACAGTGGCGAGGAAAGACTTCCATTTAGGCAGAAACCTTGGGTAAACCCAGGCTTTTGGTGGGCTGGTGTTTGACGGTGCCGGTTGGGGGTGTGATGAACAGTGGCAATAATAGTCACAATAAAGATAATGGAACTATGACTAGAAATAGTAGTTGTAGTAGTTCAGGGCGTAGCAGGGCGCAGAGCAGGACCACGGCGGCAGCTACAACCATGATTTAGTTGCCACCCTAATCCAAGGAAAACTGCGAGGTGAGAAAACATAAGGACTCTGGGGAATAATCTCCCCACAGCTAAGTTAGTAACAAGCATTTCTGGGACATGAGTGCACACAGATGGAAAGAGAGAGGAGCTCAGTGTGTCAAAAGAAGTCCCCCGGAAGTCTAGACATATAACAGCATAACTAAGAGCTGGTCCAAGGCAGACCTGAGCCAGCTCCATAAGGGTTGGTAGATGAATCTGATGACTATGAAGAGAAGCAGAGAAGAGAAGGGGATAGGACGCCATTTAGGAAGTACAGGTTGCTAACCGGAAACAAAAAGCAAGTCTCCTTGCCCATCTAACCCCATCTACGAGAGAAAAGAGGTCTCCAAGAATTTGGTTCAATTGGGCAAGTTTTAATTGTTCTTTCACGTCAGCTGGTATTAGCCATGTGTCATGCTTCGTCAGGAGACGAAGACACATTATGGAAATATTCAGGAAGCCGTGACAGCGGAAATAGCTGATCAGTCCTGTGAGTAATAGTGCGTTCCTTTAAGCTCGGAAGTCGGATGCCGGACCTGGGAATGACGTCACACCAGAGTTGACCACGTTCCAGTACAACAAGTCGGATTTCACTGTGGGGTTTAGCTCTATCTAGGGGGCTATTTCACAAAACCAAAATAAGGGATTACGCCGGGGTTTCCCAGTTATCCTGGCTCAATTTAGCCTTGACTCGGTTTCACAAAAGCAGAGGCACCTAAGTTACCATGGAGATTTAGTCTGTACAGCTAGCCTGCTCCTGACCAGGCTAACAGCCAGGAGTTGTTAATCCTGGGGCCTTTTCTGTTCACTCAGCAGTGGTTTTACCTTATTGTTATCAGCCGGTATTAAAAAACAACAGGTGCATGTTGCTGTTCAGTTAACTACTGTTATTATTTGAAGTTGTGACCATTATTGATGACATTATTCATGTGACATTGTTACTGTTATATTGCTGTATTAAGACTGCTGTTCATATTGTTGTTAGAAGTTTATGAATATATTATGGCAGTTGTTGAGATAATTAGAAAAGCCTGATAAAATGTTTTTTAAATGAAGTCTGTTACTAAGGGCAATATATGAAGTGCTGTACATGTGTTTCTATAGTGGACCAATGCACCTTAAATTATTCAAGTTGATAATTTTTTTCTGTATTCTTTAACGACTATAATTCGGGAGGATTGTACAATTTTAAGAACATATCCTAATTGTACAATCCTCCCAAATTACAGTCTTAGTTCACTGAACCTGACTACTGTACATTCATGTAACAATGGGGAGAGGACACCTCAATGGTTTTTGACCTTATATTTTGCTGGGGGGGGGGGAAATAACTGATGAATATAATCTGTTACATTCATGTTTACAGTGTACATTATATTTATCACTTAATTATCTTTTATAGTTTCTAGATTTTAGGGTCTAATTTCTTCAGTGTCTTTCTTTTCTATGTCCATATATACGAAGGAGCAAAGCATATAATATGTAGAGAAGGAAACTCGTCCTCTAAAAAAACACGTGAGAAAAAGCGTGACAGATAATAGCAGACCGACTGAACGATATTCTAAAAATATACATTTACGAACTACTGCTCTTAACTGAAACCATTCAATGAGTCACTTGTCATTTGCAAAACGAACAGTTGTACACTTTGCATTTAAAGCGAGCAGTGGAAGTCAGTATGACTTAGGAAATGTATGTTTTAGCCCTTGAAAGAGAGAGGGAGAAACAGAGTGAAATAGATATTTATGCATCATATTGTAGCGTTGTAGAAAATTGATCTTCATGGGAAATTTCCTGATCTTTTTCACAAATAATGTGTTTCACGTTATCATACTTCCACAAGAAGCTGCTGCTCACTCTGTATAAAGTATGTACAATGCGTATTCTCCATTTTAGCATCAGTAAATCTGTTATCGACATTGTGGTCTGTTAAGGAAAGCCGTGAACGAGCATCTATCCAAATCACCTCAGCTTGGCTCAACCTAGTCGCTCCTCCTCAGCCTGGCTTGGCCTTCGTGAAACGCACCAAGCCAGGCTGCACAGATTAGACTAGGTCTAGCCTCGCTTTATCGGTTATCCTGGATTTATAAATTCTGCTTTTCTGAAACAGTCCCCCGGTTAGCAATTGTTAGCAATACCAGTTGTAAACAACGCATTAGGCTGTATTGTTGAGCAGACAGTGTAACAACATGTTGACAGAGAAGTTGGACAGTACTGTGTTTAAGACACAGTTGAGACAGAAGTGCTTATTAACTGTAAGTTACTACAGCGTTCACTGCTGTTGAGGCACGGAGCAGCCATGTTGGACTTTAAACTCTGCTTTGCTCTGGGGACTGGGAGGTTGTCCGTCTTTCTGAGTCGGAAATCCGACTTCAGGGTGGCGTTCCATTTTAAATTTCAGACTAGGAACTCGGAAATTACGACTTCCGAGCACAAATGGAACGCATGCATTGACGTTCGCTACCTCAAAACTATTTGGCGAAGGCGTTTCCATGTCTCATTTAGCGCATCAACTGTTTTTCGACAAAGGCAAAAAACCAATGGGGATCCTTATAATAAATAAATGAATAAAACTCAAGCCAGCGTAAAACCTTTTTCGCACAATTGGGGAAGTTTGATCGAATTTTGCCGTTTCCATCCAGCTTTTCTAATGCTATTGCATTATCATCACATCTTCAAAATGTCGTGAATGGAAACACGGCTACTGTTCTGGAATAAACGGTAAGTTGGCAAGGAAAGAAAATAAAAGCCAGCAATGTGAGTTAAATCTGTATTTAAACATCAGGACAAGAAGAGAATTACAATAAGTAGAATGAGTCCTGATCAGTGTGTGTATTAAAACGGATCTGTGTGGGTGGAAATCTCGTGTTTGCAGCACAGCTGATAGAAGATGACATTTATTCACAATGTGAATTAGCTGCCACACACACACACACGCACACACACACACACACACACACACACACACACACACAGACAGTGTGACAACTCGGTGTGCAGTTGGGTATGGGCCATGACGCATGCTGATGGATAACATGTTGCATCGCAGCGTGACTTTCTGAAACAGCAGTGGGTTGTTTGGAGCCAATGACGCCAATCAGGACTATAAATACACACACACACACACACACACACACACACACACACACACACACAAAGGAGTCCACCTTGTGCGTCACACAGATTATATATGCCACCATCCTCTCTGTTCTCCCCGTTACCTCTCCAGTCAGGGATGCAGAGTCGTCATCTGCTCTCTCATGTTGTTGGATAAAAATGATTATTTTTAATTTCTCCTCTTTTTCCTCCCATGACTAGCCTGCAGAGGAATCTAAATACACGTTTGTTTTATTTGGATTTTCAGTTTTTTTTTTATTTTTTTTTTATCTCTGGTGTAACCTTATAAAGGCTTAATCCCTCCAACTAATGCCCTCTTTAGGAAGTACAAATTATTTTGAGATCCTCAGTGCATGGGTCAGACTGAACAAAAAAGGAGTGAATCTCTAAGCTGTGTCCCAATTCTATACTACCTACTCATTAGTACAGTAGCTTTATTTCATCAGGAAATGGTAGATGTGCATCAACACTTTTTAGTTTTCAAAAGCTTTCCAGGTATGTTCCACATCCACAATTTCATTATTTCTCAAGTTTCTTCTGTGCATCTAACGTGGGACAATAGTTTACCTCAACACTATTTCAATCAGGAGAGACTTTGTTGCAAATATGCAAAGGTGTATTTGTATATATGCATAATATGAAATGTACAGAGTCTTTGGAGATTAGACTCCATCATTATAAAAATGATTTTAAAGGGGTAGAGAAACTGGACATATCCCACCGATGGAGTCTAGACACTGGTGGTGGTGGTGAAGGAGCCCGAAGACCGGACCGAAGGAGTCGATGGGAGCAGTCTTCCGGAGGAAGACCCAGGGTGCCGCGGGTGAAAGGGGAGGAGGAGGGTTGCACGCTTTGCCTGAAATGACAGTTGACAGCAGCAGAGAGAAGAACAGAGTCAAAGCAGGGATGCCATGTTCTGATTGGCTCGTGAAATTCATGGCCAATTCTGGTTGGTTTAACTGAAAAGTGACCACCATGAAACAGCTGATCAGTTTTAGGAAGAGAGAGAGATGGATGAAGTTTAGAAGTCTTCGTGAAAGAATTTACGCTGAGCTTCATTATTTAAAGTAGTTTTTTAGTCTTTATATTGACTCATTTGTCTCGCAACTTAACTTCACAATGGTGTTCATCTTTCCCACTTGTGTTGGTCACTAAGACCAAGAAAGTGGATCACATCACTCCAGTTCTGAAGTATTTGCACTGGCTTCCTGTCCCTCAAATAATTGATTTCTAATGACTTCTGTTTATAAAGCATTAAACGGTTCAGGGGCTAAATACATTTCTGTTCTGCTGCTACACTATGAACCACCCAGACCTCTCAGGTCGTCTGGGACACGTCTGCTTTCTGTCCCCAGAGTCAGAACTTAAAGGTCCTCTAAGCGATGTTGGGTGACGTTACTTCTTGTTGACGTTCAAAGTATTTTCAAACAAAACGAGACTAGCTCACCCCTCCCTCCTCCTCATCCCGTCCCCTCACCCTCCCTTCCGTGTTTCAGCGCACTAAGAGTCTGCAGGCCCGCTGCAACTCCACGACCTTTCTTTTTGATGCTGCCTTTCTTTAACCCTCCTGTTGTCCTCGGGTCAAAAGGTTTCTATATCAGACATTTTGGTTTTCTTTCAACCAAATAAAAATAAATAACGTGGATGGTTCCGTACAACTATTACTCTTCACAAGTAAAATAAATGATCAGTTCACTACTTGAATTTGGGTGTTTTATTCAATTTTATAGCATTTGAAGATTTTTTTTTTTTATAAAAGAACATTGAAAAAAGTGACAAAAATGTCGAAAAAGTTTTCATTTAAAATTTTGACCCAGAAAAACAAAAAGTTGCTCGACAAGACACTTAACCTCTAGTTGCTCCAGAGGTGTGTGTCATAAAAATAAAATATATAAAAAATGTCACTTTAAAGGAGGAGTATGCTCATGACCAAAATAATATTTGACTAGACGTGGAAAGAGTACAAACATTTTCTACTTAAAGTGTAAATTGCATGTTACATGTTTGGACTAAGTTAATGCAATGCTTATTAATGGTAAAGGTATGCTTATTAAACACAAAGATTAGAACTGCACACCACTGTTTTGTATGGTTTTCTATACCAAAATGCTGAATATAATATGAAAAGTTGGTACTTTTAACAGTGGTTTTAAGCACTTACCCTCCCTTCCACTAGGCGGGGCGTGACGTCATAACCAGGACTCCAAGACTAGAGTAACCACCTTTCTTTAACGGTCTATGGTTACCGCCGGCTAGTAGGCTAGCAGCTATATTGAAAACCTAGCAAAAATGGTAAACTATTGTGTTTTGTGCGGGATGTACGAATTCATCAAAAACAGGGCAGAGGGTCCACAAGTTCCCCAAGGACAAACGTAGGGTAACTACCATTTTTTCAACCTTATTTTCCTATGTATTTGTGTCTAAGTGACTGATGGGAACAACAATCTTTGACATTGGTCCAGTATTAAGCGAGATCGCTGCAGTTGGCAGCGGTGAAAAAGCTACAATATAAGTTAATAGAGCAATTGTCCAGCTTGTATTTACCTTCACAAAAGTGCTCGTTTTGCATAATGTTGTCAGACATTCTAAGTGTCTGACAACATTATGGAAAGGATTTCTAAGGAGTTCGACCTATCTGTTAAAGAGTAAGATCATTTTTTAAACATAAAAACAACTTGGAAATTGCGTTCGCTAAACCCACCAGACTCCATGTAAATAAACAGTTATTTTAGCATCGTAAAATACTGAACAGGTATAAACACTTTGTACAGTATAGAACTACTTTTTCTGAAGCATACTGGTTTCTTTAGGGCACTGAGGCCAAAACCAGTAAGTAAATGTGCCTAAAAAACAAAACAATGAGCTAAAAGAGGCTAAAAGAGCTCTGCAGAGCTGCAGATTTGATGATATTCTCCGTGCGACAAAGACATTTGAAAAAAAAATGATTAGTGGACTTTTAAGCATAATCTTGAGTTTAAAGTTGCTGTAGGTAACAAAAAAAAGACCATGTTACTTACTTTCCATGTGTCTTTAAACTGAAATAAACACTGGAAAAATAGACAAAACTAATACCCTCCGTTACCCGACGATCCAATCAGTAACCATATGTTACTTACAGCTTTAAATAGAGCAGAACCTTTTGATATTATTTCTCAAGAGAGTAGAGAGTGTGCTTTTTGGCCGTCGCGTTGGACTGGCACCATCCACCTCGGCTATGATGAACAATCTGGATGATGGGAAGCTGCCAACATGGCCATCCGGAGGACACCCAGATGGAGAGGATCCTGAGAGACTGATCAAAAGTCTGTGTTGAACATCGTCATTTAAAAGCTTTACATGAAGCCTGTAAACAAATATTGCAGCTCCAGGTAATGTGCGACGTGTACACTCGTAGTTTTACAAAAACAATCACATACCACAGGACGCTCGGTCTATGCAGAAAGTCACTTGCGAAAACTATTTGTTGCTGTCTGTCTTGTCAGCAAAAGGACTTAAAAAATTGAAATACTTGGTACTAATTGACATACATATGTGTAGCCTGCATTGACAATGAGTTAAGAATCTACGTAACATGTCAGATAGAAATGTTCCTTCTGCTCGCTACATCAAACCACGTATAACTTCTGAAATTTAACAATAATTTAATGAATTACAGTAGGTTTTTACAGTGATGTTACTGTAACACTATAGTTACTGTAATATACAATTACAGTTACTAAGTGTTACTGTAAAAGGAATATATGGTTAAGCTGCCTACACATGATAAGCAATTTGCTCTCTGCGCACCACTAGGTAGGGCGCAGAGCCTACCTAGTAGCGCAGCGCATAGTTGGGCAGCACCGACCTCCCCCCGTAGGAAACCAATGGAATGGCCAGCGCATGCGGTTTTGCCGCCTATCATGTTGTAGGCAGCTTAAGATACTGTAAATTTCAAACGTGCTGGCAACAACTGTTCCCAGTAAGTTACCGTAAAAACCCTAGGAAATGTCTAACAGTGAACTTCTGTTTAACTCATCTTCGGTGTTCTTATCTAGCCTGGCTCCGCCCTCCTACGTACTTTAGCTCAACTTTCATTTTCCTTCAGTACTCCGTCTGGGTTTGCGGTATATTCTTGGGTTTTCTCCGGTCAAATCTTTACCGGTCCAATCAGCGAACAGAGGGAGTGGCTGAGAACGATGACGTTGAGGTTGTGCGCTAGTTTGAGTTGTAGTTCTGTAGTCTGTTGTGGCAACGCTGCCAAATATCCAGAAGTTGATGCCCGAGCAAGAACAATCTTTGCTGAGTTGTGTTGGTGGCCATGATGTTGTGGCCCTCCTCCCCACGGGGGTCGGGAACAGTTTGATTTTCCAGCTCGCTCCGTTAGTGGTGAAGGAGTTGGCTAAGGCTAACGCTAGCGATGCTAAGCCGACGTCATGACCAAACGTTAGCGATTAGTTATGGCAGATCCAGAGTGGCTCTGGGCAGATCCAATAGTTTTAAACTTCAACAGAGTACCCGCCTTCAAGGAAGTTAACACTGGTCAATGGAGAGAGGCCAGACTCTCTGTACAAATGAAATGGACCAGAGTCTGGTAGGACCAGGCTAATGGACCAGAGTCTGGTAGGACCAGGCTAGTGGACCAGAGTCTGGTAGGACCAGGCTAATGGACCAGAGTCTGGTAGGACCAGGCTAGTGTACCAGAGTCTGGTAGGACCAGGCTAGTGGACCAGAGTCTGGTAGGACCAGGCTAATGTACCAGAGTCTGGTAGGACCAGGCTAATGTACCAGAGTCTGGTAGGACCAGGCTAATGTACCAGAGTCTGGTAGGACCAGGCTAGTGTACCATAGTCTGTAGGACCAGGCTAATGTACCAGAGTCTGGTAGGACCAGGCTAGTTCTTATCTAAAATGAAACAAAAACCTGGGTTTAACCCAAGAAAAGGCAGCACACAGCAGATAAATAACACATTTTATCTCCACCGAGGGGGGCCTCCAACTCCCAGCCCAAACAAGACGAGAAGTTCCAGTAAACAGCCAGCAAACGTATGGCTGTAAACAGCTCATCTGCGTCCACATCTGGTACTTATTAGACATGGACCCCATTCCCTCACTCACTCACTCACTCACTCACACACACACAAACGGGACAGATCACAGATACGCTGCTGGTGATTCACAGATTACACCTGTTGTTCATGTGATCCAACACAGAGTCAACCCAAAAAGATTCAATCAGCAGTTCTTCAGGCCTCCTGATGCCAGCTGCTACCTGGAAGTCCCTGGCTGGTTTGAAAAGGAGTAATTATCTTTTTTTTAACTTTAATGTTTTGAGGCGTTGTTTTGACCTTTTGATGGAATAATGTTTGTCTTTTTTTTTTTTTTAACCCAGTGTCCTTTATGACTCAGGGTGTTTAATGGGCTCCGACTTTCTTCCAGGAAACAGCAGGAAAACAACATTTCTCATTTGTTCCACTTCTCTGTGTGCAGTGCCTCAGCCTGCCTACGGGGGGCAGTGTGTATCTGTGGGCACATCAGATCCTCTTCTCCCCCGCCCTCCCCCCCCCCCCCCCCATTTTTATTTTTGACATAATAGAAAGGAAGACCTCTTTGTCTTTCCTTTGCTCTCACCTTCATTCTTACCTGGCTTTCACAATACTATCCTCTCTTTTTTATTTTTTTTTTATTAATATAAAGAATACTTTTTATTCTCTCTTCTTTTTTATTCCCTCACATCATCTCATCAAACAAGAGGAGGAAGGTTTTTGCTTTGCTTTTGCTTCTCTCTACTCCCGACCTATTCTCTGTAAAAGTTGCATTTTCAATCTCACATTATCTTCTGGCCTTCTTCGTCCTGTTAATTTAAAGAGAAACACAGTTTCTTAGCTCCTGTCTTCTCCCTTCATTCTCTTCTCACCTGTCCTTCACCTTCTTGTAGTAGCCTCCTTTGTGTCTTATCTATAGCTTTTTGTCTTCTAATTTCTTATTTGTTCTTATCTCCTTATTCTCTTCTATTGTTTCAGAAAGATTGAGGTGTTCTGAGTTTGTCCTCTTCCTCTTTTTTCCTCTCCTCCTTTGTCCTATTAATTTAGCAAAAGCACAAAGAGGTTCCTCTCGTTTCCTCCCCTCCCTTTACCCTATACACACCTGGTCTCACTTCTGCAGTGTCATCCTTCTCTTTCTACTCATAGTTTTTCAGAAATCAAGAGTTTCCGTTGGCTTTTCTGTAGCTTCCTGACTTCTCATTTTTCTTTCACCTCATCTTATTGTTTCCATCCTCCTGTCATTTACCTTTGCCACTTGTTTTTGGAAATTATAGACCTTCTGTAGTGTCCTCCTTCTCTTCTTTTTCCTGTTGCTCTTCAACATTTAAATCAAACAATACCTTCCATTGTAGCTGCCTCTCTTGTTGCTTCTTCACTGCTCTTGCCCTTTACCCTTTCCTCATTTTAAAACTATTAATCTCTATAGAGAGGTGAAGTTCCGCCCCTTCCGGTGTACGGCCATGGGACCTTAATTCATGAAAGGTAGTGAATGGGGAAAGACAAATGTTTTTTTTTATTCCGTTAGAATTGAACCATGAATTCCACATATGATGTTTGTCAGTTTAAAAGATAATTTTCCAAGTCAAGAATGTCTGTTTATTGTTAAACTGTTGAAGTATGAGACTGTGAAAATACATAATTAGAAAGACTATTTACATTGTAATATTGGCAAAGCTGCTCCCAGTAAAATAAATTCAAATAATACAGTTAGTAACTGTATACCTGTTTACAGTTAAATAATGTAGTTTTAAAATACAGTAGGCCTACTGTAAATACACTGTAGTTTACTGGCAAAGTATATTACTGTAAATTTATGGTAAAAAGTTTTACAGTGTACACACTTCAAAGTCACACGGATGATTGAAGCGGCGATGTCTGTGTGTATCGTACCAGGATGTAACGTTACTCACACGAGCAGAGGATCTCGCTCGTTCTTTTGCTTCTTGGCTGATAAAACTTCACCAGATAAAACCCATCAGCTAAGATAACGTTACACGTGTTGTGGAACAGAGCTAAGCTAGTTAGCGAGCGAGGTGACATATATTTTGGGAGATGAGAGAGGGGGAGGGGCTTAGGGGACCGTTTTGGGCTTTAGCAGAAAGTGAATTGGATTGAGAAGTTGTCGATGTTCACATTTTTTGGCTAAGACCTGGATCTTCACAATCCTACCTACAGCACCTTTAAGGTCCCGTGAGGACCACCAGAAGGGGAGGGACAAGATTTTGGTAACATGTGTGCAGTTTTCCATTTGTAGTCCAAGTTGACCAATCACATTTGAGCGGGCTTTAGTTGCATGCAAGTAAACTGTCCGTGTGTAGAGCAAAAGACGGGGTACACATTGGCCGAAATGCAATGTTGAAACCTATTGTCTGTCTTTTTTCTATCTTTGTAATGTGCATTCATATGCAGGTATACGTTTATAGAGATTAGCCAAAATCTTGTCTGGACCTAAAACACCCCAAAAAAGTATTGACTCAGACTGTAAACAATGACCGTTGCACGGAAGAGGAAGTCTTGATTGGTAAACTATTGGTGCATCTCACTTCCCTTAAATTGCATCCATGGTTCCTTCACTTGCTTCCCTTTCCTCACGTCTTAGTCCGCCCCACCGAGGAAATCATGGGAGAGACGGGAGGAAATCATGCGAGGAGAGAAGAAACAAGGATATGTGTTTTTAGAGAGATGAGACGTCCTTTCCTCTGAAGCGTCACTGGAATTTGTCAGCTATATGATTTGTTAGCAACTCCTTCAGCTGCACGGCTTCCAGGAAGGCTGCTCTGGTGTATCCTCGATCGTAGCTTCTCAGAGATCCATCCTGGATCATAGCTCCTTCAGAGATCCCTCCTCCATCCTGGATCATAGCTCCTCAGAGATCCCTCCTCCATCCTGGATCATAGCTCCTCAGAGATCCCTCCTCCATCCTCAATCATAGCTCCTCAGAGATCACTCCTCCATCCTCAATCATAGCTCCTCAGAGATCCCTCCTCCATCCTGGATCATAGCTCCTCAGAGATCCCTTCTCCATCCTCAATCATAGCTCCTCAGAGATCCCTCCTCCATCCTCAATCATAGCTCCTCAGAGATCCCTCCTCCATCCTCAATCCTAGCTCCTCAGAGATCCCTCCTCCATCCTCGATCATAGCTCCGTCAGAGATCCCTCCTCCATCCTCACACCTCGGAGCAGGAAGAAGAGCTTTGAGACGGCCGAAGGAGTGCTAGAACAACTTCCGGTTCAAGTGAGGAGCTATCAAATAAGGAAAGTGAGATGCACCTTCGAGATATGATTTTCTGGGTTTGTCCTCTTCTCTTCTCTATTCATCAAATCCCTTTTTAATCATTTTACCTATTCTTCTTTGTCCTGTTAATGTTCTCTTAGGTCCTCTCTTCTACCTTCATCTCCTCCACGCCTGGCCTCTTCGGTTTCCTTTTGTTCTTCAGATATTTAGGGTATCCATTCTTATTTCTCTTGGTTCCTCTCTCCTTAGCTTTAATCCACTCCCCTTGTTTTGGCAATTATAGAGAAAGATGTTTTTTGGGGGTTTGTCCTCTCCTATTTATTTCCTCTCATCTTCATGCCCTACCTTCCTCTCCTCTCGTCTCGCCTTCTCTTCTATTCTTTTTTTTTTTAAAAGAAATTATTAGTCTCAAATCTCCTTTGCTGTTTTTGCATTTCATCTTGTCCTCTGACCTCCTCATTCTTTTCTCCTTTGTCCTGTTAATTTAGAAAAAACAAGAGACTCCTCTTTTCTCTCTACTCGTTTCTCACCTCCTCCCCCTTTAAAAGACTAAAGAAATCATTTTAGAATCTCTCCTACTGGCATCTCCCTTAGAAACAAATGATACAAATTGAGCTAACACACACACACACACACACACACACACACACACACACACACACACACACCCCTCACTCTGGTGTTTGATGTTACATTTCTCTGTCCTTCAGACGAGAAAAGCTGAATATTCTCCGTCTGTGCAGGAGGAAACGGATCTGTGCACATTTCACAGCGTTGGCGGAGACGTTGGATCACTCAGGCGGGGGACGGACTAAACCACTTTTAGGCCAAACTGACCCTTTGTCAAGTCTCCTTGGTTACGGTTGCTAAGTGGGACAAACAATAGCTCCAGAGAGTCTGTTTCCATTGACAACACCTGTTGAGTTAATTGACTCATTGACTCATTCAGCCAGTTCTTAAAAAAGAAGACGTGGTTTTAGTATGTCGGGGCAAGCGACAATATGAATGTTAAAGGTGTTGGTGAAAACCCGTCTGAGTGATATGTCTCCAATGCTTGCTCAAGGGCGCCCTGGTGATAGGGAGGGGAACAGTGTAAAAAAATATATATATATTTTTTTTTAATTATTTGCTATGTGCTGCTGCTGCACAACGGGGGCGAAGAAGAGTGTACAGAAGCGCTGTAATGTAGGCTAAACATGAATGCATTACGGTGTAACACCAACTCGGTTCTGGGTAGCCTACTATATCGGGTCATTTAGGGTGCGGATATCATGTCTCTATATCTGAAATAGCTTTAAAGGGAGTGATGTTTTTGCAATGGATATAAAGGAGGACATGTGTAAGCGTGTGCTTTGGGCGCACCCCCCAGTGCAAGTATGTTGCCGCGCACATGTGCTCGCTAATGTTTGTGCTAAAGTTTGTGTTATCTTTGTATTTTAATCAGATTTTTCTTTTCTTCTTTTACAGTATGTGGATGTTGAATTAAATTTTTTTTTTTTTAAATCTTCTGCGATCAGGTTCAGCTTTCTCCCATCTCTCATCATCGACTGATTAACCACAAAAATCAAATAGTTTTTGACAGCATTGAAAGGAGCCAGGTTTTCACAGGCAAGTCAAACTGGCAAGAGATTCTGCAGAGATCATTTAGACCTGGGGATGTCTCAAGATCCTTCAGGAGAAGCTAGAGGAAACTGCCGGAGAGACGGACGTTTGGGCTACCTGAGTCTCGCTTTGCCAGACCTTCCTCCACAGCGCTGCGGAGGAGGGTCTGGCTAGTCCACACAGCATTCTGGGATGGGTTTTTTGGCATTTCTTTAAACCAATCACAAATCGTTTTGGCCGGACAGAGCCACGGTGCCTCTGCAAAATAGCCTCGGGAAGGAACTTGTTTTGGTGGAGCATGTGTACGTTCAAAGGTTGTTTTAGTCGTGTAACAGAAAACTGAGATTGGACAGATAGTCTAGCTAGCTGTCTGGATTTACCCTGCAGAGATCTGAGGAGCAGTTAACCATAGTCCTCACAAATCCACCGGAGGTTAGAACGCCAACACAAAGGAAGAGGAAGGTAACGGATATCCGACTGAAATGAGGGACATCAGGCGGAATTTCCGACGGCACCGGAGCAATCCCCTAAATGAATCGTCGTCGATATAGACTACCTTAATATCAGTCTGCATTGCAACCACTGCGACCTGGGCACACATTAGTGGCCGAAAATGGAGGAATGGAAGTCAGCAATCTCATACTTAAAGGAACAATGAGACTTTTCTAAAAACAATGTATAATCCCTCTCAATCATTACTTATGGCCATCTACAACAAGTGTGTGGCGGTGTCTATTTCTGCAGTGACTCTGCCTGGATTTTCTTATTTGACTGTGTTCGGTACGTTTCTGGCCGTTTACCTTTAAATAAGATAAACATTTGGCAAACAGGTGCCAGATTGTGAGCACGCATCCAAGAGGAAGCTATGAAAATGGTGGACACAGCGCCAAAAAAAAGACAAAGCTTGGTCCAAAACGAGAGTGAATCTGTGTTTGGCTTGCAGCCGCTGGGAAGGATGGGCCAACTTTGAATGTTGTGTTTACAAAACCCCAAACAAAAAATAATCATTCTGGCTCTAAACAAGTGTGTTTCATAGTTCAATTTGTCAAAAAATCTGTTCATAGTCCAGTAAAGTCCAGTCTTTATAGTGTTTGCTCTCAACTTAAACACACAAACTGGCCCAATCAACATCGGCCTCTTTTCAATTAAGAAAATTCAAACTCCATTTCCTCTTAGAATGAGGATGACATCTTATCAAAAGATCTAGTGAAGGCACAGGTTTAGGTTTTTTTTGGACAATTTTTTCAAGGTTTTGTCGCTTTTTTGACTTTTTTTCCCCTTTTTTTTGTCGCTTTAAAAAATAATAACAATTCCAACCATTTTTTCAATGTTTTTGTCGCTTTTTTGACTTTTTTTCCCCTTTTTTTGTCGCTTTAAAAAATAATAATAATTCCAACATCTTTTTCAATGTTTTTGTCGCTTTTTTCAATAAATGCAGACTGGTCCCGGGACCTCCCTAGATAGTTTGAGATCTCAACACCCCCAATGTTGAACCCAAAGTTACGCCCTTGAGTGAAGGACTTCAAACTATTATGACCCATAAAACTCTGAAAACAGAGATTGAAGAAAGTATGGAGGAGATGTAAAATATGAGGTTTTTAATATACAAAAAAATAATTGGACATATTTTCTGACAGAGTTTGACTTTTCAACGAAAGGCTCAGCTAGAAGAGGTTGGAAAGCAAAGGCCCAGAGCAACATGAACGCTGTGGCCAGGTGGAGATGGGGGAGGAAGAGCTGGATGTAGGAGTCAATGCGTGGGCTGGTTTAGAGGTTGTTTTGCTCAGTTTTGGAAACTTTACATATATTCATACAGTATGTTTCGGGCACCATGTGGTAAAAACAATGACTTTGTCGGATCTTTGCACAAATAATTATAAAAAAAAAAAATGAAAATAAAACATTCAAAAATGTCACAAAAAAAGTTGGAAAAAAATGCATAAAAATGCTGAAAAAAGGGCGGGAAAAAAACGTCAGAAAAGCAACAGAAACCTCCTTACTTTTACTGCATGGAGCTGGAAAAAAACCGTACGGTGTAATGGTACCCAAATTGGTATACAAGCTGACCAGGAAAACTGAGTACTCAACTTGAATGTTTGTTGCTTAAAAGTTAATAGTGAGTTGATTAAATGATATTTCTTTTTATTGCCAGTCCTTAACCTTAAAAATTCAGATGCTGATCTTTTGGCGCTTACCCACTGCTAGTACCAGCTCGGCTCGGCTCGGTTCGACTCGGCCGCAGTGCCCCGTCCTCCTTTTTCCATTACAAATTTTGTACCGCCTCATGCCTGAGGCGAGCGTGGCTGGTCGTCATAGTGACGCCACAGGAAACTGCCGTGACCTAACGCGACACACACACACAGAGCGTTGAAGGTGTGTTGTTTGTGATTCTCGGCATGGGGCTGTTTGCCAGAAGACACATTTAGTTTCAAAAGAAGCTGGAGGCAGCAAAAAATCACCGCTGGCTAAACTATTTATAAAAGACGGGTATCTTCAGGACACCCCCCGTCTGTTGCTATAGCAACGATGACGCTGTGATTAGTGACGATTCTCTCCGACCAATCAGAAGTCTGCAGGTTTTCACGTCACCTTTTGGTATCGCCTCAGCTCGCTTGGAACCTCGATGGAGGTGATACTAGAAGAAGGACCTGTTGGCAGGTACCAGGGACTTATTTTCATAATGGAAAACCTAAAAAGTAGAGTAGAGCAGGTACCATGTGATGGAAAAACGCCATTTGAAGTGATACGTTTGAGAACCCCTGGTCTACAGTATATTCTGTAAATATAATATAAGAAATTACAAAATTGACAGCAGCATGGTTCAAAGACAAATTATGTGTTGGTTGTTTACTTTAATTTTATTGCAATTTGGCTAATAACATAATGTTTGCTAAATATAAAACTATCCCTGTAACTAGAGTAGTATTTCAGAACAACAATCCCGGCCAGATGAAGTTAGATTTCTGTAAAATGCTCAACTCAAACTCAAAAGAATACCTAAAAAAAGTGTGTTGGATTGTTGGATCATCTGTAAGATGACATTTTCTAAATGATCCAGAGGAACTCCTAAAACCTGACAGAACGGAGAGAACCCTGTTTTATCTTTAGAGTTAATTACAGCTGGGAAAAGCTCTCCAGCTAAACGTGGTGTTCCCTTTCACACACACACGTGCCACCACAGGCTGTTTGCTACTAACCATTGAGCATGTAAACAAGCTGATTTGGGTGACACACAACCAGAAATGAGAGCTTTCCCAGGGTGTACTCAGAGACCGGTCCCGTGTCGGTCGGGCTGTGGCTCTGGCAGTGTGGCGGCGATAGCGTGAGTTTGCAAAATAACTCCCAGTTGTGAAATGAGACGCTCAGCAACAAGTATTTTCTGCTAATTAAATGCTTCATTCATCAACTCACAATGTTCAATATGTGAAAGGAATGTCAGAAGATATTTTTTGAAGAGCTGGTGATCCCCACAGAAGAAATCTGATGGTTTTATATGTTTATTTTAATGTGAGTGGTTTGACTGCAGAAAAGTGCTGGGAACCAGTATAGTTTAATGCTGACTCCATTTTGTCTTTGCAATCATAAAGGGAGCCTTGTGTGCCGGTATAAGACACCGAGGGCCACTGAACAAGCCACTGTATTTGACGTTGAGTTGGGAGTGAGAATATCATGATCATGATTGTCTTTCTTCATACTACGTCATCTTACAGTGCCGCGGTTGGAAGTGTAAATATAACACTGTAACAATAACTGCAAGAGTCAAACACTTTCAACAACAAAACACATTTGAGTTCCTGCTCATCTCCTTCTGATCTAACTTACAAACATGGAGGTCTTCTTGTCCTGCACCTTTGGTCTGTTGACTAAAACCTTTTTACCCAGTTAAAACAGGTAAAAGTGAAACGTCAAGAATCTAAAACGGTGCGTAGGGAAGTTATGGTTAAAAACTGCCCTGGATAGAAGTCGATACAAAAGGAGCTTCTGTGTAGCTTTTCCGTGTTACCACACCACACATGCAAAACTATCCACCAAACAAACATCCACAGGGCTTAAGTGCACTGCTAATGTCAGTTAGCCAATTAGCGGATTAGCTTGAGCACACTAAACAGCTTAAAACTCACCTGCAAATGCCATTTTGTGCTGCTGTGGTTCTTTAAACTCTCAGCATGGTCCATGCAGCAAGCAAGAACGCCATGCTCTCTGCAGGTGTGGCCGGGAACAGTGTGTACATATTTTCCACCTTTTCTACAGTGGCCTTCCTGTGCATTGCTGTAGGTGCTTCCATAGCGCCCTAAGGGACAGCCCATTTTAATTACCACTGCTAACCAATCAATGCCTGTGTGTAAAAAGGGATGAGTTATTGTGATTTCAAACAATGCCTGTTAGAAATATTTCTTTGGGATATTAACAAAGAGCGATGAGGTTTTAAGGAAACCTGTATGACAGCTTGTAAAGGTGTCAATCTCCTGAAGCTTAAACAACAAAAAAAAATGGGTAACTGCTGATTGATTTGTAGGAACTTCTTTGTGCCATATTTTTCAGGTACAATCTGTCTGCATACTTTAAGAATGTCATGCAAATGCAAAGAACATGCAGACACACCTAGTGTTGCAGACACAAAGACACAAAGACACAAAGACACACACACACACACACACACACACACACACACACACACACACACACACACACACACACACACACACACATGCAACGAAACACAGCAGCACCTACGAGTCTCAGGGGAGATTTCCATATGCTCGCAGCACTGAACCATGAAAACTACACTCACACTTTGCAAACCAGTGATGAAAGTCTTTCTTCCAAACGCTAATCAGGACCAAAATAACTTGCTTGATCATCTTCTATCAAAGGCCACAGGACTCACTCCCAGGACAGACTGACAGAATGAATGTAAGGTGACACCGACCCAGTTGTGTCAAGAAAAAAAACAGTAAAAGAAAAACACCACCAAAAAAGTAGACAGGTAGACATATGTGGGACATGGCTAATGACAGGGACTACATTAAAATTAGAAATAAGAGAAAGACAGAAAGAGGATGAAGGCAGAATAAAGGAATGAATACAGATGAAGTCATATGTGGTGAAGACTTATTAGCTGACCTTGTTCACAGATTGTTCATGATGGGGGGGGGGGGGGGGGGGGGGGGGGTTGAATTAGTTGATTAGTGCTCCTGCTTCTTCTGACACCACTGTCACTGCAGCTACTACCATGATTTATTCTATGTCGTTACCGCTGCTGTTACTATACCGTAGATAAGGGATGCCAAGACATACTGGATGAATGGATGGATCTCTGCCATATCGCCTGATACTGACACCATCATTTTTGGTCTTTTGTTCTCTTCGTCTTTTTTACAGGTCCATACAAGAGGTAGTCTAGTACAGGCATTATGCAACATGACCCCACACACACAAACACACAAAAAATAAAATACACCAGAAACTCTTTCAACTGATCTAGTCTCAATAGTCTCATCTATAACATATGAAAAGTCCTAAGAGATCCAAGTGGTGGAAAGTATTGAAAAATACTGAAATCGGTGATGCCACAATTTCCCATTGCAGCCCATATCAAGTGCAGACACTAACGGTGAATGGGGAAATATTTTAACTAACAGATATCACACAATGAAACTTCCCCAGTTGATTACATTACGACAATCATGTTTTATATTACAAAATGCAGAAATACCTTTATTAATGCAAATTAGTAAGTGGGGTTACAAAATTGGGAAAAAAACAACCCCGCGCCTGAAGTAAGAACTTTACCCCAAACCACCATCTTTGTCTAAAATTGAGCGTCAGCGTCAGTTCCGGCAGGTCAAGTAGTCAAGACGCTGCTAACTGCTATTGGCCAACAACACGGTCAGCTGATCTGCATCAGCACATCAGCTGGTCAACTCCCCTCGCTGCTAAATGGCTACTTAAAGCTGCTTTAGTTTGCTCCTAACTGCTTGCTGAGCGCATCTATGCAACCCACTTCCTCCCCAGCTCCACATTGTCGTGTATAACGTGACAAACGCTTCTATGTCATCGTTGCCGCTCTGTTCATATGGGGGAATATATAGTCTTAACCCTCGTGTTGTCCTTTGGGTCCCCGGCATTGGCCTGGCGTTGAGCTTCGGGTCCCCCGGTGACCGTGTACTATGTGATGTCATTTCACGTGAACTGGCAGGGGGGTCCCAGAGAGCTGTGCTGCGACAGGCTAATACAAAATGTAAATAAACTAACCAAGTCCCCCTGACACGAAGGACAATACAAGAGTTAAACTGTGTGAGCGTCCCCTAATGCTGCTGCTGTCAGTAAGGTCAGGGGACTCCTCTGAGCAGAGCCATACCGCCAAATTTAATTCGTAATTTATTCAATAACATTTCTTAAAGCATTTTTATTGTCTGCGTTGTTCTTGAATTAATGAGCCTGACAGAACTTAACTAAGTAGTGTTTGTGCCTAAAAATAACCAAAGTGCGACCGTTTCACGTTAAAGATGTGTTTAATGAGCTTTACGAGCCCCTGTGGATGGAATTAGAGGGTAGAAATGAACAACCAATATTGTGGTATTATTTGAAGGACTTGTTGAAATAAACTGTCATCAATAAAAAAAACACAGTAACAAGCAGTCGAGCCCCGACATGATTCTATTCATATTTATTTGAAAACAACAATCCATTTTTCCACTTCTACTGTGATTCCTCTTTGCAACTGGGGTCATACATGATATATGTATTAATTCCACAGAACACCATCACAAAAGTTACCCTTTTAAATGCACGTTTACCTTTTTTTTTTGTCCTTTTTTTTTGTATTGTTGTCATTTCTATACAATGACTTGTGCTTTGATATCTTTGAAAGAGAGAAAGAGATAATTTTTTTTTTAAAGACATCGTTGTCATCATAAGTGTACATAACAGAAGGAGGATCGAAATAGAAAAAAGTCGTAAGAAGAGGATATACTGGTGGAATACACACCGATACAGAGTACAGAGATACACACTCACATTGCAGCCTGCCCGACTCCACCCAAAACTGTCAAAAGAGAAAAGAGTTGCGCCACTGAAATCACACACACACACACACACACACACACACACACACACACACACACACACACACACACACACACACACACACACACACACACACACACACACACACACACACACACACACACACACACACACACACAACCTCCAAGTGCTCCCTCCATCTCCTGATTTTAGTTTTTTTTTTTTTTTAAGAACGATTATTGTTGCCTTGCAACAAACACACTCCCTGCTGCTGAGCAGAGTTTTGGCTAAATATTGCTTAGCTACGAAAAAGGGATGGAGAGGAGAGGAGAACAAAAAGCAGTGCAGAAAGCCTCAATGTCACAACTGTTAAATGTATCATTAGGATTATTTTTGTCAGACAGTTTTGGGGGTTTCAGAGTGCAGAGCAGCTTTCCTCCTAAACACTTTCAATTTCAATCAAAGTTTGCTGCTAAAAAAACAAAACTGATCAGAGTGCTGGGACTTTTCATAGCAGAGATCCTAAGAAATATAAGGTGCATTTGCCAGAGAGTTTGGTGTATGTGTTTGTATACGTGTCCCCAGGAATAAAGCCATTAAATAAGAGTTGCGGTGGGTTGATTGCCATAGCCACAATGTGCGTCATTGCAACAAAACAAAAAAAGTATATACGTGTATGTGTGTGTTTAGGGGGGGTCGACTGAATATTTACATGGACTGGAATGTTTTCCCCATTCAGATATAAGCGATGAATAAAACTGTATTCATTCAAGCAAAGTTTTTTTTTTTTTTATCAGAATGCGGAGCTTACTTTAATTTAAACATTGATATATTGGTGTTGGGGAGGAGTGGTGTGTGTGTGTATGGAGAAAGGGGCGCTGCGGTCGGGTAAAATTTGAGCAACAATTTGAGCAGAATGCCACGGTGCAAGAAGGCATGTTCATTCACTTAATGCTGAGAGCAAGTCTGTGCAGCGTAAAAATCTAAAATAATACCACAAAAGCAAGTAAAAACAAACAAACAAGAGAAATCACAAGCAGGGACAGGCGAAGAGCAGCAGAGAAAATGTACAAGCAAACAACAAGAACCTCAATGTGAATGTCATTTTACATGTTAAGTGCAGCTAGATAGAGAGAGAGATAGATAGATAGATAGCTAGATGGATAGGCAGGTTGATAGATTCTATATACTGTATGTATTCATATGCTGGGTAAATATTCTGGTAAATCTTACTTCTATGTTTATATACCTCCAAGAAGAGGGGGCTCACTTAGACGTATATAAATAGGTCTAACATATAAAGCCATATTACAGTGTATACATATCCTCGCCCTAATGTAAGCGATAGCAAAAAACCCATGCTTCACATAGAAAAAGGCATCCACGACATTTAGGAAAAAAAATTTACAATTTATGAAACATGGTAACAATAATAAATAGTATTATAGAATTGCTTCTGTACACAAAAAAAAGCCATTTTTAAAATTTCACTCATATAAAAATATGTTTTAGTGCAACCGTACGTAATAGTAATATCCATAACTTCACATCGCTTGTCGAGACTTTAAGGTGTCCAAAAAAAAAAGGAAAGAAACACAGGAGGTGGGGGAGGAAAAGGAGGGGACGGAGAAAGGAAGGAGAAGGAAAGGGGGGGTTGCATTTATTACAAAGCTGATACGCAAAACGTGATAGTATTGTATTTACATTTACCTTCCTGCTTTGAGTGCTTATAAGAATATAAGCAACAAAAGTAACAAAAAAGATTAAAGAAAAGGCACACACGTAGCTGTCTGTCTTTTTTTTGTGATTTCTTTTGTTTTTACGTACCGTACGAGTCCTTTCTTTCCGTTTTTTTTTAAGCAGATTTTGGTCGGGCTCGTGTTGGTTAGGAGTTACTGTACATGTGTAACCGTATGCAGATCCTCTTTAAAGTCTTTAAATAAGAAAGTTTTCTGAGAGCAGGCCCCGGTTAGAACAGGCATGCTGTACACAAACTTAACTTTAAACTGCAGAAGTCCATTTGTCTGTTTTTCTTTGTATGCATGTGTGTGTGTGTGTGTGTGTGTGTGTGTGTGTGTGTGTGTGTGTGTGTGTGTGTGTGTATGTGTGAGAGAGAGTGTATACTGTATGTATGAATATGTGTGTAAAGTGTGCAAAAGTATATTTTTTTCTCTCTCAGTTGCACTTCATCCCTTCCTATGATCCAAAAAAAAAAACATGACAAAATAATCCATTTTTTCTCCTCCTCCTGTTCTTCCTTTGCCGCCCTACGACACGTCTTTGCTTCGTTTTGTGCTTCCGGCCTCCCTGTCTCTCTCCGGCTTGAGAGATTTGGACGCCACGGGAGGCTGAAGGGTTTCAGCCCCAGGGCTGGGAGGGTGAGGAGAAGAGGAGGAGGTGGAGGGGGAGGAGTGAGGGGAGGTGGCAGGGATTGACGATGGCTGGGGAGGCCTGAGCTCCAGGCCGCCGCTAAAGTGCTGAATCCCGGGACCCTGTGGAGGAGACGGCGAAGGGTGCGGAGACGGCGGTGACATGGAGACAGATGGCGCAGAAGGAGATGAAGAAGAGGAAGGTCTGCCTCCATCTTTAGTCCCTCTCTCGGCAAGCTCCCTGGAGTTGATGCAGAGCGAGGCGATGGCCTTAGTGCAGGTCTGGATGCTCTCCTCCTGCTCCTTCCTCACCCCTCCTCCCTCCCTCTCCTGCGAAGACGGGTGAGGGGAAGTCGATCCCCTCAGCTGCTCGCCTCCTCCCGCTGCCCCTCCCCCTCTCTGAGCCCCCCTCTCGCTGAAGGAGGTGTAATGGGGGGAGGCGGCGTCGCTGGCGGTGGAGTCCTCCGAGGTGCTCTTCTGCAGCAGCAGGCGGGAGGCGACCTGCTGGCCCAGAGCGGAGGTGACGGACGCGGGGACGGAGTGTACCATCTGGATCCCGCCGATGGGGATCATCGGGAACGGCGAACGCACCTGAAATCAAAAGTCACGTGTTAAGAGAGTTCTTCTACGTTCTTCTACTTCTTGTTAACAAATCCCATGAAAAGACCCAAACCACTAGAGCAGTGTTCCTCAAATGGGGGTACCCCTAGGTGTACTTTGGAGTACTGCAGAGGGTATGTGAGATATTTCTTTGAAAGTTAAATTAAAATATATATATGTCATGCATAATTTCCAAAAATAATTATACTATAATAATGAATACATTTGGCGATTCTAAACATTTAAAATAGCATTTAAGTGTTTTTCAGTTACAATGTTGTTGTTGTAAATCAGACACTGATGGTGCTGCGCTTTAATGTGCCTCTTTATAGATGCTTTTTTTTTTTTTACATAAATGATTTGCTCTGGTCAGGGGGTACTTGGCTAAAACAATATTTTAAAGGGGGTACATCAGTGAAAAAAGTTTGAGAACCACTGCACTAGAGCACCACATGTGGAGTAATCCGCTGTGAAAATAGTCCACCATAGATGCTCTATTTCCTCCTGTTTGTCTGATAAGAACAGTGAGCAGCTTTTTAAGGCAATTACTAAAACTTAAAAAAAAGTTTACAAAGTGCTTTCGAGAATACAAAATTGAAATATAAAAGATAGCTAAAAGAATATCCACAAACTAATCATAAACCATGAAATAAAAAATGATAAAAATATTAAAAATAAAGTTATGAAAAATACAAATATTGGGAAAAAATGAAAAGATATTTACAAAAAAATGAAATATATATTTTAACAAAAATAAATAAATAAAACAATTATAGAAAATTATATTAAATTAATCCTATAAAAAACACGTTTTAAACACAGCAAAATCCCAAAAATAAAACAAGAAAACAGAGAGAGATATCAAAATAAATACCTGGAGTTGAGAGTGGAGAGGAAGGTGACTGAACAGAACCTGGTGAGGTGGACTGGACTCCCGTTGCCCTGGCGATGCCGAGCCCAGACAATGTTCCTGGAAACACGAGAGGAGACGGACATGAAAAAACATGGACGTAATCATGAAGTAGTGAGTTGATTTAATATTTTTTCCCACAAAACAAACACTCACTGGACAGTGCTTGTTACAATGAACACAAATTTGAGGCTTTGCAATGAAAAACCAAATATTTTGTAACTAAATAAACTAATAAGCCTTGATGAAATATGTGGTGGTTCTGGACAGCAGGTGTTGGTAAGAAAAACAAACACAAAGCATGAAGGCTCAGGCTAAACGTCTTGTGTCTGAAAACATGAATCTATCATTCGGAGAGCGGTCGGTTATCAAAGCCGAGCCAGTCTCATTCTTTGTTTCACGCTTTGTTTGAGTGGGACCGCCAGCAGCAGCCAGAGTTTGGAGTAGGGCTCTTAAGAAGAAAAACAGCCGTGATATTAACCACACTAATGCCGGCCAAGATCCCATTACCACCAGAACCCAGCAGCCCTATCTTCAATCATCCCTCTCTCTAACACACTCAGTCTATCAGACTCGCTCTTTATTCCCTCATCCTCTCTGAATGTTTCTGCTCCGTCTGCCAGATGCTTTTCTTCCCTGCTCCTTCTTCTTTCTGTCCTTTTACTTACCACATTTCTGCCTCAGGTTTAACACCGGACCACAGCAGACGGTTTACTAAATCACAGTTAAGCACCTTTATAATGTTAAAAGTTTTTAAAGTGGAGTGGTAACAATGAGAAGTCAATTTCATTCTGCTCACAAAGGAGACTGAACGCCATGTTTAAGCAGCAATTATGATTTATTTTTACGTTTATAATCCTAATAATAAGCCCTCTAGTGGCCCCAGTAATTATGATGGGAGCAAAGGAGGAAGTAAGATGACAAAGTAAAAGAGCGTCAAGTTTTGTGCAAGGACGCAAGTTGGGGTGGTGGGTTAGCCCTAACCCTTTACCCTAACCCTAACCCCCTAATACCCTAACCCCCTTAACCTATCCCACTTGCCCTAACCCTAACCCCTTACCCTAAGATCCTTATCCTAACAACTTACCATAACCCCTTACTCTAACCCTAACCCTGCCCATCTACCCTAACCCCCTAACCATCGAGATACCTTTTCTTGTACCCCAACAGTGAGTTTCTTTAACTTTACAGAACAAACGGAGTGCGTTCAGCGTCACATGCGTAACCGGAAGTGAAGTGACGTCTGATTTTAAAACCAAACCAAGATATTTTTCTAAACTTAACCAAGTAGTTTTGTGCCTTAACCTAACCAAACTGTGACTCTTTCACAATGTTAACAAAGTGTTTAAAACCGCAACCATTACATTCTCAGGTTTAGATATGAGGACTGAAATCACTCCTGTGGGTCGTGTCAGAGGGGAGGAATAAAGAACTTATATCGTCAGATGGTTTGGAGGACTCGTTGTCACAAAGGCACTCAAGGTTCAACCCAACACTCTGCTGCCAGGCTTAATAAAAACAAGTGACAAATTGAAATTTATAATCAAAATGTAAGATTTAAACAGTAGCAAGTGAGTGCTCTGTTCAGAGAAACATCAACTGCTGCTCCTATCTGTGACACAAAGATGAACAGGGTAATAAAGTCTTTCCAAAATGCAAAGTGCAAGTACATGTTTATGTCATGCTGCCACTTGAGTGAGTCTAAGTGCAGAGTTGCCTGGTGTAGCTTTAAATATATTCAAATCCACAGCATATAACAAAACCTTACATTAAAGTACATGACCAAAAAAAGAAAGGTTACAGAGAATAAACAGATGAGTACAATAAAGAGTAACATAACTTCTTCAGATTTGACTATAGAGTCTCTAATTTGGGAGTTTCATAGACTCTTACCATCTGCATCTCTGCGCTGGTTCTGCGACGTCCCAGCTCTGCCGGACCCAGCACCCCGGCCTGGTGAGCCGGCCTGAGACCCCGCGATCCACTCTGCTGGCTGGAAAGTAGAAATATCACATTCAATCTTTAACTTAATAACACATCGTTAAATTATTCCTCTACGAGTAAAAGTCCTGCATTGCCGATCTAGCTTTTTGGGTTGCTTCAGACTTTACTTTTTACATTTTTTTTACTAATTTGTAATCTACAAGTGCCGTTATCATTTCAAATTTTAATTGTAAAAAGAAATGTTAAAGCGATCCAACCTTACACCGCACTATATACTCAGCCAGTCTGAGCTAATGTCTCCTATAGTCAGGTGGGCTTAGTAATATGCGATGCGGCAGAGCAGCCAAACTATAGAAGACAGCAGTTAAGCTCGGCGTCTGTCACTCGCATCTCCATGGTCAAACTAGCCACCGCTAAAGTTGGAGACAGACGACGGCACAGCAGAGCGAAGTGTGGGTGACCAGAAGTGTAGGTGACCAGAGCAGATCTGATTATTTAAATGAAATGAGCTGGTTTGACCACGGCGATGCAAGAAATATGTAGTAGTCCAGAACACAGGACCTTCTTCCTGTATTAACTTTCTTGCTCCCGCCCCAGATACATCTGGCCCATAAGCAAAGTGAACGTTCTTGTGTGGGTTGTAATGACGCATTTTGGTACGCTGGGATTTTTCCAGGTGTGAAACGAAACCAACCAAAGGGGAAATCGCTCCAAGTTTACAAACTCATCAACTGATTCGGACCAGAGCAAACAAACTATAGGTGTGAAAACGCCTTAAGGAGCCTTTCACACCTACCTCATTTGGTCCGGACTTTGATTACCAATGCCTACCACATTAACCAAAATTACAGGTGTAAAACCTCCCCCGGACCAAAAATAAAAAAAACTAACAAATGGATCAAATGTATACAATGTAACAAAAACATGAACCTTGGTTTTGACGTTTCAGGTGTGAAAAGGCCCTAAAAACTGACCTAACAGACACGATGAAACCTCGGCCAGGTTAATTTCCCCTGGACTCACCTTTGGTGGTGGAGGTGTTGGTGGAGCCCTCGACGAGGAGAAACGGGCCGGATCATGGCCCTGTGGCGGCCTCGTGGCGACATGTCACGCTTGTAGTCTCTTCCTGCCGGAGACGTGGGCCGAGAGAGGGGTGAGAGCAGCGAGAGGTGTCCCCTCCGGGGGGAGAGGTCTCGCCTGTAAGCGCCCCCTGCCCCCAGGTCCCTCTTAGGGGAGATGTGACGCAGAGGAGAGATGTCCCGCCGGGGGGAGAGGTGTCCGGCGCGGGGCGAGAGGTCCCGGCGTGGGGAGAGGTATCGACGTGCTGAGGGTGAGGAGGAAGGGGAGATCGGGGACGGGCAGCCGGAGTGATCCGGCCCGGGCGAGGATAGGCGGGAGGAGGGCGAGGAGAGGTCTGGGAGGTCTTCATCCATGGAGGAGGAAGAGGGCGGAGCCAGCAGCCGGCTGCCCAGCGCCCGCTGCAGGCCTCGCTGGTACTCCTCCTGGCCGCGGTCGCCGGGTGGAGCCTGCGGCGTGATCTGGATGCTCGGCACGGTGGTGAAGTAGCCAAACAGCGGGGGCTTGTGGGTGTTGCCTAGGAGGTCCGATGGCGAGGGAGCGGGATGGGAGGATGCCACGGCCGTGATGGACACAGCGGGCAGGCTGTACGGCTGCGGGCTGGTGGAGCGCGAGCGGGTCTTCGGCGTGGAGTCGCCGTCGTAGTCGTCCTCGTCGTCCTCGTCGTCATCCACCTCGTCGGCGTCGTCCTCGCCGCCGTCCGAGTCGTCGGCGTCTGAGAACTGGTGCTCTGCCATGGCGTCGTGGGACATCTTCTCAGACCTCTGGCCTTCCTCTCCGACATCTTTGAAAGGAGGAGGAAGAGAAAAGAAAAGGATAGGAAGAAGAGAAAGTAGATGCAGGAGGTGAAAAGATGAAACAGAAGAGAAGGAGGAGAAGCACATAAAAAAGAATAGGAGAAAAAAAGAGGATGTAGGAGGGAAAAAAGATGAGGAAGAGAAGGAATAGTGGGAGAATAAGAAGAGGAAACAGTGAAAATAGTTGGAGTGGGAGAAAATAAGGAAGGAAGCGGTAGGAGGAAATAATAAAGCAGATGAGGAAGTACACGAGGAAAAAGATGAAATAGAGGAATTGGGACAGGAAGAAGCAGAGAAAAAAGAGGGCGTAGAAGATGCAGAGAAGAGTGAAGACGGTAAGAAGATGAAGAGGTACACGTGAAAATAGAGGAATGAGAGGAAGAAGAGGAAAAAAAGAAGCAGAGGGTGCAAATGTAGTAGAAAAGTAAAAGGGGAGGAAAAGAAGACGCAGAGGAAGTGGAAGAGGAAGAAAAGGAAGCGAACAACAAACAAAAGAAGAGAAAGAAAAGTGGAGAGAGAGAGAGAGAGAGAGAGAGAGAGAGTTTTTATTAATATGTGGTAACAAAGATTTTCGAGGTGAAACTAAACCACATTCCCAGCAGCTCAAACCAATAAAATAGAAAACACAAGTCATTTGAGTTTTTCTGCAGGATGGACTGCAGCCAAATGTTGGCAAGGTCTTACTGTACAGTAGCTGCAAAGTTACTGTTGGCAGGTGACCAACCATCACTGTGGGTCTGACTTTCTTATAAAGTGTAGCTGATTGGCTGATAACTGACAAAAAGGGGAATTTGGGGAATAAAAAAGTTGGTTTGTTGTTGTAACTCTTCGGAGTACAGAGTTATAGTTGATCAAAATCAGAAATCAGAATCAGAAAGGGCTTTATTGCCAAGTACGTTTTTGCACATACAAGGAATTTGTCATGGTGTTGTTGGTGCATGTCACACATTCTCAAATATAAGAAGGATAAAAATGATGGAGATACACGTTAGTTCTTCAGATCGTTTCATCTGGAAGAATCTAAAAATCTTAACCCTAACCCATTGATATGATATATATTTTCTCCTCCACACTTTTCTCCATAAATCTGATTTGCTTCTCCTGGAAGAGAAGCAGAAGCCGGATTTAATGAATTGTATTTAGCCGACCGCTATGAGTGGAAATCAGATCTACTAACACTGGGCTACTTTTCCAGTTAGTCTCTTATATACAACAGTTGTTTTTTTCACAAACCACAAATGTTTATGTCTCGACGATTCACTGAATGACTTTCTGAAACTCTCTCTTATTCAAAACCCCTGCATGTGTGTGGGTTAAATGTGGAGCCAACACACACAAACACAATCGCTCACTCTGGGTCAACTTAAGTAAGATTTGGTGGTCTACATGGTGGAAAATTACCTCCAGCTACCAGTCAGACTTAGGTACGATGTTCAAGCAGCAATTACGACCTATATTTACGTTTCCAGTGGCATCGCCCTCTAGTGGACGTAGTAATTATGACGACAGCAAAGAAGGAAGTAAGGTGGCGAAATATAATGGGGCCAAAACTTAATTTGGGGGTGTGGATGATTCAAACTAAAACAGGACTTTCACCCAGGAGAGTGGGGTTCGAGTCCCGTTTGAAAAGAAAAGTAAACATGTTTTTTTAACTTAACGAACGTCACGTTTAGTGTCACAAGAGGTTAAATAACGTCGGATTTGAACCCAAACCACAACCTTTTTCCAAAACTAACTAAGTAGTTTTGGTGGTTAAACATAACCAAACTGTAACTGTAGAGAGTATTTTTTTTAACTTGAAGGAACACACTGACTTATTGGGACTTTAGCTTATTCACCGTCTCCCCATACATACCCTTCTCATCTCTGTGCGTGTTGTAACTCACAGAGGCACCCACCGCTAGCCTAGCTTAGCACAGATCCTGGAGGTAACCGGCTCCATCTAGCCTACTGCTCCCAATAAGTGACAGAAATGTTGCTATTTACATGTTGTGATTTGTATAGTCACAGCGTGTACAAATAACAAGGTCACATGAGACACAGCCGTCTTTTAACCGTATTCAAACTGGAAACTATATTCTCAGAAGGCGAAGCACTGCTACTTCTGCTACTTCTGCTACTTCTGCTACTTCTGCTACTTGGGCGGAGTGATTTGCTCGCAGCAACTGAGAAGCCCCGTGGTGAGGAAGAATAAAGTTCCCAGTAGAATGTTATGTATTTATATTCACAGTAATAAATAGAATATTTATATCATATCAGCTGATTAACGGGCTTGAACTCGTGAACGCAGTCGGAGGAGATGAACAGCAAACATTTGTTGCTATTTCAGAGTAACTGACGGAAAGTAAAATAGTGGCTTTAAAATTGTTTAATGGGGATATTATAATAATCTAATAAAAGACTCCAAACAAATGGTGGAAGGAAGTTTTTTCTTTTTTTAAGCAGCTTACGTGTGTACTGTGGTTGTTTGACATGAGTCCTGGCTGTCAGGATGAGCTCTGCTTTCCATTACACTAATTGTCCCTTTACAACCGCACCGAGCAGCAGGATGTCCCTGCAGTTCCTGGAGGGCGTGAGTGTGTGTGTGTGTGTGTGTGTGTGTGTGTGTGTGTGTGTGTGTGTGTGTGTGTGTGTGTGTGTGTGTGTGAGGGTGTGTGTAAGGTTGTATTTTAGGCTGCTACCCAAGTCTCTTATTTGATAGCTCCTCGCTCCTCGCTTGAACCGGAAGTTTGTTCTAGCCCTCCTTCATGAAGGCCGTCTCAAAGCTCTTATTCCCGCCCCGAGGATGGAGCAGCGGGGATCGATGAGGGATCTCCGAAGGGCTATGAGCGAGCATACACAAGAGCAGCCTTTCCTGGAAGCCATGCAGCTGAAAGCTGTTGCTAACTCCGCCCAGACACACGACGAATTCACATGATGCTTCAGAGGAAAGGACGCATCATGCCTTGCTTCCTCTCTCCTCGCTTGAGGGAAGCAAAGGAAGGAAACGTGGATGCATTTTAACGACCTGAGATGCAGCCAATGTTTAAGCCTGCTCAATCATCACTTGACCCACTAAAAGTATGCGCTGGTGCCTGTACCTGCAGAGACTCTGCCCTCTGCCTGAATTTTATTTTATTTTGCTGCGTTCGGGACATTTTTTGGGCATCAGCCTCTATAAAAACATAGCGCCCAGGTGCCAGATCGTAAGCATGCATCCAAGAGGAAGCTATGAAAATGGCGGACACAGCGCGGGAACAATGCAAATATAGCAAGTGAAGGAAATGTGGGTGCAATTTAACGACCTGGGACGTACCCCAAAGTCGCTTGTGTGTGTGTGTGTGTGTGTGTGTGTGTGTTTCCTACCTCCTTCCTCGGCCTCGTTATCCTCAACAGAAGACATGGAGACTCCCAACTCCAGACACTTTTTCATATGAGCCTTAGACTTCATGTGCTTCGTCAGGTTTCCTACAAAACACACACACACACACACACACACACACACACACACACACACACACACACACACACACACACACACACACACACACACACACACACACACACACACACACACAATTTAATGACCCTTCAACTAGTTTCACTGGAAACCAGAGCTTGTTTGGCTGTGACAAAGAAAGAGGATGAAATGGAAATAGAAGCGGTGGAAGAAGACCACGATATTACAGTTTACAAATTATATATAATTCATACATAATGCAATTTAATGACAAAATGACTCAACTTGGTCTGACCTTTTGGTAAGTGGGGAGAAAATCTAACGGGCAGATGAAAGCTTTTTATTACGGATGGGATGTCAGCAAGTCAGCATCTGATGTGAAGGAGGTTCCTGTCGGACCACAGCCTCTCTGCATGTTTTATTCATTTAACATTTAACCACTTAGTGGTTTAATTCTTCAGTTAAAGGGATAGTTTGGATGTTTTAAAGTGTGTTTGTATGAGCTACTTCTCCATCAGTGTGTTAGCTACAGTAGATGGCGGACGGCATGTCCCCAGTTTGGAGAAGCAGGCAGGAGTACCGACACGGAAGCTAAGCAATGTCCTGCTGTGAACGGGGGGACAGCTAAAAAATCTTTATCAGTTTAAGTTTACTAGAGCTGCAAAGATGTATCAATTACTGAACTTTTCAATTAATTGGCAACGATTTTGATAGTTAAGATAGATTAACCGATTTGAGTCATTTTGTTAAGTTTATTCTCTCCTCTGGGACGGTAAACTGAATATCTTTGAGTTGTGGACAAAACAAGACATTTGAGGACGTCGAATTGTGTTTTGGGAACCAATGAGCCACACATATTTTTTAAACCATTTTCTGATAGCCTGGAAATCCAGACCCAAATCTGAACGATTAAGGGTCTGCCATCAAGTAATGAAAATGGCCCAACTCAAGGGGCGGCACCAAGCATGCATTTGAAAATCTCACTGCACGCAATTGGATAACACTACGACCAATCACGACAATACACGGGGCGACGTATCCAGAGCCCCATACGCTTAGCTGCCAGCAGAGCTAACTGGTAGATTAAACTCTTAGCTACCAGAGGAGCTAACTGGTATATTAAACTCTTAGCTACCAGAGGAGCTAACTGGTAGATTAAACTCTTAGCTGCCAGCAGAGCTAACTGGTAGATTAAACTCTTAGCTACCAGAGGAGCTAACTGGTATATTAAACTCTTAGCTACCAGAGGAGCTAACTGGTATATCAAACTTTTAGCTACCAGCGGAGCTAACTGGTATATTAAACTTTTAGCTACCAGAGGAGCTAACTGGTATATTAAACTCTTAGCTACCAGAGGAGCTAACTGGTATATTAAACTCTTAGCTACCAGCGGAGCTAACTGGTATATTAAACTTTTAGCTACCAGCAGAGCTAACTGGTAGATTAAACTCTTAGCTACCAGCGGAGCTAACTGGTATATTAAACTCTTAGCTACCAGAGGAGCTAACTGGTAGATTAAACTCTAACCAGAGGAGCTAACTGGTAGATTAAACTCTTAGCTACCAGAGGAGCTAACTGATAGATTAAACTCTTAGCTACCAGAGGAGCTAACTGGTAGATTAAACTCTTAGCTACCAAAGGAGCTAACTGGTAGATTAAACTCTTAGCTACCAGAGGAGCTAACTGGTAGATTAAACTCTTAGCTACCAGCGGAGCTAACTGGTAGAATAAACTCTTAGCTACCAGCAGAGCTAACTGGTAGATTAAACTCTTAGCTACCAGCGGAGCTGGTATATTAAACTCTTAGCTACCAGCGGAGATAACTGGTAGATTAAACTCTTAGCTACCAGAGGAGCTAACTGGTAGATTAAACTCTTAGCTACCAGAGGAGCTAACTGGTAGATTAAACTCTTAGCTACCAGAGGAGCTAACTGGTAGAGTAAACTCTTAGCTACCAGCGGAGCTAACTGGTAGATTAAACTCTTAGCTACCAGCAGAGCTAACTGGTAGATTAAACTCTTGCCTATCCGGTCGGCAAAATAGCAAAAACGTCCTTCTTGCAAAGGAATGATTCGAGCACCGTCTTCTGTTCCTCTTTTAGATAAAAAGCCAAGTCTAACTCATTCATTGTAGCGGCCAAAACCGTTTCAAACAAGTGGTGTTCATCTGTAGCCATCTTGCAATGTTTACTAATGACTTCGTCGTCATCTGTTTAGCTCGCCTCTGGCCCGCCTATATCAGATACACCGATGTGATTGGTGCAGCTCGGCTACAAGGGCATAGTTAATGAGCATCATTACTGAACTGCCAGAGTGACTCGCTGAACAAATTACAATTGTGCTCTTGCAAGAACTCTGGACTTCCAGGGTCATTTTCTGATATTTTATAGACCAAACAACTAATCGATTAATTGCGAAAATAATCGTTAGTTGCAGCCCTAAAGTATTATTATATTTAGAATATTTTCAGCACTTTACCTTGCTGTCAGACAGCCGGTTAGGACGGGGAACTAAAGCCGTTATATTGCTCTTTTCAAAGTCACCAGACTCCTTTTACCATTGTCATTTTACCTCGCAGAACACGGGAGTTGCTGCTTTACCGCCGTCTCCATCTTAGTTTGTGTGTTTTTAACCCCTAAAAAGGTAACTGACTATGGATAAGTAAGTCATACAACCCCCCAAAAATCCGAACTATCCCTTTTCATCTCTAATGTTGAGTTTTCAGACTATAAATCTGCTTAAAAAAGCTGCAAACACCTAGCCTGGATGCCAGCCAAACTTAGCCCCGCCCACAACATTTGTGGTCGGGAAGTCCGTTGTGGAGCAACTATGAGCTGTTCAGACCAATCAAACGGTCAGGGAGGGCTTTATACGATGATGGACAGATGATCAACAGTAACGTAATCAACCACGTCACCAAAGAGCGCTTGGGTTGAATTTGTTTACAACAAAGATGGCTGCCGCTGGAGAATTGAGATGTGTAGATTCCACCATGGCTTCTGTTATAGAAGATATTGACAGCGCATTCATTTTAAAAGAGGAACAGAGAACCGCGATCAAGGCATTTGCCGTCCTTCCCGACCTAAAATGTTGTGGCCGGGGCTAAGTTCGGTTGGCATCCGGGCCAACGTCACATACTCCGTTGCTCTGATTGGTTGTAGGTCTATCCAATTGAGTGCAGAGGCATTCTCTTTCCTGGTTCGGTTGAAACACGCCCCATAATCACAGCCCAATGGAGCAGTATCATTCTGACTAGAATCTGAGTATGACCACGTCAGGCTAGCAAACACCCAAAAAATGGGTTTTTCTACGATAATGAGGAGCAAATGTATCAGATGATTATGAAACATCCTCTATGTTGAATCATAGCACAGAACAAACATCTGCTGTATCTAATGTTGACTGCAGTCAGAAAGTTTTCCAATCCTTGGAAAGCCCACGTCTACGTCACACACGCAACAAGTAAAAGGAAGAAGCCGTCTACCTTTCGTCTTGAAAGCGAAGTTGCAGAACTTGCAGACATACGGCCGGACGTCGGTGTGCGTTCGGATGTGTTTCTTCAGCATGCTGGGTTTCTTACAGCGGATGCCGCACTCTTCGCAGATGTATTTCCCCCGGCCGCGGCCCCGAACGTAAACATAGTCCTCATTGGATTTGTACCTGGAAGAAAGAGCAGGTAACAGAGACTGAAAAATAGAAATAACATGTTTTACAAAATAATTCCATAGGTTTCCTTTAATATTAGTGATGAAAAGCAAAAAAAAAAACATGAATTCCGAGCTTTAATTCTAAATAAATAGAAAGAGGTATGATCAACTGAAGTTTAACAGATATTATTCATTTATATATAAAAAAGACTGAACTCTCTACCAACCAGGGGAGATCTTAGGATCAGACCTTTAGGGGGGCTCAGCCCCTAATGAGAATGTGTTGTTTTTTTAAATAAACCTATAATATAACCCACGTTTGATAAGAATACCTTAAGTTGAAAAATAAAGTTGTCGATACTGAAATTTGTTGTTGGCTCATAGATACATGCACTCTAAGAAATATCTGTGTTTTTTAACAGTTTTGTCCATAGAACTTGATTCACGGTTGTATTTTTGTTTTTTATATTTGAAATTGCATGATTTGTGCTCCGACAACTTTTATCCGCCATGGAGGATGTTTGTGGGACATGAAAGTCCACGTTGTCACTATTTTTTTTATACAGTTTCTTTTCCTCAAATTTCTTGACACTTTTTTCAACCTTTCAATCTGTGACGCTTTTCCCCATGTTTTTGTTGCTTTTTTTCTGTTTTTTTTTTTTTCAAATTTTCTGTACTTTAAAGCTTTAGTGCGTACCTTTTTGATATTAATGAACGTCCGTTACATTCAAGCCATTGCCAAATGAGTTGGTACAAAGCTAATTAAGACTATCAGCTCCACACAACTCTCTCTGGATTTCTTAGTATGACTATATTCAGAAGATTGTGACGTCCGGCGACTTTCCCGCGCAGAAACTGGAGTGAAGATAATGACCTCTTCTGAAGAGTCCATCATATTTTTTGAATCCTCCGTGTCCTCCTTGGCTACTAGCAAATGTGTGGAGGAGGGGTGGGGGTGCTGCGTGATCACAGAAGGCTTGTATCACGTGGACGCGCCCACACTGTTGTTGTCATTACTTAGAATTCCTCATGGCGGAGACAGAAACTACGCACTGTAGCTTTATCTGAGGTACACACATCAGAGTCCGGGTAATGAGCTGCCAGAACTTTTACGTTATTTTTCAGATTTAGTTAGTGCAGATAATGATGTTTGTAGTTAACTAAAATCTGATGCATCATCAGACTCATGTTTGCTACCCAACATTATTACAGGTTATTCTTAATCTTGTCATGAGTTACTGGATAAATTACTTTGGGACTATTCAAACAAACGGGGGGGTGGAGGGGGGGGGAATCCATTTTTGGTCGACCTGGACATAACCCGCACACATATGCAACTGTAGTTGAGATGTCTTTGTTTCAGGGGCTCAGAAGCTAAAATGGGAAACAATGCAACATTCCACCTCTGGGTTTTGTTTGTCGTCTTCATGGTGTCCTTTTTGTCTTTATTCTAAAAACAGATAACCACAGTCCTCCCTCCAGTCCAACTTATCCTTTCAAAAGACTTAAAAAAAACAACAACACAACATCACTGTCAGGCATGATTTTCTATTCTGAAAGAGGCTCCGAGTGAAACAGCGGACACTTGGCAGCTGGATCAGTGCATGAGTCTGTCTGTCATGGAGAGAAATTACCACCGACCACCAGTCAAATGCTCGTAAATGTAGTCTGTCTTTGCTCTGCGGCAGAAGCATCACATTCAGGTTCTTTTTTTCAATGCGAAATCTCCTGTTTGTGTTGAAAAAACGGCTGGTTGAACTGTGTCGTTTCCTGTCCTGTCTGCACTAGGTAATGGGTAGTTCAGGGCCTCATGTGTTAAAGGCGGTCAAATATCAGGAACATCAAATAACCCGCCTGCATCGGCGAGGGCAAACGTGTCTTTCAACTGTGCCGCGTAAGTGGGAAATGCCTCTGAACGCTTGTCTGAGTCGAGACGTTTACACAGCTGCGGCCAGTTATGAAAATGAATTATGATGATTGTTTTGTTTTATTTTATTTTATTCACAGCACACGGCAAGATCATGAAGCAGATTCTCTTTCAAAACTACTGAAACTTTTCACAGAAGTAATGGGTTTGTTTTCTCTGTCAAAACTTCTTTCATCCAGAAAGACTTCGACCCTGTGTGTGTTTCTGTGCGTCTGATTGCTTATTATTTATATTCATGCTGTTTATGTAAGTGCATGTGTGTGTAAGTCTTTGCCCTTTTGCCCTGTTTGTATGCTTTCATCCACTTATTGCTTCTAAAGTGTCCTTTGGGGACAAAAGGGAATTACTTCACTGTCTGCTGCATTTAATAACTCCCTGCATGTGTGTGTGTGTGTGTGTGTGTGTGTGTGTGTGTGTGTGTGCACCGTCTGTTCCATTTAGTAACCTTGGTCTCACTGGCTCTACTGTAAGAGTATAAAACATTATGATACTGTAGGAATGTCTCAAAATACAGAGCTCTAACTCCCTCACACAGCCTTTATTTGACCATTTAAGGTACGTTTTAGGACACATTCCTGTGCTTTCTATACAGGGAACTAAGATTTATGTGACTTTAATAACATGATAAATAATAAAGGATCTTCTTGGCTTCATTGCTATCAAACAAAACCTTTTTATTGCCTCTATTGTCAAATGAAAAAAACGATCTCACCACACAACAGATCTCTAAAAGTAGGGCCAAGCATGGTTTTGAAATTTCTTTTTCCATACTTGTGCTATTATGACAAATTACTCTTTTAACAAATCCCTTTAAAAACTGGCAAAATTATGATTTCAATCTGAAAATATCTAATCAAAGAAAAAGAAAAGATGAGTACAGAGCTTAGCAAACATTCAACGCCAACTTTTGGTACTCGATACTCAGTTCTTAGGTTGGAACCAAAAGGCCCTACCTGGGACTAGGGTTAGGGTTAGCCTAACCCTAACCCTAACCCTTTTGAAAGAGATAACAGTTTTTTGTGTGTGTTTTGCATCCGTCTTCTTTATGTTTGCTGTATATTTAGGAAGCTGTCTGCAAAACTAGTTGTATGCTCTCTAACCTCATGCAGAAATAAACTGCACTTTCATATTTCATATCTTATTTGAAGTTGTGCATTAGTAAAGTACTTCTTGTCCTCAGTCCTATGAGTCAAAAACAAAAGTTGAAATGCTTTATTATCGGCAGTATTTAGTATATTAGTTATGGAATGAGACTTCAGTCATGCTCCGAACTTTTGAATACTAAAAAATATGTTGTTATGAGTGAGAACAGTAACATGCAAATAAAATAAATCTAATAAAACTTCTCTTAACAGAATAAATAAATACTAAAGTTGCTGTTGTTAGAAAAAACAGTGTGAAAAAGCCTTTAAAATACAACTAATGAGGGACAGAACTCACTTCACACCAGTCTATAAAAGTGAGAGCAAGAATAATGAAAGCCGACGTCCAATTACAGCGATGCAGCTCAAGTCGTTGGCCTGTGATGGGTTTACCAGGCTCAGGCTGTTGGCCTGATTCACACAGGCACAAATTAAGCCCAAAGAATAGGTTATAAATGGATAAGTCTATTTTTTTTAATTTGTTTTACCTAAGAAGATTTTCCGATTAATTATGCTGAAACAGATGCCCTTAAAGTTCATACAAAAGTCGTCTGTGCTCAGTTTTGTTGAATATTGAGCTGTAAGGATAAAACAAGTAATCAGACAGCTCCGTATTTTGTGAGTGAGAGGCGCCGGCGTCTTATTTTTGTTATTGGTTATTTTTTAATTTTACTTATTGATGCATTCCTCTTCTTATTACATTTGAATGTTGTCTTTTTTAAATTTATTTTAGAGTTGAGAGATAATCGTAATTAAAGCACTTTGTGCCCATGTTGTGAAAAGTTCTGGATAAAAATGTTCATATAATCGATGAATAAAAGAGAGCAAAAACATCTTGAAATACTGAGCTTGCTATCACACGCAGACATTGCTTTGATCGGTAGCTTGATTGATTGATTCTTGGCTCTAAAAAGAATCATAATGGTTTGGATTCGGGTCTCTAGCCTTCTCAGTTTCTGCTGGTAGTTTTAGAAAATCACAGATCCAAATCACTGTCAAAATCAAACCAATTATTCCTTAAAAAAAGTCTGTGCACCAGATGTGACTGAAACTCCTTCTGAGATAGTTACAAAGAAACCAAACAAGAATCTGAAATGAAAACATCATTTCGATGCAGCATTTGTGTCTGGGAAAACATTGATATAATCATACCAAAGATAAACCTATTTATAGAAGATTCATTTGTATGTTCTTCTACATTAGGCTGTCTTTATAACTTTTTCCTTTGATTATTGACTTTCAAGTCTCATTAGGATTTGAATTATTTAGCAGAGAGTTTTAAGTAGTATTCCCAGCCACAGAAAAATAAATGCAGACTTTAAGTAAAAGACTTTCAATCTTCTCTCTGCTCCAAGGGAGGATGAAACAACCTCCAGAATAGTTTGTGTGATGTTACGCACTGTACAGAGCAAGGGCAAACAGTTTAAATGTCTAAAAAGGCAAATGTCCTATGTATCATCCAGATTTTATGTAGGCAAAAATGCCACAAAAACTCCTAGAAAATATGTGTGCTGTTCATCTCGGTCATTAGAATAGTGAAAGTGATTGGACTGGTGTGTGTATTTGCAGGACGTACCCGCCTTCGAAGATCTTGATGCGGGTCGGTTCAGTGGCGGGCTGTTTGACCGAGACCTCCTTCTCTACCTGCTCCTCCTTTGAGCGGTCCCACGACACAACTCCCTTCATCTTCCTCCCATAATTACCAACATCAACTGGCATCAGCTCTGGTTTCAACTAGAGATGAGACAAGAAGAAGAAAAGAGGGGAGAGGAGTAGCATGAATTAACCTTTCACACTTCCCGTGCGTGTGTTTGCATCCATGCATGCACACGTAAATGTTATTTGCTGCATATATTTGTATGTTAACACTGTTTTAAACTTCTATATTTTACATCATTACAGGGCTAGTCTATATCAACGGAAGCACATTTCCAGGTAAACCAAGCCTGACATCCGGCGCATCAGATGTCAGGCTTGGTTTACCATGTATCCAGCTAATTTAAATAGCTCACGTTACTGTATTGTGTGAATAACTGCATTTAATATTTTATGTGGAGTTTTCTTTTGCAGGGTGCAAATATTCCACCACAACAAGTCCCTTTACTGAGACTATTTGGCAGAGCCGCCGTCGCTGTGTCCGGAGCTTAGCGCCGCCCAAAATGATCGTGATTGGTTTAAAGGCATGCAAACAACCCAGAGTGTTTTTTTCTCCTATCCAGGAATGTACTGTATGTGCGGTGTAGCCAGATCTTACTCCAGTCTGGCATTGCGAGACTATTGCAGGGCATACCTGATCAAACCTCAGCTTCCAGGCCACAGATGACACCAGCTTTCCAGAGCTGGGTGGCGACATGGCTGCAGTTGAGTACATGGAATTGGTGTTTCTCCTCTGTTTGGACCTCAGCAGGGCCAGCGCAGCCTTGGTGCTAAGGTTCAGAGGATTGGGGTTGTATGAGCTTACACACCACGAGTTGTAGACGGAGCTATGCGAGGCAGTTTGGGTGCTGTTGGGTTTGGTGTAGTTCAGGAAACACCAGCTGACTCGGCTCATAGTGCGCAGGCTTGGGAACTGGAAAAACTGCTCAGCCACATCCGTGAGTAGCAAAGTCTGGCCCAATGCTTCGGATGATCCTGCGCTTTGTTTGGCAGCTAGCTGAACCCGCATGCTGACAGGAATTTTATTGGGTGTAGGCTGATTTGTGTTGTCAGTGTCGTCTGCGTCGTTGGAGGACACCATGGACTGGGGGCTGGAGTTGGGCTCTGGGACTGAATCGTCCACATCGAGCTCCTCTGGGGAGTCCCGACCACCTGAAACTGGGGAACGGTCTGTGACAATCTGGAGAGGAGGAGTGAAGCTCTCGGCCCGGGGAACATCAGGGAGGTGAGGGGCAGAGGAACGGACAGGAATGGCTATCTTGGTGGCAACTGGGAAGTCACTTAGTGGAGGAGAAGAGGACATCCTTTCAGAATCATCCATGGAGCCTTCGCTCTTCAGGCAAGCTCGCTGACCTCTGCCCTGCCCCTTGTCAGGTTTGCTACAGCTTTCAGTTCCACTCAGCTCCACTGCACTCATCTCCTTAACAATCTGTCCATACATCCTCTCTTCCTTCACTCTTTTCTGCTGCTTAGTCTCGATGAAGAGCTCCAGAGAGCTGGTGGGGGAAAGCATGCGCTTGCTGCCTCCAACGCCCGATCCTGAGGCATCTGTGGTGGATATGGTGCCTGACGTTAGTGACAGTGGGATCCCTGTATTCAGGAATTTCTCTGGTAGTGAATCGGGAACCTTCCAGGCTGGGTAGTGCAGCGTCGCGCCATCCATCTGTCCGAGGAAGTGTGATAGGTTGAAGCCTGTCCCGTTAATGCCTCCTCCAATTCCTCCAGGTGGTTTGCTGGCACTCACAGCGCACACTGGAGACGACATGTTGCTGCTGTCAGCAATGCCCGGCCTGGCTGAATGTGTGGCTATCAGCTGGCTAACACTGGTGTACATAACACTACCATAGGATGGCACATGGGTTTGGATCCGCACAGGAACCGTCATACCGGGCAGAGAGGACTGGGAGCCCAGATTCTGGGTGGCAAAGACAGGTTGGACTTGCTGCAGAAGCATGGAGGCAGAGGTGGAAGTGATCAGGGAGTGCTTGGAGGAGAGAGAAACAAAGTTTTGCTGTTGTTGCTGGGACATTGGAGAGGTGCGAGATGAGAAAGACGCAGGGTACACTTGAGAGCCAGGGTTTTCTGATTTCCCTTCATGTGGCTGCTGATCGTGGATTTGATGCAGGGAGTGGAGCGGTGGTTGTTTGTGGAGTGGGTGTCCAGACAGGGAGCCTGGTGATCGGATGTGGAGTTTTTGGAGTTGCTGCTGGGCCTGGAGGGTCAGCTGCTGTCTGGATGCCTGACTGGCCTCCTGACTCCAGAACAGACCTGGTTGCTGGTAGGAAAGGAAAGGGGGACCACTCGGGTACTGCTGGATTACTTCCTTGTTCATGACCTCGTGACCTGGATATTCTCCCTCCGATGACGAGCCCTGGGCCTGCAGGCGATGCTGATTGGACCTATTATGGAGAAAAGATTAATTACTCTTATTTGTCTTCAAATTAAGCATTATAATAGTAGAACCAGCTGGAGAAGCAGCATAGGTGATAGAGACAGAGCACATTTAAGTCCTGCTTCCACCGGAGGGAAAAGCAGCTCTCTGTTGACTTTGTATTACGTGAAGATGTCTCCTTGTCAGTTACGTCTACTATCAAACGACAGAAAAATGCCCAAAAGCTGCTGTGTGGTGGGATGCGCTATGAGCAATGTAAAGAACCCATTACTTTTTTTTTATAAGCTGCCAAGTCGAATCAGCAGGAAGAATTGGAAGATTGTAGGATCCTGACACTAAGCTAACTTTACGTACAATGTTACGTGCTTAACTTCAGAAATACAGTTAACCTAAAAATTACATTTAGATATTTGACTTGATAACAAAATGCTTGCTGCAAACGTACCATCGGACATATCGTTAGCTTAGTGTCAGGATCCCACAGTCTCCCCATTCTGCCTGCTGATTCCTCACATCTGTATCCACTTTTGTCTTCATAAAAGCTCAGTTTTTCAGTTCTACAGCTTATAAAAACGTATGGTAAAGGTTATTTACATTGTTGGTAGTGCATTCCACTATATAGCAGCTTTTAGGCATTTTTCTGTTGTTTGCTAGCAGACGGAATTGACGATGAGGCACCTTCACGCAAAAGTCAACGGAGAGTGGAGAGCTGTTTTCCCCTCTTGTGGGCGTGGCTTTTGCTCTGTCTCTATAGCAATTATTTTAGGAATACTAGCAGTAATGAATAAATATACCAATACATTTGCATTTTTTCCATTCCATCACAGCTAAATAAGAAGGTCTATTATAAATTTAAGGGTTGCGTCGACTGTCTTACCTGCCGTAGAGAGGCTCTTCCTGCAGACTGTCCTCACTGATACTGTGCTGGAGGAGATGCTGGTGGTGCTGCTGGTGTTGGTGAGATCCTACACATGTGCATAAAACATATAAATATAATGTACGTAATGAATTTTGAAATGAAATTCTTCCCTTCAAAAGAAATCCCATATAATAGTCCCATAAGGTTTGACTCAATGGCTAGAATATGGTCCAAACACTTTTTTAAAGGCTATGGTTTCTGGAAGTGATTTTTCCCATTCAATATCTCCATTGACGTTTCATTAAATGCTTATATAAAGAGTTTTAAGCCTGGAATCAAGGCAATCAGCTACAAGATGAATCGTGACCATAAGCCATTTGATTTGGCGTAAAATAAAATTTTTAAAACGTCACAAAAGGCAAAAGTACAAGACTGTGTACAGAGACGATCATAGACTTCTATGGTAGAAGCTCGATCTAGCGTTCACAGGTTCGCGGGTGCGGTAAACATTTCCATGGTAACAGGGAGTTCCATTGAGGGTTAGGGTTAGTAGAGAATCACCCCAACATGTTGTCTGCAATGTGACTGAAAGGTTTGGGAAAGTATCACAAATGATTAAGCAACTATAGATTATTGAATAACACAGTTGTATTTGCTATAATGCAAGGCTTACCACCAGCGCTACTACTAACTCTCTTGGTTCTGCTGGCTACGTCGCTGCTGCTGTGGGGGGATCCTGTTGGGCCAAGCCATGCCCCATGTTCCAGACTCTCCTGTTTGATTGACATCTCAGCACCCCCTGGTTCCTGGATGACTGCCTCTGGATAAACACTCAGGGATGCCTGTCAAATGTAGTGTAAGCAGGGAAGTCGAGTTGGTCAGAAATTATGAAATTAAATGTTGTAATACTTATTCAGTACAGTATGTGATCCTTAGTGTCGGTGCAGGAATAGGTTAAATGTGGAGGAAGTAGGGGGATGTTCAGGTTCAGGTTATTTTATTTGTACCCGTAGGTAGATTTGTTTTGCAGCAATAATATGACATCCATTATGACACACAACTATAAAAACATACTTAAAACGGATACAAGAACTTCAAATCTGATACAAATACTCAAGGATCCACCAAGCTAGACATAAGTGAGAGAGAGAGAGAGAGAGGGATAAATAAGTGAAATAAAATCATTCAAATAAATATTCTCTCAAATGGAATCAAGATAAAAAGAGGTTTAAAACCAAACTAAAATAATGTTCCTGTCATATTTATCGCTACAGCATAAAGCACGGACCATTTCACTATCTGGTTTAAAGAATTCCGCTCCTTAAAGGATGCGTGAGACATCCTGAAACCAGATAGTGAAATGATAGTGGATGTGCCAAGACACCAAAGTGTACTTACTGAGCCCCCTTTTCTTTCTACCATCTAGGTCACCGTACATAGGTGCTCAATCTAAAGAACAATCAACAACTGGGGTTTTGTCTAAATGACAAACTAGAACTTCCAGTCCATTTCTTTTAAAGAATTACAATAGTAGGGATTCTTTTATGGTACCTGTCGGACAAGATATCCACGCCGGCGTTCTTTCATTGCAGAGGCACTGGAGTATATCTCTCCCTGTCTGGAGGAGGACAAGCTTCCATAGTCAAATGATTTGCTGCGCATTTCAGGCAACTCTGTGGGCAGCGTGCATGGCGCCTGCTCCGAGGAAGACCTTCTCATCTCCCTCTGCTGGTGGTGGCTGGAATGACCACTGCCAGGTACTGTCAGGAACTCCGACTGCTTAGGTCCACCACCAGATGCCAACAAGTCATCCTGGTTCAAAATCACAAAGAAAAGTGTTACATTTGGACTTATTGGAAGCATGCTGTATATTATAGGCGCTGCACAACATAGCCAATAAGATCTATTACTGGTATATAACATAATGATAATGTCCTTTAACATTTGTAGGACCAGTGCTACTAGGGCTCCTGTAGGGGTCATTAAGAAACTTGAAAGCATTAACCATAAATAGAGTACCTGTTTGGTGGGTGAGACAGACTTGAGGCCTTCCTCTCTGTCAAAGGACATGGAGAAGGAAGATGAGTGGGACAGGTTGCTCTCCTGACTGGGGCTGCGAGAAAGGCTGGTGCAGGTTGACTCAAAGCTTGATTCCCCTGATGAGTGCTCCATATCTGCCAGGCGCAGCCTCTTCTTCTTGGGCGGGAGCTTTTCCGATGGCATCTGGGCGAGTGTGTCACTCCTCTGTGGCAGCTGGAACTCCTCCACATGCTGAGGCTGCTTCTCCAGCTCCTTGATCCTCGAAGCTTCTGCATCTTTCTCAGGCTTGTCTGGCTCCTCCGTCACCCTGATCTCAGGAACTTGGATGTTGGGTTGTCGGACTAGCTTGTGTGGGATGTGATAAGGCTGGCCAGGTGATGCTGCGGCTGACGAAGATGAGAGGGAAGCCAGGTCACTGTCACTTTGCAGCTGCTGCTCCATGCTCTCTGTCCTCAGTAGAGCAGATTCAGGACTCAGAGCATCTTCAAAGATCTCTGTGTCGGACTGTTCAGAGTACTGGCTAGATGGAGCTCTATCTGAAGGCTGATATCCTGTCTGCTCAAAGGACTCTGACTTCTCAAAGGAATTTGGCCGGCTGAGGGAGTTGGTGTGCTGGATGACCGATATGACATTCCCAGCTGTTTTCCTGCCCTCAGAGTCAGGAAACAGTACATTGTCCTCAGAGCATATGCTGGCACAGGTATCGAAGCTGTCAGACTGGCTGTGAGCACTGTAAAGAGAGCCTTTCCCTGTTGGGGTGCCTCTCGACCCATCAAAACTACCTTTTTTAAACTCATAGTCCCCTATCATCTCCACTGAACCGCTACAGCTACTGTCATGCCCAGGGCTGTCCTCTTCATCCCCAACACTCTTCTCTTTCCTCCTTTTTCTTGTGGCTATTTCTGACATGCTAACTTTAGTACCATGTGGGCTGTAGGCAATGTGCTCCTGGACTCCTGGGACTCCTGGGTTGCGCTCAGCAATCTTCATACCCAGAGATGAAGCTAAATTCTTGGGCATGTGTCCATAGCCCTCAGCCTCTCCTACATGGGCTTCATTGGCTGAATGTTCGAATGCAGCCTGTCTCCTGAGTCTGCGCCCTGGTGGGTAAAACACATCATCTGTCGTCATCATCTCATCGAAAGAGTGGCTGCCTCGAATTGCTGGGGGAACACTAAGGTTAGGAGGGGAAGAAGTTGGCATGGAGTTACTCCTAATGAGGGTCCCGGAATCTGATGGAGGCTCCAGAAGGCCTGTACTGCTTTGACAGGGTCCTGTTGGATATTGCTTGGGATCTCCAGAGATTCCTACATCACCTCTGAAACAGATAGGATCTTCAGCTATCTTCCCCATGTCTAGAATAGCACCTGGTTGCTTTAAGCTAGCTAGGCTGGGGTCCACCCCTGCCATGCCCACTGTGATAGACTGTCGGGATCTGGAGTTGGGTCGGTAGTACCAAGTCCGACCAAACATAATCTCTTCGTACGTCTTTACATTAGTATTTGGAGGGCTGATCTGCTGATCTGCACTCTCAGAGCGTGAAAAGTAGCCAGAGTCTGTGCTGCCTTTGCTGTGAGGACTGAGGAGGTTCAGAGACTGGGTCATGGCAGAGTCAGACTCCTGACCTTTTTTCTCATTCAGCCTCAGGGCCAAACGTTCTTTGATGGTAGGGGAGTCATCCAGTGAGTGCGCTCTAACGCCAACATGTGATGAGAACATGTGATGTGACCCCTTTATGTCCTGAAAGGGTGGGCACTCCATCCCTGTGGAGGGGACTCCCCCAGGCTTTGGGACAATAAGGATAGGCACTTTTATAGACCCGACCGGCAGCTCTTCAGCTGAGTCTGCATATGCTGGTTCCACACCACCTGCACAGTGAGAAAGAGTAAAGCATGATATACAGAAACGTAAAGTAGAGAACAAATACACAGTGAGATTTTAAGCAAAAAATAACTGTAGTGCATGAGTGCAGTTGAACAGAGTTAGTCAGCATACAATAAAAAAGTAAAAATCTAAATTAATTGTTTTTCAGGTTTTAATTCTTAAGAAAAAATAGTCCATACCAAGCAGTAGTTTATGCATTCAAAACATTAACATCTATTGATTTCACTGAGATGAGAACATTTTAAGATGACCTGTATTCTTGTCAGCTTCAAAAGGGATCTGCGGAATGGGACTATCTTTGTCCGTCAGCATGGTGGAGCCCTCCACACCTTCCTCGTCTGTGTCGGTACTCTGCTCTCCATCTGAGTGGACCTCGGCCTCGCCCACTGGGGATGCCTGGTCCATGTCCCCGCTGCGGGCCACAGCTAGCTCTGAAAATGGTACGAGTCCAGCCTTGATGGCATGAGCATGGGACTTGCGATGCTTGTAAAGGTTGCTCTTGGTTTTGAAGGAAAAGCCACAGGGTACACAAGGATATGGCCTCTCCCCAGTATGTGAGCGGATGTGCTTCTTCAAGACGCTGGGCTTGGCACAAGCTCGTCCACAGTAGTGACAGATGTACTTACCAGGCTTTTTCGGCTTCTGCTCCTTTTTGCTATAGCCCTCCTCTCCAGGCTCAGGGCCTGACTGAGAATACTGTCCGAAGGAGCTGGGTAAACTGGGAGATTTCTGGCGGGGAAACCTCCCTCCCCCACCCCCATGAGGATGAGTGTGTCCTGGGTGTCCTACGGGGTACAGGTCATCCGAGGGCAACTGGCCAGCAAATGGCCAGGCATGAGGCTCTAGACCTGGCTGGGGTTTGGCTCCTGAGAGGAAGCGCTCAGTTTGGGGGTGCTGAGGGTACGGCTGGCCGAGCTGGTAGGAGTATCCCCTTGGGAACCCCTGAGGAAAGGGCCCTTGGGGGTCTTGAGATGGTGGGC
>CM042332.1:28963277-28983277 GCA_023566125.1 Zingel zingel | reverse complement strand
AGAATCTATCTGATCAAAGAATGAGTAAACAATGTTACAAATCTAAACAGACTTGTAATGTCATCTTTCGATATAAAACCACATTTTGGTCAGTAACAAAAAAGGTTTCGAGGCTTGACATCCGGCCTTAATTATTCAATACCACAAGAATGTCTGAGGAAGATACTTGTTGAATCAAAATGTTAGCAATAAAATGTTCTTGTTCCAAGCTTCGGGCTGTTTGCAGAATCAATTTGGTCTTGCTTATCCTTTGGTTTCCTTTCCGAAAACACCCGTTCCGACAGTGCAAGAGGCTACCTCGACCGTGTCTCAGTATCCCAACTTTCTTCAGACCTCTTGTGCTTGACGATACAGATGTTATGATGTGCGTGCAGGTATGCACAAGTATACTCTTACACACACACACACACACACACACACACACACACACACACACACACACACACACACACACACACACACACACACACACACACACACACACACACACACACACACACACACACACACACACACACACACGTATGCCCAAGCCCTGGAGGTATGAATACTGTGTGGGCATTAACCATGCAGTACGAACAGAAGGCTGTGTGTGTGAGAGTGTGTGGTGCTTTATGAAGTGTGTGGGAGGCTGTTCAATCCTTATTGGCTTGAAGGCACTCTCCCTCTCTCTCTCCCTCTCTTTCTCTCCTTCTCTGTCTCTCTCTTTCACTTCATTTCATCCAGCCTCAGTGGAACGACAGTCAGGAATGATGTTGCCAAAACGACAAGATAATAGATCAACATTTGTGCAAATCCCCATCCCTCCTTGTCTCAATATCAGTGTGTGTGTGTGTGTGTGTGTCAGAGAGAGATTAATGCATCACAACCCCACACACACACACACACACACACACACACACACACACACACACGCACACACACACACACACACACACACACACACACAACCAATAATCCCTCTCCTACAGTGTCTTGTTCAGATATGCAGTAGATAAGCCTCTCATTTACTTTCAATGAAAGGCCCAGACGAGGGCAGAGAGCTGGCTTCTGGTGACTCTGTGTGTGTGTGTGTGTGTGTGTGTGTGTGTGTGTGTGTGTGTGTGTGTGTGTGTGTGTGTGTGTGTGTGTGGTGGCTAGTTATTCTTAAATTGGCCCTCCGGGGTGCCGCATACCAACCAGAATTGCTGGAATTCCTGTGACACAAAAACAGAGAGAAAGTATCGTCGTGTGTCTGTGGGTGTATGTCTTTGTCTTGCCCTGTCTGTCACTCTTTTCCATGTGCAGTATAATATATTTTGAATCATAAAACCATAAGCAGAGCATAAATAAACAGGCAAACAGAAAGGAAAGAATGATACAGGAGAAGAAATGAGGAGGCAAGTACTCAGTGAAGGGGACAGGGACACTAGAGAAGAGAACAAGGGACACTGGGTGAAGCAGAAATAATGCACTTAGGGAATAAGTATAAAGGATGCAGCGGAAGGAAAAAGGAGATAAAAGGGGGGAAATTGAGTTACAGAAGAAAGAACAAGAACACAAGAGAGGAAACAATTGAAGGTGAGAATTAAGGAGTGGAAATAGAAATAAGAATGAATGAGATAGAACATGCAGACAAAGGAGAAAATGATAAAGAGAAGAGAAAAGAAAAAAACTACAAGAGCAGAACAAGAAGAGGACAAGTAAAAAGGAAACACACACCCAAGAATAGGGAACAAGGCTAAGAAAGAAGGACACACCATGAGGGAACAAGAACACAGCAAAGTTAGGACAAAGGACACAGGTGAGAGTTGGGCTGGGCGATAGGGAGAAAATCAAATATCACAATATTTTTTACCAAATACCTCAATTTCGATACCGCAACGATATTGTACAAAATCTTATTGTGTAAAATAAAATATTTACACACTGAGATTTTTGATAAATAATCATCAGTAATGTGGATATAATGACTAAGTGGGTAAAGGCAAATAACAGAACAGTTAAAACAGTCTGGTAAGTTCAGAAAATGACATCACTTTACTGTGAAAGATACTTATGCCATATAACGATTTTACGATGTCCAAAATCTAAGACGATATCTAGTCTCATATCACGATATCGATATAATATCGATATATTGCCCAGATCTAGGTGAGAGGCCAGAAAAGGATTCAAATAAGGGAACATGGACAACAAAGATGAGACAAAGGACAAATGAAGAGGCTAAGAAAGAAGGATACAGACGAGAAAACAAAAACAAAGAAGAACGAGGACACAACAGAGTAATGATAAAGGGGGGGGGGGGGGGGGGGGGATTAAGGTGAGGGGAAAAGGACGCAGGAGAGTTAACGAGGAGACTAAAACAGGAAAGAGGCACACACAAAAAACTAAATAGGATGCAAGGACAGGACAATAAGTCTAAAACAGTGCCGAGATGAGGAAAGAAAGACTAAATCGGCAATAAGAATACAAACTGGGGAACACAATGACGCAACAAAGGGACCTCAACTGTGCAGATTTAGGGAGAGGACTGGGCAGATGTATTAAGGACTCAGGTGAGGTAACGGTGTGTTTTGAAACGGGACGTAGCCGGTGAGAATGAGAGTCATGCCAGCTGATATCAGATGACTGTACCACCACTATCGTATACCGAGTACATGTCCTTTAACCTTGTGGGGTCCAGCATTTTGGGCCCCACAAGGCTGTGCAGACCCCACAAGTATACTGTATTCCCTGGTTTTTGGACCCCACGAATATAGTAAAACAAGCACACACACACACACACACACACACACACACACACACACACAAAGGCCGGGTTCGTATTTCTGAGTGGTAGGCGAAGTGTTCTGGTGCTTTGGGTGGTCAGACACTGTGTAAATTATTTAAACATGTTACTAATGGTTTCCATTCAGTGATTAACCACTTTATACGGCCAGGGAGAGAGAGAGGGGGAGGGGGGGGGGGGGGGGGGAGGGGGATTTGGCAGCTGGCAGTGTGTTTGTTTTTTTGGCTCTGCTCTGTTTGGCCCCAACTGGACCGCAACCACACACACACACACATCCATTAAAACTCTACCTTTGTTTTACCTGGAGGGAGACAGGAGTTACTGGAACAATAAGCTGGACTGAAGAGAGTGTGAGTGTGTGTGTATGTTCAAGTGTGCATTGGGAATTTGTGCATCTCCCGGCATATTAACCATGCAGGTTTTCCAACTGTCCTACTTCCACCTGGAGATGTTTGTTAGATGTAACCTGATAATCAGACTTTTCCGTTTTCGCTTTTTGTGAAAAAAATGGAGGTGTTAGTCTGGCAACGAGGTTGTCTCATCCACGCTTTGTTGCCATTTTTCCGACACTATGTTTCTGGCTCTGGCCCAACAAAGCTCTGAGATGAGACTTATTTGAACTGAATTGAACTGATGTGGGCAGTGGTACAGAGGTCTAGAAGCAGCCCCGTTTCTGTGCACCTCATCATTTATTTATGTATATATTTATTGAGTTATACTAATATACATTTTCCACAAGTTAAACATCAGACATAATGTGCAGAGGAGAAGGGGAAAAAAAGCCCAAGATGGACCTCTGCCTAAATTAAATAAAACAATATTCACAATTCACAAGATGACAGTATGTAGATTATGTAAGAAAGAACAAAACATACTATTGAATAAAACGAAACAAGAAAACAGTGGTCAAACGTATTTGATTAAAAACAGTATGTGTCTGTGTGCGTGTGTGTGCGTGCGTGCGCGCATGTGTGTGTGTGTGTGTGTGTGTGTGTGTGTGTGTGTGTGTGTGTGTGTGTGTGTGTGTGTGTGTGTGTGCGTGCGCGCGCGTGCGTGTGTGTGTGTGTGTGTGCGTGTGTGTGTGTGCAGCGCAAGTAGGCTGGCCGACTACAGGTCGCTACAAAGTTAAATTTAAAACTTTTTAAGACTTTACTCGATGCCAGTCCAAATAAAATGTAGGGCCAATCCCCCCCCCCCCTGCCAGAAGTTTAATAAATAAAATACACTTGCTACACTTGCCAGTTATATTACAATACCTGCTTTCTCGCATCAGGCCAGGTAAAAGTGTTATGCAACTATGTGTTGAAAATGAGTCATGTGTAAAGAATGCGTCCCCTTGAGCAAGGCACTCAAACTCAAGCTGCTACAGTGAGAGCCAACAGCAGGAGGTTGTGGTTTAACAAGGAAGCTCCCAGCATGACATGTGTGCAAGCATGAGGAAGGGTTTTTGCAGATGAGGAACACGTGGATTTACCTACTGATAAAAAAAAAATAATAATCTTTTTATTCTCAAAGGAGTCTCTTTATTTGGATGTGACTCAATGGGCCCTATTTTAACTATCTAAGCGCACGGCGTGAAGCGCCTGGCGCAGGTGCGTTTAGGGCGTGTACGAGTCCACTTTTGCTAGTTTGACGGCGGAAAAAAGGGTCCATGCACCGGGCGCATGGTTCAAAAGGGTTGTATTTAGTGTCTTCATTAATTCATAGGTGTGTTTTGGGCATAACATGCAATCAACCAATCAGAGATCATCTCCCATTCCCTTTAACAGCCAGGCGCGTTTGGACCTTGGAGCATTGCTGTTATGATGGAGGATTTACTGAGCAGGAAGGAGAGAAACTGCTCGTGCGTGAAGTGAAAGCACGCGAGCAGATCATATCATAATACTATTTCACATTGTAATATTTTTATTTGTAATCTTCTGCATGTGTGTGTGCTGCTGTGCGTCCCTGTGTGTGTAACAAGCATAGTGCGTGCGCGGTGTGCACGAGCCTAGGAGCATTTTACTAATTTGCTGTTAAAATAACAATGAAATGCTGCGTTATTGACTTTAGAGCAGGTTTTTGTTGGTCAATGGCACGATCACTTCCCGCTGCCTCAAGATAGCAATACGCCCAGAATGCACCTGAACACACCTCCCTGTAAGACCAACACGCCCAGAATGCACCTGAACACACCTCCCTGTAAGACCAGCACGCCCAGAATGCACCTGAACACACCTCCCTGTAAGACCAGCACGCCCGGAATGCACCTGAACACACCTCCCTGTAAGACCAGCACGCCCATGGGCGCACAGATGGGCGCAGGTGCATTTGCTATTTAAATGACGCGGGAGCTGGACGGGAAATTGACAACCGCGTCGGTCTTAAACTAGCAAAGACACTGGCGTCGGGCTTCGCGCCGCGCTGGGTGCAGGATAGGGCAATGTCTTGTGTTGTTCATCTAGAGCAATTTATAGGAATATACCACATCATCCAGTCCTGTTTCCCTTCAACTTGTCTCCTCTACTTCTATTTCTGTTACCCGCTTCCTACATTTCCCAGAGAGCTTTTTAACAACCTCCAGAGAAAGCGCTGAAGTTGGTTGCTGTCACCCCGGGGTTATGTGTGTAGGTGCACAGAGAGCTCTTCCAGTCGAAACACAGTGAGACTGGAGCTGCATCGAGTTCTGGTCTATTTTCTGCTCTTGTGGGTGCAACAGTCAGCCCCTCTGCCTTTTTTTGGTTTGTTTGAATGGATGGATGTATTTGCCCTGTGAGAGTGTTGAAATGCATTGAGAGAAGCAAGCATTAAAAACTGGAGGAGCTCAATAACGGCACAATATAATTTGGTCAATTACTTCGTTAGAGAGATGTTGCCAAATTTAGGACTAAAATCCTTCAATTAGTTTGAAAAGGCATATAAATCGAAACGTGTGTTAAAAAGACAATTCACCCCAAAATCAAAAACACATGTATTTCCTCTTACCTGTAGTTCTATTTATCGGTCTAGAGAGTGTTGGTGGGAGTTGCCCAGTGTTGGAGATATTGAATTTAATATAAAAGGCCCCAGGAAAAAAGAATGACAGCTACATTTTAAAGTACAGTTTTCGCGTGTTGAGTGTCTTTTGCAATATCTTGTAGCCTTTTGTGATGTGCTGATTATTATTATTCCAGTTAATATTGCGATGACGATAAAAAAAAGAGAACAACGTATTGTCAGCCCTGGTTGCAACATCCAATTCCTGACAGAGATGCAGCTGGTCTGCAGTCAGTCCGGACACAAATACATCAGCTAGCTTGGTGAACTACTTTGGCTGGCTAGTGCTATCATGTTAGCTTGCCAATTAGCCCTATACATCACCAAGCTGCTAGCATCCGAACAAGAAGTCACACCTACATGGAATTTGCCTAGGTGAGTGGTGCATACATAAACAGACAAACTTATTACATGAATAAGAAAGAAACAAATACAGAAACAGAAACAAATATAAACAAAATAGCTGTTTAGCATAAGAAAAAGGAGGCTGAATGGGTTGAGTGCAGAATGCAAAAAACTATACAGACTATATAGTTGTGCAATGGGTAGATGTATAGTCCAGGACAACCCGTTCTTATTCCCGACTTGTGAAATACTGACGCCTGGTCAGTGATGCTCAGCGTCATACCAATGCGAAAAATCACCCTTTAGCATCTGTATGGGACGCTAAAGGTCGACCGCAGCGCTGTAAGATGACGTAGTATTAAGAGCAACAATGCTAGCGAGTAGTATTAAAGAATGAAAATATGCGTAAGGAGGATGGCAGGTTGGGGTGGTGGATGGGTCAAACAACATAGGAGTTTCACCCAGGAGACCGGGGATCGTGTCCCGTTTTGTAACCCCACCCACCATCTTTTCCTAAACCTACCTGTCCCGTTCTTGTGCCCCATGTCAGTTAAACGTACGTCCCAACCCAGAGCGTCAAAAAGTGACGCAGAGAGTCCCGCGTCTAAATATGACCCCAAAGGGCTAGACGATAAGGAAATATTTTTGCGTCAATAACAAATGCCAAAGGCACCTGACCAAGCGCCACTTTCAGACCCACTGGGAGTGAGAATGTGTAGTTCAGGATGAAGGTTAAAGCAAAGAGCAAAGTGTAGTGACTAGGGGTGGGGGGTGGGCTTAAGAGGTCAGTGTCAGTGGGGGTCCGGGGCCTTGTTGGTGAGGCTGACTGCTGAGGGGAAGAAACCATTTTAATGGCGTTAGGTTTTGGTCCTGATGGACCGCAGCCTCCTGCAAGAGGAGGGAGATTCAAACTGTTTGTGTCTGGGGTGAGAGCGATCGGCTATGATCTTTACAATCACGCGAGTGGCTGCTTCTAGCATCACAGTAGTCTTTGAGGGTTCTTCCAACATCCAAGTAGGGAATTATGATGGGCCACAGAAGCAGAAATAGAAATAAATCAATTTCTGAAATATAAATATCATCACCTTAAAGTCATTATTTCGAGTCTCTGCTCTGTTGCTTTGGGATCCGAGGACTTAAATTGCCCACTGTTCATGTTGAAGCAGCCATGTTTTGTTTTAATTTAGTGCTGTCAATCATTTTGTTAAGCCGAGGCGTCGCTGCAGATGTTTGGTTTTGAAAGAAACCGTGCGCAGAGAACAAGAAAGGCATAACACGACAGAAAGAAGAGGCTCTCCAGAAACGACTGAAATTAAATCTGAGAGAGATGAATGAAATGAACTTAATCTGAACCGTGATGTACACACACACACACACACACACACACACACACACACACACACACACACACACACACGAGCAGACAGTTAGTAGACAGTGATTTACAGCGGATAGGAAGTCAATTATGCTACTGGATATTTTTGTCAGAAATAAAATGTGTGTGTGCCTTGAATAGAGTATGTGTGTGGGATGTGGCAGCACAGGCAGCTTTGCTGTGAGACAGGATGAGGGTGTGTGTGTGTGTGTGTGTGTGTGGGTGGAGGAAGTTCTCGGTGTGCCAAGGTTACAGTGCCGCTGCTGAATTGCTGTTATAAAAGCCTCAGTTACACAACGGAAATACTCCAAACTTAAAACTGATCTGCAACTTTATGATCAAATCGCTTCACATTCACCAGGACACATTCTGTCTTTTACATTTTAACCACAAACTAAGTTTTCAGAGTAGAAATGGACCTCCAACCGATGTTGGCATCGTAACATTCCCAGATGATCTCTGGGATGTGCAGTGCAGAAACACCACAACGACAAAAAGTACAAACCGTACGCATTAGGACTTCAATTGCACGGTTGCTTCTCGATCTTAAGTCAAAAGAAAAATCTAACTAAAATGGAAGGAGTCTCTGTCTGTCCGTCTGTCTGTCCTGTGATGTTCTCGACAACCGTTCATCCATTCGACTTCCACCTTGGCGGCTGTTTTGCTGAGGACCCGGGGTCAGCCCTATGTTCCCACAGCCCTATGTTCCCACAGCCCAATGGTCCAACAGCCCTATGTTCCCACAGCCCTATGTTCCCACAGCTCAATGGTCCCACAGCCCAATGGTCCCACAGCCCAATGGTCCCACAGCCCTATGTTCCCACAGCCCTATGTTCCCACAGCTCAATGGTCCCACAGCCCTATGTTCCCACAGCCCAAAGGTCCCACAGCCCTATGTTCTCACAGCCCTAAGTTCCCACAGCCCAATGGTCCCACAGCCCTATGTTCCCACAGCCCTATGGTCCCACAGCCCAATGGTCCCACAGCCCAATGGTCCCACAGCCCTATGTTCCCACAGCCCAATGGTCCCACAGCCCAATGGTCCCACAGCCCTATGTTCCCACAGCCCTATGGTCCCACAGCCCTATGTTCCCACAGCCCAATGGTCCCACAGCCCAATGGTCCCACAGCCCAATGTTCCCACAGCCCAATGGTCCCACAGCCCAATGTTCCCACAGCCCAATGGTCCCACAGCCCAATGGTCCCACAGCCCAATGTTCCCACAGCCCTATGGTCCCACAGCCCTATGTTCCCACATTTCTAGGACATTTTCAAAATTAGGTCTTGTGTTCCTACATTTCCCTTCAATTTAAGCCCTATCCTATCCTAAACATTTCAGGATTAGGGGGATACAATCTGATACAAATTTATGAAAAAGGAAATGTGGGAACATAGGGCCTAATTTTGAAAATAATCTTAGAAATGTGGGAACCTAGGACTGTAGGAACATAGGGCTGTGGGAACACGCTCCCGAGGACCCGAGGAAGTGCAGTGTCGAGTGCGAGTACTTGAGCTCTATGAGACATATTTATTAGTAGTGCGTTATGTACACACTGAAGTGTGTTGAGAGGTGACCCTAATTAACTGTCACACCACCAAACGGCATTTTGGGTACAGCTCGATACAGTACATTCAATGAAATCACTTCTTACGTTTACCTTTGCAAGTTGGTATGGTTTACTGAACCAAAAGGATAAAAACCGACTTCAGGGGATTTTAAAAGTGTGCAGGGAAATTGCTACTTTGACCGATCTCTCCAATTTATTTAAAGCAAGACTTTTTATAAAGGAATCTCAGCAGACCACAGCCACCCTCTGTCACAAGTGTTTCAGTTTCTCAAGTCCCGTAGGTACAGTCTTCCTAGATGCAGAACTAACAGACTTAAAAAAAACTCATTTGTTGCTCTGGCTATACGTGCACTTAATGGTTAATGGTATGTGTTGGTTTCTGGCTGTATCACAAAATGCCAGAACAGATGAAGAAAGAGAGACCGGAGATACATTACATTGTAGCAAACTCAAATATTTCAAACATCAGTGTAATATGTAATTCTTTTGTTCCCGAAAAATAGCCTGGTCCCAAATAGCCTAGCTGTTAGCTAAAGACGCGCACACTCTAGCATTGCTAGGGGACGGAGCCATGTCAAGGCAGGTGTATTTGCTCAGGAGCCGAGGAAGCGCAGTGTCGAGTGTGAAGTTGTTTGGATGAACGGTTTTAGAGAAAGCTGCGAAATCAGAGGCCAAGCAATCGGTCGTTCCAAACATTCATGTTTTCAATGGGCACTGCACTAATTGCAATGTGCAAAGACACATTCTGTACAAAAAGTCCATAAAGTGAACAAAATTAAGAGAGGATTTAAATTGAGGGGTTGCTCACTAAAGCTGACAAACAATAGTGCCATGTTCTGCATTCCCACAGCTTCATGTTGCACTTGTTGGCTTCTTTTCTTTTCACGCACGAATGCAAATAATGTCCCCTTCCAAAGGTGATCTGTGGGAGGGTTTGAATTTCTTTTTAGGAGTGAAAAAGTATGTGGTTTGTCAGGAAAAGAAGAAACTGAGAAGAAGAAAATGTTGAGCGCCTCAAACCACTGACATATCTACTCTAAACTAAACCAACAAATATGGTTTTTAAAAGGGTCCACAATGGAAGGTGGAGAGGCAGCTTAATCGGTCGACAAAATATATCTAGAGAAAGAAAAAGACGAAATCAGATAAAGGAGGGAATATGGTTTTTCAGAAAAAGTCTTTCTAACTCACGTACTCTTGGATGAACTCACGGAAAAGCCAGCAGGGTCTTAAGTTGCAGAGTAAACACAGGATGAGCGTCTTTGTTAACAAACCAAAACCACTGAAGAAGGACTGGGTTTAACCCCAAAAGTGTATGTTTCAGCGTGTTATATGTTAGTCAATGATTGCTGTACGTGTACATGTGCAATTATGTGTGCATGTATCCAGTCACAAAGTCTTGGGAGGTGAGGTCACTCTCTGTTCTGTCCAATGTACACAACTGACATGTATGCATGTGTGTGTGTTAGCATGTGTGTATACAGTGTGTGGTTTCAGCTTTTATGACACGCACATGAAGGTTTCTACCAAAATAGTCCTGGAGAAGTACCTTCAGTGTTACATATCATATCAAATAACCACACAAGTGTGGTTTCTGTGATTATCACGGTGAATATATTTTGAAAACTGTTGTTTGTGTAATGAGTGGTTCCCAAAGTGGGGTCCGGGGACCCCTTGGGGTCCTTGAAGGAGTTCCAGGGGGGAAAAAGCTAAAGGGGAATCATTTGTTTTCACTAGGGCTGTCAGCATTAACACGTTAATCGCGATGTGATTTTTTTTTAATCGTATTAATCGCATGCCACCATTTATTAATTTATTTTCACTTCACTCGGCTTTGCGTCGTGCCTAACAGGCGACTATTTTGCCGTACTTCCTTGTAACACATCCTGCTGCTGCAGGAATAGCAACGCGGATTTCGGTGCCTCATTCTCATTCTATACTCAACAGCAGCTAACGTTAGCCTACCGCTAGCTAGTTAACACTATACTCTACAGCAGCTGACGTTAGCCTACCGCTAGCTAGTTAACACTATACTCAACAGCAGCTAACGTTAGCCTACCGCTAGCTAGTTAACACTATACTCAACAATGACATTAGCCTACCGCTAGCTAGTAGCTGGATTAAACACGGTTAAATGCTGACAGCTAACGCTAAACGGTGTAAAGTTTGACTGTATTTCACTGTAGAGGATTCAACACCGGGATGTAACAATCTGCAGCTGCTGTTGTTAAATGCCCTTTTTCCATCTGGTGGTTGTTTTTGTCATTCAACAGCTATTTACTAGTGAAATAAGTTATTGTTATAGTGATTACATTATTATTAAACATGTAATTTTGACGATATGGTCTTAGCAATAAACAAGACATTCTTTAATGTCACCAACTGTTTAGTACCCTTCTTTTTTTTACTTTCTTAAAAAGTATCGGTTCAGGCACCGGTACCTTTTTAAAAGTACCGCTTTAGCACCGGTATCCAAACCAAACAATACCCAACCCTAATACTGACTCTAGATTAAAATGTGTGACTAGATTAAATATATAATAAACAAATACAAATCTTAAAATCAAGTTCACAAAGACATTTTTTGTTGCATTCATTTGATTCCCAATCAAGATACACTGGTAAGAATTGCTCTCCATTGTTAATATGTACTTAAAAACAGTTCTGAAATGCAAAATAATAGAATTTTAATCATGTGATAAAACATGCGCTTAATTGCGATTAACTATAGAAATTCAACGATTAATCGCGATTAAGAAAATGTAATCGTTTGACAGCCCTAGTTTTCACTATAATCCATTCATAAGTAACACAATATTACAGACTGTATGACTATTTTGGTCATTAGTTTAAAACATCTAAGAGCAAAAATCCTATCCGATGGCGGACGCTGGGACGAAATCTTATCAAAGGGGGGGGGGTCTGTGGTGTAATTTGTGTCAGTTTAGGGCTCCTTGACGTGGAAAAGTTTGGGAACCACTGTGTTAAATCACCTGATAGAAAATGTGCACTGGCCAGTTTGGATTATTGGGGGGGTTGTATCCCCATCCCCCCTGTAAATTACGCCTATGCACACATTACACATTCTACTGTCGAACAGCAACAAAAAAACAAAATTTGAGATGTTTATTATTGAAAATGAAATGACTCTCTGACATCTCATCTCTTACTCCTGTTTCTTAATTTGCTGCTCCTCTCCTCCTGTTTGCTGAGTCAACATTTCCTCCATCTGTTTCACATTGAAATGGCTTCCAGCAGCTCATCAGGGATAATCCCAACTTTTATTGTGAAAGCTCTTAAGGAAGTGGTGGGTTTCATTAACAGCAGCTTGGGAGTGCAGCAAGGTACAGTTGGTCCAAATTCCTTAATCAGCGCAAGAGAACAATATTTATGTAAAACAAAGAGAAGGGAAAATGTGTGGTGTGTACAGTGAGACATTTTGCCTGAGGAAATGAATGCTGTAAAAATGTACAACATTTTGTTTGGGAGTGGGAGATATTATCCAAAACAAACAGCACCGGCTTTTATTTGAGAATTGACAGCTTTTAAAGTCATAACTTTCAGCTGAATTTTTTTTGATTTTTAAAAGTCATTCTAACCGTAACCCTAACCCCTAACCCTACCCCTTAAATAATAATACACATACCATTGGTTTTATGCATGACTAACTGTGTGGTTTTACTCTATGTTGTATTTTAAATTAGCTTTGGTTATTTACAAATATTTATGGTTATTTATTCTGTGGCACTGTTACTTTTTAAGCACGTTTAAACCTCAGCACTTATTTACTAATGTGTAATGGTATGTGTACTTTTTAACCTCAAGGGCAAATCATTCAGATAGTATTTTATACTTTTTAAATGTTTTTAGTCCTTTTTAATGTTAAATAATATTCTTTTAACATTGGGAGAGAATTTTTTAGATTGCGACACCGGGGCATTTATTTTCATAATTTTATATATATTTTTTAAATTTATTTAAATTATTTATTTTGTAATCTCTCCAGGAGAGAGACCAGGACAGGTGTGGAGGTGAACTTTTATTTAAAGTTGTATTCTCCTGTCCAGTGGTTCTTCTAACCTACTTTTAATATCCAGCTTTCTTTTCAACAGCTTTATTATAACTGAATTTGGTTTTTTAAGGAGGTTTTTAAGTGTTTTATTCACACCAGTGGCCCCCTTGTGCCCGTGCCCCTCGCAGCGCCCATCCCGGGCGTTGCGTTTGAACCCAAAACTAACCCCTAACCCTTATCTGTTGAGGATAATCGTGTGACACAATCAAAAGCTCCTGAAAAGCTACTAAATGGTTGCCTGATATCAGACAATATTTTTTCCTATATAGATATTGTCAACTCAGCGCTGGAGTATCTGGCTACACCCCCCAACCTATTCTGGGACTGGGGGGAAAAAAACGCTTGTTTGTATTTCTTAATAAGGAGAGAAGAGGGAGATCCGCCACTTAAGAGACGCGCCAGAAGTTCAGGCTATATCCCAGCAATGTGCATCCACCGACCCACAGAAAGCGGACATTGATGCGTAGCCATACTAACACAATGGTTTTGCCTGGGAGCGGACTGGAGTGAAGTAACATCAAACCAACAGTACAGATCCATTACTGCGACACGACTGAAGCGTGGTGTCGCAACGTAATACATCCATTGGTTGATGCTCCACGCGCCTGACCAGCAGCTGATTGGATGAACGCATCACGTGGGTCTGGCTGCTCGAGAATTTCAAGCCACTGTCATGGCGGCTCGAACAGAATACAATCTCATATTTCACGAAAATCGTTCACTGAAACGTGTTTCTGAAAACATTTTAAGAAAGAAATAGGCCGTGCAGTTTCTGAATCTGTCTTCATTTCAGATCGACAAAGGTCAGTTTGAAAGATTTCCGTCTACTTCTACTGGATAGTCGTGTCGCGTTCAACGGATTCATTTGCATAAAGATGGGCATCGGCCAGCTTTTTTGACGTGCAGCGTGTCGGTTGGAGTGGGCAGATTCGAAGGTCTGGACCCAGGACAACTAAATGGACCTTCCTCTGACATTATTTTGTCAACTCTTTAATTTATGTTTTCCTTTTAATGACTTTATTCTTACCTCTATTATCCAATGCTCATTATTCTGCACAAAAAGTGCATTAACTGTAACATGCGCACGCACGCACGCACGCACACACACCCACACACACACACACACACACACACACACACACACACACACACACACGATGTGACACAGCACCGATGGCTGAAGGCTGTTAAAATATTCCATGTTCTGTCTCCTGGCCCACACTCACAGTGTATACACTGTACCTACAGACTTTTCTGTTCCCAAACAGCGGGTCCTCCACAGCTGTGGCTGTTTGACCAACATGTTTCCATTTAACAGAGAAAGCAAAAAAAGGGACGGATGAAAAAGATGGAGAGCGGGAAGGAGAGGGAAAAAGAGAGAGAAGAGGAGGGAGGGGGTGAAGAGGTGAGGAAGGGAAAAACAGGCGTCCTGTTGGTGTAAATTGCCAGTGGAAAAGAGAAGGCAGTCATATTTTCCACAGGGATGTTGGGCCAGCCTTGAAACTATTACTGAGTTAGCCCTGTGTTTGTGTGTGTGTGTGTGTGTGTGTGTGTGTGTGTGTGTGTGTGTGTGTGTGTGTGCATGTGTGTGTGTGCGTGCGTGCGTGTGTGTTTGCACATGTAGCTTCATTAAATTTTCCACAACAGTTTGCAAAATACACTAGGAAGCAAGATGGACAGAGGAAAGGGTAGACGGACTGAAGATTTTATAGTTTGTTAAAAGGTCCTCCTGTGATCCAACAACAACCAATAAGCACCGTAAAGTTCCTCAAAGAACTTTTACAATGTTGGAAATGCTGTGTTTTTTTTTTGTTTTCATTGCAATGGAATTCTTTAAGAAACCATGCAGGGTTGTCGACCTCTCTCCCTCTAAGATATTCTGCTGGTCAGCTTTTATCTGTTCTACTTTGGGCCTTCGGAGCGAGACAGAGATGTATGCTTGACGTGTAAAAATAAACATTGAGGGGTGTCCCTGACTGATCCTAAGGACTGGTTTCAGCGCTGATGTCGACATACTTGAATGGATTGCATCAGATGAAATAAAGCGGATCAAAATCCGATCCTTACTGCACTCTCGAACCTGTTTTGTGCCTTTGTTCTCTGATTTGTAAAGTCGATTTGATGGACGTCTGGTTATACAGGATTTGTTTTGCGATCATTTTAAAAGGAGGTATGGCATGGTGAGGTAGGGCTGTGCAAGGAATCGAATTTTGATCGCGGTTTCAATTTTCGGCTCCTAAACAATGCTAATCAAGAAAAACAATTATTTTGCACATTACATTTTGCAAGTAAAGTCTTGTTTTGTCTTTTGTTCCGAATAACACGGATTCATGGGACAAATATGTTTTGATCAAATTAATTTTTGATCACTCGTTTTCAAAAGATTGTGAAAGTGCACTACAACAGTTGATCTTATTTTGTGTTTCTTATTTAATACTATTCAAACATTTGAACGTATTATTTATTTTAAGGGCAATTCAAAACGTCGGATTAAAGTATTAAAGTATTAAAAGGAATTTCACAGTTCAAGGTGTTTTCACTGTTGGTTTTTAAGTTCAATAAATCTAACATCTTTCCAATGAGTAATCCTGTTAAATAATTGTGATTTCAATATTGACCAAAATATTTGTGATTATGATTTTTCCCATAATCAAGCAGCCCTAGTTTCAGGTGATGTACCATCTAGTAGCCATGTTGGAAGTCTTTTTGCTTTCTGGCTAGCTTCTGTTTACTATGAACGGCGGCTGGATTCTTGCGATATCACGAGATCGCGCGAAGAATCGCTGGATCACATATCACACGAAAATCCATTTTGTCAGTCTTTCAAATCATGTGTTTGTGTCCGAACAGCAGCGGACCAAATCAATCAGTGTCCGCTGAGGAGCTATGGCAGCTACGGGCGCGGTTTAGGTGTGTGTGTGATCTCGCATTGCCAGACCCTTCCTCCACAGCGCTGCGGAGGAAGGGTCTGGCTAGTCCACAATGCATTCTGGGATAGGAGAAAAATGTGCTCCTGTTTATTGGCATTTCTTTAAACCAATCACAATCGTCTTTGGCGTTGCTAAGAGCCGGACGGAGCTGCTGTACCTCTGCTAAATATCCTCAGGAAGGAACTTGTTTTGGTGGAACATGTGTACGTTCAAAAGTAGTTTTAGTCGTGCAACAGAAAACTCAGATTGGACAGATAGTCTAGCTAGCTGTCTGGATTTACCCTGCAGAGATCTGAGGACCAGTTAACCATAGTCCTCACAAATCCACCAGACTTTAAAATTAGAACACAAAGGAAGAGGAAAATGAGGGACATCCGGCGGAATTTTTTCCGACGGCACCTAAACAATCCCGGAAGTGGAACGTCGTCGATATAGAATAAATTGTGTGTAACGGCAGGGACAGTTCGTTCGAAACAATTACGGCAGTTGAGTTAGACACACGGTCCATCCAATCACCTGCCAGGTATTTCTCGAAAGTTTACAAACTCAGATGTATCTGTGTTAAAGGAAGCAACATCTGCTAACTGTGAACTGAACAGTTGTATAATGTGTACTTGTAGAGCGTTACAAACTTGGGGATGGAGTTTTAAAGACTAGGGTCTAATGAAGAGATGCTAGTTGAGCATTATTGGAAATGTGGGATCCGACATTTTTTGGAGCTCGATCTTGGCCTCTCATTTTGATCAATCTTTGATGGATCTTTTTTATTTGTTTCTTTTTTTATTTTGGAAATACAACACTGAACTCCCGGAGTGCGCTTTTAACAAAGTTACACCCCAATTAATATGCTAGCTTGAAAAAGAAATACAGTTTCCATAAAGTTTTTACAGCCCAGCGGTGCAGCACTGTTAAACATTACCACAGCTGATTCTTTGTCCTTTCTTATCAATATCTTTGCCTCTTTCTGAACCTTTGGGATTGTCTCTTTACAGATCTGGAACAAGGATCCTGCGCAGAGTGCTAGTAGAGACTAGGGCAGTGTGTCAGAGTACCTAACAGTCGGAAATAAACATCTAATTCCTCAGATGTTTTAATTTTTACTCCCAGCATCTCTGAACGGACCTTCAGCTTTTCCATCATAATGTCTCCTCTTTTCCCTGGCTAATGTATCTTTAGCCTCGCTGCCGTCAGACGTTTGTGATGCAAATTGCAAAAAAAAACCTCTGCACATAGCGGCCAGTGTGGAGCCCTTCTTTATCTGAAATTATCTTTGTGCCCAAGGAAAGCTGTTGTGCAAGTGTACGTTTGTTTCATGCAACAACCCTTTAGAGGTTCTGGAGTCTTTGAATGAATGATGCATCGACAAGCGGCTGTGTTTTGGAGTGGGAGCTTCCAGCCCACAGCAGCTCTTTAAAAGGTCTGAGTCAAATTCAGGGCAAAACTATTCCTGGTGTATCAGAGGGAGAGTGTGTGTGTGCATACAAGCATGATGCTCTCACTTATGTAAGCTGTTTTTTCTCACATCTGCATCCCTCCCCCCCCACTCGCCTCCCCTCTTTTTTTTTCATGTCCTTGTTTCTTCTCTTTCTATCCACTTCTTTCCGTGTCCTCTCATCTGGCTGTCTCGTTTACGTGGGGCATTTAGACCAAAAAAAAGCCTCCTGGCAATTTTCTGCAGGGTGGTGCGGCGGGGGGGGGGGTGTCAATGAAACAGCCCATTTGTGTGACATCCGGTTGTGTTCTTTAACCCCGCCAATGTCGCACATGTGGACTTTATATTTCACAATTACTGTTTTCCGTCAGATCGTTTATAGATCTCGACGTTTCCGACGGCAGCTTCAATTCCAAGAGAAAGAGAGAAAGAATAGAGACGAGGGAGACGTGGCGAGTGCTTTGTTTCAGCTGTTACACAAACTCCCGGGCAGTTCAGTGCTTGTGTTTGGTGTTTTAAAACTTTCTTGTGGCAGCGATAGAGGCAGTGATGTTTCCTGTACAGGATAGACCTTTTTTTTTTCACGGCAGACATGTTGACATGTCATAGTAGGAAAAGCACAGGTGTATTCAAAACCATTAATGATGGCTGCATTCCTCTTAGGAGAGGCCCTGGTGTTGAGCATGCTGACTCACTGAAATAGCTTACTGGGACACTTGATGGAACTGAGCCATCGTTAAGGTTATCAATTTCAGCTGTGCTTTTCTTACTATGACAAGTCAACATGTCTGCTGTGAAAAAGGTCCATACACACACCTCCTCAAAACACACCGACAAGTCTGATCTCCAGTTACATGATTGGCCAGCGCAGCGTGACGTGGGGGTTGGGAGTGTGTCAGGCCCGCTGCGTTTTTTTTTTTGAGTAAACGCACTACCCCATTCAAAATGAATGGAAAGACCTCAGACGGCCAACGCAGGCTGCCTAAACACAGCCTTACTCATCTTTGTTGTCTTTGTGCCTTCTTTTCTCCTTTTCATTCATGTTTTTCCCTTCCCAAACCGTATTCCTCTCCTCTCCATCATTAAAAAAAAAAAGCCTGCAGGCAGGTTTAGCAGCGCTATAATGCTGAGTTAGTTTTCCTCTCTGGAAACAAGTCATCCTGGAGGCCATTTTTCACAGAGTTGCATCAGAAATCTGCATTCGCAGCCTCGCAACAGCACCAATAATAGAACTCACACTATGTGAGGCGGATAATTACCAAAACTTTCACTTACAGACTTCCCAAACCAAACAGGATACAATTAGGGCTTTTGTTACCCGTATTTATGGAGCCCAGTAGCAGCAGTTTTTTGCTGCTGGGCACTGGAAGCTGCCCATTATGGAGGGTAATAAAGCATGGAAGCAACACCTAAAGAATAAGAAAGCAAATTATATAGAAAGAAACAGCATGAGCTTGTAGTTGAACTCAGAAACATGTTATCATGTAAAAGATTTTGCAGTGTTAGGGAAAAAAATAGAGTTGCAGCCAACACTTTTTCAAGGCATTCTGTGTGTAATTTTAAACATTTAATTCATTCATTCATATAGTTGTATAGTCAAAACTAGTTTAGAAACTATAATAAAAAGATTCCTAGTCAACTTGAAAATCAAGAGTGTAACTTTGGTTTGAGAAGTGGGAGGCGGGGACACAAAACAGTGGGTCGATAAATAAAAAGCAAATGCACCTGCGCCCATCTGTGCACCCATGGGGCATACAATATGATACATATTAAAACATAGCACACTATTAAAATCACCAGGTAATACATAAAAATACAAAAATAAAGTACAGACAGGTCAACCAAAGGCCAGTTTAAAAAAGTAGGTCAACACATAGTGAACATTGTCAAACGGAACTTGTTACGTTTAGGCAACAAAACTACTCAGGGTTAGGAAAACATCAGGGATCGGCTTACAACGAGTCATGTAGAACTACAAAAATGAGGACGTAACGGGATGTCACCGAGGTCATTGCAGAACTCCTAGGTAAAACTCGGTTCCTTTCAAAATGACAGTTGACTTTCAGTTTCACAAGGACGCGGACCCCTGGTCTTCTGAGTGAAAGTCCTCGTTTGCTCTCTTAATAATCACTACAGTCACGAGAGTTCGCTGCAAAACAAGAAACGTATTATAAGCTGCTTGCACAATCGACCCATATGGTCGTTTTCTGGGTGGGGGCGGGCCGCATTATAATATATTGGCTAAACCCTCGACTCATAATGTAGGAGAAAATGCAAAAACTGGAGAGTTTCTGTGTTTTCTTACTATGTGTAAGTGCTGGTTGTTAGAGGGTACCTGGACCAGACACATCTTCCAACTTTCACTGCCGCTAAAATAACACATTACACACTACACATTTATCCACGGGCGTAATTTTGGGTTGATCATTGGGGGGGGGGGGGGGGGGGGGGGGGGTTGAGATCTCCAACTATCTAGGGAGGAAATCGAAAAAA
>CM042332.1:28945777-28958277 GCA_023566125.1 Zingel zingel | reverse complement strand
TGCCCTGCTACGTCCTGCGGTGCCCTGCAGTGTCCTGCTACGCCCTGCTACGTCCTGCGGTGCCCTGCAGTATCCTGCTATGCCCTGCTACGTCCTGCGGTGCCCTGCAGTGTCATGCTACGTCCTGCGGTCCCCTGCAGTGCCCTGCTACGTCCTTCAGACACCGCCTACCAAGAGCCTGGGTCTGTCTGATGTTTCTTCCTAGAAGGAAGTTTTCTAAAAGTGTTTTGAGATAACTCTTGTTATGATTTGATACTATAAATAAAATAAAATTGAATTGAATCAAAATGTTGTCTTGTGTTCTAAAGGGGAATTAAAAAAGTTCAATGGTAAAAGTATTAAGGGACATCTCCATGTTTAAGGTGTTTTCACTGTTGATGAGTGATCAGTGTTGCACAGTTTTTTAAGTTCAATAAATGCAACATCTTTCCAAAAGTCAATGAGTAATCGTGTTGAATAATCCTTACCTAACCCTTTTTCCGTAATCGAGCAGCCCTAATTGCGAGCTTTGGTTCCACATTACGTGCATCAATCTATATATCGTGTATTCTGAGCGGGGATGCGTGCATCAGGCCGTGGCCCCCGTACGAACCGTGACAAACCGTGACAGCCCCGATATATGCAAATGCTTACTTCTTGTTCCACGGACACATACACAAAGGCAAACAGATGTCCACTCACAGGTGACCTTACACACACACACACACACACACAACACACACATACGCTCAATGTGACACTGTTTCCATTTTACTCCTGCAGGCTTTACTACTGTTTTCTCTCTCTCACTCTGTGAGGGACACACACACACACACAGACACGCACGCACGCACGCACGCACGCACGCACGCACACACACACACACACACACACACACACACACACACACACACACACACACACACACACACACACACACACACACACACACACACGGTGAGGAAACCGTAGGAACAGATGAAGGCGCTGTCAGCAGCACCTGCTCCTCTTCCCCTCATCCTCTCTGCCTTTGTCTCTCCCTCCTCCCTTACCTTTCTTTCTTTTTTTTTCTCTTGTCTAGTCTCCTTTGGATTCCCTTCTTCACCTTACATCCTCTTTTGTCTCATCCCCTTGTTTCTCCACTCTGCTCTCTCTTTACTCTTTCTATCGCTCTTTTCTTCTCACCAACACAAACGAGTGCCCGCCTCACTTACAACAGGAAAAAAACACTGTACTGTACTGTGACAGTACTTGTCATCTGAAAGTAGGAAGAGCAGCCTTTGAGGTAATTGTTTTTTGTTTTCTTTTGGGTGGACATATTTATTCTTTTCTTTTTCTTTTCCAGCGTTCAGTTGAGTGTTATGAACCGTTTCCTCCCGAGGTTGGATTCCCCTGACCTCAGATGTCCAGCGCGGGGAGCAAATCACACGACTCGGCCTCTTCACCAACAAACACAAAGAGCCAACATTCAACAAAGTGTGTGTGTGTGTGTGTGTGCGTGCACGCGTGAGAGAGAGAGAGAGCGAGAGAGAGTTTGTTGTATTAGGCCTTTGTTTTTCTCTCCATGATCTCTTTGTTTTAATGTCTTTTTGTCCTCCACCACCTCTCTCTCTCTCACACTCTCTCTCTCTCTCTCTCTCTCTCTCTCTCTCTCTCTTTCTTTCTCTCTCTCTCTCTCACACACTCTCTTTCTTTCTCTCTCTCTCTCTCTCTCTCTCTCAAATCTGGTTGTCCATTGTTGGAACAGTTTCCATCTTTCTCCCTTTCTGTTACTCTTTTCCTTTTCATTCCCTCTCCTCACTCATTTCTCTCCCCCATGTCTTTAAATCTTTCTCTCATTCTGTCAATCCTTCTCCGCCCGTCTTTTCCTACTTTATCCTGTTTCTTTTCTCATTCCTTCATGTTACTCTTCTTGTCTCCCTCTTTCTCTCTGGCCACCTTTGTCCTTTTTTCTTCTCTCTTACCTCCCTCCCTCCCCTGTTTCTGCTCCTTCTTCTCTTCCTTCTTATCTTTTCCATCCTGCCCCCCCCCCCCCCCCCCCTTCCCTTTCATCCCCTCCTTCCGGTGGTAGTAATCACTCTTTACCTTTTTCCCCATTTAAAGTTACACTTTCTGTCGTCTGTAGTTTTAATTAATCACGCGACTCGTTAACGAACTCTCCACACCGACCGTTAATTAATCAGGTTTCTGCCTTAATGAACAGTCTAAACTCGTTAAACCTGTTTCGCTCTTAATTAGCCCGTTAGCTCCAGGGCCTAGCGCTCCGACAAGACTATTAGGCACTACTACGCCTTAATGGCACCCGCCGTGGGTGTGTGCGTGAGCGTGTGTGTTAAGATTACCTCACTCCCTAATGGGGCTGCTCAAATATTTATAGGGCAGGAAGCTGAATGGGAAGAATGATAGCGCTCAGGGAGACAGCAGACACTGAGGGAGTACATGAGAAGACGGATGCTGCCTTCAAGTGCTCCTCGTAAGCTCCAACTTCGACCTCGGAAGTTGTAAAGCTATGGAAAGCCCAAAGGGTCAAAACACGCCTCGCTCCTCCTTCACTGCAAAGATTTCACCCACTGGCTTGACCCGACACATGTCTCTAAATTAACTTTGGATGCCATTAAGGCCAATGTCACCTCATGGACAGACATTTTCATAATATTAGCATCTTGTTTGTCCCCAAACACATGAATACTAGTCTGGATCCGGCGCGTCAGTTTTGTTCCGCTCTCTGGGCCCTATCCTGCACCGGGCGCAGTGCGGCGCAAGTGTCTTTACTAGTTTAAGACCGACGCGGTTGTCAATTTCCCGTCCAGCGCCCGCGTCGTTTAAATCGCAAATGCACCTGCGCCCATCTGTTTGCCCATGGGCGTGCTGGTCTTACAGGGAGGTGTGTTCAGGTGCATTCTGGGCGTGCTGGTCTTACAGGGAGGTGTGTTCAGGTGCATTCTGGGCGTGCTGGTCTTACAGGGAGGTGTGTTCAGGTGCATTCTGGGCGTATTGCTATCATAAGGCAGTGGGAAGTGATTGCGCGATTGACCAACAAAAACCTGGTCTAAAGTCAATAACGCAGCATTTCATTGTTATTTTAACAGAGCATTAGTAAAATGAGCTTAGGCTCGTGCACAGCGTGCGCACTCTGCTTGTTACACACACAGGGACATGCAGCAGCACACACACATGCAGAAGATTACAAATAAAAATATTACGGTGCAAATCCTCCATCATAATACGCCCAAAACACACCTATGAATTCATGAAGACACTAAGTACAACCCTTTTGAACCATGCGCCCGGCGCTCTGACCCTTTTTTCCACCGTCAAACTAGCAAAATGCACTAAACTAAATGCAGCTATGGCAGGCGCTTCACGCAGTGCGCTTAGATCGTTAAAATAGGGCCCTCTGTGTGTTGCCGTTTTCAAAATCCACTTCGAGATGATTAAAATTGGACCGTGCAACAAGGCAGCCCTGCTTGGTTCTTTAGGGGAATGATTGTAACGATTTACAAAGAATATGTTTAGGGCATTTCCTCTCTAACTGGGATGTTTTGGGACCCATTGGTGGGATTTCTGTGGACGAAGTACACACAGAGATACACTGGTAAGAGCTAATAACGTTTAACTGTGTATCTAGCCCATTTAAATAGCTCATGTTACTGTATTGTGTCAACAGTTAACTTCATTTAATATTGTATGTGGCGTTTTCTTTTGCGGGGTGCAAATGTTTCCACCAAAAGAAGTTCCTTCCCGAGACTATTTAGCGGAGCCACTGTTGTTGCGTCCGGAGCTTAGCGCCGCCCAAGACCACTGTGACTGGTTAAAAGAAATGCAAACAACCCAGACAGCTGTGGAGCTGTGGAGAGAGCTGGCAATGTGAGACAATTACATCTATTTCAGCCCAAACACACAATGTTGTAAAAGAAATGTAAGTTTGTAAGTTTTGGAGCATATGTTAGATGTCACCTACATGTGGTGTTGGGTTGTATCTGCCATTGTTAATGTTGTATCAACTAGAAGGTGGGCTACAGTTTGTTAATTTGTCCGAGCAAGACATGCAGGATACGCTTCTGTTCAAATAAAGTTTATTTTCTTAGGTCTTGTTTTGTAGCTCCGTCCATTATTTGTAATGAGAACTCAATAATGAATTGTTTAGATTGAGAGCTGTAGATTTGAGACTGGGACTAAGGGCTGGAAACTTGACAACTGTGAGACTTGACTTGTTCTGATTCAGCTCTGCATAAAGATCACTGTTACGACTGATGCTTATGTTGACCTTAAAAACTATTTGTGGTTTGAGTTCATTTGTAAAAACAGACAAAAGCTATTCTAAACATGAGTAAATCAACACTGATTGACAGTCATTTGAATGCACTATAAAAAATCAATCAAAACAACCCAACACCAATCTGATCTGACAACCCAAAAAACACGATGTATTAAAATAAATAAAAACAGATATCTGATTTTTCAAATGAACCCGTTGTATGTAGACTTGTAACTTGACTTGGCCTTCTCTCAAGACTTGGACTTGCCCCAAACACTTTAAAAGAGCTGTGCTGGGTGACATGGATAGGGCAGAGTCCAGGAGGGTAAGCAACAAGAGCGATTAGGTGATAACACAGGATGTGAACAAACCCTGAGCTTATTTAATTGAGCCTGGGAATAAAGCCAAGTGAGCGCATCCACAATGTCCAATATAATCACGTGCTGCTTATAAATCAGTGTGGTCACACACATATACTCTAAGTGTCCTGGGTCACGAGGGACAGTTCGGCAAATAAAGTTGTATCTTTGACTTCCAAAGAAGAAGATGGCTTTTTATCGTTATCCCCTCTGGGATAGTGCCTGCAGATTTCATGGAGTAAAATCCTAACAATATGGCATTCATAACAGCCCAAACAATGTAACTAAGACCTTGTGAAAAAGTCACATTTTCCTTTATGTCATGCAGACATTTAGAGCTGGGGCTGCAAGAAACTTCTCACTCTCCCACTAAAGACAATACTGGACACTTAATGTCACTCATGCAGCATATGCTAAAGTGTTACGTATCACTCAACACAGTGCATGCTCAAGTATCACGATCTGCTGCCAACCTCTGGACGATTTATGTCCTCATCGGGAAGTTGGGAAGTTTACTAAACACCAAACTCAATCATTTGCTGCAGCAATTTAGTTCAGATCAGCCTTGAACCGTTGCTCAGACCTTGTGCCAACAGAGTGAGGTAATTCCAATTGTTTCCAATTCTGCTCACTTGTTTCAGGAATTCTCTGGCAACAACTGTGAGGATCTTAACAACAACAAAAAAGGGAAGATACAGGCAGGTTGCTACATGTGAATATGAAGAAAATGAAACGCAGGGCGTGTAAATTGGCTGGTGATTCAAAGAATCTCACGGAAACAAATGAAATGATCTCACGCCCATTCATAGATTTACCCTTAAGCAGAGGACAAATGGGATTTTAAGACTTGTAATTCAATTACATGTCGATGGTTATCTTTAGCGATGCCGGACGCAGAGCGCGCGGTATCTAGCTCAGGAAGGTTTTGGTGTTGACATCACGGTTGTCTCGAGGATGAGGTCAGGGTGTTGTGTTGCCCCTGATGAACGTAAAGGATGGATGGGAGGATGGAGGGAGAAAAATGGGAGCGGTGGGGAAAAAGAGAGAGATGAAGAGTGAGAGACGCCGCGAAAAAGTGGGAGATGGATAGAGAGAGAGTGGCTGCGGGAAAGAAAGAAAGATAGAAGATGAGGGAAATAGGTCAGCATGAACTCACTGTTGAGGGACTGGGTGGAACCAGATGGGAAACACATGCCGTGAAAAACACACACACACACACACACACACACACAAGCGGGGGTGGAGTCTGATGGCGACCTCTTGACACCAGATGAAGGGAAGACACTTCTTCTCTCCTCCCTCGTTCCTCCTCATTCACGCCTAAAAACCTCATGCATCTGATGTAATCGCTCAGCTAATGCACCTCACTGTCACCTCCATGGAATTCTGGGTATTTGAGTCCCCAAAGAGTTTGTAGACAACACTGCTACAACCAGGAGAAGAGTGTACTGTTAACTCCACAGCGAGGCTGCGTTTAAGTGCCGTGGGAGAGGAGGTAAATAGCAGCGACCTGCACGAAAACACCGGAGGATCCGACCGTAAATGCTAAAACACTGCCAGACATTTTAACAGAAGATACAGCCAACCTCACTTTAAGATTATAAATGCTTCCAAGCTCAGCTGTAGGCCTACATTGTAAATACTAGTACTAGAAAAACAGCTTTGGATAATACATATTCCCGAAAAATACAACCACAAAAAAAAAAAAAAAAAAACGGGAATTTTGCAGAAAAGAACTCCCAAACTCGTCTTTAGAAATACCAAAATATTTATACATTTCACTGGACAAGTTAAACCGTGGCACCGCGGCATCACAAAATATGTCGTCATCATTTCCTGAAAATGTATCAAAGCCGTACCATGCCATGTGGAGCGGTCCACGTGCTGACTGCATGGGAAACATTTGGGATTTTCCCACAAGAGCAAGTGATGTGGTTCCTCTGTAAACATATTAAAGAGAACGGCCCGGCGACCACTAATCCTGCTGGTAGGGGATACTGCCAGCTGCTTCCTGTGACAGGTGTCATCACGCCTGTTTGGACGTCATCACATCTATTTAGTTTTCCCCTACAACTTTAACCCCGAGGAGCCTTGTTTGTAACCTTCCGCAAGCCTCTTTACATGTGGCAGCAGCTTCACCAAACCGTTAAGGGTATGTTGTTTTCCACCGAGGAACCCTTAACCCTCGTGTTGTCTTCCCTGTCGACCGTGCAACTTTTAGTTTTTCTGGGTCAAAATGTAAAAAAAAGAATTCCAACGTTTTGGTCCTCTTTTTCAACACTTTTGTCATTTTTCTGTCACAAGTTTCTGTCAATATTTTTCTGCGCTTTTCCCATTTTTTTTGTCACTTTTCCTCCATTTTTGAAGATTATTCTGACGTTTTGGTCACTATTACCGATGTTTTTGTCACTTTTTCCGATGTTTTTGTCTTTTTTCCGATGTTTTTGTCACTTTTTTCTGTGCTTTTTTGACATTTTTTTTTCTACTTTTTTTTAAGGTATTATCAATTTTTCTTTACATGCTACAAAATTGTAGCCTAGAAATCTAGACCACCCTAGCGGCAGCAAATGTAATTTGCAGCCAGGGTCAGTCTAGCAACTCTCCGTTGGCTTGCGAGCTGGAAAAACCAAACTCTGGTCGGGCCAATCACATCGTGTATAGAGTCGGTGGGCGGGCTTATGGCTGCTGCTGCTGGGAACAAGCGGTCTTCTGGAAGACTTGGAGTTAAGCTTTTCTTTGAGAAAAGAACAAAGAACGGCACTGAAGTCATTCTTAAAAAAGGAAGATGTGTTCGGAGTTTTGCCGACTGGATACGGCAAAAGTTGAATCTATCAACTAGCGTTGCTCTGGTTGGTTGTAGAGTTATCCTATTGCGTGCAGTGAGTTCCCAGACCCAACATCTGGATGTGGGTCTGGCTTGTCAGGCTAATAAAATTTTATAAATCACCCAAATTCAATGAAAGTAGTGAACTGATCATGTATTTAACTTGTGAAGAGCATTGTAGGGACCATCCACGTTGGTGGATGGTCTTTTTTTTAAGATTATTTTTGGGGCATTTTTAGGCCTTTATTGACAGGACAGCTGAAGAAATGAAAGGAGAGAGAGGGGGAATGACATGCAGCAAAGGGCCGCAGGTCGGAGTCGAACCCAGGCCCGCTGCGTCGATGAGTAAACCTCTATATATGGGCGCCTGCTCTACCAACTGAGCTATCCGGGCGCCCAAAACCCCACATTTCTGATATCTGTCAATAAATTGACAGATATTTGACCCGCGGACAACAGGAGGGTTAAGTTGCTTCTCTAACGCCTTTTTGAATCTAAGCCAATGTACGCACAGTTGAGAAACCAGTCTTCCCAGTTCTGCAGGTTGCAAATACCTTAACAGGAGAGGCCATACAATACAATACAGTATAGTACAGGACAGTATGTTCATTTTAAAACAACAACTTTTCTTTTGTCTTCGTAAGTTTTTAAGTCAAACAGCTGACTCGTAATTTGTTTCAAGTGAGTCAGTGGTGGATTCTGGGAAAGGGTTGGGTGAAAATGACCAGGGCTGATGGGAAATACATCAACACACGCACACGCGCGCACACACACACACACACACACACACACACACACACACACACACACACACACACACACACACACACACACACACACACACACACACACACACACACAACGCGTTCCAGGTTGTGCATGTATTTTATTGCTTTGGCAACACAACAGTGACAGTCGTGCCAATGATGGATGTTTGAATTTAACTGAGTAGAGAGAAAGACGAGAGACACAGAGGAAACAAAAAGAGAGAGACAAACAACTAAAGGTACTTTACATTTTTTCATCTATACTTTGAAAAAAATTCAAAGTAAAATCGAAAAGGAACTTAAATTTTTCATCTACTGTTAAAGAATTTCAAAATAAAACCTAGGTACTTCACTTTTTCATCTACTTGTAAAGATTTTCAAAATAAAACCTAAAAGGTACTTCACTTTTTCATCTACTTGTAAAGATTTTCAAAATAAAACCTAAAAGGTACTTCACTTTTTCATCTACTTGTAAATAATTTCAAAATAAAACCACACAAAATAGGCAAAATAAGATAAAAACAAAGACACGCGGTCTTTCACAGCTGTATAGCCTTGTCTCACATGAACACTGTGCACTTCTGTACTTGTGAGGACCCTCATTGACAAGCCTAACCTTCACCATCACAACTACATCCCTGACCTCAACTTTTACCCTAACCTTAACCCCAAACCTAGTTCAAACCATAACCCTAAGACTTCAAACAGTGCTTTAAAGAGGTGAGGACCAGAAAATCACTCACAGACTAATGAAATACTCTCATGTTTGTGCACGCTGTGCGAGAATAAAAAGCATCTGCATTTGCAGATTTGTCCATTACCTAATGGAAAAAGTGAAACGCGTGTTCAAAAACCTAATTTTCTGCTGTTGTGCAAAACCCCAAGCTAAAGTGATATTAGTGGCATGAAACTACTATTATTACATGTTGATGCAGAAACCATGCAGAACTCCAGAGTTCAGGCTCTCATTATGGGTAGACCCCGACCCTGTATCATGACTCTGGGTCAGCTGCACGTTCATTTTCTCTTTGAACAATAATAGCGGGTCACACGATGATCACAAGACGATCCACAGCTGAAAGTCATATTACTTATTTTAAGAGCATTTTGTATTGTGAAATAATGGACGATCCTCTCAAGTAATGATTCAGTAAAATGGCTTGAAAGCGGAACGTTTGTGTTAATATCCGGGGTCATCCAGTTAATCCTCCTACGTTTTCAGAAAGTCCTGCCCTGAAATGTTTGCCAGCTCCTCCTGAAGGACACCAATATCCAAAGCACCGACGCTTGAATCTGAACACAAACAAACTAATATCTGTGGCAGGGATGGGTATTCCTCATCCCTACCACAGAATAGGGAAGTTGCTCAATTACATCATGTCTGATTGGCCAACTGTTTGGTTACGATAATGTCTGCTTTGCTGTAAACCAGATTAATCATTGCGTACACAATTTCCCTTCACATACTCCTAGTGTGTTCTATATCTCTGAAAGAGGTTACTCGAGTACAACGAGGTCGCTGTGCCGTGCTGACCCTTGCACATCGCTCATTCCTCGCTTCTGCACACTCAGCAAAACGTCAAAGGTCGCATCTGATTCAACGAGTCTAATTACTTGTCTGTAGCCCACATCAAGAAACTAGTCCGACCAGTTCAGCAACATGCACGTCTACGTCATAATGAAGCCAATCTAGTTTTTACGGCACTGGCACACAGGAGGTGTGTGTTTAATGTTGACATTATGATGTCTTTCAAACTGGCACTTGGCCTTCTCATATTTCCATCCTTTAAAAAGACTTTTCTTTTTTTTTTCTTTCTCTCCGAAAAGTCATCTCATGCAGGGTACACACCATAATAATCTTTGGGCCCGATTCCACCCTCCCAACAATGGAGGTAAAGAGTGTATTTTTTTCTGCTCGGAAGTCCATCCTGTCCGCACCGATTTAAAATCGCGACTATTAAACATGTTCAATATTTACGAGTGTGAGTGGATTACACCGAGGACGCAGTCTAGTCTTGCTGTACCCGGGTCGGGCTTCTGTGGGAGAGCAGGGCTCACATGGACGGAGCTTATAGCGCTGATCAGCGGATCACCAAGGGAGGGAGAGCTTGGGGGAGACGCGGAGCGCTAACAGCACTTAAGAACCTCCACGTGCTCCCTGTTTCCCAACGCATCCAGTTTGAAGTCCTCCTCCTCACCCACAAAGATCTCCATAACCAGGCTCCGTCCTACCTCACAGACCTGCTCCACCGCCACAATCCCTCCAGAAACCTCCGCTCCTCTGACGCTAACCTCCTCTCCCAACCACGCACCGTACCTGGGGTGACAGAGCTTTCACCATTGCAGCCCCCTCCCTCTGGAACCCCCCTACCCATACACATCCGTGACTGTACTGACCTGGACACATTCAAAACACACCTCTTCAGATTAGCTTTCCACATACAATAGTCTTACATTTCTCAAATCTTATTGTTTTTAATTGCTTCTAGTATGCTTGTTGTATGTGTTGGTTTTACTGCTTATCTGTTTTTAATGTGCTATATGTGCTGGTTTTACTCTAAAGTACCATGTAAAGCGCTATATAAATAAAATGTATTATTATTATTATTATTATTAATGCAAGGTTTCCCCTACCATTATAACTTAAGTGCAGCAACTGAGCCGTTTTTGGCAGCACCTAAGCCGAATGGATAACACTTATACTTAAATACTTTTCTCAGATCTAATGATTGTACTGTAGCTGGACTTCTTTAACAAGTTTTGAGTGTTTTTTATGTATCATCTGCTCTAGCGTTTCCATAGTTTTAGACACAGATATGGTGATAACGGTCCAAATTTATGTCAAATTCCATGTTGTTTTTATTGAAAAACACATTTTCTTGAGGAAGGACCCCTAAACCGCCCCGTCAAATATGCGCACCTAGCTTTTCCACAAACCGAGGGAAAACACTGTAATGGCTACAGTGCAAACAGAGCATTAATAAGCTCCAGGGTTATCTCACAGTCACCAGAGCGTGAGGCTTAGGGGCGAGAGCGGTGATCATCTATTAACCGATCCGACGGCGTTATCAGCGGAGTAACCTCCATATGAGGGCCAATCTCCAGCAAAAAGCCCAGCCTGGGCAGCGCGGTTTCTCTGTCGACGCCATGTTTGTAAACTTTTCATAACTTCCAGGTATGAATGTGTAACTGTGTGAATGTGACAGGTCGTCGTTGCAAATGAGAAATTGTTCTCAATTGATTTGAAACGGTGAACTTTAAAGTCACCGTTTTGGTTTTGAAATTGGGGACTCGGTTGTTTGTTAAAGGCCTTGGACACCCACACAGGTGTTTTCAGTTATTCTGGCTGATTAGACCTCTGCCCAGGACTCTGTTGGTGTGTATAAACTGATTGACTGACATCTTCCTGAGCCTCCAGTTAGCTCTGGTGCACCTATCAGGGCAGGACACATGACATCTTTATCATTCTTATTGGTAGATGACATTTGTGACGTCATGAATTCCCATCTATTGCTGCGTTCCAGACACAATTTTTAGCCCGTAAGTTATGATATCAAGTCACGACTCACGACTTGGTAGCATTCCAGGCAAAGTCACCACAAACCCTTCTAGCTAGCGTTAGCTAGCGATAGCTGATACTAGCAATTTCTAGTCTGCGACATATTTTGGGCTTCATTTAATAGGGCTGGGTGATATGGAGAAAATCAGATATCACAATATTCTTGACCAAATACCTCGATATTGATATTGCGGCGATATTCTAGGGTTGACAATTGGTGCTCTAACAAAATACCTTCACACTTAGATTTTAGATAAATAATCATCAGTAATGTGGACATAATGTCTAAGTGGGTAAAGGCAAATAATAGAACAGCTAGAACAGTCTGGTAAGTTCAGAAAAGTACATCACTTTACTGTAATGCAGCCTTTAAAACCAGGAAAAGACACTTGTCATATCAAGATATTACGATATCCAAAATCTAAGACGATATCTAGTCTCATATCACAATATCGATATAATATCTATATATTGCCCAGCCCTATCATTTAATACGATTGTATGTGTATTGTTTTGATTACAATGTGCAGAGTTACTTTACGTTGCCTATTTATGTCTATTTATTTCTATTTCTCACCGTTAATCACCGGCGTCTGTACAGCATCAACAGGGGGTCGCCATTGTTGTTTATGTGTGTGTGTGACGTTAAAAACTGGAACTGGGAGTACAACGATCTGGTACGAGTTCACGGGTAGTAAGTTAGGGGTTTGACTGCCGTTCCAGGGCTCTTTCACCGGTAGAAGGTTGCGAAAAC
>CM042332.1:28508277-28943277 GCA_023566125.1 Zingel zingel | reverse complement strand
TTTAGATTGAAGGAATTCTTTTGCTGGCCAACCAGCTGGCGATGCTCCATAATAAAGGAAAATACCTTTGTCAATTTTCTTGTTAAATAAACTTAACTTTCACCCTGAAATAACGACTTCACTTCAAGTTTGTCCTAACTTGTCTCCACTTACGTCCTGTCCCTTGGTACTTGAAGAATCTGTGTAAAAAAGGATAATAGTTTCTGATGTAAATATTCTTAAATTAAAGCTAGAAATCAGAACTTTAGGATGATGGTTGGCGAAACAAAAACAACCCAATAAAACTTGCGCTGCACCTCTGATCTCACGGTATACAGATGTTTACATTCGTAGAATAAGTCATGAAGCTCTCTTTCTTATCGAGGAGCCTTTCTTTAACGTGGATTTACGTTGCTTTGAAACAAAGTTGAAATGCACAGAGTGGAAAATACTCCAAGCTGTATGGAGAGAATCCAAAGGTTAAGGATACAACCCTGACTCACCCTTCACATGTGAGCGTTCAGGTTACGTGTACAAAGACTTTGATATGTGGATGGAAAATGAGCTTTTTCAGAACATTCTTGGCCCGAAAAACACGCCGTTCTGTTTCACTCTTAGGAACCTCACACACTTCATCACACCCACAAAACCTGTGTTACACAACTCGTGCTGTGCTGTCCGCTGTCCTGTAACAACCTCTGAGGACTCACATCACTGAGGAAAAGTATCTTGAACGTGGTTAAGTGTTATAGTGGCAGCGTGCGTACCTGTCTGTCTGTGCGTGCTCAGTTCGGTTTCAGAGAGTTTCCTGGCGTGGCCATCCTGTAGGAAAACACACGAGACAATGATCATGAGTGGCCGTTCATGACTTTAACCTCTCAAACTTTCAAACATTTAGAACTTCCATTCACATCTTCCGTGTCAAGGATATTGCGCAGTTCAAAAAATAACAGATATGTCAGACTGAATTTGGAGGAAATGTGTATAAAATGATGCAAAAGGACATGGAGAATATTGTTCTTTTGATACGAGTGCAGCCATAACAAAACATGTATGAAGTTTGAATATTGTACTCAGTGTAAACATCATGTAGCTTTAATGACAAGCAATATTATTTGTATACAATCTTAAAACTTTGGGAGGAATCAATATGGTACAAAGTTAAATATGTGTTTCAGTGCAGATATATCTGTGTATATGCAAGTGGTTTCATGGTGTGTATGCATATTTGTGTATTTAATGCGAGGGGTTTTTTCTGTGTCTGTGTGTGTGTGTGTGTGTGTGTGCGCATTTCTGAGGGAGTCCGGTCACTATCGCAACAGGAAATAAACAGGATGTGGCGGAGGAAGTGTTCACCGGAGCTGTGAAGCCGAAACTCCACCCTCCCTTTTTACTATCACACACACACACACACACACACACAAACACACACACACACACACACACACACACACACAAACACACACACACACACACACACACGCACACACACGCACACGCGCACACACGCACACACACACGCACACACACACACGCACACACATGCGCACACACACACACACACACACACACGCACACACACGCGCACACACACACACACACACACACACACACACACACACACACACACACACACACACAAATAACTTCTTTAGCAGGAATAAAAGAGAGGAGGAAAGAAATAATGAGAGAGAGAGAAAAGGGGAGATAAAAGAGAGGGCAAACGGAACAGAGGCAGAGAGAGAGGAAGGGAGAGCAAGACAAATGGGGGAGAAGAAAGAGAGGACACAGAGAGGGAGAAACAGACAGACGACGCGAAAGAGGAAATTAATAGAAAAGGGGGACGAAAAGAAATGTGAGGCTGGGTAGGAAAGAGAGACAGAAAGAGAAGGAGAGCAAGACCAATGACGGAGAGGAAAGAGAGAGGAAGCAGAAGGGGGAGAAAGAGAGAGATGGGGAGAGCAAGAGAGAGAAGCTAAGCTAGGAAGGAAAGAAAAGACGGGGGGGAGACTAGAACGTTGTAAATGCAATAGAGCAAGAGAAACAGGAGGGGGGCAGAAAGGGGAGAAATAGAGAGAAGGAGAGAGGGCGAAGAGGGGTGAGATAAAAGAGAGAGAGACATCTCAAATGTGGCGGAGAACGGATACACATGCACGCCGGCACACACACACAAACACACACACACACACACACACACACACACACACACACACACACGTTTGTTTCACTATCTTTGTGGGGACCCGTCATTGACATAATGCATTCCGTCGCCCCTTACCCTAACCTTAACCATCACAACTAAATGCCTAACCTTAACCCTTACCCTCACCCTAACCATAACCTAATTCTAACCCTAATCCTAAAACCAAGTCTTAACCCTCAAACAGCCCTTTAACCTTGTGGGGTCCAGCATTTTGGCCCCACAAGGCTGTGCAGACCCCACAAGTATACTGTATTCCCGATTTTTGGACCCCACGAATATAGTAAAACAAGCCCACACACACACACACACACACACAGTGGGAAAGCTGTTTTGATGTCAGATTTTTCCAAGTCGTCCTCTTGCTCCGGTCTGTCGGACGAAGGCAGGGAAAAACTATGACACTGTTTTTCTTTGTCATGTCTGACAAAACACACATACACTGCACATACATACACCGCACACACACACCGCACACACACACTGCAGACAGACGCTGCAGACAGACGCTGCACACACACAAACACACCGGCGAGGTCGCGTTATACGTTTCCATCCGTCTAAATGGAGCTTTTCCAAAGAGGAAAATGAAGCCATCCACCTGTGTTGTGAGTCGTTTTTTTATCGTCTAACAACATGATCACATTTAATCTACAGAGCAGCTCCTCAGCATGTTTTACTCATAATCCCGTTATGCTGATTCCATGACTCAAAGGAGCTGACGTGAAATTGATCAGGTCTGGTTATTGATTATAATAGCAGTTACCGGTGCTACAGTGGGCCATTCAGTCATTCATTTTCCAGACCGACACAAATGAGTACCGGCACCCCCCACTCTCCCTTTGACACACAAAATACGGTACGTAAAACACAAAAAGTTAAAACACACATAATCCTCATCACATAAGGACAAAGACCATAATTGGATGAAGGCAGAAGAAGATAGTGTGGTTTAATTTCAGTAGTCAGCACTTTACAGTAGCCTTAATCAGGTTAAGATCATTAGTGTGAAGGTAAACACATTTCAGGAAGTCTAATGAAGCTGATGTAAGTTACGTGACACCACAGGCTTTAAAGGGGAAAGCCCATTAATTATTGCTTTTCTACAAACTGCTTACATACTTTTTTTTTACTTTTTCTTCGGATGATCACCAAGCGGAGGAAAGATTTTCAACTCTTGCAGCAACTTTCATGCAGTAAAGCAATCTGAAGACATTAGTTAGAGTCAGCGAGAAAAGTCTAATTTAAGCATTTTAAGAAATTAAGAAGTTACAGTGTGTGTGTGTGTGTGTGTGTGTGTGTGTGTGTGTGTGTGTGTGTGTGTGTGTGTGTGTGTGTGTGTGTTCATGGTAATGAGGGGACAAGAAAACCCCAAATCAGCAAGAATCTTTGTCCCACAACAGGAAACATATTGCTTGCAATACGTAAAACTACTTAAAGCTTCTGATAAATTGACAAAATCTCACACAGAGCAACAGAGACAGAGTGCTGTTGGCTACTAAACTGTCGCTTTGAGGCTGTTTTAAGATCTTGCTCAATGGCAGTGGCCTTAAAAGCATTTCTCATTGGGGGAATTTGAACCAACAAACATCCAGTTTGTCCATTAAGTCTATACTTTGGACATTATTCCAATTCAACATCCAAAAACATGCAGAAGTGAATGAATTAATCACATTGACAAATAGTTTTCAAATGCAGTACTTGTGTTTGTTGAGAGAGTGTGGAAAGAATGAGGATAAACCGATGAAAGGAAAAATTCAGCAAAGAGAGAGGGGATGACATAGAACAAGGTCACAAGTTGGATTCAAATCCACAACATCTGGAATACATGGCTGCAGGGTGGGAAATTACCACCAGCCACCGGCCAGACTCTGGCAACTTGTGGCTGTGACTGGTAGGCCTGTCTGCTGGACCCAGTTTTGGCAGGTAACAATCATCAGTTTGATTCTGTTCTAAGTAGCATATTCGGATGCCAAAATGAGAAGGAAGCAAGTGAATTTTGGAATCTGTTAACCACTGTATCTTTCCTGATAGTCTGCACACTGTGCTTGCCAATAAAAGAATGTCAAAAAAATCAACCTGTAAAGCTATGTGTGACTTTCTGAAAGGATCAAATTGCGCTAATCGCATCCTTCCCCTTTAACTTCTTTTCCTACCTTCTCTCCAAACTGGAAGATGGAAAGATCAAGGCAGAGACGAGACAAAAGAGGGCAAAGGAGAAACAAAGAGTTGTGGAATATTCCTCTGTTGATTTTCCATTCAGTGCAGACTGGGAAGTAAAATGGCCTCTGGGTTAGGTTAGTTTCTATTCTCATCTCTTCCCTATTCTCTTTTTCCCTCCTCTATCCTTCAGTGAACCCGTCTCCTACAGCCATGGACTACTTGTATTTCTGTTTGTGTTCCAGTCCTGCTTCTCATCACCCTATTCTTTCCAGCTGTGTTTCAGTTTTAGAATATTAAAACAATCAACCAACCAGGCAACCGTGCAAACAACCAATCAACTATCTACCCTATAACAAGCAATTCAAAGCAGCAACGTCTGATCACCTTATAAATCTAATAACTTTTCCACACTTTCAAAACAACCGCCCTATCAACTAGCTAAACAACTCGTGCATGTATGGTGCAAATGTTACAGGGTTTTTTAGAAGCTGTGATGGTCCACTGACAGAATTATTCCTCAGTTTAACCATTCAAATGATGAGCAGGGGGTTTGAAACACAAAGTTTACAGACAACTTCACTTTGAAATTGGCTGGGAACTTTGGTATATATCCAATAAATCAATCAATTCATACTTAAAAACCAAAGAACAAACATTTAGAGTATCCTAACTGTTTACCATTCAAGTCACTCATTGTACAAACCCGTCATTCTTTCAACCTACTATCAAGCACCATCAAGCACCTCGCCAATACATTCAATCAACTCCAAAATATGCCACAATTGCAAACATCTGTTCAGTAAAGCAGATATGTTTCGAGACATCCCAACTAGGGAATTTAAGTTCCCAATAGATTTAGAGCATGAAAAGGTTGAGCCAACAAACAAACAGCCATCCACCCACCAAGAAATGCATATAACTAAACTTTACAATACCTTCAAATCATGCCAATAAACATATTCAATTACTATGCAACAATCACAGTTTGATTTTGTATGATCTTTTGCTCTTCGAATATGTAACCAAACAGCAAACTAACTAACCAATCCACCCAAACATCAACCAATCATCAACCGTTCAGCCATCCAACCAACCCAACCCCCACGCAAGCATGTAACTATTCAACCATTCAACTCAACAAATTACCAGCAAATCATGAAAACATACCAATCAGCCATCCATCAAAACTAACTACCTGAATAACCAATCAAAAAGACTTCATAAACATCTAACCAGTTCAACCAAACTATCCAATACTTTAAGATTTTACAATTGAGAATGCCAATCAGTCATCCAACAGTGCTGTATATCTAAACTCCTATCAGCGTAGAGAGCTAAATTACTATTACCATTAGGCCTACATTTTGAACATGAAACCATTCATTGATCTTCGTCTCAATCAACATAACAATCAGGTGTCTAAAACATCCACAAAGTCTGGATGATTAAAATTGGCTAGCGACTTTTAACTTGATTCTGGGCATATTGCAGTAATTTATGTGCTGGTTAGGATTGACTGAAGTACTGCATGTAGAGAGAAGGAAAGGGGAAGGAAAATACCTAGTTTTTATTCCACTGTTAAGCTGCTCATTATGGAGCCAGACACCCCCCGTCCCAAAAAAACACACACACACACACACACACACACACACACACACACACACACACACACACACACACACACACACACACACACACACACACACACACACACACACACACACACTCAGACCGCAGAGGAATTTCCTACTTTCATATAAAACTGATAATGGGATGTGTCCCAGCGGGAGTGGAAAATCAGAGGTGACTTACGAGCCTCCACATTCCAACCCAACACACACACACACACACACACACACACACACACACTAACTTGTACACCTCTTGGAACGACGGAGAGAGAGAAAGAGAGAAAAGTTTGGCAGAGAGAAAACAGTTAACTCTTCTGAGTTTCCATGTCTTCCCAGCGCCGGGCGTCTTTATAATTTTCTTTTGTGTTGACGGGGTGGCAGTTCTGCTCGGCCTTTACTGAGAAGTCAGGAGTGCAATTTTATTCAACACGTAGCTGCAATGTGTGACATAGCTAGAGTTGAATTCAGATGATGGTGAAATGAGGACGCAGAATGATAATGGGAAGAGGAGAAAATAGATTATTGGAGAGGAGAGGACAGAAATGATACCTCTCTCTCTTTCCCCTCGTTTGACACTGAGGTGAGGACAAGGGTGAGATGCAGGAGGGATGACTGCGAGAGAAAGACGACAGGAAAAAGGGAGGAGGCAGTAGAAAGCATCAGAAGGAAGAGGAGAGGAGAGGGGGAAGAAAAAGGGAGCAACAGAAAATATGTTACTGCAATAAGCAACAATTCCTTTACACCACTCTTCCTCTTTTCTCTCTCCATCACGCATCATTCTTTCTCCTTTTAACCCTTTTTTGTATCCTTCATCCTTCCATCTTTTCCCCCTCACTCCTGCATTGTCTTATCATCCCTGTTTCTCCGTTGCTCCTCCCCCATCACTTCATCATCCTTGTATTTCAACCGCTATCACTCCCTTCACCCCTTTTCTGCTTTATCACTCCTTCTGTCTTTCACTCCTCAACATCCTTCCATGCCTCTGTAAATCCTCCTGTCACCTCTTCTCTCCCCCCCATCACTCCCCCACTCCATCATACAGTGCCGTCCACATCTCCTCTTCTATCCCTCCCTCCATCTGTCCTTCAACATCCCTTATCTCTTCCTCCATCAAGCTCTCTGCTCTCACCCCTCCAATAAGCTGGGTTGATTTTAATTGTATATGTCGGTTCTAATTTTGCTGGCGTTTTTATAAGTGAGATGTTTCAAAAAATAGCATCAAAAGTCCTTCCTTTTCTCCATCATTCCCTCAACATCCCTCCATTCCGGCATCCATCTGTATCCCTCCTCACTTCTATCCTCTAGCATTTTTTCCCTGTCTGGCTCCATCTGTCCATCCCTCTCTCTCCTATCATCCCTCTATCATGACGCTCTGTTTGCCAGGCGACCAGAGGCTATGATATGCTGCCACTACCTGCTGTGTGTGTGTGTGTGTGTGTGTGTGTGTGTGTGTGTGGTCCTGGCAGCGTTTGCAGCACAGAAGGTATAAGGGGCTTATACCTGCAGAGAGAGAGAGAGATAGAGAGAGAGAGATGAATGTGGAGTGTGTCTTGAAACTGGACGACAAGGTGATACAGCCACCTGTCCTGCTTGAGCGTGTGAGTGTGTGTGTGTGTGTGTGTGTGTGTGTGTGTGTGTGTGTGTGTGTGTGTGTGTGTGTTTGTGTTAAAGATACTAAGCGGAAGCTGAATTTTGTTTGGTAAAATGAGTTTTGTTGTTGAGTTACTAAACACACACACATAGACACACATACACACACACATACACACACACACATAGACACACACACACACACACACACACACACACACACACACACTGAAGAAGCACAAATATAGGACAGACAGACAGATAGATGTTCGAGAAGGAATGAGAGGAAAATGACAGAAACAGAAATAAAGTGAAGAAGTAACTTGAAACCATTACATTCACTTTCTGTCGTTAGTATATGTACGTAGTGGTAGAGTGCTTGTTATATTTTCTATTCAGTCTGGTCTCGGTATGATGTGTTCTTTGCTCCTGTGGTCTGCTTTTGCCTGAAGAAAATCAAATAAAGAGTGTCCACACCAAGAACAATAACTATAAATATATTGTTTAGAAAAAGCTTTCTAAGTCAAGAGGGCGGAGTCCACACCACGACTACGACAACAGTGGCCAATGATATCGTTGGGATCACTTAAGAGCAATATGATGAACATTAGAAACACTGAGCACAATATCCAACCCCATTTGCAGGGCGTGACGTCACGTTCTCTCTCTTTTTACGGAGATTCCAACTGCACCTAATGGTCTTCGCGTAGCCTGAGAAGCCAGACCCACATCCAGATGTTGGGTCTGGGAACTCTCCATTGGCAGGGCTCAATCCGAGGGGCGGGATAAACGGTTGTCTTTCAAATTCCCTCTGCACGCAATAGGATAGCGCTACAACCAACCAGAGCAACGCTAGTTGATAGAGTCAACTTTAAACTCCGAACACATCTTCCTTTTTTAAGAATGACTTCAGTGCCGTTCTTTGTTCTTTTCTCAAAGAAAAGTTTTTAATTCCAAGTTTTCCAGAGTCGCGGCCAAAGCCGACTCCAAAGACAGCTGTTCGCCAGCAGCAGCAGCAGCCATCTTCTTTGTTTTCAAGTAGCAGGGAATTCACGCGGAACCGTCGCAACTCTGCCGTCATTATGTTAAGCCCCGCCCACCGACTCTATACACGATGTGATTGGCCTGACCAGAGTTTGGTTTTTCCATCTCGCAAGCCAACGGAGAGTTGCTAGACTGACCCTGGCTGCAAAGTACATTTGCTGCCGCTAGGGTGGTCTAGATTTCTAGGCTAGTCTTCGTGAGTCACGACTCTTTCATCATTCGCTAAGGGCATCCTTTGCTAACTGCTGTCAGCTAAGCTGCATGCTAACTACCACATTACCAGTAGGAGTGGGACAAAATATCGATACGGCAATATATCGTCCGTCTTCGTGCGATACGAGAATCGATCCGCTGGCACAAAATATCAATATTATAATGAATAAATACGGCGTTCTGAATAGATTTCCCTGCTCCCAGCATCACTACTTCACGGCTCCTCGAGGTGGCGCTCAACACGTGAAGGAGGGGAACTTGAACATGAGTTAACTAGCCGAAGAGGAAGAGGCGGACAGCAAATTGAGGAAAATAACAGATGGCCCAGCCACTTTTAAGTCAAAAGTCTGAACCCATAGTTGCTCTGTAGTTCTGTTATTTTAATTAAAGAGACTGAACAGAATTGTGTGGTTTTCTAACAGTTTGGACATGCAGTGAACAAAGAGAGAAAAAAAAGTACCCCGTGATTCCCACCCCTGGTCTCCAGTTTGTTCATTTCAAATAGTCAACATTTCACTTCCCGTGCAGCAGAGGATTTTTTTTCTCCTGAGAAACAGCTGCCAGACAAACTTGACCGAGCAACAGCTAAAATAAAAGCAGATAGAGTTCACGGGGATGGATTAGATGTCTCTGTAGGATCATTTTCATACTGTACTCAAATAAATATAGGAACGTGCCCGGCAGCAGGAGAGAACACCACAGAGTACTGTACTTACAGTTGTTAGCAACATGAAACCATAACTGTTACCTTTGGTTTAACCATCGTCAGTACATTGTTAGTTGTTATTTGGAGCTCTCTGTGATGCATACATTATACCAGCATCCTTCTGGGAAGCAAGAGTCTCATCTTCAGTTTCCAAAAGAACCTCAACAAAACCCATTTAAAGGAGCAGCGTTAGTGAGGTGAAGCGATCAAATGTGGCCTCAGACAAACATCGCCTACTCACCAGACACACACACACAGACACACGCACACAGACACACACACACACACACGGGCACGCACACACACACAGACACACACACACACACACAAAAGCACATACCAGGGCAGAAGACTTCACTGTCTGAGAATTTGTGAATGGAAAAATGGTTTAACACACTCGCTTTCTAGGAGGACTGCAGGGACGGAGTGTATGTCTGTCTGTCTGCTTGTCTGTCAGACATGTATTTCAGTACTTATCGGTACAATAATGTCAGTCTGTCTCAGTTTTATTGCCTCATATTTGCCTGCACGTCTGGCTGTTTTTAGCTGTTTTCATATATGTGACGTCTGTCTGTCTTTTCCATTTGTCTGCCTGTCTGTCTGTGTATTTGTTAAAGTGTCGGTCTGAATGTCAACTCGTCTGTCTGCTTGTCTCTAGTGTTTGTTTGACTCTCTATCAGCCTGTCTGTCTGACAGCCCATTTTAAGTTGTGGGTCTATCTGTCACTTCATTTGTCTGCCTTATCTTATACAGCATTGAGTGAACTGCCTGTCAGTCGTTTTCAGGAAAAAGAGACAGACAGCTGCATCTTTTCCACTGTGACTCTATCTCTCAGCTCTCTGCCTGTCACCAAATCCAGACTTGAACTATTATTGTATGTATATTAAAGTAAGAACCTATTTTGATATCTTAAAAGTGAAAGTTAGTGAGCATATTGCAGTAATAAGGATTAAACAGCTCAAATAATCTGGAACTTGATCAAGCAAATTTCAAAGAGGTTATGCCACGGAACCAGTTTACAGTGAGAGAAACAGACAGAGAGAAGAGTGGGTAAAAACCGAGAAGATGAGGAGACGAGAAGAAGGAAAACATTTGGCAAAAGTGAGAGAAAAGAAAGAAATTAAACTAACGAGGAGGAATGAGGAGAGGAGAGAAGGGGAGAAGAAAGGGTTAGGGTGCGAAAGAAGACTAAGACTGAGCAGTGGAGAAGAAGCAAATAGGCTACAAGCAGATAAGGAATGAAATGAAAAGGTAAAAGTAGAATACAGCAAAGGCAAACAGAGGTAAATGAAAGAACAAGTGGCATGAAGACAGAAAATAGAGGGAGAAAAAGAAGACAAGTTTGCTGTTATCACACTTCTTTGCTCTGACAGACAAATGGCTGAGTTAGCGTGTATTTCTCTCTCTCTCTCTCTCACACACACACACACACACACACACACACACACACACACACACACACACACACACACACACACACACACACACACACACACACACACACACACACACACACCGTCTAGAGCCTTGAGAACAGTGTTTTACAAGAAAACCGGTTGAAATTTACGAGTTCTGTTTGTGTGTGTGTGTGTGTGTGTGTGTGTGTGTGTGATGTGTGGCACCCCTCCGTTAATGGAGGGAACTGACACCACTGTGTGAGACAGTCAGCTGTCCAGTGTGTGTGTGTGTGTGTGTGTGTGTGTGTGTGTGTGTGTGTGTGTGTGTGTGTGTGTGTGTGTGTGTGTGTGTGTGTGTGTGTGTGTGGATTAACAACAGCACCCTGGGAGAGAGTAGAGGGTGATGAGGGAAGAGGGTTTGAAGATAGCCGGACAGACAGACAGACAGACAGACAGACAGACAGACAGACAGACAGACAGACACTGGGAAACAGACAGATAGAGAGAGCGGAAGAGAAAAAGCTAATTTCTGATGAAGTGGCTTATGTCACAGCTATCCCCTTGTCATGCACACACGCTGTCATCCACGGCTGCTGCATTGCCACGACAACGGCGGACGAGGACATCCCCCCTGCTTGGTTGCAACAGACACAAACACCCAGACACACACATACACACACACAAGTACACAGACAGGAAAGCACCCCCTCAACAGACTGTGAAAAAGAAAAAGAAAGCATCGCAAAGAAAAGAAAAGAAAAGAGAAGAATAGAGATTATATAAGGATAGATAGATAGATAGATCTGTAGATAGATAGATATATAGATAGATAGATAGATAGATAGATAGATCTGTAGATAGATAGATAGATAGATAGATAGATAGATAGATAGATAGATAGATAGATAGATAGATAGATAGATAGATAGACAGACTGTAAACCAACCTGGCCGGCTCTCCCTCTCTATAACCGAAAGCATTCCTCTGTGTTCACACTCCCTCCTTCCATCGCCACGGTAACAGACACACTGACCGGCCGACCCTCTAACACACACACTTTCTTTCTTTCTCTCTCCGTGTGTCACACTCACACACACACCGGCACACAAGCACACACATGCACAGCAAGTTTAAGCTCCCATTATGTCTAGTTCGTCAGCAGCGATCCATCCATTCATCCATCCTCTCCGTGCTCCAGTCCGTCCGTCACTCTGTGTGTTTACATCTGACTGTGCTCACTCCTTCACTAGGCAGGCATGTGTGTGAGTGTATCTGTCAGGAGGTGTGTGTGTGTGTGTGTGTGTGTGTGTGTGTAGCAGAGTGGGAGCCCTAGAGAAACACTCCTCTTGCCACAGGAGTAAAGCCCAGGCGTGACGCAGAGCCAGAAATAGATGGAGGGGCCGCGGCTGGGGGGAGTTTGCCGGGCCAACACTGATGGCACTTTTGCAAGGACAGGCTTGCGTACCCATGTATGTCAACATACCGTGTATGTACAATACAGTACATAATGTGAAGCAAACTTTTAAACACACATGCATTGTGACTTGAAAAGTTTGATTCAGTAAAGGTCAAATGTTTTCTGCACGTGTGTAGCTAGCGCGAGTACTGATTTTTTGTTTGTATGTTATAGTGTACAGTAGGGCTGTTCAATTAATCCAATTTTGATCGGGATTTATATTTCAGGCGATGATAACGATCACAGAAAGGTAAAGAGGTGACGGGCCGTTTTGCCGACAAAAGGTGAACGTCATGCGGCCATCACAGTTACGTTTAGGCACAAATACATAGACAGTATATAATGGACCAACAGATCCCGTGTCTCTGGACGGAGACCAGCGAAGGCTATTAGAAGCACTTTTCTGGTGAGCGCTGAGCGTTACTGAGCAGCCTCCAACTGAAAGAGACGACGTAGATGTGACGTGAGCAACCTGTCTGAAAGTTGGAAGTCTTCTGGTAGCTGTGCCAAGAGAAATCTCAATCATTCCCAATCTAGCAGAGACGGAGAGCGTAGGTATATGTAAGGAGATAACATAGGCACAGGCTAATTACTGATCACTAACATGATAGTTAACATTAGTAATTACACTTAAACAGCTAATGGAAGTCCAAACTGCCTGCGAGCTTCTCCTGTACTATACGGTAATTCCTCTACTATGAGCCAGTAAGTCTCGTGGTTATGACCCAATCGTTAGCCTATTTTTACAAAAACGTCTGCTACGGAGCCATAACGTGAGCTACAAGGTAATTTTATACATTGTCGTGTTTCTTTAGAAATAAACAATGGACAAATAGTCTTTAAACGCTTCAGATGTAAAGTTATTCTCTGTCAAAGTGACAGTGGAGTGCAGGTTAGCATCAAAATGGCGCCGTAGGAGCTACGCGTTGTGAGGAGAAGCTCAAATATGACTAGCTTGCAGTCTTCTTCTTCTTACCTGCCATTAATATTTCTTGGCACATTAGCGCCACCTGTGGATCAGTTGTGAAATCAGTGGCAGACTGTGTATCCTGTCATGATGTCCCTGTATGTGTGTGTGTGTGTGTGTGTGTGTGTGTGTTTGTGTGTGTGCACCAGACAAACAAAGCAGGGAGTCACTCACTCATAGGTACACAGATTAAGTCTGCAGATGTACACACATGCTGTATGCATACTGCATCCACAAAACACACACGTATGCTCTTATAAATGCACACACACTTGGAAAAAGATCTCTGTGTGTATAAATTACTCTCACTTTTTGAGTCTCGCCCACAGTGTCTCTCTTTGTTTGTGTGTGTGTGTGTGTGTGTGTGTGTGTGTGTGTGTGTGTGTGTGTGTGTGTGTGTGTGTGTGTGTCCTGCCCATCTTCTTGTAAATTGAGAATACAAAACATCATACATTTCATATGAATTTCATATGAATCAAATATTCATATATGCACAGTGGGCCAAACATAAGGTCAGGGTGGATATGTACGTACTCTGTGTGTGTGTGTGTGTGTGTGTGTGTGTGTGTGTGTGTGTGTGTGTGTGTGTGTGTGTGTGTGTGTGTTGTGTGTGTATTTGCAGACCTCAGCAGCCTGCGCCTGGCTTAACACCGGTGTATACAGTATTCTATGTATTATGTATTGCCGCACACACACAGAATTATGAATTATATACCTGTGCAGCCTGCTATCTTTGCGTAGTCAGTAGTTCTACTGTAGTGTTTGATTTCACACGATACCATGAATGTTGTGGGCTTTAAATCATTTTATATTATCACTTATTATTGAAATAACTGGGCAAAAAAAATCATGCTTTTAAAATTGAGCGACAACATATGAACACACACTACCTCTAACAAGGCCAGAGAGATCTGCTAAGCATTAACTGGACATGTTTAATTCAGGACTCCATTGTTGACTATAAGCTATCTTGTAAGCGTCCACACACACACACACACACACACACACACACACACACACACACACACACACACACACACACACACACGGTTATGAAACAGCTGTTGAGTCGAGGGCTCTGTATCTGAGCCTTAAGAGCGCGGCTTACATAAATACTTGATCATATCTGGATTGCTCTCAGTCTGAAATCAAATAATCTGCCTTGTTAGGATCACACACCACGGGGACGGAGCGAGAGGGAACGGAAGAAGAGATCAAGGAAGAAAGAGACGTCAACTGTCAGTGTGGGGTGGATGCAAAACCTACGGCAGATCACTTGAACCCGCTGTCATCAACAAGGTGGTGGGATAATGTTAAAGTGTTATCGTTGAAAAAGCACAGCTCCCATAAGGCCTCGACACCCCTCTGGATCTAATGTTGTAACGTCTTTAGGGCTGCAACTTACGATTATTTTCATAGTCGATTAATCTGTCGATTATTTTCTCGATTAATCAATTAGTTGTTTGATCTATAAAAATGTTAAAACATGGTGAAAAATGTGGATCAGTGTTTCCCAAAGCCCGATGACGTCCTCAAATATCTTGTTTTGTCCAAAACTAAATATTAAAAAAAATATTCAATTTACTGTCACAGAGGAGAGAAGAAACTAGAAGATATTCACATTTAACAAGCTGGAAATGACTCAAACAATTAATCAATAGTTGGCGATTAATTTAATAGTTGACAACTAATCGATTCATCGTTGCACCTCTAAACGTCTTGGTGCGTTTGTCTTATGTTGGCAAAAATGGGAGAACAACTGACAGACAGACACACAGAGACTCCTTCCATTTCAGTTAGATTTTAGTTTTGTTGACACATCTCCAGTTTTTTGCCAATCAGGAGCAACAATTCCTCATATCTCCTACTCGAAAACACAAGTAGAAGGCGTCTATGCGCGTTATGTTCCCGCTCTGCTTCTCAAATTTATGGTCTGTAAATTAAGGCTGCACAATATGAGAGAACTATCTATTTGCAATTATTTTTGACTGATATTGCGATATGATTCACGATATTGGGGAAATGGGGGATGATCATTTTTCTCATTTTCATTGAAAAATATAAAAAAAAATTCTAAAAATGTAATTGAAGGATCTGTACCAGGATCTTTAGTCTGTAGGATAGGATTGGTAGGCCGGGACGTCTCTGCAGCACCACAATACTTCATTCCCAATGGTTTGACCCATATTTTACCTTTAACGAATATTGTGCCCCCACCCTGCAATTTGGATATTGCACTAGTTCATATTGCGATTTCGATAAAATTGTGATTAATTGGGCAGCCCTACTGTAAATTATGATGTGAACATAGGAACTCAGGATGAGACACAATATTCATTGTTTTAACTAAACATAAAGCCCTGAACTGAAGCGGTTATATCGCTCTCTTCAAATCCACCAGACTCCTTTGACAAAAACGGAGATTTTACCTCGCAGGATGAAGGACTTTCTGCTCTACCGCTGCCTCGATAGGTGAGTTTGTTTGTGTTGTCGTGTGCCTCTGGGGTTTTAAAAGGGTAAGGAACTAACAAACTAACCAACCGAATCAAAACTATCATTTCAACACCTGCTCTACAGGAAGTGATGTGGTTTCTGTTTCCGCTGTGTTTGTCAACCGAGGCAGAGAAACTGGGTCAGTAACACAGTTAAAGCAACAGCAGCAACAACAGACACAGCTACAGAACTCAGGTTTAGGCCTTTGAAAACGTGACCGCCATGAGCACACTCGCGCTGAAACATCACCGATGCGAGTGACAAACAGTTTACGACTTTAAACAAACTAACAGTGATTTGCAGTAGAGCTGGGCGATATGGAAAAAAATTGACTATCACGATATTGTTCACCAAATACCTCGATATCGATATTGCGGCGATATTGTAGGGTTATATTTTAATAAATATTAAATATTTACACAATGAGATTTTTTATAAATAATCATCATTAATGTGTATATGATAAATGAGTGGGTAAAGGCAAATAATAGAACAGCTAGAACAGTCTGGTAAATCAAAAAAATGACATCACTTTACTGTAATCTAGTCGTTAAAACCAGGGACAGGTAACACTTGTGCCATATCACGATATTACGATATCCAAAATCTAAGACGATATCCAGTCTCATATCACGATATCGATATAATATCGATATATTGCCCAGCTCTAATTTGCAGAGCAGTAACCTGATTTGGATCCCGCCATCAACCGGCTGAATGGAAGCCGTTTGTCTTTGGTCGCCGTTACAAGCCCCCACTCGCTCTCCTCCTTTGTTAATGGGGGGGATTATTAATTTCCTGTATTCCATCTTTACGGCATTAATATTTGATGATTAAATATGGCTAGAAGCGTCTCCTCCTCGTCCCCGGCCGGGCGCTGTCTACCTCTTTGTCTCTCCCGCCGTTTGACTTTCTGTCTCCCAAAAAGTGCTTTATTTCCGTCTCACTTTGCGTTTCAGTTTCTCTTACTCCTTCCTTTCTTTGTGTATTTCATTCTGTCAATCTCTCATCCCTTCACCCTGCAAATGTCTTCCTTTTCTTCTTTCCTGACTCCTGTCCAGTCCTTTTTCCATTTCCTTTTCTCTATTTTAATCTTTTTTCTGTTTCCCCATTTGAAAGCCTCTCTTTTAGTGTTTTCTTTCTCCCTCTCCCCTCCGTCCTCCTGCCCTAAGCAACCGTTACAAACGGTTATTCAAGCCTGTTTGATATCCATCAACCATTTGTGGCTGGATTTATTTAGCCAATGAGAAGCCAGCAAAAGACCAACCAGTTTATCTGAATTTGTGTAGACCCAGACGCAATACATGAAACTACCAAATGTTAGTGTTACCCCCAGTTTCCACCAAATGCGGAACAACCAAACAAACTACATCCTGTTATATCGTGTGATCATACGTGAATTTGCGAGATCTCGTGGGTCCTCGTGACTTCAGCTGGTGGCTAATGAAGGACGCAGCGGAGCACGGAGCTGACATGCAGCGGAGCCATTCCGCAGTTGGTGGAAATTGCGGGTTATTGTTAGACTACAAGCAGACTATAAGACCTGCATCCAAGGCTACCTGGTCATCTACTGACCCAACAGTTGTCTAGTCTGCACACACACACGCTCTCTCTCTTACACCCGCCTCTCTTCTTTTTTGCCTCTCTTTCCTTAATTTTACACACCAATCAGAACTGAAGTCTTATGGCTCCTGCACACTGCCTGCGTGACACGCACGTCTCAAAGCGTGGGCCGCGCCAAAAACGCGTACATGCTAGAAATAGGACCAATGCCTATTTTTCACACGAAAGGCAAGCGTGTCGGAAGCATTTAATACATTTAATAAATGACATGATATGGCAGATATAAATGTAATTTCAAAAAATAATAATAAATAATTATCGATTTTCAAATATTGCACCTGTCGATACAGAACGAAATATTCTGTAGCCTATTTTGCCGTCAATACTGCCGACGTTGTCTTTGCTTTAATCAAATCAGTATATTTATGTTTAACATGAAGTATACTACTGCTTGAGTGCAGTAAATTTCCACAACGTCCATGTGTACAGACAAGGCTAGCAGCAGCAGCGCCGCGTCAGACACGTTTCTGGTGTGCAAAGACATAGAAAACGCCACGCAGCCGCCACGCAGCTGACACGCAACAGAAACGCCACGCTCACGCCATCGTGGCCCCTCAAGACAATGCTTGATATTACACTGGCTGCGACGCAGCCCATCCCAGAAGCGGCTCTCCGTTAAAAGTCTGTTTTTGACGGAGCCGCGGGGCGTTCAACAGGCCGGCCAGGGAGTGGAAGGGCTCTAGCTCGAGTCGGGCAGGATAAACACTTTGCTTCTGACGCTCCCATGTGTGGTGTGACGCATGGCAGACGACAGAGCCAAACCAGAACAGGACGCATCCGCGCCTGGTGGAATTTCGGGGTTACTCCTTGTTGTCTTTGTCAACTGACAAGCACACACAATCTCACATGTACGCATACCTGCATGCAAACAACTGAAAACGCCTGCACCCAATTGCCCACATGTGGAATTTTACACACACACAAATATATACACACACACACACACACACTTAACGCATGGCCACACACAACTGTGAGCCTGCGAGCTTTCCCATAAAATAATGCACAAAAACACACACACACACACACACACACACACACGCACAGCTTTGGAAGTGGAGCAGAGAAAATGCGAGGGCTGTTCTTTCCACAGCAGACTGTCTCTGCAGCAAAGCACCATGGGAAACACGGCGTAATCCTAAAACAAGGTGTTCCTCTACACAACACCCAGGGGACCCTGACGAGCCCCTGAGCTGGGGAGGTTGCGTCTCTTTCAAACAGCACGTTGATGCATTCGAGTCTGTCCTCTAATAACGTTTACTTGCCTGCTAGCTCTCCGTAGTTTCTATTGAGAAAAAAAAATGATGTTGCATTTGACATATTTCTGATCAATATTGCAATTTAAGCTGCCATTATATTCCGTGAGCTAAACTTGGGGCCTTTACTGATTGTCTACCAATCATCTCCCAAGCACTTTACTCAGTTTTTATGTTTTGCTGTGTTCTTTTATCCAAAAGTCATGTCGATAAAGCTTCACTGAATATAATCGAGACAAAGAGACAGAGAGAAAGAGAGAGGGACCACTTTAGCCTCTAAGCCACGGGGGGACCCAGTTGAGTGTTATGCAACCAAGCCAACACACACACACACACACACACACACACACACACACACACACACACACACACACACACACACACACACACACACACACACACACACACACACACACACACATGCCAGCTGTCCCTAATGCCAGCAGTGAAAACTATCTCTGTCTATTTGTCTATCTCTGCTTCCCTGTCTTTCTCTCTCTTCCTTTCTCTATCTCTGACTCCACCTCCGTCTGTCATGTTGTCAAGCCGTCTGCACGGCATGGCCAAAAGTATGTGGACACCCCTGTTTGGGGAAGACTCCTTCCTGTTATTGACATTACATTGCTACCTTCAGAAGGAAAAATGGTTTTCCCAGTTTGGTGTGGACTAACTTGACTGGCCTCAACATCAACCCATCCAACACCTTTTGATTGAACTAGAATGCCGAGTGGGAGCCAGACCTGATCACCCAACATCAGTGTTGGAGCTCTTGGCTCCTATCCTGCACCCGGCGCAGCGCAAAGCCTGACGCAAGTGTCTTTACTAGTTTAAGACCGACGCGGTTGTCAATTTCCCGCCCAGCGCCCGCGACGTTTAAATAGCAAATGCACCTGCGCCCATCTGATCGCGCCATTGACCAACAAAAACCTGCTCTAAAGTCAATAACGCAGCATTTCATTGTTATTTTAACAGCAAATTAGTAAAATGCGCCTAGGCTCGTGCACACCGCGCACGCACTCTGCTTGTTACACACACAGGGACGCACAGCAGCACACACACATGCAGAAGATTACAAATAAAAATATTACGGTGCAAATCCTCCATCATAACAGCAATGCTCCAAGGTCCAAACACGCCTGGCTTTTAAAGGGAATGGAAGATGATCTCTGATTGGTTGATTGCATGTTACGCCCAAAACACACCTCTGATTAATGAAAACACTAAGTACAACTCTTTTGAATCATGTGCCTGGTGCACGGACCCTTTTTTGGATTTGGACACGCCCTAAACACACCCTAACGCGCTTCACGCCACGCGCTTAGATTGTTAAAATAGGACCCATTCTGTCTAAATGGGAGCAAATCCCTGCTACATCTGAAGACTTCCCAGAAGAGAGGAGGCTGTTACAGCAGCAGTAGGCTCGGGCGGTGTCAAGATATTTTTCTGACGTTCCTCTTTCTGTTAAACTGATACGAAGATGCCATATTGACACTGTATTGCGAGCCCGCCGGCTACACAAATACCGTCATATGCCGTATACCACTGTCAAATATCAGGAAGGTATGAAAAAATAGGTACCGCCCAAGCCTGAGCAGCAGATTGATGCCCATGGTGTCGGGAATATGATCTCATATTGGTTTGATGTCTGGGCGTCCACATCCTTTTGTCCATGTCTCACTTTCTCTTACCTTCCGTCTCTCTCCCATCACTTCACACCCTCTCTCTCTCTCTCTCACTGTGTCACTCTGCAGGGGTTTCATGTTGCCCGCGGCACCTGTCGCCCCCTGGGGGTGGAACAATGCGCGCACATACACACACACACACACACACACACACACACTTGCGCAGAGACACACTCGACTCGACTTACTTGAGAAGGCAATGTCCATTATTAGAAGTCTTGCAGTGTGTATATAGGGGGCTTCCCACTCATAAGATGACACACACACACACACACACACACAGACACGCTCACACACACACACACACACACACACACACACACACACATACACACACACACCCTTATGCCAGCAACCTTCCCAGTAGGCTGAAAGAAGACTAAATACAAAACCTTCGAGTTCACCCGCATTAAACAGACTGCTACAACACACACACACACACACACACACACACACACAAAAAGCAGTGGCCAGCTGCTCAGGTACAGCTGATGACAGCCAACACAGTCTCAGCGGCTGACGTCAGCTCTTAAAGGTTACAATGAAAACATTCTCAGCAGATACAGCCTGATTATTAAAAAAAAACAGTGTTTACTCCAAACTCCTATTCATTAAAGTTAGCGAGTCAAACCTCAAAACACAAAGGTTATCCTCGACTGTAATTACAAAAAATCCCGCATCCCGCACCAGAGAGGTTACACCTGTGACATGGTGCCATGATAAAAGCTATATGTGAAGAAACAGAAAAGAAGAACAGCAATATCTGAGTGTTTAAACCCGTTATGTCAAATTTGAAGATGTTTTCTTAGCGTGTTTAATGCATGAATTAGAGCTGTAGTGTGTCTGCTTCCATTTAGCTTGAACCCCTATCGACAGTCTGTCTGTCTGTCTTTCTGTTAGTGTCTGTTCAGCTCTCTGTCTCTCTCTGTGTGTGTGTGTGTGTCGTCCAGCCCAGGCTTGCCCCACTGAGCTAAATTTATTCCGAGGCTGTCCCCGCGGACCCTCCAGCTATGTGTCCTTTTCACAGGAGCACACTTTGGTCCCAGAGACATCAGGGGTATCCAGTTTAGTGTTACAAGAGAAAACTATGCCAGTACGCACACACACACACACAAACACACACTCGCATGCAGTGTGTCGGGGTTAGGAGGGCAGAACTGTCAATCACAGCCGACTAACTGAGGCAAACTAACCTAAAGGGCTTTTCACGTTGGAGGAATTTTGTTGTGATAATGAAGACACAAACACAGACAACAACAAGTCACATTAATAATATACATTAGATTTCTAGCAGTATTATAAGGTATTCTGGTGGAGAAAAGTGCAGCAAAGAAGCTGTAAAGTTCGTCAAATGTAGTTTCCAACTGACACAGAGTCGGCCCTAAACAATTTGACGCAAGATTTCAACTGTTTTTGACGCATTTTTCGCCGTTTCTGTCGTCTTTTTTTAACGTCTTTCCATTTTTTCGGACTTTCTTGTCGATTTCTCAACGTTTTCGTCACTTTCTTGTGACGTTTTCGGTTGCTTTTGTTCATCGTCCTGTCGTTTTTTTCTTCAAGATCTGTTGCTTCTTTCGTCGTTTTGTCGCTTTTCAGACTTTTTCTGAAGTTTTTTTTCTTCCCTTTACTCATTTGAACTGCCTGAACTGAGACAATTAAAGTCATAACTCTAGCTCAGATAAAATAATAATATTAATGATGGCACTTTCAGTGAAGTTGGTTCTGAGGATCAAACTGGACGTGCTGAACTGTACTTTGTGGAGGAACTCTTGCTCTTGTTTCTTCCCCTGAGACGACAGGAAGAGAAGCTGCCAGCCTGGCTCTGTGTGCGCTGGTGTCAGTCAGCCAGCAGTTCGTTAACTAATTAGTGAGCTCGTTTATCTCATTAGGCTCTGATTGATCTGCCAGCTGACGGACTGGCAACCGAGCGCCCTGTTTGTGTCAGCTGTACGTCAGCCGGAGCGGGCTAATCGATATTAACAACACAGGGAAGAGTTTAACTGTTATGTAACCTCATTATGTGGCAGCGGCTACACAGAGGTGTGTGTGTGTGTGTGTGTGTGTGTGTTGGAGGGGGGGGGGGGGGGGGGGGGCTGGATTTCAGCGTTACACCAATGTCACCAGAAGGGCAGCCTTCCTGTTAGCGGCAGGAAATTAGCGCAGATAGCGTGGCTAGCTGGCTGTTTGATGGTATCAGATGGTCTGGGCAGTGCACGGCTGGATGCACACGCTTTACACTGTGTCAACATGACACATACACGCACACACACACACACGCACGCACGCACGCACGCACACACACACACACACACACACACACACACACACAGTGACACATTGGGTTTTTGTATACAGTGTGCTTCAATGGGAGAGTAAACGATTACAAAGTACTCAGTTAACTTTGGGGCCTGGTCACATTATTGTTTCTCTGTTGCACCATTGCAGTAGGTTTTTGAAGATGACAGTAATGTCTCATATTTGCCCCCTTACAAAGCGGGCAAATAAAACACACTGAAATCTTCTAATCTTCACACTAAAAGCTGTTTTTTACGAAAACATTATTTTCTTTGTCCTCTCTTACTTTGATCGAGGTGATGGGGATTCTTTCCTTTGTATTTTACATTCACATCATATGTGGAGACTCTACTAAAGGGACTTGTGTTGTCGTCCTGATTTTTGTGCGAGACTTCTCACGTTGTTTGTCTTCGTTCAGCGGTTACATGTTTTGCGGTAGCTCAATTTCGGGGGTTTTGTTTTTGTTTTTTTCCATTTCAGCTGCTTCTGTTTGGCACAATCCGACCTCGCTGTGACTTACTTCCCCCCGCGGGAAATTAAAGAAAAGGAAAAAACAAACAAATGAAGGAGTGCTAGAAGCTGACGAGTCACCCTCTGCTTCCCGACCAAACCACAACAGGTTGTTTACCAGCCAGACGAGGAGAAGGGACCCAGAAACCCAGAAAACATGAAGCGAGACGGAAAAAAGCTTCATTCAGATGGTGTGGAAATGTCTGAGGGGGGGGGGGAATTCCACACATTCCCACCTGGGAGCTGTCCAGAATAACCCCAGCGCTGTGCTGCTGGGAGCTAGCAGCTCTACTGGGAGTTGAACCAGCAACCTCAGAGTGCCAAGCCTGCTTCTAGGAAGTGTTAGCTGCCGCTGCTGGCCTTTACTGAGCAGAAAATAGAGCCGGATAAAGTTGCTATGTTTAAACTAGCTACTTTCACTATTTTTCAAGAAATTTGATAGTAAAATGCTTAAAAATCTGTAAACTATTTGTGAAAAACATAAGAGTTGCCAAAGAAAAACTGCAAAAACCTTTTAGAAATTGATCTTAATGCCTTAATTAAAAAAATGAGGAAAAATCCAACCTTTAAGGACAACAATTTTCTCTGTGAATGAATAATGTATCATGAATAAATAAATGTTCTTCCTTAAAATACAGGGGGATTAAGTAAGTACACCCCTATGTTAAATTCCCATAGAGGCAGGCAGATTTTGATTTTTAAAGGCCAGTTATTTCATGGATCCAGGATACTATGCATCCTGATAAAGTTATCTTGGCCTTTGGAATTAAAATAGCCCCACATCATCACATCCCCTTCACCATACCTAGAGATTGGCATGGTTTTATTTCAGTTAGTCTAATAGCTGGTTTGATTTGCATTGAGAGATGATCTTATGGAAAGTACCCCATGCCAATCTCTAGGTATGGTGAAGGGGATGTGATGATGTGGAGCTATTTTAATTCCAAAGGCCAAGATAACTTTATCAGGATGCATAGTATCCTGGATCCATGAAATAACTGGCCTTTCAAAATCAAAATCTGCCTGCCTCAATGGGAATTTAACATAGGGGTGTGTATACTTATGCCCCCTGTATTTTAAGGAAGAACATTTATTTATTCACAATACATTATTCAATCACAAAGAAAAGTGGTGTCCTTAAAGGTTGGATTTTTCCTATTTTTTTTAATTAAGGCATTAAGATCAATTTCCAAAAGATGATTTTTGTATTCCTCTTTTTAGTCAACTTTAGCATGGGTTCATAAACTTATGAGCACCACTGTATATATCTGGTGTTGAGAGGTTAAAGGACCCCGTTGAAAAATGGCCATGTCAGTTTTTCCCTCGCCAAAAACTAGCCTACACTGTTAGAAAAGTCCGTACAAATACGGGCTAATATGCTGTGTTAATATGAAGACATTTTCTGTAATGATTCACAGGTGTTTTTCCGTATTTTGATTTTGGGATTAACAGAAATGTCCGCTTAAAGGTACAGAGGATACAATGTAAATCTACAGAATTTTCCGTTTTTGGAATAACAGTTAACCTAATAGAAAAGGTACTGGTAATTTTCTGCCAGAACAAAATAATTCTTACAGTGTAACTTTAGAGCTTTATTCAGTTTGATATGATACCGATATCTAGTTTTAGAACCCGTTAACAGCCTCTGTAAGACAGTAAAGTCTGCCTGAAAGATTTGGGGCGCCCTCCGCCCCTGATGCCTGTGCATTATAGACTAACATGCTGTTTGTACTACAGACTACTGCCTTCAAAGTAGATACAATTCCTTAAAGCAGCTGCAGCTTTAACGTTAGCACAAAGTTGAAAACTCTAAAATGAAATGTCTACGGCCCGTCCTCCTGCACGTGCTACATAATGATGCTTCTTCCTGTGAGATGCACTGATGAGGTGATTCCAGGTAAAAGACATTAACCTTCATTGATTCCCGTGATTAGGTTGATATCGATTGCAGAGGAGGAAATGAAGATAAAAGGAGAAGCAGACGAGTTAGAAGACTTTTCTTCTAACTCTGAGATATGAGGTATGTTGAGATTTTAAAAAACGAGACGTTTCAGAACGACACACACACACACACTAGTTCTGTCAGCCTAACTGTTTAACTAACACCTTTTGATTTCCCTTTGACGCAACAGCTCGGGGAGGGCAAAGAGAGGCCAAACTATAAAAAAAAAAATCAGGTTTTACACACACACACACACACACACACACACACACACAGACACACACACCCCCAAACGCACGCACACGCACGCACACACACCATTCTACATCGCCACTGCGCTATTCAGCATCAAATATGCATCAAATTATATAACAGAGGCTCTTACGTAACAGACTCCATCCCCTGCCATACCCCAGTGTGTGTGTGTGTGTGTGTGTGTGTGTGTGTGTGTGTGTGTGTGTGTGTGTGTGTGTGTGTGTGTGTTTTCATGCTGAGGTCTATGGCTAATGAAGCCATCTTTGCAGGGGCAAAACACAGAAACAGAGCGAAAGAAGGAAGAGAGGAGAGCTAAATATAACTCCTCTGGCCCTGAGCAGCATCTGAGAAACAGGAGGAGAAGAGAGGAGAGGAGAGACAAGAGAGGAGAGGAGAGGAGAGACAAGAGAGGAGAGGAGAGACAAGAGAGGAGAGGACAGGAGAGACAAGAGAGGAGAGGAGAGGAGAGACAAGAGAGGAGAGGACAGGAGAGACAAGAGAGGAGAGGAGAGGAGAGACAAGAGAGGAGAGGAGAGAGAGAAGAGAAGAGAAGAGGAGAGGAAAGGAAAGAGAGGAGAAGAGAGGAAAGGAAAAAGGAGGATGAATTGTTGAATGATTGTTTCCTTGAAAGCTAAATACAACAAAATGTTACAGTTTCAGATGTGTGTTAACAGACTTCAGTCTTCTACCTAGCAGCTCTCCAGTAACACCACAATCTACTGGGATTCAAACCAGCAACCTCCAACTAAATATTAAGCCTGCTTTTCTAAACGTAAGCTTCTGACTACCAAAGTTTAGACTCAATCTTCAATGCTCAGTCCGTCCCAGAAGGTTATTTTGTGTTTCCACTTCAAATACGCATGCAGGTTTGTTTGCACCGACTTGCACAGATCTGTTTAGTCTTTGACAGTCAGGAAGGAGCATGAATACACCAGACAACGCGCTGAGCCACTGGGCAGTAACCACTTGAGCTTTGGCTGTATAGCGACGACCCGTGAATCCAGAGACAACGCAAACTGTTGTGTGTTCTGCTACCAAAACAAACATGTTTACAATTTGTGCTAAAACAAAAAGGCCCAAAAAAGGCTCAGAAGTTGGTGAGATCCTGGATGGAGAGGCGTGTGGGTGTGTTTTTTTCCCCCTACATTTCCCAGAAGTACTTTCCACTGTTCCTAGGTAGAGAAAATGAAAGTGATGGGAGACTTTTATTTATTTTTTTCTCAAGTTTCCTCCTCCATCATGGATTCCTCCCTGTACGATTACAAAATGGCAGCTTGGGAAAGAAGCGCTGGCTCTTTGATTCTGAGCTCCAGTGTAGCTGCTGGAAACATCTGGACATGATGTCACATCCTCTGGGTTTGAGAGTAATCCACACCGCCAGACGTTAGTGGAAGGCTTTCCGGAGCGTTTTAGTTGCCCGTCACTCGTCGTGGAACCGGTTCACTTTGATTTCTACAAATCTATCCATCCACACAACCGCCTCTATTTTTTTATGCTTTTTTCCCCACACAGAATCACAGGCAGCCATTCAAATCGCACACATGTCCAAATGTTATATTGTGTGAACTTGTGAACTAGCCTCCAGATTCACTATGAGATTTATGTTGTTTTTTTTAATAGATAAAACACCCATTTCCCCCCCTGTATACTCCTCATGTAGTCTACTTAAACACTATTTTCAGCAGACCATTTTGGGTGGTGTTTCTAATATTAGTTTTAAAACTCCATCTGCTGATGAAGGTTATTTGATATGATCAAAAGCTCCAGAACAGCTCCAGAAAATGGACCCTGGGCAGACTGTTCTCACGAACAATTCGTACATATACCTACAAAAAGAAATGCACATGTAATCCGTATGTATTTCACATATTTATTATCGTATACGTGGAATACGATAATAAATATAAACAATATATATTTGTTCATATTTGTAAGGCCGCGAAGATCTGAAACACAGGGGCTTTTAAGCGTGGGAGCAGAGTTTTTGCACTTGAAGAAGTTAAAGGACAATTTCGGCGCAAAATGAACCTAGGGGTTAATAACACATGTGTACCGAGTCGACCGTTCTCGGAGATATGTTTTCATGCTAATCGAGTGTGACCGGTTTTAGCACAAACCGCTAAATAGCTTATGAAGCTAGTCGTCGGGGCACGCGGAAGTAAAAAGAAATCGCAATTTCTATACCACTAACAAAGTGCTACCGTGGAAGTGTGGTGCGATTTTGAGTCTTGTTAGTGGTATAGAAATAGCGATTTCTTTTTACTTCCGCGTGCCCCGACAACTAGCGTTATAAGCTAATTAGCGGTTTGCGATAAAACTGGTCACGTTCGATTAGCATGAAAACATATCCCAGAGAACGGTCGACTCGGTACCCATGTGTTATCGGAATTGTCCGGCACAAGACTTTCACCCAGGAAACGGGTGTTTGTGTCCTGGGAGCACTACTTTTATTGCTAACCCTAACCACAATCTTTTTTCTAATGTTAACTAGTCGTTTTTGTGCCCAAATGTAACTGTCGTCGCCGAATGACACTCACCTTTTGTTGGCTAAACTCAACTGCAAAGACCGCTTAACTTAACTGTCATGTGACCGGCCGTCAGGGGACTAGCCGGCGCTCGCCATAATTTTGTACGATATCATACGATTTGTTGAGGGTAAGGTTTTCGTACGATATCATATGAAGCCGTAGGTGGGAATGCATTGCCCTGTGCTGGAACTATTTTGTCAGTTTAAGTTGTGGTTTAAGGTGTATTTTTATAAGTGTGTGATGCTCCATCTTTGTCCCAGTGCAGATCTAAGTTATCGGTAATATCCTTCGACATGTGTTTTAGTTGTTTTTGATGTTATGAGGGTTTAAGAGTCTCGTAGCATCCGTTCCGAAAGCAAACCTCACAGGTGGGAAAGTTTCTTCTCGTCTTTCCAGAATCCCTCAGCTCAGCTCAGATCAGATCAGATCCTCAGGCCCAAGCAGCCTTCACTTCAGCGTACTGTACACTTACATGTTGCCTAAAAAAAGCAGCACCCCACGGACAGAAACATAACACATATAGCATAGCAATCAACCACCACACAGCAGCCTCTCCGCCCGCCGCTGGAATCCACAGCTCTGACATTTCTGCCCGCCACAAACCCAACGGGAAACCTTTAACGGCCTGAGGTCGGACTGAGAGAGAGAGGGGGATAAATTACAGTGTTTGGTTTGGTGAAGAGAGTGAAGACCAACTGTGAATGGGTTCATGTACAGCACACACTGTGTATGTATCTGCGTGTTTGTGTGTGTGCTTGTAAGTGTGTCTCTGCCATAGACTGTATATAAGGTCTCTGCGTATGCAAAGCTGTGTATACATACATGAATTAAGGGCCTGCGCGGGATCCTATACTCTGCAACTCTGTATATCTGCAACTCTACAAGCCTACCAGTGTCAACAGGGTTAAGCAGCCAAAATAGAGACACAAAGCTGTCAAAGGCAGCTGATTTCATACTCAAAAACACATAAAAGTTGTAAAAACTATAAAATGCCTGAATGCTGCACAGTCAGAGGCTGCTAAGGCTGGAATGTGTTTAAGAGTCGACAGACTTTGGCTCATTGCAAAGTAAAATGGTCATCTCCGTAACCTGTATGATACCTCAATAAATCAGCACTATTACATGCAGGTTCTGTATAAACAGTGCACAAGTTCCGTCAGACAGCCATTTACGGCGTGGAACTGAAGCCGTTATTTCACTCTCTTCAAAGCCACCAGACAAAAAAACAGTAATTAAGAAGACGTGAGTTGCTGCCCCTACCGCTGCCATGATCATGTTAGTTTTGTGTTGTTGTGTGACTTGTGGTGTGTCATGGCGTTAATCCGGATTCACCAAAGTCACACAGTAACACCAACAAACTAACTGACCGAGGCAGCGGTAGAGCAGCAACTCCCACGTTATGCGACGAAAAATTGTGTTAATCGAGTCTGGTGGCTTTAAAGTAGAGGTGCAACGATGAATCGATTAGTTGTCAACTATTAAATTAATCACCAATTATTTTGATAATAAATTAATCATTTGAGTCATTTTTTTATTAAAAAAAATAAGATTTCTCTGATTCCAGCTTGTTAAATGTGAATATCTTCTAGTTTCTTCTCTCCTTTGTGACAGTAAACTGAATATCTTTGAGTTTTGGACTAAACAAGACATTTGAGGACGTCATCTTAGGCTTTGGGAAACACCGATCCACATTTTTCACCATGTTTTGACATTTTTATAGATCAAACAACTAATCGATTAATCGAGAAAATAATCGACAGATTAATCGACTATGAAAAAAATCGTTAGTTGCAGCCCTACTTTAAAGAGAGCTAAATTACGGCTTCAGTAAAGGGCTGTCTGACAGCAAGGTAGAGCTGTGAAAGTATTCTGAATACAGCGTCTGCTTAAAATACTATAGATAGTCTAAAATCAGTGAAAATTCTATTTCATAGGACGCACTACACACAAGCACCGGCCGCCCATTAAAGCTGTTAACTGTGCCAGAAATCAGCTGTTCTTATATTATTTAATGTGTATGAGAGTGTGCTCCTGGCGTACTAATCATATCATAATGACCAGATCATGAAAATATTTGACTGAAGTGTTTTGTAAGAGAGAGAGAGATGCGCTCAGAGCAGACAGCTGTCGGCGAGCCTGTACGGAGATATGAAAAACAGGATTTCTCTGTGTGCCATGTAAACATCATATCCCGAATATGATAAAAAATGGGATAAGCCTCATAACCGCAATATTCACGTCCATGTTAACACCGCCGAACTCCGTCCGTGGGTTCAGCGATACTCAGCTTCCTTTGGTACATCAACACATTCAGATCAAAAGCTTTAAAATATAACATGCTTTTATTTTTGACACATCTTGCATTCTGCCGTGTATTTAACTCTGGCCATTAAAATATGACGATGGATTTCGAGTGACTCTTTCCAAGCAATCTTATATTATACCGATGGTCTGTCTACCTGAGGCCTTCATCTAACCTGCACAATGAGCAGAAAACATAAACATGAGTCATGGTTCACAGTTTACGGAAGCTTTTTCAAAAATTTTGAAATATTTAGAATTTTTCCAAAGCACTGTGGTTGAACTCCTGAGTCATCTCGACAAGTTTTATGTAGAAAAACATCAAACTAGGAGGGAAATAATGTTCTGAATAAGACGACTCACACGTTTACAGTAATACTACCCCAGGATGTGCTCTCCAGTTACGTTTTTGGAAGGAACTTCGAGAGGGTCTCTGAAATTTACATTGTCTTTTAAACGAGATTTATCGGAATATATTTGCATAGATATTTCTGGCCCTCAGCTCAACGTCTCTGCATCTAACATCCAGTGGGAATTAGAAATGTACTGATGACATTAAGGCAGTCTAACAAGAGATCAGACACACACAAATACACACACACACACACACACACACACACACACACACACACACACACACGCACACGCATGGCTGACAGCTGCTGCTGATCCTCCTATGTAGTTTAAGTTAGAGAAGTCTAATATCACGTTGTCAGCCAAATCCTGTCACTGACACCGTGAGTGTGTGTGTGTGTGTGTGTGTGTGTGTGTGTGTGTGTGTGTGTGTGTGTGTGTGTCACAGCATGGAAACACACGTCAGGTACACACACTTTCAAAACAAACAGTGAATATATCTAAGTGTCTTCTAATTCGTCAGTTAAGAGACTGAAGCTGTAGAGAGAGAGAGAGAGAGAGAGAGAGAGAGAGATCGTACGGCTGACAGCTGAGAGAGAAAAAAGGAGGATCTGTTTTGAGTTTTCTGGTTTCTTTTGGCACATCGGGATGAAAGAGGAGATGAGGAGAGGCAAGAAGACGAAAGGATGAGAGAGGAAAACAGGAGAAGGGAAGGTAAAAAGGACACGAGATTAGGTGAGATGAAAAGTATAAAAGGGAGGGGAAATAAAGAACCAAAGAGAGGAGAGGAAACAACAGGAGAGGAGGAGAAAAGAAGAACCAAAGCAGGAGAACAACAGGACAGAAGAAAAGGAAGCAATGGGGAGGGGAGAACCAAGAGAAAAGGGAGATGAAAAGAGAAGGACTGGAAGGAGGAAATGGAAGAAGGAGAAAAAGGGAGGAGGAGAGGGAAACAGTAAAGGAGAGAAGAGGAAGAAAGACAGGAGGAAAGTTCATGAGAAGAGGGATGGGAGGACAGATTAGGAGGCTGGGTGAGAGTATCGGAAAGGAAAAGAAGAGGAATTTAAGGTGGAGAGGAGAGAAAGAGATATGGGGACGATAAAGAAGGAGCAGAAAAAGGCAAAGACAAGAAGTAAGAACAACGACAAATGAAGGGAACAGGAAACAAGAAGCAAAACCGGTAGAGGAGGAGACGAAGGGAGAGGAAAGAGGAGAGACAGACTGGGAAGAGACGAGTCGAGACAGGACGAGAACAGAGGAGAGAAGGGAGGAGATCAGAGGGAGGGGGGGGGGGGTGAAAGGGAGGGGAGGATTGAATCCAGAGACATGTAGACAGAGCTTTGAAGGGGAGGAGGAAGTGGGGGGGGGGGTGATCAGAGTGAGTGGAGGGTGAAACAGGAGGCGAAGGGACAGAGGGAGGGATGGATGTAGAGAAACATTCAGAGGGATGAAAGGAGCGAGGGAGTCAGAGATAGAGAGTGAGAGGGGAAAAGTCTGACAGTAAGAAAAGTGAGGGATAATGCCCGAGCTAACGTGTCAAATCTCTCACGACATGATGTGTCACACTTTAACTGTTGGATGGGACAATATAGGTTTGAAATGAAACGTCACCATTTGGATGTGGAGCTGTTGTTTGTAAAAGAGGACGAATTTCAAAAGTCCAGTTTGTTTTTCCGCATAAGCAGAGAGCTCTGTACTGCAGCGGCTGTAAATCGACTGAGACGGTTTTTGCATTAAGAAATTCAGACAACATTTGGTAACACTTTTCTTGAAGGTATCAAAATAATCGTGACATGACACTGTCGTAACTATGACATGACACTGTCATGAACGTGTCATATACGTAATAAACAAGTCATGAACGTTTATGACTTCTGTCATTAAGTGTCATTCGGTTGACATTGTTTGGGTTGTCTTGATTATGTCAAGTTGACATTAATCAAAGTGACATTACCAGAAGTTGTCTTGGTCACGACAAGTTGACATTACATTTGTTTGGGATGTCTTTGTAATGACAACCTGACATAATGTCATCCTGTTTAGTGTCAAGTTGTCTTAATAAGGACACTCCAAAGAAATGTTATGTCAAGTTGTCATGACCAAGACAACTTCTGGTAATGTCACTTTGATTCATGTCAAGTTGTCATAATCAAGACAACCCAAACAATGTCAACTTGTCATGACAAAAACTGAATGACACTTAATGACAGAAGTCATAAACGTTCATGACTTGTTTATAACGTTTATGACACGTTCATGACAGTGTCATGTCACGATTATGTCGATACCTTCAAGTAAAGTGGTACCCAACATTTTCACTTGAACCTTAGACAAAAAGAAACAAAAGCGTAGCGTACCATAAGGTGCAGGGTGTGCAAACCAGGAGGGGGAACAAGTCCTCCAACCATATAGCCTGGATGCCAGCCGAACTTAGCTCCGCCCACAACATTTGAGGTCGGGAAGTTCGATCTGGACTTGATCCGTTGTGGAGCAACTATGCTCCAACCAGGGCTGTTCGGACCAATCAAATTGTCAGGGCGGGCTTTATACGATGATGGACAGATGATCAACAGTAACGTAATCAACCACGTCACCAAAGAGCGCTTGGGTTGAATTTGTTTACAACAAAGATGGCTGCCGCTGGAGAATTCGCGCATTCATTTTAAAAGAGGAACAACCGCGATCAAGGCATTTGTCGATCGGAAAGATGTTTTTACATCACCGGCAAAGATCGTTTATACTCATCTTCTTCTTCTTCTTCTTCCAGCGTGCGTGCAGTTGAGTTCTGTTGACAACTACGCGTCGCTCAACATACATCACATACTCCGTTGCTCTGATTGGTTGTAGGTCTATCCAATTGAGTGCAGAGGCATTTTCTTTCCTGGTTCGGTTGAAACACGTCCCATAATCACAGCCCAATGGAGCAGTATCGTACTCAGATTCTAGTCATAATCTGAGTACGACCACGTCAGGCTAGCGACCATACGACCAGAAGTTTTCAGAAGATCACCGGTAATTTCATTTCATTCAGCATTCTATTTATTTATTTTTTACTATGTAACTGAAGTTGAAAATACAACTGCAGAGCAAACAGGGATCAGAAACCTGCGTACATGCCACAGTCACCATATCCAACTATTTAGGTTTCTCAAAAGCGGGAAAAGGAAGGTTTTGTAACCAGTATATGCTGTTTACCACAGAAAAAACACAGTTAAGATACGTCAAACTCCTATACATGACCTGAATACGGTGCAAGTAAACTCTCTTGCTCTTGATACTTTTGATGACATTTCCTAGAATCCATTCTCAGTGAATCCAAGTTGGCTACATTTGCAGTACTCTGAACTTTGTTTTGGATTTTTTTGCTGGAGCTTTCCTTAAATTACTTCCCGTAATTTCTAAAATGCTGGAGCAAAACAGCTTTTGATTTGCAGCTCGACCATGATGAATGTGAAAGTGTATCCAGTGCAGGTTCCAAAGGGTTTTACAAGATGAAGGGTGAGGAGGAGGAGAACAAAATCCCACTAAATGCCATGCAAGCTTCTTTTTCTTAGGCTTTACTGTCTTACTGTTCCACAGTCAAATTTGGAGCTGCCCAATAAAGCCACATTCCTCTGCAGTTGGTTAATGTATTGCTGAAAGGTATACCTCTCTGATAGCTGTCTAGGAGGGGCAGACATTAGACTTGCATTTTTCCCCACCCGCACTCAGGTATTATATGTATAACGTACATTTCTTCACACTTAAACACTTGTGACTGCAGAGAAGACAGACATAAATAAATTCAGCAGGGACGTGTTTTCAGGTCGCGCCAGATTTACTTTCCCTCTTTGAAGCGCTAATATTTAGCCCGCTAGGCCACTCTCGGCGCACACCGCCATTAGCATGCGGTAATCCCCTGACAGACGGGAGACGCAAGGTGCAAGCCAGCTGCACTAGCTTTTTTTAAGCCTTAATACCCTGAGTATGAGTGAGCTAGCGCGCAGCTAATCAGTCTTAATGCCACGCGTATGGAGTTAGCTCCGGAGATCGCTAGCCACTGTAGCAGCGGCTAATCCTAGCGGCTAAACAGGAATGAGCCCAATCCCTCGTTTTCCCCCAAATATGTCAATTTTTAGAAACTGCAGCATGAGATTAAGATTAGAGGAAGATAATACAAAAAGAGCAGAGAAGAGAAGGGAAAATTTCTTCGTAAAAAACATTTTTACTGCAGCACTAAACATGCTATTTGGGAGGGATGCACTGGGATGGCATGGAGCTCTTGTTTCTGCAGAGGCTGAATGCACTCTGCCAAATGTTTTTCATGTAAAAGAAACATAAGAGCACACTCTGGAAAAGAGGGTAAATTAGAAAAAAAGGGCAGGAGAGAAAGGAAAGAAAGAGTGTCTCTCTAATATAGAAAAAACAGCTGATGTACCAGGGTGAGACACACACCACAGGCTCTTTACAGAGTTGACTTCCAGCGCAAGGACAGGAAATGATGTCATGCTGGTGTGGGCACAGAAATATCTCGGTGGCTCTTATCTTCGAGTGCATGTGTGCGTCTGCACGAGTCCTTCAAACCGAAGCACCTGCTGCTCTCTTTCTCTCCCTCGGTGTAGAAAATCACAGCCTTCGGTCGGACTTCTCCTCCCATCCTCCTCTTCCACTTCCTCCAGCTCCTCCTCCTTCCGTCCGTCACACGGTACAAGCCCCACGCCAGGGCACTGACATGGGCCACAATCTCTCTACCTCTCCTTCCTCCCTCTCTACCTCCCTCTCTCCCTCTCTCTCTCTCTGTTTCGGGCAGGAAGCCACCAAGTGGCCCCAGCAGAGGCGAGCCACCTGTTTCTCCCTGGCAGAGGAGAACGTGGAGGGATGGAGGGAGTGATTAAAGATAAAGGCAAGGGGAAGTGACACACTGGGGGAGAGGGGGGTGCGGCGGGTGCGGGGGGAGCTGAAGAGGGAAAGGCGCGATGATAGAGCGAACGGAGGGCAGAGGGAAAGAAGGAGGCGGGATGAAGGAAGATGGAGGGAGTAAAACAGGAGGAGGACGGGAAGGTTGAAAAAAAGAAGACCACGGAAGAAGAAGGAAAGGATAAAAGGGGAGTACAAAATAGGTGTGAGGTTAGCTGTGAGGAGGAGAGGAAAGTAAATGTGACAAACTGAAGGATGCTGAAAGGGATGGAAGAGCAGAAAAGACGAGAGATGACGGAGAACACGTGGGGCGGAGGAGGCGAGGGCGCCTGATTACGATCCCTCCTTCCCTCCCTTGACCCTGTCCTTCCTCCATTCATCACTCCATCCCTCCTCCCACAGACATCCTGTCTTTCTCTGAATGGCCCTTCAGCTGATGGGTCTCCGCTTCACGCCACAGCCACAGGCGACGCTCTGACCGTGCGTGAAAGGGGAAGCGTTTCCAATGCAACAGGTCAAGTTTATGAATGAGAACAAAAATTGAGTTCACGTTCAGTGCGAATGCAATGTCCAAAACTCGTGCTAACATTTGAAACCGTTCTCAAATCTAACAAACTTCAAGCTAGAAAATGTCAAGTTTTGAAGAAAATTTGGATTGTGCAGTGAGTCAGCGTGCTCAATACCAGAGCCTTTAATGGTTTGAACACACCTGTGCTTTGCCTACTATGACATGTCAACATGTCTGCCGTGAAAAAGGTCTATACGTTCGTGTAATGTCCAAACACTGCAAAAATACATCCCCTGACATCCCCTTCATCCTCCGCTGTACTTTGAGTTTAGCGCTTATTAGCAAATGTGTATGCACCAAATTACAACAGACGTACAGTCTGCCTAAAGGGATGCAAACGCACATACACAGAGATTAAACACACATATACTGTATTAAACACACAGATAAATGCAGAAATGTACACACTCAACCACTTGTACATTGTGCAGTACGGTCTCTCTCTCACACACGCAAACACTCACAGAGCATGGACAGGAAGTGTGCAGGCTGCAGAAGCAACAAAGCCGTCATTTGCATGAGGAACGAGGCGGAAGCGAAACCAAAGCTCCTTATTGCACACACGCACACACAAACACACACACACGCACACACACACACGCACACACAACTTTCCATGTGATTTGAATGCACAAACAAAGAGGCCAGTGGACTTCTGGTTACCTGGAGGAAATGGGAACCAAAGTAACTGCTGTTGTCTCGGCAACAGTCACATCCCATAATGCTATTTAAATTCTGCCACTCTGTTATCTCACTTGTGGCATGCGCGCTCGCTGGCACACAAGCTTGCACACACACACACGCACACACACACACACACACACACACACACACACACACACAGACACACACACACACACACACACACACACACACACACACACAGAGTTTAGGAGAGAGAAGATGCTCACCCAAAGGCCATTCATTTGGACACAGCTGTTAGTCAATGATCATCATTCTGGCCCTATGTGTGTGTGTGTGTGTGTGTGTGTGTGTGTGTGTGTGTGTGTGTGTGTGTGTGTGTGTGTGTGTGTGTGTGTGTGTGTGTGTGTGTGTGCAGCCGTCAAGGGCACAGCTTGCATCCTTCGCAACAAGCCATGGTCACTATGGCAACAGGACATACACTCTTTCCTCTTCACCTTCTGCATTTTTTTTCACTTGAACATACTATTGTGTGGAAGTGAATGAGAGAGAGAGAGAGAGAGAGAGAGAGAGAGAGAGAGAGAGAGAGAGAGAGAGAGAGAGAGAGAGAGAGAGAGTGTGTGTGTGTGTGTGTGTGTCTAAGTATGTTTCAGTTCACTTCCTGGTCGATTTTAGCCCATCAGTGAAGAACAGGGACTGATGTGAGTGTTTTATTTATTTTCAGTGTACCTCTTAAATGTACCGACTCTGCTGTTACCATGGCGTCCCGCATCCATTTGGTCCTCCATCTCTCTCCCTCTCTCTTGTATTTCTTGTCATTTCACTTCATTTAGTTATATTTCAGCTATTTGTCAGTGACGTGCTTCATTTAGTCAGTTCTATCCGTAATGTGATGTTGTGACAGAGCGACAGAAGCCACACAGAGTAAAGGTTGGATGCATCATGGATGTATGAATTCAACCTGGATACAGCATTCATGGCAGAGCCCCGTTTGTTCCTATGAGAGTTGTTCAGTGGCGCCTGAAGCCAAAAAAGTTCAACTTCCAAGTATGAAATTTCCCGGATGATCTGTGCTGCTTCCGCACCATGGGGCCCATAGAGAAGGCGCACTCGAGACCTCCGCTGGCCGAGCTGGCTACTTCTGCTTTAGTGCTCGCTAATTTGAATAGGGATTCAATTATTTTTAATTGTGTGGCTCTTCTAGACCTTGTAAAAGTTATTGGAGCAAATGGATCAAATTATCCACTGATTTACAGACGTCTCTTTCGCTATCTAAGTCTATGGGAAACAGTCTTTTTGGGCCCCATTGCATCACATGACAGGCTGGGAGTATTTTTTTTTTATTATTATTTTTTTTACAGGCAAGTCATTAAGTACAGGTTCTTATTTACAATGGCGACCTGACAAGTGGCAAAGCCACTTAGGGAAAGGGAAGGAGGGCTAGAAAATACATAGTTGTAATTGCACTGTTTTGCCATTATGTCAAATTGGCTTCAAAGCCCGACTCACTTCCTGGGGGCCTGGCAGTGGTGTAGTCTACGTGATACACAGGTATACGCAGTATACCCACTAAGAAAGATCCAGGATTTCCATATACCCACTTAAAAATGCACAATGACACGCAACAACATACTTTGCATTATAATTTAGATATATTTTGAATTGTCATCTGTGTTTTTTTCTTCGCAAAGGCTAAATAATGGTATTTCCACCGTAAATTGTTACATACAAGTGTGTCTGAATGCAGGAAATGAAGTATTTCACGCTCAACATTTTCCTGGGGGAGGACACCCAGAAACCCAACTATGATATGCCCCCCATCCTGGCCCATATATATACACTGTATAGGCCATTCATTTACAGTACAGTATACCCACTACAATACATTAGACTCCACCACTGGGGCCTGGGTTGGATGGATCAACAAAAGATTGTTTTAAAGTACGGCCGCGACCTTTCCCTAACGCTAACCACTTGTTTTTGACTGTAACCATGACCACGAAGGTCCCCAAAACTTATTTTAACCCAAACCAAAAACAACATGGTAAAGTTTGGGGCTAGACAAACTTTACCAAGTTGTTTTTGTGCCTACACCTAACCAACCCTTAACCAACGTGTCACATCATAAAAGATTACTTTTCAACTGGGATTTGACACTTTTGGAAGCAGCAGACAAATAATGTCATCCGGTTGATTTGACAACGCCTCGATGTGTCGTCCTAGACGGCACGGACAAACAACGTATTTCTTCGTTTAACTTGGATGACTTGTTGGCATGACATACTTTCTCTCTCTGTCTGTCTGAGCAGCTTGCCTCAGTTTGGAGCAGCCGTTGACAACTGTCACCTTCTAGGCTGTGTCCTCATAACCCACCTAACACACACACACACACACACACACACACACACACACACACACACACACACACACACACACAACATATGAATTTTACAGCATGCGTCTGCAAGCACTGCTGATGCACATCCTGTGTGTGTGTGTGTGTGTGTGTGTGTGTGTGTGTGTGTGTGTGTGTGTGTGTGCGTCTGTGCATGTGTGTGCGCGCGCGTGTGTGTGAGACAGAGATGACGCGGTATGAAGTTTAAAACCCCACGTTTGTCTGTGAGGTGCAGATAATAATCTGAACTTTACATGATCTATTTCTGTTCATTGTCTGAGTCAACAACACACACACACACACACACACACACAAACACACACATATACACACACACACAGTTGTGAATGAGAACAAGAAGGCGGGCATGATATGAAAGCAAGGGGGAGACAGAAAGAGAGACCGAGGGTGTTTGCATGACATAGTTCATCGCGCCTTCGATACGAAGCCGCCTGTTTCACAGGAACAGGAAGTGACATTGCTCACACACTAACACACACAAACACACACACAACGCTGTTTCTTCTGCAGCCATCACGCATTTAAAAAGCAAAAAGAGCCAAAGACCAGACTTCACAACATCACTCTTCCTCTTTCTTCGAGGCCTAATCTTTAGCACAGCAGCCATTACACACATCGTTCTTCATGTTTAATCCTACATCTGTTTACCGTCGCTGCTGGAACAGTCCATTTCTCTTCTATCTATCGCTTCATTCTGCCACTTCTACTTTCTCTTTTGTGATTCAAAATCCCAAACTGTGTCCGTTCTCACCGACATGGTCCTTGGTGATCGTTGTGGGGGATGGTACTGCTTTCATATATTCGTTTTTAAAAGGCTCAGACCTCTCTGACCCTTGACCTCGCCATTTTTGCTCACTCACGCAGCTCTGTAGCCGGCCGTTGCCTAATTTTGTAAGACAGCCTACAAATTGGTGTGCATAAATTCATGAGAATGCGTTGCTCCGTGAAGGTTAAAAAGCTTATTTTCAACCTGGAATTCTACATTGGGTTTTTTTTTTTTTTAAATACAGTGGTGGCAACTGTACAAGCTCAGGAATCAAATCTGCATTAAGGACCAGGATTTTTCACCAGTGTCAATATTTAACAGGTTCACGTTGTGCTTTAGAAAAAGCAACCGATCAGAAGGGGCAGGACCCAAGATTTTAGTTACTCGTTACAGAGTCCTGATCATGACGAAACAAACTTTCTCAGGATTTCTTAATGATTAATTAAGAACCCCATCCTATAAAGTCAGCTGACTGTAATAAGCTGTTTGCTCAGAATAACTATTTTGTCAGCTGCTTTATAAGTCATCACAATGTTTTCTCATGACCATGTCATCATTTCATCATTCGTCATGTTGAAATGATTAAACAGTTTCTTGGCAACAAGACAACAAAACTTAAGAAATGATTACACGCATGTGGTCGGTGTGTGGTCGGGCACTTCTGTTATTCTAGCTCCAACACAAAAGCCTACTGTATAGCATATTGCTGCCACCATGATAGAAACTATATTTTATTCATTATTAGTTTGTTATGTGTTATGTTAAATATGTGATTCATTTTATGTTATAATGGCCCATTTTTCTTGTTAATACTACATACATGTACCAGATTTTTCGGCTAAAAGATTTAGCCTCTGGAGGCAACAGTCAATATTTCGGGGGTTCCAGTGTAGCCAGCAGATATCTGGATAATGGATAGCGCTGCTTCCGTGTGCTGTTCATTGTTTACAGTCCAATTGGCAACTTGAGACGTGAGAATGGAGTTGGGAGACAATGTCTACGACCAGACTGTTTTACAATCTCTATTTAAAAAAAGCTAATAAAGAGCTAAATCGTCGCCAGGTGATGGGTTCCGAGATTGCATTTCAGTCAATGCGTTCCGCCTCTTTTGCTCCCCACGTGGACCGTTAACCTGCATGCAACCAAAGCCCGCTCAAATGCGATTGGTCAAGACCACACAGACTACAATCCGATGACAAACGGAAAAAAGAACACTTCCGATACCAAAACCTACAGATTCTGCATCCATATGCATCCAACGAATCACTTTCTCTCGTCATATCACAAAACATTATAACGCTAAATTATTAAACGCTGCTTATTAAAACAAGATTTTTTTGTTTCCTATTATACGATAAATTGTTAGCCTGGGAAAACCCTGACGAACTTCCGGCAAATTTGAGATTTGCTCTGCAAGTCCGTCTGGTCAAGAGCCCATTCAAGCCCATTTCCAATTTTTCCAAATCGAGGCACCAATCACAACCGTCGAGGCGAGCTTGACACGATGACGATAGAGAAGCGACCAAGCAGCTTTTTGTTTATATTCAACATGACGGCCACCGAAGCGCAGCAACCCATTGATGCCGCTGTCGCTGCTACGTCACCCGGATCGTTGGTCTGATTGGTTGAAGGACTATCCAATTGCGCCCAGAGGAATTTGAGCAGCGTCTGTTGGTGGCACCCCTTTGGAAATGAGCTGCGAATGAACCTTGCCCAGACCCACTCTCAGTTGTAACTGAGAGTGGGTCTGGTGTCGACCAGGCTAATACATTGTTATAAATTGTTGTAAATGAAAAGAAGATGTTTTCATCATGGTGACTCCTGTCATCTTTGTTAAAAGAGGCTGTCAGAACTGTGCATATTCTCACATATTGGGAACAGTTAAATGCATCCCAATCTCTCTTGATTCATGGATTATGCCTGTTTTACTACAGCTGGCATACCAACACTCAGTCTGCAGCATTAAACTGTGAAACTAATTTAATTCCTCCAACACAACACTGTCTCTAAACAACCAGCTACATACCTATGACTTCTCTATCGGTTTTTGGGCTGGAACTAAAATGTGCAAAGCAGTCAGGGGTTCCTTCCTAGTTTAATGGGTCCTACCTGATGTAGCTGTCCTCCGGTCCAGTCCACAAACTGGTCACAGCCGCTGGGGGAGAAAGAGAGAGAGAGAAAGCATAATGAAGATGCATGTAAATTTTACTTTAATGTAAATCCACCTGTTGTACACACTATGTGTACTGTGAGGCCATTTGCATTTCACTTGGCTTCCTCCTTTACTGTAGTCATGAGGAGTCCTGGTATATCCAGGGTGAGACAGTGCGAGCGTGCCAATAAAAGGAGCATCTGTGCGAATAATAGGGCTGGGCGATATGGAGGAAATCAGATATCACGATATTCTTGACCACGTACATCAACAGCGATATTGCAACGATAGTGTAGGGTTTACAATCAGTGCGTTCACAAAATTTTTTTTTTGATTTTAGATAAATTATCATCAATAATGTGGTAAACAGTTTCAAGTGAAATTATGGAGAGAAAAATCTATATTTTTTTCCAGCTATATACTGATTATGTTAACATGCATGCACAAAAACAGTGTGCTTGTTTTTATCAATTTAGACAACGTAACTGTATATCAGGATGTCTCGATATATGATTTCATCACGATATGATTCCATTGAAAGATGATAAATTATCATATAAAATGATTGCCCAGCCCTAGGGAATAACCTAATGTTATATAATAACCTAGTATTTTCACACCTTTTTTTTTTTTTTTTGCAGATGCAGTAGCTCCAATGAACTTTTAGTTGTTATTTGTTGTCTCTTTGTCTTTTGTTACTGGAGCACATACTGTAATGTCTCAGAACAAATGTAACAAAACTGCGGCAGCTTTCGGCTCGTCATTATATTATATTGATTGAAGCGAGAGTGCAACTGCAGCAAGTGCTGTCTGCGTGGGGTTTGTGTAACCCTAACCCTAACCCCTAACCCCTAACCCTAAAGTTCTTTATGCACTCCAAAATTTCAGTGTGTGGTCACACTTGACATTTTTCAGTTATTTCTTTGAAACCCAATTTGATGGTGTGTTGTGGTTGCAGTGGAACTATTCACTATAAAAAAAAATTTTTAAATCATTATTTAGAACTTTTTAAGGGCATTCAAAAAATTTGCATCGAGCCCGGGTTATATCCCAAAGTGCAACACACCACGGTACATTTAAGACGTACATCATACACACCACAGTACATTTAAAGGACAATTCCGGCACAAAATGAACCTAGGGGGTTAATGACACGTGTACCGAGTCAACCGTTCTCTTAAGACGTACATCATATACACCACAGTACACTTTTTAAGACGTAAAATGATTTTTGAATTAACCTTTTCAGAATAAATGTATTGATGCTCACGTAATTTTCAAATGACTGTTGTGCAAAAAAATGCACTGATATTTTATGAACCACCATGAGAATACATACATGACAGGGTTGGGTCCAAAACTAATATATGGCCAAAATGATTTGGACCCCCCCCCCCCCCATCCCAACACGTGTATACTTTGGGAGTTGTCCCATATTGTAAAAAGTGAGATTTCCGTGTCTTTTTTTATTATAAAGCAGGTTGAGGTGCTATGTAAACATGGAAAATGGCGAACTTGCCTCTCGAACACATCTCCCAGCTGCCGGCGCACATACACCTGCACGAATATACTAAATTTATGTAATTTGGTTGTTGGGCTGACGGTGTCCGGTTTGTAAAATTTTAACATATCATAATTCTAAGCAGCAGATTACTGCCCATTGTTTTAGAATGAAATGTTCAATTATCACACATCGGTGTGTAATGTTCTGGCGTCCACATACTTTTGGCCATGTAGTGGAAAAATAAAAGCATAAATTGTGAGCATATTCTTAATAGTTTGAAAGGTCAAAAGGTCATGAGACTCTCTCTTCATATAAATATAGATGAAGTATTTCAATTTATGTCAAGGGGGGAAAAAAGCAGCTTTGTTGTTTTTGTAAAATAAATTTGCGACAACAAAGGTGACAATGCTGATCCTCGTGGCTTGCAATCTAAAATTTTCTAAAAACACCAAAGTCTCTGTTGATTTTTTTTTTTTTTTTTTTTTTGCAGATTCTGAGTGTTTGACACCAACATTTCAAACCCTTCGATGAATCCAACAATAACCAAATGAAAAACAGACGATATTCCATCTTAGTGTTTCAGATCCCTCGTGTCATCCGTCTGTCATCTTTTTTTTTTAGTTTTCTTCAGTTACTTGTTTCTGTAAGCCCGTTGGGGTTTCTGTTCTGTCTCCCCCGCTGAGATTGGATGTCTTTTCATCCCCTGATATTTTTTTTGAAGTCTTATCTTTTGTATGGATATGCAAATAACTCAACCTAAACCTACAGCAGTTTAATTGTGCTGCTGCTCACTCCACCGTGGCAGATCATATCAGACTGGGCGGCAGAGACTGTGAATGGCACACCAAGTTCAACATAGTGATGTACATTCAAGATGTATTAATACATTTTATTTTAATTGACTTCTTACTTAGAGACACCTTTTTTTTTAAACAGATCAGTTCATAAGCTGACAGTAACTGATCGTCTTGCAGCTCAGAAAATGGTTCTACAAATAAAGAGGGAAGAGTAGATTTCAGAGAAAATGGCAAATGTTTCTGATTATATGTCACTGCTCCTTAAAGTAATTAAAAATAATAATGAAACTGCTAAATGACAAATGCAAATGGTATTTTTTTAATCACTTTTTTGTCCGTTTTTTGTTGTTGATTTTAACAGTTTAAAAAAAGATTCAAACTAAATATTTCTAAGTACCGCTTTATTTGAACAATATAAATAGATATATAATATAAATAGATTTTGAGACTGCAGTTAAAGAAAAACAAACCCTCACATATACTTATGAGATAATCAGTCTTTGACGTTAGGACATGTGGCAAGATTGCAGGCATCAACTTCCCCACTCTCTCCCACATCTACTCCAACAGAGTGGCAAAGAAGACCCAATCCATTGCTGCTGACCCTAGCCACCCTTTGTCCTGCCAGTTTAAGTTACTTCCCTCAGGCCGTAGGTACTCCATGTCCAGATGTCCAGATGTAGGCCCAATAGACTCAGAAACTCTTTTATCCCGACTTCCATTTCCATTTTAAACAATTTGCCAGAACTGTTTTCAATGTATGTATTTTATTATACTGTGGGCATTTCATATTTTGCTGTATTGTTGTGTGTCTTTTCTTTATGTCTGTCTGCTGGCTGTACAAACAATTGCCCCTCGGGGACAATAAAGTTACCTTACCTTAACCTTAACGTGCAGCATCATTTAATTTGTCATTTTTGATTCACCTACTTTCCCCAAACCTTCCTCATGTGCGTCAGTTAGATTTCCTACATTTCCCAAAATGCAACTGGACATCCACTCATAGAAAATCCTGAGCTAGGTGCGTTCAGCTGGGTTTTACATGTACGTAGTAGTACGCTAGGGGTTACTGCAAGCACGAAAGTGAGAGTTTCCCACAAAGAAAGTAACAGTTTCACACGTAATGTATTTCAGTTCTGGTTTCATTCCTGTGGGTACAAACAGAGTGTATTTCTCCCCGTATGACTGTTGAACGTCGGTGCAAAATAGCGGCTGTAGATTGAGAGTGAAAGACTTGAGGTTTCTTGTGTTTTAGATGACTGACACATTAATCATACGTACACCGGAGCTGCTGGGAATATGATGTCATGTCATCTGCATTTGAGCAGTTATCCAGCTATTAATAAGAAAAAACTAACTTTAAAGGTCCAGTGTGTAACAAGTTAGTTCATTATCAAAATGTGTGTTGCCCAGTCACAAACTTGTCCTTTTTTATGACTATTTACCACCACCATCAATTCCAAGTATTCCTTTTGGCTTGAAATTTGACATTTGCATTTGCATGAACTGGGGTAGACACTCTATATTCATGCTCCATCTTGAAATATGTTAGCTGTTAAGGGACATACAGGACATACTGCTCCGCCTTTCGCATTTTTGCTGTCACATGATAAACTCACAGGTGCTGCTAATGCTGCTAACGGGTATCGTAGCTTCCCGGCCCCGGCAAGTTTGAAGAAGGAAACACGGAGGACCACACGTATTCAAAATCCAAATTTCAGGAACAGGAGTCTTCTTTTTCTTCGCCCATAAAAAGGAAAAGGATATTAAAAAGAGCAAGAGACCGGCTTTTTGAAGCGTGACCGCTACCGTAGCTGTAATATGTACTTTGAACTGCGTGGCACGAGAGAGTTGATTGTGATATACGATCTCAACGCTAGATGGGAGAAATTCCCACACATTGGACCTTTAAAATGGTTGTATAGGAGCTGTCAGTTAGATTAGATAGCATTTTATTAAATCTGAATTCAGTATCAAATCTGCATCCTTTCAATTCCCTTATCAAATCTGTGTAGCTCTCAGCAATGTTAGGTAACAAAAGTTATGAATATCCGAAGAACCAAAACTCAAGGTTTGCCAGACTGCTATTTGTTAGCTTTTAGCTGACATTGCTCCCGGCTAAAACAAAAAGAGATCTGTTAGTCTCTCCTAGCATAAATAAATAAACGTTCTTACCAAGAGTCAGATGAGAAGACTGATAGCAGTCTCATCTCTGTGCTCGGTTTGTCCGACGAGTTTTTGGTTTATAAGCACCGAAACAGAAAGCCTGAGGGAAACTGCTGTCTGTGCACTCCTCACAGCAGACCTTTTGGCTTGTCATAGTAGGAAAAGCACAAGTGTAACTGATGACATTTAAAAGACTAAATTCCATTTAGGAGCGTTAGGTCAAAGGTGCGTTAGGTTAAAGGTGCTGGTATTGTGAATGCTGTCATACTTCCTTACTGGGACACTTAATGGAACTGAGCCATCGTTAACTAAAGTAGTTCCACCTGTGTTTTTTTCCTACTATGACAAGTCAAAATGTCCACCGTGAAAAAGGTCTATCCAAAAGCCATATTTAAAAGTTACATGTCATGTATTTATACATGCAGAAACAAAAAACAAAGACCGTGATTTCTGGGCCGTTAGCTTACTTAGTTAGCAAGGTGCTAGCTTAAACAGCAGGGCCCAGTGTTTGTTGCTTCTCATCCATAGACTGTTAATATTAATAATATACAGTCTATGTTCTCATCATGAAGCTAACTGACAGATCCCAGGTAATTTGTGGCTAGCTTGCTAGCTAACAGGATACAACACTTTAATGTCTCTTTTGGCTAGCAGTTTCCCTCTGCATCTTTTGGACATGTTCTCACCTCAATCTTGGCAAGACAGCAACAAGCTGACACAACATTTTATAGTATTTACCTTTAAAGAGCTTTTCATCAAGTGGGACCCAGGTCAATAAATATTGCTAATGCAAAACAGAAAGTTCCCACTGCTGCTGCTTTACATGTTGCTTTCTTCTGAACCACTGGGAGGGTTATAGGAAAAGCATTTGTCAACGAGATTAGCTAGATTAGCTTTGTATGTGAAAGCCTACTACTGTTCACTAAAAGTTGGTCTACGTAACAAAGTAGAGCCATTAGTTTTAATTAGCCTATCACAGGGAGGAATAGAGTGCTGCAGGGATTACATATTTTGTAGGCCTAGCCGGAAGTTAGCATGGCCCTGTTTACCTCGACAAAAAGCCAATGGGATTTTTCCATTGGGTTTTGGATTATTGCAGATTGATAAACTCTGTGGCAAACCCAAGTTTATGATACTTACACATTTTGTTCAGCAAGATAATCTTCACATATGAACGCCACTTTTATAATTTTGGAAGCGTAAATGCAATCGGCAGATGCAAAAAGCTAACGTTATAGGCTATAAATGAACTACACCACGGCCACATGACGTTAACATCACCACGTTCAATTGTGCGTGTTTGGCATGATGAAGTTTAATGTCCCCATCAACATCTGCAGTCTAAATTAGCCACTTGTTAGCTACCGTTCTTTTGTAAGACATTTAAAAGCTTCAAAATTCAAAAGTGGGGTATTTGCTGACTTTTTTTATATCGTAGAACAAAACATAAAATTATCTTAAGCTTGTGTTAACCACAAATCAACTGTATATGTAGTAGTATTTCTCTGCATATGTCATATGTTCGGAGTTATACTGCATTTGATTCCCAACCCATTCACAGACAGTGTACAGTAAAGGGGAAACCGAATGTTGGTTGTGTCCGTTGGGATTTTCAGATTACAAAACACTGATTTAGCTCTACTGTCTGATGCATAAATGCATGAAGTGAGACTAATTACAAGCTGTTGAGAAAGTAGGCCAGACAGTGCGGGTAAAGGTCTCTCTCTTTGTATTTGTTTGTCTCTCTCTCTCTCTCTCTCTCTCTCTCTTTATCTCTCCATCATCTCGCTGTCCAATTTAAATAGCCAAACACACACACGCATACACCTGACATCGGCGCATCACTTTGACTAAAGAGAAGTTGGGTTTCAATAATATTTCCCTGTCACAGAAAAAAACATGCACAGTTTCATATGAGGGAAATGATCTGGCATGAAGCCGTCATATTGGCTGATGTGGAGCAACAGTCGGCGGCAAGGTGATGAAAACTGATTGGTTGAGGGATATAAAAAAAAAGTCTTCATCTTAGAGGTTGTATGGGCTAAGAGAGGGAGTTTCCTTTTGCACAGCTGAGGACAACACGCAGAGAACACACATGCACGCGCACACACACACACACACACACACACAAACACACACACACACACACACACACACACACACCCTACTGAGCAAAGTCCTTCAAATGAGAAATGTGTCAGCAGCTGACAGAATAGACACACTCCCCTCTTGGTACAGCTTGGAAACCTCTCATCTCCTCTCCTCTTCCTGCTCTCTGTTACTCCTCGTCCTCTTCTTTTCCTCCTCTTTCTCCTCCTCCTTCATCATCCTATCCTCTCCTTCTTCCTTTTTTGTTTCCTCTCCTCTCATTTCCTCGTCCCTACTCTTGTTTCCTCTCCTTTTCTCTCTTCTCCTCAACTCGTTTCCTTCCCGCGCCTCATCTGTCCTCTCCTTTTGTTTCCTCTCTTCTCTTCCTTTCCTCTTCTCTCCAATGGTTTCATCAGTTCCTCTCTTGTTTCCTTTCCTTTCCTTTTCTCTCTTCTCCTCACCTATTGTTTTTTTTCTCCTTACATCTGCTGCCCTGTCCTCGTTTCCTCTCTTCTTCTCTCCTCTCCACTTGTTTCCTTTCCTCTCCTCTTTTCTCCTTTCCACTTTTCCTCTCCTCTCCTCTTTCTTCCTTTCATTTTTCTCCTCACAGCTTTACTTGACTCTTGTTTGCTCTCCTCCTATTTCCTCTCTTCTGCTTTTGCCTCCTCTCTTACGGCTTATCAAACTCTCTTTCCTTTCATTCCTCCCATGTTCTCCTCTTTCTCACCTCCTTTCTTCTTCAATTTTTCCAGTTTCCCCTTCTACTCTTGTCTCCTCTCTTTTCTTTTCTTTTCTTCCTTCCTCCTCTCTCTTCATATCTCATCGCCTCATCCGTTATCTCATCTCCCGAACCCTTTTTCGCCTTCTTCCTTTTCTATTGTATTTTCCTCACACTCACTTTCTAGCTTTTGCTCCTCTTCTCCACCTTTCCCCTCTCTTCCTTATCTCTTTCCCTCCTCTCCTCCAGCTGTGTTTCCTGTATATCCAACCAGTTATAAAAAAAAAAACCAAACAATTTATCAGGAGAAGCCAGTCAACCAACTCATTAGCTTTGTGTGTGAGTGTGTATCTCAATAATTTAGACGTCGCTGTCTCAACGTCGGTTAGTGGAGTGCTCTCAGGTTCCTGTACAGCTCTCAGGTGATCACACACACACAAGCATGTACGCACACACACACGCACACATGCACGCACACAAGCACGCACGCACACACACACAAGCATGCACGCACACACGCACGCACACAAGCACGCATGCACACACACAAGCACGCACACACGCACGCACACACACAAGCATGCACGCACACACACACACGCACGCACATACACACACAAGCATGCATGCACACACACGCACGCACACACACACACACACACACACACACACACACACACACACACACACACACACACACACACACATCACTCCAAGAAGACTGTGGAGATGACAGTGGACTAGTGGAGAAGACTATCAGTCTACAATTACTATCAGTGGACTACAATTACAATATTGTTATTAATATATTACCATTGCACTGATCTGCCTTGCACTGTACCCATATTTAAATCCTAAAATCTCAGTCTATTCCTTCCCTCTCTTTTGTATATTTTTTTGTAAAATTGTAAATTATTGTATTGTTATACTGTACACTATTTTTTTTATTTTTTATATTCTTACCATCATCTCTGTTTTCATTCTTAATATGTTAAGTGTTGTACTTTGAGAGCAAAGATTAACCAGAGTCAAATTCCTTGTTTGTCTATGCAAACCTGGCCAATAAAGCTGATTCTGATTCTGATTCTGATTCTGATTAAAAAGCAGCACAATTCCTTCAGCGAGATAAACTGTGGATCAGTTCAGTGTGAAGCTCGAAATCCTCTTTTAATCCTCTGAATTCGCTGCTCTCTGGAGGAAGCACATTCACTTCATTCTGGAGATCAGTGCGCGCAGTGTTGCAGGTGCATTGTGTTGCGATGCAGCTGTTATTTGGCTGTAGTAATCCACTCTGAGGTGTCTTGATATGTTACAATAACAGACTGGGTGAGACAAAGAAAGCCACAATACAAAGTGGAGCAACGTTTTCTCTGTCAAATCAGTAAGGAAGTGTGTCATACTGCATGAATACTTTTGGTACTTTTAGTATATTTTGACGCTGATGTGCTTTTCACTAATGCAAGTAATGCATTTTAAAATGGTCATAGGCTGATTTACATAGCAATCTCAAGAAAACGTGTCAAGTCATTATTTCAGCACTAAAATATGTAACTATTGACTGTCATCATCCGTACAGCAGACTGGAGGGATGTACACCAGCAACTCAAAGCTGCAATGAAAGCGCAACAGGGTGTGTGTGTGTGTGTGTGTGTGTGTGTGTGTGTGTGTGTGTGTGTGTGTGTGTGTGTGTGTTTTCATCATACCATGCCATACATCTGCAGTCATTTCAAATTCTCCAGCTATGATGTTTGCACGCCGTGTTAATTGACAGCAAATGTAAAGGCATCACATCTGCGCCAAACCAGCTGACAGACGGGAAGAGACGCAGGCTGCTACAGATAGGAACACTCCAAAATACGCAATTGGATAGTCCTTCAACCAATCAGACCAACGATCCGGGTGACGTAGCAGCGACAGCGGCATCAACAGGTTGCTGCACTTCGGTGGCCGCCATGTTGAATGTAAACAAGAAGCTGCTTGGTCGCTTCTCTATCGTCATCGTGTTAAACCCACCAATAGCGCGCCAGGTGCATAAGCCAGTTTGTGATTGGTCCCCGCAGATTTGTAAGTGTATGAGTGAGTTTACTCCAGGCGAAAAAATCCTGGGGTCCTGTTTTTACAGTCTATGTCTAGTAGAGCCGCAATGTAAACCTCGGCTCATGGTTTTAAATTACTGCAGCATATTTAATGTCTTCTTTTTGCCAAAAGAATGGAATAAATCAAGATGTATTGTAATGTAGCAACCAGGGTGCAAAATTTACTTTTTTGTCCACCAGTCAAATGGCTAGTGAATGTTCAAATGTAACCAGCCACTCAGTAGATTAACATTGTTTTTTTAGCTGGTGAGTGTAGCAAATCTATCAGCCACTTGCATACTTTACCACCATTTGGCTGTTAATTGGTGCTAATTTTGGACCCTGGTAGCAACCAAAAGAGGCCGTTCACATTCTACACCATCTTTAAACAGACACAGAGGTTACACCATCCGTCCATGTACAACCACCTGCTACCACCAGCAAACTCCATCCTCTGAGGAAGACACTCAGTGTGTTTACATGCAGTTTAAAGGAACACGCCGACTTATTGGGACTTTAGCTTATTCACCGTATCCCCTTTAGCTTATTCACCGTATCCCCCAGAGTTAGACAAGTCCATACATACCCTTCTCATCTCTGTGCGTGTTGTATCTCTGTCTGACGGTTCCACCGGTAGCTTAGCCTAGCACAGATCCTGGAGGTAACCGGCTCCAACTAGCCTATTGCTCTGAATCATAGACATATATATATAATGGACCAACAGATCCCGTTGCTCTGGACGGAGACCAGTGAAGGCTATTAAAAGCACTTTTCCGGTGATGGCTAGCGTTACTGCACAGCCTCCAACTGAGCTTGAAGACGTAAATGTGCCGTGAGCAACCTGTCTGAAAGTTGGAAGTCTTCTGGTAGCTGTGCCAAGAGAAATCTCAATCATTCCCAATCTAGCAGAGACGGAGAGCGTCGGTATATGTAAGGAGATAACATAGGCACAGGCTAATTACTGATCACTAACATGATAGTTAACATTAGTAATTACACTTAAACAGCTAATGTGAGACGAAACTGCCTGCACGCTTCTTCTGTACTATACGGTAATTCCTCTACTATGCGACAGTAAGTCGCGTGGTTATAACACAATCGTTAGCTTATTTTTATAAAAACGTTTTTTTTATAATTTTTTTTTTGAGAAAGTCCCATCATGGGCTTAAAATCGTGAATCGTATCGAATCCTGAGTTGAGTGTATGGTTACGTGGACCTCACACACACACACACATGCATGCACACACACAGAGTTCCCACAAGGCCTAAGTCATAGTTAAATGCAACAATAATTACATTAATTAATTAATAAATAAATAAAATTAATAAAACTTACACCTCATGCATGTTCTCTGTACGCCTTTCCAACCTGGTAACTGTGTGTGTGTGTGTGTGTGTGCGTGTGTGTGTGTGTGTTTGCATGGACGCTCGCTCCTACGCAGTACACTCCGATGGCCATCTGAGGTGGCAGTGGGACAGATGGTACGTAGGTCGGTCTTTCCCCGTGCACGCTCACACACACTCACGCACGCATACACACACACACACACACACACACACACACACACACACACACACATACATTCACCACAGCCGTGCACAGTGTCCTGACAACAAAATACATACACACTCTTTAGCCCCACTAACACCGCAACCACATTCAGGACAAGTTTCTGTCATTGCTCTTCTTAAAAACAGCAACAAAGCATTCATCAGTGTTACTTCTCTCTCTCTCTCTCTCTCTCTCTCTCTCTGTCTTTAATTCAGCTTCCATTTTATAGTGCTCGCAGTTTTTTATTGTTTCTAAAAATACCAACTTTTACAGTGTCAATCTGGGGTTTATAATTAGCCGCTTTCCCTGCCAACACGGACACTGAACACAGTCACACAGATGTGACAATACAATACAGTTTTGAGAATTCCAGTTATTATTATTTTATTTTATCATTCTTTTTTTTTTAAATAATTTATAATCAATATTATAAATGTATACAATTTTTGTCTGGATGAATGGAGTAGTTGTTTGGTCTATTAAATGTCAGAAAATTAAAAAAAAAATTATGTGGATCAGTGTTTCCCAGAAGCCCAAGAAGACGTCCTCAAATGTTTTGTTTTGTCTCAAACTAGACACAACTCAAATATATTCAGTTAACTGTCACAGAGGAGTGAAGATATTAGAACGTATTCACATTAAACAAGCTGCAATCAGAGAAGTTTTACATCTTTTTCTCATAAAAAAAATTTATCAAAATAGTCCAATCGATTATCTATGCAGCTCTAAACTGCAGCCTGATCAGCTTTCTGTCTGCTGATTTGAATCTATACACAATGGAAAAAGAGGGTGTCTAATGTCTGTTTGTTCCCCATTAGCTTCTGTCTGTCTTAAACAGAAGCTACTCGTTCTGGGGTCTCTTATTATTATTTCATAAGAAAATTGCATAAACTGGATGACATACATCCATTACATTCATACTCACAATACATCATAGAAAAAGCCAAAACACAAAAACTAGGGATTAGTCGACGTAATGACGGCGCCGTTGATTACGGGAAGGTGTTTACGTAGGTGGAGCGTTCAATGCAGCAGGCTGTGAGAAAGTGAAAATGGAACTGGTGAGCAGAAAAAGTGTTGTTTGGCAGCACTTTCAGTCAAAAGAAGGCCATTCAAGTCCAGCTACATGTTCAATTTACAATGCCAATTTGTCTGGTGGTGGCGAGGACCCTAAACAATACACAACATCACCGCTGTTACAACATCTGGTATCAAACATCTGGAAGAATACGAGTTGTGATGAAGGAATCTACAGACAGCAGCCAGAATGCAGCAACTTCAGGTACAGCAAAGGAAGGACAGTCCCAGCTAAAAACTGGTGTTAACCAGACGACCATTACCAGCTTTGCGACTGTGTTTACTGTGTTAATGGACTGAGGATGGGGGGAGGATTCGGTATTTGGTTTCGGATTCAGCAGAAGAAGATCTTAAGATCAAGATCTTAATCTCAAAAGTGTCTTACAGTTTTAATTTTAAATTTGGACCCAGAAAAACTAAGAGTTGCATGGTCGACGGGAAGACAACACAAGGGTTAAGTAAAAGTAGCAAAACCACACATTATAAATAATCTGTTACCAGTAGAAGTTAACAAATGTGCAAAAAAGGAAACAACACAAAGTTGAAGTTATTTTAAAACCCCCAAAGATTCGGGGCTTCGGAGAAAACACTCAGGGCTGGAGCCCCAGAAGAAACTTTTTCCTCATAAAAAATGACTCAAACTGATTATAGGACAATTCCGGCGCAAAATGAAGCTAGGGGTTAATAACATGTGTACCGAGTCGAACGTTCTCTGGGACATGTGTTCATGCAAATCAAATGCGTCTTTAGCTTTAAACAAGCTCCAACAACAAGATGGTAAATCGCTATTTTATACCACTAACAAGGCTCAAAATAGCATCACACTTCCACGGTAGTGATGCTTTGGTTTACATGTAGGGACCCTCATTATGCTACCGTTGAAGTGTGGTGTTATTTTGAGCCTTGTTAGTGGTATAAAATAGTGATTTACCATGTGCCCCGAAAGCTAGCATTAGCAAGCTAACCAGCGGTTCGCGGTAGCTTGTTTAAAGCTACAGACACATTCGATTAGCATGAAAACATGTCCCAGAGAACGTTTGACTTGGTACACATGTGTTATTAACCCCTAGCTTCATTTTGCGCCGGAATTGTCCTTTAATAGATTATTAAAATAGTTGGCGAATAATTTAAAAGTTGACAACTAATCGAATATACGGTATATACTCACGGCTTCTCGGCCCCCCTGGAAATATGATGACGCCACGATGGGTTCTAATCACCAAAGACTACCATGTATCATTATCATGCACACGTCAATCAATAATTGTTCACTCAAAATGAGGTCTCTCGTGATTGAAAAGCTCCAGGAACCAGAGGTGGGGGACTCGAGTCGCACGACTTGACTCGAGTCGAGTCGTGGATGACAAATGTCGGAAAAAGCAACAAAAACTTTGGAGAAAAAAAAAATCGAAAAAAGGCGGAAAAAAAATTCAGAAATAAAAATAAGCAACAAAAAGGTTTAAAAGAAAATGGCAAAAATGTTGGAAAACACAACAAAAACGTCCCAAAAAAAGCTACAAGATCTTTGAAAAAAAGCCCAAAGTTTTGATTATGCCCCGCAAATTACCATCTATCTATCTATCTATCTATCTATCTATCAGAGATGGGCACTCAAGTCTGAGACTCGGACTTGAGTCGCACTTAAGTCGCACAAACAGCTGACTTCAGATTTGACTCGGACTCGACCCAAAAGACTTCAGACTTGACTTGCGACTCGACACAAAAGACTTCAGACTCGAGCTTCGAGACTCGACAACATGTTTTCATGTAATTATTGCTTTTTAAATCTAAATGTATTAATGTATTTCTATTTTCTTTTATTGGCGCATATACTTTGGGAAAACGTATGACGAGCCTCATGTCCCCTGCCCTTTGCCATAATGTGCAACGTAACGCATGCGTGCCTTATGTGCGCGCACTCACATAAAAAAAAAAAAAACGTTGATATGGTGACACCAAGTCCTCCAGGAGTTGTGCCTTTTTGTCATTAGTTTTGCTTTCAATAACTTGGTAAACAGTGGCAGTAAGTGAACAGCTACATGCAAAGTGTGTGGCACCAAGATAAATGATGCCAAATCAACAACGTCGAACTTCATCAGGCATCTCCAAACACACCCAAATAGGTCAGTCACTCACACGCTAATGTGAAAGAGACGTTACATTTAGCATATATCGTCACAGGTAACAAGCTAACCATCGCAAAGTGTTGTGCTAATGCTGGGGACAGGCACATTGTATCTTTATAGTTGTATCCATATGATTGTGACAGACTTAGGTTCATATTTCACCAGGTCCGAGGGCTACAGGGATGTGTTAAGTAGACCCCATAAAGTTATCCTACAACTGATTTTGATACTGTACTGTATGGATGGTAGCTACAGGACATGCTTTGAATTCATAAGATTTAACAATACAGTGTTAGGGACAGATCAGATGGCCAGAGACTTGAGATTTTACTTGGACTCGTGGCAAAAGACTTTAGACTTGACTTGAACTTGCCCCTCAAAGACTTGAGACTCGACTTGGACTTCCAAAAAATGACTTGTGAACATCTCTGCTATCTATCTACAGATATATCTATCTATCTATCTATCTATCTATCTATCTGTGTGTGCGACCCTAACCTTTGACCTCTGACCTCACTGTGGTGCTTCCCTGCAGAAATGCGGAGCGGATCACAGGATTGTGAATTGCAATGACCTGCTTATATAAGTCACATGATAAGGTTGTATAAATCTCTTGCGAAATGCAGCGATGAAAACACTGAGATAAAATATTTTCCCGGCAGGTAGAGGTATCATCAGCAGGTAGAGAGAGACAAGAGCAGGGCCCTGGCCGTGCGTCGGAGTGCCCCCCGGCCGGGGCCCCTCTCTAGATGGCAACACGTCATGGAACATTCCCGGAACCAGCCAGCGCACCACCCACCATTTCTCTCTCGCTCTGTCTCTCTCTCTCTCATACACTGACACACACAAATAGAGGAAGCAAACGATGAGCATATGAGATAAAGTCACTCCCTTCTCCTGCCTTTAAAACACTGTTTAGCCTATTGAAGATTCACTCTACAACACACACACACACTGTAGCAACAAGCCTCCGTTTAAATGCCTCCATGCATGTCACACTCGTACTGTAGCGGCAACAAGGAAATAGCAGAGAGAGAGCTAAGGTCACAGTCTATACTCACTTTTGTAAACTCCACAGACACCATGCTAAGTGATATAGTGATAATACCCACCCAGATGCGGCCAGAGCTGGCTATTGTCGCTGCACAAACGCACACATGGCAGAAAACCCAACCTTCCATGAAGCAAATAAAAAATAAAAAAAATTCTGACTTATGACACCTTTTCCCGAGCTTCCACTTTCACAGCTTCATATCCGCGAACACTCCCCCCTCCCTCCGGTTCTCTCTCCCCGGCCCTTTTGCAGCCCAGCCTGGCCGTGCAGGCTACTGCAAATTCCTCAGGATATTACGCAACCCGGGTAATCTGCATGCAATGCAGTGCGTGCCCGGGGTATTCCCCCTGCCCCTGCATAGCCTTGCCCTTATAAGCTAAACAAATAAAAAAAAATGTGGCCGTGAAAAAAAAAAAAAAAAACAGCCAATAATGTCCGTCATGGCGCAGGAAAGCCCGGCTGTCACAGTGTTATGTGTGAGAATATATGTCCGGGAAGGTTGTTGGTTGTTGTATCTCCCAGCAGCACTTACCTTCCGTCTGCGCTCCAGCTGCGCGTCTCCGCGCGATAATGACAACAAGCAACCCCCGGTGACAGGAGATCCGATTCCGGGCGGGTTTGACCCCTCTCTGGTTGTCCGTTAGTAGAAACCAAGCCAGGAGAACGGTTGTTAGAAATCCACACGAGTCGAAGGGGAAGCGGTGGAAAACGTCGCCGACGGAAGGGGGAAAAAAGTTGCGCGTAAAAATGGAATCGGAATCCTTTCCGACCGGGTTTCTGCTGCCGGAGCTCCTCTAGCCTATACTGCAGTCAGACAGCCAGTCAATGTGTGCGTCTGACTGTGTTGTGATGAGTGTGTAGGCTATGTGTGCGTGTGAGAGGGTGAAATCAGGAGACACACACGCACACACACTCGTTCGCACACGGGGGTTATTCCAAACGCCACTTCCCAGAATAGCAGCAGAGAGGAGAGGGAGAGAGAGTGAGAGAGAGACGGAGTGGCAGAGAGCGAGAGAGAGGGGGCGCGCGTGTGTGTGTGTGTGTGTGTGTGTGTGTGTGTGTGTGTGTGTGTGTGTGTGTGTGTGCGTGTGTGTGTGCGCTTGTGTGACGTCGTCGGATCCCCCAGCGCGCAACCAGGGCAGAGGGAGGGGAGGAGAGGGGAGGAGGAGCAGTGGCCGAAGAGGAGGCTCTGTCTGCCGGCAGAGAGAGAGCAGGATTCCCCGGTCACCTCTGGAGCGACCTGTCTGTCTGTCTGTCTGTCTGCCTTGTTTCCGCCTGTCTATCTGTGCATTCAACTATAGGTGAAGACCGGAATTGAATCAATAGACTTAACATAGCATAGGCTACAGTTTTGCAGTACAAAATGATCATATGCATATTGTCATCTGCAGTTGCAGATATGCATAGGCTATTTGTTTTTTTTCTGCAAATAAATAACTAATACAATGTCTAACCCTATTATTCATAATATTCTTCATCATCATCATCATCATTGCCATATTTATTGTTGTTGTTGAATTCAATTATCTCACTCATCATTGCGTTATTAAAATCTACAAAATGATTGTTAATCTTTTAACACCCACCTGCTGAATGATGTCTGATCATAATACTAAGCCTATAATTACGTCCTGTAACGCCCTGCAGTGCCCTGCTATTACAACTATTATTTCTAGTCATAGTTCCATTATCTTTATTGTGACTGTTATTGCCACTGTTCATCACACCCCCAACCGGCACCGTCAGACACTGACCTGGGTCTGAATTAGGGTCTGTCCCAGGTTTCTCCCTAAAAGGGAGTTTTTCCTCGCCACTGTCGCACTAAATGCTTGCTCTTGGGGGAATTACTGGAATTGTTGGGTCTCTGTAAATTATAGAGTGTGGTCTAGACCTGCTCTATCTGTAAAGTGTCTTGAGATAACTCTTGTAATGATTTGATACTATAAATAAAATTGAATTGAATTGAATAATTCATTAATTTGGGCACAGGGGCATTGCCTACGTTGACTGGTTGGAAATCAAACTTTATTAAGGAGACCGTGTATTTTTCAAAGTTTTAGTTGTACACTTTAGTGTGCATTGGATGTGGATTACTTTTTTGACAAGGCATTCTTATTGAAAATGACACACTGACCAAAACGATGAGTGTCTCATATATCAGTACATACATTATATTATGTATTTATATTCATGTAATGTTTTCATAGCACCAGTGAAGAAAGTTCGAGGCTAGCATCCTGTATAAAATGGATGGTAAAAGCCAAATGTGTGCAACGTGTTTCCAGAGAATTTAGGTATTTATTTAGGTGGGTGCACCTTTTTGCAGCCAGTATTACGCTCAATGGTGTTTTAAGCCCCCAACGTCGACTTCAAGGCAGCGCTGCGACTGTCGACTTCAAGGCACCTAACCCTAACCTTAACCCTGTGGTCCCCTTGTGCCCGTGCCCCTCGCAGCGGCCATCCGGGCGTTGTGTTTTAACCCTAACCATTGCCTAATCCTAGTGCCTTCCAGGCAGCGCTGCCTCGAGTTCCTTCCCGAGGCTATTTTGCCGGGGCACCGTGGCTCTGTCCGGCGCTTAGCTTCGCCCAAGAAGATTGGGATTGGTTTAAAGAAATGTCAGTAAACCAGAGCACGTTTTTCTCCCATCCCAGAATGCTGTGTGGACTCACCAGACCTTCCTCCACAGCGCTGTGGCGGAAGGTCTGGTAATGTGAGAGACTAGTACATGTACAACAACGAGAAACCATCTCGTTCATCTGCTGCCAGATTTTAAGGTGAATCCTCAGTATTCAGTCAATACCCCCCACTCCAGCTCCAAGTCCTTTCATCTTTCAAACACTTTTAGGAATACAGAGGAGCTCATTTAGGCGACCCTCCTGCTAATAAATAAAATCAGGATTGATAAAGCCCCCCCCCCCCCCCACCCCCATCCCCCCTTTGGACAGGTTCCGATACGGCGTCCTCTTTGTGATGATAAACTACATTAGCTTTTGTTCGCGCCTTTTAGCAACAGGTGGCAGGTTTGAAGCATCACAGGACTGATTCCTCTGACAGACAGGGCACCAGGCCTAAAATGTGCAGACCTACAGTAAGCATCCCCTGTGATAATAAAGCAGACTATTGCGCAGACCTTTAGACGTCAGCCTGCTTCAAATAGCTCCCATTGGACCGGCAGATAATGACACATAATAGTCTGATAATTGTCTCGATGGCATCCGTCCATTCACAACGCCTTGAGAAAGGCAATGTCCGAGAAGGAGGAAAAGATGCTGCTCGGCAGGGGCGGAGTCATCAGTGGAGCAACTGGAAATGTAGTGACCTTTTGGTTGGCAAAAACCACAGACAGTTTAAGAAGTGGACAAAGTGACGCCGTTGTTTTCTACGGAGGCCAGTGAAGGATATTAGAAGCACTTTTCCGGTGAGCGCTGAGCGTTACTGAGCAGCCTCCAACTGAGCTTGAAGACGTAGATGTGACGTGAGCAACCTGTCTGAAAGTTGGAAGTCTTCTGGTAGCTGTGCCAAGAGAAATCTCAATCAGAGTGTAGGTATATGTAAGGAGATAACATAGGCACAGGCTAATTATTGCTAACTAAAATGCTAGTTAACATTAGTAATTCAACTTAAACAGCTAATGTAAGTCCAAACTGCCTGCGAGCTTCTCCTGTACTATACGGTAATTCCTCTACTGTGCGACAGTAAGTCTCGTGGTTATGACCCAATCGTTAGCCTATTTTTATAAAAACGTCTGCTACGGAGCCATAACGTGAGCTACAAGGTAATGGAGCCTTTTATACATTGTCGTGTTTCTTTAGAAATAAACAACGGACAAATAGAGTCTTTAAACGCTTCAGATGTAAAGTTATTGGCTGTCGAAGTGACGTCAAAATGAGTGGAAGTCAATGTGATGCTAACGGCGGGCGATGGCTTGATAGCATCAAAATGGTGCCATAGGAGCTACGCTTTGTGGACGCTCGCTTACCCTCCTTGGCAAAAACAGCATCTACTTTTATCTCCAAAGGGGTTCAAATGTGGCATGAATCATTTTCTTTGGAGGCTAACAGGGGCGGAGCGAGGGGGGAGGGGGTGGGGCTTCTGGGGCTCCAGCCCCCGAATGTTTTCTCAAAAGCCCCGAATCTTTGAGGGTTTTGAAATAACTTCAAGTTTGTGTAATTTTCAGGGATGCTCACAAGTCTCTGAGTTACAGTTCACACATTTCTGCATTCAGCACTTCTTATGTTTGGGCCTTGTTGTATAAAGTTTTCAAAGCCAAAGCTTCTGGTGAATGGCACAGCTGCCGGCGGTGCGGCCGACTTTCTTGTTGCAGATATGTTGCGTATTATGTGTTATGTAGGTAAGTTATAGGTTACGCAGGGGAGGGGAATAACATTCAGCTTATCAGACGTTTCCCTAAAAATAAAGATTATTCTTGAGTCGAGTCTGAAGTCTTTTGAGGACGAGTCTCAAATCAGTGTGCGTGCGACTTAGGTGCAACTCGAGTCCCCATTTCTGGTCATTTACCCTCAGTCTCTTTGACTGGACCAGCAAATCAATGGAGAAAAAAAAAGGGAAATATCGCTATTTGTTCTGTGATCTCTACTAAAAATAGGTTTCAAGATTAGTATGCTGTTCACGGCAAATTCCTACCCCTTCCTATAACTTAAAAATAGTAACATCAGGCAATTTTTTTGCCCATTTTTGGGTGGCAAGAGTGCGGCCCATTTGCACGGGATAAGCAAAGTCTGGATTTTACTCGAATCTACTCACATTATATATTTTTTAATACTTTTATTGCAATAAAATAACAACAGCAACCCTCATAGTGAAAGAAAAATAGAAAGAAAAAAAAATATTATTTTTTTATTTTTTTAAAGTAAGGAAATATATATATATATATATATATATATATATATATATATATATATATATATATATATATATATCATGTATATACACATACATCTGCACCCCTATACACCTCTAATCATATATCTATACATGTATACGTATATACATACAATATATGCATAGACTCCCAAACTTTTACCTAAGAAACATAGGAGTTGATTTGTGTATAAAATCTCACATTATATGATGTCAAGGTTCTTTCTTTAGTTTTTTTTAAACATGTGTTGTGTTCTGGTTTCAGAATGATGAAGACAGTTGGTGAACAGTCAGATAGAAAACAGGATGTCGGCTCTACAGGATGATTCTTTTCCTCTGCAACTTTCATATCTTTCCCAATTGATGTACATCCTTTTAGGCATTTTATTATCAAATGGCTTAAATAATAGTGCGCATAGCTGTGGTAAATGGATGCCCCCGGACCCTAGATTTGGGTTGAGCCCCAAATAATTTCAACGTCTGGCAGAAACGTGTAACCACAATGTTCCTGGTTTGATAATGGATCTTTTCTTGCACACCATTCCACTCTCCCTGCCTATATTTCCTGTGAATGCTGGGCTATAGATAGATAGAAGAAAGTGTTGAGATCTCTGACCTCCCGCAGTACAAGAACTCCTCAATTCAAGCCTTCTTCTCTCTTCGCTCAGCATTGGTGTATGTGTGTGTTTGTGCCGGCCATTCAGCGATAAGTGGATTAACGTCTGCCATCTCCCATGAGAGGCTCATCACCGGTGACCCCGGAGTCCCCATGGCGACGCCGTGGCAACACAGCACCATGGCGACAGAGAGCGGCAGCAGCTTGTGATACGGCAATTTGCATCTGCTTTTCATTTGAAGCCCAGCAGGAAGGTGTTCGCAGTCTGGAGCTCTGGAGTCTGCACACTCACTGTCTGTTTTCACATGTATACCGTGTAGATACTGTATATATTGTAGATACTGTATATGATGTAGATACTGTATGTATGTATGTATGTGTGTGTGTGTGTGTGTGTGTGTGTGTGTGTGTAAGTCAATGTCTACCAGGTTTCATCCAACAAAGCTGAACCTCCTGAATGTAATTAGTCAAAAAATGATTTCAGCGGCCAACAATCATTTGCCAGCAAATGTCCTCACATGACTCATTGCTTTGATAATCTGCTCTGCAGCTGTCATTTTGATGAATTAAGTGTGAGTTTTTCCACACATGCCATTTCACTTCAAACTCCATCAATTTCTTCATCTAAAATGTGGTTCCAGGATGTTAACCATTTTAACGTATCACTTTAAATAACTAAAAACATTTTTTTTGTCCTTCTGGGTCAAAATAAACTTTTTTCAACACTTTTATAAATTCATGGTCAATAGACCTAATGTTTATGACATAAGCCTAATTTTTGAGTTTGAAAAAAAGCAGAAATTATGAATAGTTAAGATCAGATGATGTTGAGTCGATCACAGACTGGCTTATGTCAAAGTTTAGTCAGGAGACTGTTTTTGAACCATTTAAACACGTTTTTTTTCAAATGCTATAACCTTGAAGAAAACACCCAAACTTCAATGAAAGTAATTATTTTATTACCTGCAAAAGATCACCCATGCATCCATTTTATTTTGGGGCAATTTGCTTAAAATAAACCCATATTTCTGATATTAAAAAAATTAAAACGTAGAAAACGGGTCACATTTGACCCTTTATTTCAGAGTGTCAAAAAGGTAAGTAGCGAGGCTTGGACCCAAATGTAGTTCAGTTCAGAAAACAAAGTTTACTAGCAAAACCAAAAAACAGGCAGGCAATGAAGACAGGGACGAGCAGGCACGATCAAACAGCACAGAAAAACAGAAACTCACACATGCACCATACAGACAGAACGTAATAATCCCACAAGACACAAAGGAAACACAGAGACTAAATACACAGGGTAATGAGGAAACGAGGGACAGGTGACACTAGGGCTGGGGAACAGGTGAATCACATCAGACAATCACAAGGGTGGGAAAACCAAAAGACAGGAAGTAACTCAGACAAGACTAGGGAGAAAAGACAGACTTCAAAATAAAACAGGAAATTGGAAAACCAACAGAAAACATGAAACCAACTAAACAAAGAAACTTGACACAGGGACTAGACGTGACACAGAGTGACAGTGGATAGACAGGAAAAGTGGGAGAGAGATGGGGGATGGCACGCAGCAAAGGGCAGTAGGTTGGATTATGGCAGTGGTGCCTAGGGGGTTGAGGAAGAAACCTTGGGACTGGGAGGTCCAATACCCAAACCGGCAGGATAAAATCTGGGTGGGGAAAGTGAAAGAGCAGTGCTTGTTCCTCCCTCATTACCTTGAGCAAGGCCCTTGACCCCAACCGCTCCAGTGGAGCTGCTCAGTGGCCAGTAGATCAGACTGTGGTTGCACTGGGCAGCTTCCAGGTAAGAATGAGGAACTGTGTGAATGTGACAGGTCGTCGTTGCAAATAAGAAGTTGTTCTCAATCGACTTACCTGCAAAAGACCCAGCCTACATGGGGTGCAGGCTCTTACAGGGTGAGATAGAGGTCGCCCCACTTCTTTCTACTCTTTTGACCATAATGTCATAAGAGTAAAACTAAACAAGTTTTAGAAATTACACAACAATGATAACATTTTCATAAAGAGTATTATGAGTGTGAAATACAAAAAAACCTAACTAATAGAGAACAATGGGACTGGGCTGCAGCAGTGGTTTGAGACATTTATAGTGATGTTATGACACAGTGTTCTTGATATTTTGAGCATGATTTATGACTGACAATACAAAAAAAACAAAAAAACCTGGTTCCCTTTTTAAAAACGTTGCTGTTTTTTCATCAGGGACAAGAGAAGGGCAGACAGCTGAAGTAATTGAAAAAAAAAACACAATGGCAATGGGTTTCCACATTTAAAAAAAATATACATCTGCATGCAAAAAACATGATGTTATGAATATGTTTCCGTGGCTTGTTCAAATGGACTCCTCTTGTCGACACAGAAAACACAAAGACAAAGTTTGGCAGTATGAATTTAAAGCAGGTTGACGGCAGTTCTCCATCAGTAAGAACATTACATTCATTTAGCTTTTATCCAAAACGACTTACAATAACTGAATTCAATCGTGAAGATGCCACAAAGAATCATGTAAGCATAGAAATATCATCAAACAAGCTAAACTGCTCGTATCATCATTGTGGAGCTGGACAAGCAGACAGTCAGAATTTCGTTGAGCAGTAGCTGGGCAGTGTAGCGGATGAGCAGGTGTGTATGGTTTGACCATGACCTGGATGTGCAGTAGCATGGGCCTGAGCCATTCGCAGCACGGTAGGCAAGTACCAGTGACTTGAATCGCACTTAAGCCGCCACAGAAAGACAGTGCAGGGTGTGGAGGAGCGGTGCAGTGTGGGAGAACTTGGGTAGGTGGAAGACGTTTCATTTCCGGGATTGCTCCGGTGCCGCCAGATAATTCCACCGGATGTCCCTCATTTTCAGCCAGATGTCCGTCACCTTCCTCTTTCTTTGTGTTGGCATTTTAAACTCTGGTGGATTTCTGAGGACTATGGTTAGCTGCTCCTCAGATCTCTGCAGGGTAAATCCAGACAGCTAGCTAGACTATCTGTCCAATCTGAGTTTTCTGTTGCACGAAAAAAACTACCTTTGAACGTACACGTTCCACCAAAACAAGTTCCTTCCCGAGGCTATTTTGCAGAGGCACCGTTGCTCCGCTTGGCACTTAGCACCGCCCAAGACGATTGTGATTGGTTTAAAGAAATAAATAAAAAGAATATAAAAAGAAATAAACCAGAGCACGTTTTTCTCCCATCCCTGAATGCTGTGCGGACTAGCCAGACCCTCCTCCGCGGCGCTGTGGAGGAAGGTCTGGCAAAGCAAGTCTAGTTGAAGACCAACCGGGCTGCTGCATTCAGGAAAACCTCATTCATTCATTCATTTATGTTTGATAGATTTTTGCATCACTTTAAAACTACAACATTTATGGAAACTAGGAAAGCAGAACACCACAAAAAGCTGCCAGACCCAGTTGCTTATGGACGCATCTAGCAGACACAGAGCAACGTTGGCATTCATTTGGAGTCGTATTTGTGTCTCCTTTTAGCTCTGGTTTGGTCTCCACCAACTCTTGGAAAAAATATTTGGCTAATCAGCTGCTAAATCCCCCACTTTCTTCACCAGCAAGTCTCTAACTGTCTATCTGCTGTTTAAAGTTGGTCAGGTGTACAGTGGCTTTATCAGAGCGGCATAAAGCTGCCTGCAGCTACTGGTAACAAGATTTTTGAGAGCAGTGAGACTGAACCATACAGTATAAATGTGCCGTAAAAATCCAAATTATTGGGTTAATAGAGGCTAAAAAGCTCTAGAGCTGCAGAGTTGGTGATAATTCTATGCATTTGTTACTTGAGTGATTTCATAAAACACATTTGGTTCAATTTAACTGAAGTTAATACAAGGAACATTGAGTGCTGCTTTTGGGTAGACTGAGCTCATTACACGGATGACACAAAGGTAATGCTAACTGTATCTACTTAGCATTAGCATGCACAGAACTGTTAATGACACAGATATGATTTTTGGTGCCAACCCTCTCAAACAGCCGAGTATCGACTAAAATAACGAGTGTGGCCACAATCCCAGAAAGTGAGTCATGTGTCATGCTTTAATCAATGTGGTCCTTTGGAACTTAAAATCCTCTCTATCCATTGTTTGCATTCAGTCATGAAAAACAACCTTGGATGAGGAACCTGCTGAGTGGTTACGGGAAGTTGTGAATAATCCATCACACCAGAAAGTGGTGGACACACACACACACACACACACACACACACACACACACACACACACACACACACACACACACACACACACACACACACACACACACACACACACACACACCAGTCGCCTCAGGCTCTTGTCCCGGAGTCGAACTGTAACGCTCTGCAAGACAAAGCACTTCTGTGACAGCTGACTGATTACTAATGCTTACTCATACACACTCTCTCTCACACACACACACACACACACACACACACACACACACACACACACACACACACACACACACACACACACACAGCAATACCGCTCCCCTCGCCACCACACCTAGTTTGTGTTCACTCGACACACTCTTTTTAACCTGCACATACATTAACATTGTGTATTTTTCCATCTTCTGGTCTTTGATTCTCTTCAGACATGCCACATTAATCCCTTTCACATTGTCTTTCCCCTTCCCTTTGCATGCACACACAAACACACGCATGCACGCATGCATGCATGCACGCACGCACGCACACAAACACACACACACACACACATGCCCAAATGTTACGTAAACGCTCGAGGGTAAAGATCAATCTACCCGGGAGATAAGAGTTTCAAGAGGACATCTTCAGAGACTGTGTGTTCAGAAGAGATTGATAGATATGAGAAAGAGGGAAACACACACACACACACACACACACACACACACACACACACACACACACACACACACACACACACAAACCAGCTGTTTGGCGCAAAACAGCGCCCCTTACTTGTCAGCAGTAAGCCTGTGTGTTCATTTTAAACCTGTATAATTTGTTTCATAAGCAAAGATCAGTTAATTAAATCATCACTGTCAGGCGGCTTTTTATTGGTCTGTTGTTGCCGTTCTGTAGCTATAGCTACATTGCAATATGAATAGAGATGATCATAATCTTTATGTTTTTTATTTATTTACCTTTTGTACTGTTAATGCTTTAAAGGGTTGGTTCACCCAAATAAATACACACAAAATACATTTCCTCACCTACTAACTAGGTTTGGGTTTTATTTGCTGTCACGTCTAGTCCCTGTGTCAAGTTTATTTGTTTAGTTGGTTTCATGTTTTCTGTTGGTTTTCCCATTTCCTGTTTTATTTTATAGTCTCTCTGTTCCCTTATGTGCTGTCGTGTTGACTTCCTGTCTTTTGGCTTTCCTGCCCTTGTGATTGTCTGATGCCTTTCACCTGTTCACCAGCCCTTGTGTCACCTGTCCCTTGTTATCCCTCGTTTACTTGTGTATTTAATCTCTGTGCTTTCTGTGTCTGTTGTTGGTTGATTGTCATTTGTTTTTCGGCACTTGTCATCAGTCCTTTTCCCCTTCCTGTGATTAAGCTTGCTCCTGGAATGTTACCTTCTGAGTTCCTCTTTCTTTTGGATTATTGTCTCCTGCTTACATGTTTGTAACCTCTAAATACAATTATGAACCTGAAACTATATTCTCAAGATTTCTAATTGCGTAGAATTAATGGTTAGGAAATTATACTTGAATGAAATCATGATAGGGATTGTATAATTATGAGTAATGTATTGTGTAAGCTGTATGTTGACTCTGTCTCTCTACCAGTCAGCAGAGTTTCCACAGTGGAACATTTTGGAGAATGAAGACGAGGAGGAGGAGGAAAGATGTTGCTGCCAACTCTTTAGAGACCCCACAGAGAGGTGTGTGTGTGTGTGTGTGTGTGTGTGTGTGTGTGTGTGTGTGTGTGTGTGTGTGTGTGTGTGTGTGTGTGTGTGTGTGTGTGTGTGTGTGTGTGTGTGTGTGTGTGTGTGTGTGTGTGTGTGTGTGTGTGTGTGTGTGTGTGTGTGTGTGTGTGTGTGTGTGTGTGTGTGTGTGTGTGTGTGGCTCTATGAAGTGGGAAAGTGACGTCCTGGCTGGTACAGGGAGGCTTATTTCCACAATGGGGGACACAAACACACACACAGGGATCTATGAGGGTCAAAACATTCCGTCCAATCATTCTGGCATTTTCCACACAACTCTTCCAAACCCCAAACAAGCTGCATTAAAGATCTTTCTTTCTCCCACAACAACCAGGTTACTGGTTTGAATCCTGGATCTGAAAAAGGAACTGTTTTTACTCCCTAAACAACCACAAGGGAGCTGCCCTTTAGCAAGGAACTCAGTCCCCTAAACATGTTCAGCTGCTCAGTGGCCAACTGAACATCCCCCTTCGGTCGTATTGGGAAATATATTGCGAGTTTGAAAATGTCTACATGCGTTCAGAAAAAAATCATCTAAAGAATGCATGCAAAAACACTGGAGCAATACTAGGGGACTTGGAGAACCTTAAAGTGCTCATATGCTTTTTGGCTTTTCCCCTTTCCTTTATTGTGTTATATATATATATATATATATTTTTTTTTTGTGTGCATTTTATAGGTTAACAAAGTGAAAAAGCCCAAAGTCCCCCCCAAAGGGACTTACCATCTCCAACAGAAAACACTGTTCACAAACTGCTCCAAACAGCTCTATTGTATTCTGATATAACCTCTAAACACAATTATGAACCTGAAAATGAGCTTAATATGAGCGCTGACTGGCACACAGTCAAAAACATAATGGCAGACGGAACTAAATGACTCAATATTTTAAAGGGGCACTCCACCGATTTGACAAGGGCTTGGAGACTAAAAAAAGAACCTATCTCTCTTGTCATGTCCCCCAACTTATAATTGTTTTTGATTGCTAGACTATAGTGGGCACAACTGGAGACACGTGCAAAAGTCTAACCACAGTCTGCACAGCAGTCGTTCATGTGGACCAAACTCTAGTTCGTTTTTCATTGCTTGAACACAGTTTTCAAAACTCTACACGACTTTAACCACAACGTGCACACCACTGTGAATTTACAGCACTTTGTTCAAATGCTAACACACTGCTGTCAAAACTGTTGACCACACATTCAAAACAGAATGGATTTCAGCCTGGGGCCTATCACACACTGCTGATTGTAATTTCAGCTGAAAGCCTAAGCAGGTGTCTTGTTTTATTCTTGTTAATGAACAATGAACACATACTCTGTACATAGGTAAAGACAGAAACACAGTAAGAATGAAAACGGTTATACATTGTAACGTCTGTGTCAGTGAGCTGTTAAAAGAGCAAAGATACCAATATGTCCAGGTGAGATGTCTGAGGTTACATACACAGCTATAAACAATCTGAAAAACACTAGCTTTACTACAGTAAAACATAAAAGGTGGAATCAATGGAAAAAAACCCACATGCCTTTGTATTTATACATGATGCAGGTGCATGGCAAGCCAGGACATCCAATGTGATGATGAAAACTTGTGGCCTGATGCTGGAGAGAGGCAGGACTAGACACACTATTCTCTTACTATTACCTACCTATTTAAAATATTGACTTGTGTGAAATCACTCAAATTATTGACATTGTAAAGATGAAACATTTCTACTTTCTGTATTGGAGTGTGATGCTAGTGTTTTTACTCTGTGTGTTCTGAGTGACGGTGTGTGTTGTCTCGATAAAAATGCCTTCCCACTGGCACAGTGACCGATGGCGCCCACAAAGAGCCTGGGTCTGTCCGAGGTTCCCGCCTAAGCAACCCGGTCTCACGCCAGTTCGTGAAATGGTCACGTTATTTTGATTCATTGATTCATGTACAGGTCACGATTTTCTCATTTATTTCGTGTACAGGTCACGATTTTTGAACGTGACCATTTCAAGAACTGCCATGACACTGGGCTGCTCTGGGAGACGCAACAACGGGGACATGAAATGCCACACGCCGGCCACAACAACGGGACGGTTGTGGTTAGGTAAAGAAGAACGGGGAAAGGAACCGTCACACGCAGGACACGCCGACAACAACGGGATGGTCCTGTGTTGTTTGACCCATCCACCACCCCAATCAACCTCCCTGCGCGGATTTTCGCCTTATCAATACTACTCGCTACCGTAATCGTTCTGTCATCACGAAATATGCTTCCCATTGAAATACATTACTTTAAAATCCGTGCTCACCACACGAAAATAACGACATTAGTTCAGTACACGAATCAATAGATTCAATAATGTGACCATTTCACGAACTGCCATGAGACTGGGCTGGCCTAAAAAGAGGTTCTACCTCGCCACTTAAGGTTTCTGCGTAAAAGAAGTCGTGGCAAATTCTTGGGTCTTTGTAAATGTTAGAGTGTGGTCTAGACCTACTCTCTGTAAAGTGTCTTGAGATAACTCGTTATGATTTGATACTATGAAATTGAATTGAATCAATCAGTGAAAGACAGAGAGACCAGGTAGAGAGAGAGAGAGAGAGCGAGAGAGAGAGCGAGAGAGCGAGAGAGAGAGAGAGAGAGAGAGAGAGAGAGAGCGAGGAAAGGAAAGGAGAGGCATCATTTCTATATGTAAATGAAGATACAGCATACATCTATATTAACTATATTAATACTAAGTTTTGGTCTAAAAATTAACATCTTTTGCTACGTTAACGCCTCATGTTCACACTACTCTGGTGTTTCCGAGGCCCTCAAACGGAGACATTTGGAAGCACTGCTGCCCCCGTTTTTGGTTTGAAAACTTGCTTTGTAGTCTGGACGGACACAAACAGAGACGCGTCAGTCAGTCTTATCTGTTAGGTACCTTACTGTACCTTACCTTTCAGTAACAGTTCCACCTCGTCGTCAGTCCAAGCTAATAAATCCCTGCTCTTATTTTTTTGCCATTGTTGTTCTATTTCCGAAAGATCTTCAACTTCTACAATCTATGATTTTCAAACGCAGAGTAACGTCAGACAATCTGCTTCCTGTTTACATTCACAACATTCAAAACAGTCATGTTTGTAATGTACTGTCGACCTGTGCGTGTGTCCATCCACCCGTGAAAACATGTAGAAACAGCACTACACTCTTTCCCGAGTAGTACAGTGTTGCTGTGGCAACAGCATCACCTCTGTCCTCGCCTGCTGCAGATATTTTTATGTCTATCAGCATCATCTCTCTTTCTCGCTGTTTCACTTTGAATCAGTTCATTTTTAATTTCTGCTCTACTGTCATGACACTGGTTTTCTGTTGAATTTATTCTTCATTATTTCATATTTATTTAGTTTATAACAATTAATGGAGCCCTGAAAAATCTCATTTTTATCTTCCAATAGAAATCTTTCCATTGATGGTATATTATGTTTATTTATGTAGCTATTCTTATATATATATTGACTCTGCTCTTATGTTTATTTCATTTCAGTTTGACCCTGATGTGTTACACTGTGCACATGACTAAATAAGTTCATTATAAGAATGAAACTGAATTTAAAATACAAATACATACAAATTAGTGTATTACCACACCAATATAATGACAGCTCGATTTTAAATATATAATTTATTTAATTTGAGAGGTCCCACATATTTCCACGTATGTTTTTATTATAAAGCAGGTTTAGGTGCTAAATTAATCCTGTGAAAGTATCAAAACAATCAATCCACAATGAAATGCACACAGCTGGTATTCAGAAACTGTGCCTTTAAACGAGCCGTTTGGACTTCTGTACGGTTGTGATGTTACAATTATAATATAGGTTGAAAGTGCAGCTACAGTGCCGTTACAGTAGCCTGGAAATCCAGACCCGTAATCTTTCAGATTACGGGTATCGAGTAATGAAAACGGCCCAATTCTAGGGGCGGCACCAAGCATGCATTTGAAAATCTCACTGCACGCAATTGGATAACACTACGACCAATCACAACAATACACAGGGTGACGTATCCAGAGCCCCATACTCTTAGCTACCAGCGGAGCTAACTGGTAGATTAAACTGTCGTCATCTGTTTAGCTCGCCTCTTGCCCGCCTATATCAGATACACTGTTGTGATTGGTGCAGCTTGGCTAAAAGGGCATAGTTAATGAGCATCATTACTCAATGCCAGAGTGACTTGCTGAGAAAATTCAAATTGTGCTCTCGCGAGAACTCTGGATTTCCAGGGTACCGTTACAGTCTTTCCCCAGATGCAATGACGGGGCAGAGACTCCGAGAGCGCAGACGCGAATGACCTGGAAACACTGACCAATCATAGCAGACTTGGCTTTTTTCGGGAGGGGGTCTTAAACTGACAGGTGCTAAAACGGAGCGTTTCAGACAGAGGGTGAATACAGCCATATTCAGACTGACAGCATGAGAAAAATCAAATAGCTAAGTTGAAATAGCTAACGATTAAAATAGTAAGCTAAAGGTTGAAATAGTTAAAAGTAATGGATACATGGTAAGATATAATATATAATTATTAGAATTAATATATAATATATAACAGTTCAAATGATTAAAGTACTGTAGAAAGGATTAAAATAGCTAAAATTTGAGATAGTTGGCTAACTATTTCAACCGTTAGCTAACTATTTCAACCGTTAGCTAACTATTTAAACCTTTAGCTAACTACTTAAACCGTTAGTTAACAATTTCAACCTTTAGCAAACAGTTGAAATACTTACCTATAAGTTGAAATAGTAAGCTTAATGTTGAAATAGTTAGCTAAAACTAATGTTAAAGGGTTTCACTCCAAGTAGTAGTAACGTTAGCCTAGAGTAGCAACAAGGATTGCTGACCAAACCACCTTAATATTTACATTTAAACTGTAACGTATGAAATAATTAACAACATCCACTTTTATATAACGAATAGTGTTTTATATTTCGAACATATATAGTGGATTGTGACAGACAGGGCTTAGGGGGGGGACCTCAGACCAAAAAATATTGGGAACCACTGTCTGGCAGTTAGACACCCCCCTCCCCTCCGCATTGCATCGTCATCATAACACGGAAGCAGTACACAGACAGTGGGGGGGGCACGAGAGGCACAGGGAGGGAGGTGAAGACAGGCCAACATAGGATTAAAGAGAAACAGATAGAAAGGAAGAAAAAGGTGCACAGAGGCAACAGTCAGACAGGTGAACAAAGACACAGAGAGCGAGCATCATGGCGCTGATCCCCTCGCAGGTTCTCCGGGTCGCCATCCTGATGTCTTATTTCTCCATCCTCTGCCACTACAAAGCGTTAGACATGCCGGCACACCAGACCTACGGGGGCAGCTGGAAGTTTCTGACATTCATCGACTTGGTGAGATTTTACATTTTATGTTATTTTAACCCTAAAGTTAGCTGCATGAGCTGCAGAGTCGGTACAAAGAGGCTATGCCGTGCTTCGTGTTGCTATCAGCTTTGATTATTCAGCGTTTCCTGCCTCCCTGTCCTCACTGTCCCGGTATGTAATGCATCGCTAACCGGAGAGAAGGTCATTAAACTACACTTATTTGTAGTAAAATGTGTCTGGACTTAGAGTCCCCAACGCGTTTGACTGGGGGAGCTCACTGTGTATTGTGGCTGAACCGGAACAGGTGTTGCGGTGCCGAATGCACTCCTGTTACAAATAAATGCTCCCCCCCTACACGGGAGCGCGCTGCGCGTTCACTATTGATTTGTAAAAGCCTCCCATACATAAGAATAAGATGTGTAGCTCCCTAATCATTCAAACAACATACAATTGTCTGAATATTCACCAACAGACAAACAAAAAGAAAGATGGATATTTGAAACATAAAAAGAAACAATATATATATATATATATATATATATATATATATAATTTTTTATATATATATATATATATATATATATAAATTGCATAAAATTGAAGTATGACACAGGATAAACAACTTATTTCCAAACTAGCCCTGAAGACCTTTTCATATAGCCACAGCAAACTTTACGAAGAAACAATACGCACATCCAACAATTCTCACTGTTATTCAAGAGAACTTTATCCAGGATGATTACAAAATCAATCCTCAAGTTGCTTTCAGTGAACCCAATTAGGTGGATGAAAATAAACAGGATTAATTTAGCCCGATAACGGCATTTTATTCCGAACTACATTTGAAGAACAGAGCCAGTGTTAGGCTTTAAATTCAGGTGCAGCCCCGGAAATAAACATGGGTAAAACAGATTCAGGATTAAATCAAAAGAGCAGATGTCAACAGTAAGACTTTAAAACATTTTGAGGTTAAAAAAAATGAATAAAAAATGAGCAGAACATTTGCATCAGTGCTCTTTGCTATACTTGTGAAAGCTTCTGAATGAGACCCATTCAGCTTTATCACCAGTATTATGAAGTGAAAAGTAGATTAAGGACTTCACACAGTAGTGATTGGAAGAAGACACAAACACACACTGCTCCCAGTCATCCCAAACAACGCACACATACATGCACATTCACAAAGAGGCAGCTCTATTAGAGACTAATTCAATAAGCCAGTCATTCACGAACATAGGTCAACTTCAGCTGTGTGTGTGTGTGTGTGTGTGTGTGTGTGTGTGTGTGTGTGTGTGTGTGTGTGTGTGTGTGTGTGTGTGAGAACCATTGTGGACAAAGAGCAGAAGGTTCTCTCAGTAGTGACTGTTTCCATTTGAAGAACCAAAAAGTCCATTTTGTGGTAATGTCTGTTTATTTCAGTAGTAATGTGACAGTACTGTTGCTCTGCTGTGTTTCCTGTAGTCTCGCATTGCCAGACCTTACTCCACAGCGTTCTGGGATGGAAAAAAAACGTGCTCTGATTTATTGCCATTTCTTTAAACCAATCACAATCGTCTAGAGCCGGACAGATCAACGGTGCCGCTGCAAAATAGCCTCGGGAAGGAACTTGTTTTGGTCGTTCAAAAGTAGTTTTAGTCGTGCAACAGAAAACTCAGATTGGACAGATAGTCTAGCTAGCTGTCTGGATTTACCCTGCAGAGATCTGAGGAGCAGTTAACCATAGTCCTCAGAAATCCACCAGAGTTTAGAACGACAACACAGAGGAAGAGGAAGGTAACGGACATCCGGCCTAAATGAGGGACATCCGGCGAAATTTTGGGCGGCACCAGAGCAATCCCGGAAGTGGAACGTTGTGTATATATTATACATATACTATTAGGGCTGAAACGATTCTTCGAATAACTCGAATAATTCGATTACAAAAAATCCTCGATGCAAAATGACTTGCCTCGAAGCTCGGTTACATCAGTGTTACTAACGTTGTATCGCTGACGGACGGTGTTTCTGCTACTGTCGCTCACCAGACGGCTCCGTCTGCTGCTGGAGACACATGCCAGAGGTAACTAGTGAGGGCTGAGAGGAGAGACCGGCTGGAGGAGACCACAGGAAGGGTCCAAAGGTTGGAGTCAGTTCAGACGCAATTACAACTCAAACTCTGGACAGTGGGTCTACTGCAAAATCAAACTAGCTTAGCACAATAATAGCACGACATCAGAGCTTTAGCATCTCAACAGAACACATGGAGTCTAACTTCATCATCCATTCCACGAAGAGGACCGACAGAAGCCAATCACTGAGTCGTATGGACGATGAAACTACATCAAACACACCAACTACCAAAATCAAAGACAAGGAAATACGTAGTGGTGACCACGATCTGAGCTGACGCGCTGACTATCCTTCAGAACAACAGCTGATTGTTGTGTCTCTCTCTCTCTCTCTCTCTCTCTCTCTCTCTCTCTATCTCTATCTCTCTCTCTCTCTCTCTCTCTCTCTCTCTCTCTCTCTCTCTCTCTCTCTCTCTCTCTCTCTCCCTCCCCATGGAAAAACAGCTGATCAACGATCTAATAGCATAAGTGTAGTAGAGCTGTGTGACATTATAATCAAATATATAAATTAAAATAGGTTAAGTATAACTAATATTTACATATAGGTCTAGTTTTGGTTGAAAAAAAAAAAAAAATAAATTAAAAAAATTAAAATAAAAAAAAAAATCAGATTAATCGATTACAAAAAGAATCGATAGCTGCAGCCCTATATACTATATACATGGCATATATGTGTCCCGTAACTTGGAGTGACAAGTGCTGCCTTCAAAGGCTTTGTGAGGCGTTCAGTTACAAAATGCAACAAAATGAAAAGTTTGTTCTCTTTTTGGATTTTATCCAAGCAAAACTAGTATTGTAACTGAAATGTCCCTAACCTAATTGATATTGAATCGGAAATGTAATCGAAATGGGACCTTGTGAATCAGAATCGACTCAAGAAATCATTGGCGATTCCCAGTGTGTGTGTGTGTGTGTGTGTGTGTGTGTGTGTGTGTGTGTGTGTGTGTGTGTGTGTGTGTGTGTGTGTGTGTGTGTGTGTGTGTGTGTGTGTGTGTGTGTGTGTGTGTGTGTGTGTGTGTGTGTGTGTGTGTGTGTGTGAGAAACAGCTGTGTCATATTTTCCACATTAGACCTCACCTCATGGTTAACCGTGCTGTTAATGACCTGAGCACACCAGCAGCCAGGAAACACACACACTGCTGCAACATCTGCCTCTTAATATCTGTGTGTGTGTGTTTGTTACTGTATGCACATGGGTAATATGAAGCCCTGCAAATTATAAGTGCTACACTGACATGATTGCTTTGATATCCATTTTTCAAACGGTGTTGTTGTTGCTGCTCAGAGCCTCATCGCTAGCCGAGTTCACATAGAAACCTATTATATATGTAGCAGGCAAGCTAGGATAGGTATCAGACTTGCATTTGTGCCGACATCCACACACATTTCAGTTACAGACACACACACACACACACAAATGCGCACACATCAACCAGGGGACCAGCTAAGTATTTTTTTGACAACAGGATGATACACAAACGCAACGTGCATAACTGGAGGTTAATTGGCATCTGATAGCTTTTAAAGGCAACTGTCCGCTCACCCAGCGGGGGACACCTGATACTCCCAATGTGAGATTAGAGGAGAGGAGGAGCGACGAGGAGGAGAGACGGGTGTGTGCATTTCTCTCCATCTCTCTCTGGAAAAAGGTCAGATCCATCATGGTGACCATATTGACGGGAGTGTTTCATTACACGGGGAGAAAAGGAGAGCTGCCTACTCTCTCGCCACAATTCACTTAATGTCCTACAGCTCCCTGTGACTTTGAGCATTTGAAATTCCTAATCCGAGTCAAGTATTTGCTGTGTGTTTGTTTACAGTGGCACGCCTAAGTTTATGAACCCATGCTAAAGTTGACTAAAAAGAGGAATAAAAAAATCATCTTTTGGAAATTGATCTTAATCCCTTCATTAAAAAAATTAGGAAAAATCCAACCTTTAAGGACACCACTTTTCTTTGTGAATAAATAATGTATCGTAAATACATAAATGTTCTTCCTTAAAATACAGGGGGCATAAGTAAGTACACCTCTAGAGCTGGGCAATATATGGATATTATATCGATATCGTGATATGAGACTAGATATCGTCTTAGATTTTGGATATCATAATATCATGATATGGCATAAGTGTTGTCTTTTCCTGGTTTTAAAGGCTGCATTACAGTAAAGTGATGTCATTTCCTGAACTTACCAGACTGTTCTAGCTGTTCTGATATTTGCCTTTACCCACTTAGTCATTATATCCACATTACTGATGATTATTTCTCAAAAATCTCATTGTGTAAATATTTTGTGAAAGCACCAATATTCAACACTACAATATCGTTGCGGTATCGATATCGAGGTATTTGGTCAAAAATATCGTGATATTTGATTTTCTCCATATCGCCCAGCCCTATACACCCCTATGTTAAATTCCCATAGAGGCAGGCAGATTTTGATTTTTAAAGGCCAGTTATTTCATGGATCCAGGATACTATGCATCCTGATAAAGTTATCTTGGCCTTTGGAATTAAAATAGCCTCACATCATCACATCCCCTTCACCATACCTAGATATTGGCATGGTTTTATTTCAGTTAGTCTAATAGCTGGTTTAATTTGCATTGAGAGATGATCTTATGGAAAGTACCCCATGCCAATCTCTAGGTATGGTCACCGTCAAACACAAGGAAAACAAGGATGTTTATCCTTGCCACTCAAGGTTTCTGCCTAAATGGAAGTGTTTCCTCGCCACGGTCACACTAAATGCTTGCTCTTGGGGGAATTACTGGAATTGTTGGATCTCTGTATATTATAGAGTGTGGTCTAGACCTGCTCTGTCTGTAAAGTGTCTTGACTTAACTCTTGTTATGATTTGATACTATGAATTGAATTGAATTAGCTACAGTAGATAAAAAGGTGAAGGACATGGAGTAAACTGTGACAAACAAAATGGTTCTGAGATCAGTTAAAGGCTGAGCTGTTCTCCAAACACAGCCGGTGACGTGTACGTTGTCAGACGTCTGTACAGTTTTTCCCGTTTGTGGTAAATAAACACGGACCACAAAAAACACCCCAGCGGTCGTGACAAACTGGGTTTCCAGCTGGCTGTGTTCACACATGCTGATCTCAGCCAGGGTCTCCCGCACCCTCTCCTGAAGATGTTGACATGACTTTGGGGTAATGTGTGAAATTACTGACTGGAGGAGAGGAAGGTGAGGCATGGTGAGGAAAAGCGGGCGCACCACATAATGCAATGATTGCTTTGATTGCAGTGCAGGTTTTTTTGCTCTAATGTGTGGCTTCTCTCTCTCATCAACTCTACTTTCGTTTGCTTCCCACCTTCCTCTTCTGAAAAATGATCTTGTGCCGACCTTACACCAAACGACTTTTCAAGTGATTCCATTGTTGCAGGCAAATTTCATCAGAATGAAATCATGAGTCTTACTAGAGTTGGGGCGCGCTCCCGTCGTCTCAATCGTTCAGTACAGGTGGTCATAAAACTCAGTCCCAGTCAGTCTTTTTCCTGTCTCGACGTTCCGGCAAAATCAACCGTGCGTTCCAGACACAATTTTTAGCTGGAATCTGATATAGGCCACCTTTTAAAAGGTAATGTGAACAGCCAAACAAAAAATATGAATTAAGCATAGACCTTTTTCACGGCAGACATGTTGACGTGTCATAGTAAAGTGTATTCAGAACCATTGATGATGGCTGTATTCTATTAGGAGAGGCCCTGGTATTGAACATGCTGACTCACTGAAATAGCTCACTGGGACACTTGATGGAATTGAGCCATCGTTAAGGTTATCAATTTCAGCTGTGCTTTTCCTACTATGACAAGTCAAATGCTGCGTTCCAGACACAACTTTTAGCCCGTAAGTTACGACTTCAAGTCACGACTCACGACTTGGTAGCGTTCCAGGCAAAGTCACCACAAACCCTTCTAGCTAGCGTTATCTAGCGGCTACCTAACGTTGATGTTAGCTAACGCTAGCTGATACTAGCGCTAGCTGATACTAGCAATATCTAGTCGGCGACATATTTTGGGCTTCATTTAATAAACATAACCTGTAGTACACAATCGTATGTGTATTGTTTTGATTACAATGTGCGGAGTTACTTTACCTATTTATGTCTATTTATTTCTATTTCTCACCGTTAATCACCGGCGTAACTGGTAGTACGAAAACACGCGTTACGGGTTGCCTGGAACGCAGCATATGTTTTATGCCGTTTTTTCAACCCTTCTGAAGCGAGTCATCCAACGGGAGATTTAGCGGCGGATAAACGAGGACCTCCAGGTACTGGAGACATTCATCTGCATGTACGGCAGAACAGAAAATCTGCAAACTTTCCCTCAAGTTACCAGCTAACGCTAGCGGTAGCTAACTAGCTTGGTTACATTTTTCAAAACGAATCTAGTTGTAGTCTAGTTGTGTGACCCTGCAAGATCTCCAGTCTTTACATATTATGACATTCTTTCACGTTGGATGTGAGATGATCGTCTTTAGATGTGAGATGCTGTCAGACTTTAGTCTTTTTAAAGTCTGTTCAGAGTCTTCTAGCGTATGGTAACGTTAGGAATAAGCTGTTTTTTTTCTCTACATCTGTAAAGTGTCATGTGAAAACGTGTCAGCTGTTGAAGAGCTTGCTGAACTCTCCCCGTCTCTCCGCAGGTGATCCAGGCGGTGTTTTTTGGACTGTGCGTCCTGATCGATGTGTCCAGTCTGCTGACTAGGGCAGGCGACAGCAGGGAGCAGGAGCGGCAGCTGAAGAAGCTGATTGGCCTGAGGGACTGGATGATGGCCGTACTGGCCTTCCCTGTCGGAGCGGTGAGCGGATGGACGCATGCAACCAAACCCACACACACTCGAAAGACACACACACACACAAACGCACAATAGCCCAGGGAAAGATCAGCCTGGCTTGCAGGAATCAAAGGCTTGAGTTTATGCATTTGCAGTATAATCAGCTCTCTGTCGCTCAACCCTTTTTCTTGCTCTTTTCTTTGGTCTCCGTGAAGTGGGCCAAATGTTGATTCAGAAGGCTTGTCCTCTCCGATAAGTCTCAAAAAAGCATCAGCGTGTGGATGTCCAAAATGCGGGTTTTTTCCTAGGTTTATAGAAGATCGAGGTGCACATAGTCAGCGGGGGTCTAGGGGTCCTCCATCAGGAAAATGTGACGTTTTTTATTAAAAGAAAATGAAATTGAACATCATTTTGGACCATTATTAGTATAACCTTATCTGTGTCTAAAACGTTGGAAAAACTAGAGCAGATAATAAATGAATAAAACTCAAAAAGCTTAAAGACAAAACTTGCTAAAGAAGTCCACACACAAATGACAAAAACATCTGAAAATGCGACACAAACTCTGCAAAAGCAACAACAATGTTAAAAAAAGCTTAAAGATTAAGAGTATATAAGCTTAAAAAATAAAAAAATCCTCCTACAATGTCTCTCATCTCAACCGTTCGATTTTATGCTGATGGAGGTGGAGTAGGCGGGACATAAAGGTCTTTGTATAACTAAAAACGTTAAGGTTTGAGGTATATTTGAATGCTCAAATAATAGATAAAAAGGATGATGATGAATTGTAAATGGCGTCTAGTGTCGAGATCAGGACTTGACGTTAACTTTTTTTGTGGTGTGGCATTAACGTAGGGCGCCCGAAAAGATCCACGCTACTGTTTATTTACACAAAAATATGTTGAATGACAGTGTACAGTACATATTGAGTATGTAGTGCAGAGGATGCGATTTCGGACACAACCACGGTCTTCATCAGCAGATAGAGTTAGCCCAGTTGTCACGGAGTTGTAGATGTTCAAATTTAAATTATTTTTATATGCTCATTTCCAGGTTCATACTTGTATTTCGGGTTTCTACGATGCATGTCACACACATATGGAGGGCGGTATAAGGTCCTTATTGCAGCTTCGTAAATATGACGATTTGCTGCTTTTCTCTGTTTTGCATTTTTGTAAATTAAATGTCTTCGGGTTTTGGACTGTTGGTTGAGACAAAACAAGGCATTTGAAGAAGTCACCTGAAGCAAATCAAACAAATAATCGATAATGAAAAATAGTAGCTAGATATATTTGAAGCTCAGTTAAAATCTCGCTGTGAATAACCAGAACAAAGAAAACTGCGTTGAGTCGTCCTCAGCTGCTTTAGACAGCCAGAGGGTGACCGCTGTCTGATCCTCAGGCACACAGAGACACAGACACATACACACACACACACACGCACACATGCACACACACACACACACACACACAGTTTTATTCAAGACTTTAGTTGGCATGGTGCCCTGTAGCTGTTGAACTGAGGTACTTGTCTGGCTGTCTGACCACAACCATATCCCAGGTTTATACACACACACACACACACACACACACACACACACACACACACACACACACACACACACACACACACACACTCACAGTTGATAACTAACTAGGCAACCAGAGTGCCAGTTAGATAGCTGGCACAGACGAGGGTAGGTGTGTGTTGCATGCAAGCACCTACTCTGTCCGACACACACACACACACACACACACACACACACACCTATTGAAGCAGTCAGCTGGCATGGTGCCATGTGTGAGTTAGGCACTGAGTTCAGTTTACACACAGTACAATAGACATGATTATCACCACAGCTAATGTCTGGAAACCTAGCCTGACTGATATGGAAAGAATGAGTCTGTGTGTATATCGCTCTGGTACATGTGCAGGTGCATATATTACATGTATATGTGCATGCGTCTCCATATGGGCATCTGTTTTTGTGTAAGGCAGTATGGAAACTAGAGGAAGGGTTTTTGTGTATATGGACACACAGTGTGTGTGTGTGTGTGTGTGTGTGTGTGTGTGTGTGTGTGTGTGTGTGTGTGTGTGTGTGTGTGTGTGTGTGTGTGTGTGTGTGTGTGTGTGTGTGTGTGTGTGTGTGTGTGTGTGTGTTTCCTGCCTCCACCGGCCTGTTGAAAGCAGAGAACATGCCGATCAGCGTACAATAGTGGGGGATAGTTCAGATGCCTCGAACTGGAACCCAGATGACAGTCAGGTAATTCCACCTCCCCGTCCTGCAGAACATGGTCTGGCCCGGGTCCAAACAGTCTGCTGGAGATACATTAGGGTTTGTTAGCTTATGGTGCGTTCAGTCCATGTGGGACGTAAAGTGGCCGCAACAGCCAGGGAATCGTTTTGGCAATCAACGTGCTTCTGTAACCATTGAACCACCACCACAGAGTGGAAAGGATCGGAGCACAGTATCATTTACTGTCATGAATAAAACACACCGTACGTAAGGCTTCATTAGGAAATGTTCTAATTCTTCAATCTCTACTGAAGCAGCACATTCTGCTTATTGTGTTCTTACTGCAGCATGACAATACAGCTTATCATTAAAGGGATAGTTTGGATGTTTTAAAGTGTGTTTGTATGAGCTACTTCTCCATCAGTGTGTTAGCTACAGTAGATGGCGGTCGGCACACCCCCAGTTTGGAGAAGCAGGCAGGAGTACCGACACGGAAGCTAAGCAATGTCCTGCTGTGGACGGGGGGGGGGGGAGACTCATTTTTTCAGACTTGTTTCTGTCTCAGGTACAAACTCTCGCGAGATCTGGCAACAGATATTAAGAAATGATGTTCGGGTCGGGCTCAGTCACCTCAGCGCGATAAGTCATTGAATATTTAAAATTGGTGCGAGCCTATGTTAACGTGCGCTTGTGTGCCCCGTGTGCGCTGATGCGCTCATCTTTTCACATTTTCGAATGCCTTCCTACAAATGTGTCAGTAGTATGAGAAAAAAAAATTTATTTTAACTGTCGGGCTCGGGACATAAATATCTTAAATATCTCAAACAACAACTGCTAACGTGAGTTGCTCAAAACCTTTCTTTTTAGTAAACTCTGTAACAATGTTCTCAATGTTTGTGTTCATGTGTAGAGTCCCTGGTGATACTTTGATCAAAATCTCATGTTGTGTCGAGCCTTCTTAGTGTTTTAAAAATAGCTATTTTGAGGCTAGCATCAAAGTGTCCCTAGCACTCCCATTCAAAAGGCCATTTGACCCAAAAACGAGAATACGGTAAATCTTAAAAGTGACGCTTCGGTCCTAAATATGCTTTTAAACGAAAGTTTGACTCGGGTACATTCACAAAAAGACCCTAGGTTGCATTTTGGTGAGAGTTACGCTTTAAGACTGACGCAGTTGTCAATTTCCCGTCCAGCGCCCGCAACTAGGATTAGTGTGTGTCTAACGGGATGGTGGGGCGTGGCATCACAACGGCTGCTCGTAATGGCTGACTGCCATCACGATAGACAATGATATCGTCCACCGGCGACGGTGATATTGTTCATCGGCACAACCCTAAACGTCAACCAACGTTTGTGAACGTCCTAACGAAACTAATTTCCGCGATGCTTAATGTCTTTTAGTTGTGTAAATATCTAATGTTAGCAAAAGAAAAATAATAATAAATTATACAAATATAACTTTTCATCCATCCACTTTCAAGCGAGGCCACGCTCATTTAGGAGACAGGAAGTGTGTACTGTTTCATACCATTGGCGCAGCGTGTAATGCGCTATCTATAGTAACAGAGTATCCTTGGTCTAATACAGCTCCTTGATATGTGCTGTGTGAGGACTGTTTTCTGACTTTGTGTTTTCTTTTTCTTTCTCTCTAGTTTGTGGTGTTCACGTTCTGGAGTCTCTACCTGTACGACAGGGAGCTGGTCTACCCCAAACTACTGGACAACTTCATCCCTCAGTGGCTCAACCACGGCATGGTGAGTCCAATTGTCTGCATCTTACATATTTTTTTTATCACAAGGACTCCGGGAAAGAAGCTAAATTAGTAACGTGCATTAATGGGACATGAAGCTTTAAATTTACTTTTTTGATCACCAGTCAACATGGCTAGCTGATTTTTAAAGTGACCGTACCATTCTCAGTTTCAGCATTGCTCGTACTCGATACCGCGCACTAGGCATGTAGACCAATGGGTGCACAACACGTCACGACATGAGTGCCAATGGGAAGTGTAGGATTAGTACAACGAGCAGTGTTGCTAGATAGAGATTATGTTTCCAAGCCAAACGCACACAAAACCGCCCCAATTTCTTGGCAGACAACAGACCAATCGGGCAATCTGTCACATCGTTTCTGCAGCCTGCCAATTCAAACAGACACAGTGTTATTTGCTTCTTTCATCACCGGCCTAAATTAAAAAATAAAATAAATAAAATTGGCTAGTAACTTAACAATGATACCCGCCAAAGTTTAAATTGTCAATTAAAAAGTGTCAATTTAAAGCCCTGGACATGAATGGGTGAGAGGTGGAGAGAGGAGCTCCATGTGTTATACCTTGATACATTGTTAAACCTCATTTGCTCTTACCAGTGTACTTTCTCCACAGCAATCCCACCAATCGGTCCCAAGACGTCCCAGTTAGAGAGGAAATGCAGTAAAAATATTCTTTGTAAATCTTTACAATCATTCCCTGAAAGAACCAAGCAGGCCTTCCTTGCACGATCCAATTTTTCTTCAAAACTTGCCATTTTCAGCGTGTAGCTCAATGGCTCGAAGTTTGTTATTGTTTCCTAAAGCAAAGTGGAAGGTGGCGGGACGTCCACCGCCAGATGTTCTGGTGATGATGCTCGAAATAAACCGTCGTTGATCCAGACTAATGGCAAAAGGCAAACCTGAGCCAGCCCTTAGTTACTAAAGCATACTCTTAAATAGAGCTGGGCGATATGGAGAAAATCAAATATCACGATATTTTTCACCAATTACATCAATGTCGATATTAGGCGATATTGAAGGGTTGACTATTGGTACCCTGGAAATCCAGATTTCTCGCGAGAGCACAATTTGAATTTGCTCAGTGAGTCACTCGAATAACGATGCTCATTAACTATGCCCTTGGAGCCGAGCTGTGCCAATCACATCGGTGTATCTGATATAGGTGGGCCAGAGGCGAGCTAAACAGATGACGACAGTTTAATCTACCAGTTAGCTCCGCTGGTAGCTCTGGATACGTCACCCCGTGTATTGTCGTGATTGATCGTAGTGTTGTCCAATTGCTTGCAGTGAGATTTTCAAATGCATGCTTGGTGCCGGCCCTCAAGTTGGGCCATTTTCATTACTCGATGCCCAACCCTTTAAAGGTCCTATGAAATGCTGCTTTTTGGATGCTTTTATATAGACCTTAGTGGTCCCCTAATACTGTATCTGAAGTCTCTTTTATATAGGCCTTAGAGGTCCCCTAATACTGTATCTGAAGTCTCTTTTATATAGGCCTTAGAGGTCCCCTAATACTGTATCTGAAGTCTCTTTTATATAGGCCTTAGAGGTCCCCTAATACTGTATCTGGAGTCTCTTTTATATAGGCCTTAGTGGTCCCCTAATACTGTATCTGAAGTCTCTTTTATATAGACCTTAGTGGTCCCCTAATACTGTATCTGAAGTCTCTTTTATATTAGACCTTAGTGGTCCCCTAATACTGTATATGAAGTCTCTTTTATATAGGCCTTAGTGGTCCCCTAATACTGTATCTGAAGTCTCTTTTATATAGGCCTTAGTGGTCCCTTAATACTGTATCTGAAGTCTCTTTTATATAGGCCTTAGTGGTCCCTAATACTGTATCTGAAGTCTCTTTTATATAGGCCTTAGTGGTTCCCTAATACTGTATCTGAAGTCTCTTTTATATAGACCTTAGTGGTCCCCTAATACTGTATCTGAAGTCTCTTTTATATAGGCCTTAGTGGTCCCCTAATACTGTATCTGAAGTCTCTTTTATATAGACCTTAGTGGTCCCTTAATACTGTCTCTGAAGTCTCTTTTATATAGACCTTAGTGGTCCCTAATACTGTATCTGAAGTCTCTTTTATATAGGCCTTAGTGGTCCCCTAATACTGTATCTGAAGTCTCTTTTATATAGGCCTTAGTGGTCCCTTAATACTGTCTCTGAAGTCTCTTTTATATAGACCTTAGTGGTCCCTAATACTGTATCTGAAGTCTCTTTTATATAGGCCTTAGTGGTTCCCTAATACTGTATCTGAAGTCTCTTTTATATAGACCTTAGTGGTCCCCTAATACTGTATCTGAAGTCTCTTTTATATAGGCCTTAGTGGTCCCCTAATACTGTATCTGAAGTCTCTTTTATATAGACCTTAGTGGTCCCCTAATACTGTATCTGAAGTCTCTTTTATATAGGCCTTAGTGGTCCCCTAATACTGTATCTGAAGTCTCTTTCCTGAAATTCAGCCTTGGTGCAGAATTACAGCCACTAGAGCCAGTCCCACAATGAGCTTTCCTTAGGATGTGCCATTTCTGTGTCTGTAGCTTTAAATGCTATTGAGGAGGAGAGAGGGGGGGCAAGGTGGAGGGTGGGGGTGTGGCTTTGACCAACTGCCACTTTGCTTGTTTGAAAGCCATGATGTCTCTCTCTCTCTCTCATGGGCGGGCCAAATTCTCTGGGCGGGCAAAGCAGAGAAAGGGGAGGTAACCTTTCCCCTTATGATGTCATAAAGGGAAGATTCCAGATCGGCCATCTGAGCTTTCATTTTCTCAAAGGCAGAGCAGGATACCCAGGGCTCGGTTTACACCTATCACCATTTCTAGCCACTGGGGGACCATAGGCAGGCTGGGGGAACTCATATTAATGTTAAAAAACCTCATAAAGTGAAATTTTCATGCCATGGGACCTTTTTTAATCTTTTGGATTTGCGTCTGGATTTCCAGGCCGGACTATTGGTGCGTTCACAAAATATTTACACAATGAGAGCTTTGGTAAATAATCACCAATAATGTGGATACCATGACTAGGTGGGTAAAGGCAAATAATAAAACAGTTAATAAGTCAGTTTAGTTCAGAAAATGACATCACTTTACTGTAATGCATCCTTTAAAACCAGGAAAAGACAACACGTGTCCAAAATGTAAGATGATATCTAGTCTCATATATAATAATGATATTGATAGATTGCCCAGCTCTACTCTTAAATGTGGAGACAGTGTCTGCCTCCCGAACCGAAACTAGAATACCTTAAATCGCTGTTTCTCAAGCTATTTTCAATAATGTTCCCCCTTTGAACAGTTTTTGAATCCATGTACACCCTAACCAGCGCGAAAATTGTTTGATAAAAAAAAAGTCTATATAAAGAGGAAGAATACAGCGATGTCAGCGATAGATTTACTAAACAGCCTTATACCTGGAAAATATTTAAATGCTGATGGAAAAAGGCGAAAACTTGGAAAATAGTAACAAAAACTTAAAAAGAGACACAAACTTAAAAAAAGCAATAAAAACTTTGAAAAGTAGATGACTAGAAAGAAGGAAGGCAACACTAAGGCGACAAAAGTGACCAAAAATTCCAAAAAGCGACAAACTTTGAAAAAAGCAGAAAAAAACTTTGAAATAAGAGACAAAAACTTTGAAAAAAAAGAGACAAAAACTTTGTAAAAAGAGACAAAAACTTTGAAAAAAGAGACAAAAACTTTGGGAAAAAAAAGAGACAAAAACTTTGTAAAAAGAGACAAAAACTTTGAAAAAAAGAGACAAAAACTTTGAAAAAAGAGACAAAAACTTTGAAAAAAAGACAAAAACTTTGTAAAAAGGGACAAAAACTTTGAAAAAAGAGACAAAAACTTTGAAAAAAAGAGACAAAAACTTTGAAAAAAAGAGACAAACTTTGAAAAAAGCAGAAGAGAATAGGTCAAAACAAGCGGCCAAACCTTCAAGAAAAGGTGACAAACTTCAAAAACAGCGACAAAAACCTGGAAAAAAGCCACAAACTTGGAGAAAAAAAAACCGACGGTAGAAGTAACTACAGCCTTGTAACTGAAAAACATTTTGGAAAAAAATGTCACGTACCCCCTGCAGTCCTCCAAAGTACCCCAGAGGTACACGTACCTCCATTTGAGAAACGCTGCCCTAAGATACGGAGGCAAGCGGTCCATAGGCCCCGAGACAACAACACAGTTGTACGTCTTCTATCATCGGGCAGCGTGTTCCAGAGAGTGGGCCAATAATGAGCAGATTTATCACTGATCACGGGAACAGTTAGGAGACCGGCGTCTGATGATCTCAGAGTTCTGCAGGGCTTGTCATATCAGTGGATCACAAAGTACTCCATAAACCTAATCAGAGGTCAAAGCCCGGTGCTGGTGAACCTCTGAATTTGAATAGAGTCGGCGGCTGATGGCTGGCTTTGATTTGCCATCTAGAGGAAATGAGGTTTAATCTAATGTTTAGACAGCGACTGACACGCCGCACGCCGTGTCGACCGCCTGATAACACCGTCAGCTGTGTGTGTGTGTTTTTTTTTTTTTTTAAATCAGCCTGTGAGATAATCAGTAAATGTTCCAGCACTTTGGCTTTAATATGCAAAGCCTCCTCATGAAGCTTCCTCCTGCCAGAACACAGAGCAGTGTGACGGGAGGCGGCGCGTTTTAAAAAATGGTCATTCCCATAACGCTGATTTAATCAAAAGAGACAAAGACAGCATGTTTGTCTCTTCTCACACTCCAGAACATGATGTAATCGCTGAGTGGTTGCTATGGCGGCGTTGCCAAAGACCAAAACAATCAGAACACGACCTGTGTGTGTGTGTGTGTGTGTGTGTGTGTGTGTGTGTGTGTGTGTGTGTGTGTGTGTGTGTGTGTGTGTGTGTGTGTGTGTGTGTGTGTGTGTGTGTGTGTGTGTGTGTGTGTGTGTGTGTGTGTGTGTGTAACTATATTCATGGGGTCCAAAAACTGGGAATACAGTATACTTGTGGGATTCGGACAGCTTTGTGGGGCCAAAATGCTGGACCCCAGAAGGTTAAAGGTCTGTTTGAGGGTTAAGACTTGGTTTTAGGATTAGGGTTAGAATTAGGTTATGGTTAGGGTAAGGGGCTAGGGAATGCATTATGTCAATGACGGGTCCCCACAAAGATAATGAAACGAACTCTGTGTGTGTGTGTGTGTGTGTGTGTGTGTGTGTGTGCGTGTGCGTGTGCGTGCGTGTGCCTTTGTAAATCATGTGCGTGAGTCCAGTCAGGTTGTAAATATTTTGCGGTATTCCATGGTATCGCTGTTGTTTGTCTATACTGGCTGCCACGGCAACCGTGTCGCCATTCCCATCGGAGGAGGGAGGGGTTGAGAGTGATGTAGAGCGAGGGAGAGAAAGAAAGAAAGAAAGAAAGAAAGAAAGAGACGGTACCTCAATTAATCTGTCAACGGTCGAGCCGACAAAGTAATTAAAGAAGGGAATAAGTGGTGGTTTTACAGAGTTGTTATTGATCTCTGTCATCTGTGACGCTTAAGATCTTGGTTTAATCACTTCCGTAACTTTGTAATAATGTCCTTAATGCCAGGAAGAAACAATTGAAAGATCGACATTGAAGCCACACAGACTGCACAACACAGTTATTAATCAACTAAACAAACAGCTAAGTGGGATTCATGCTTCTGCGGAGGCTCCACGCGGAGCTTTCGCCGTAGCCTACGTAAGTGGCCTGAAGTTTATACTGGTGCACTGATGTGTGCGTCGATCTCTTTAAGAGAATAGCAGGCCCGGTGCGTGCGTGTGTGTGTACGAAGCATAGTGTGTGCACGCTCTGTGCACAAGCCTAGGCGCATTTTACTAATGCTCTGTTAAAATAACAATGAAATGCTGCGTTATTGACTTTAGACCAGGTTTTTGTTGGTCAATGGCGCGGTCACTTCCCACTGCCTCAAGATAGCAATATGCCAAGAATGCACCTGAACACACCTCCCTGTAAGACCAGCACGCCCAGAATGCACCTGAACACACCTCCCTGTAAGACCAGCACGCCCATGGGCAAACAGATGGGCGCAGGTGCATTTGCTATTTGAACAACGCGGGCGCTGGACGGGAAATTGCCAACTGTGTCGGTCTTAAACTAGCAAAGACACTTGCGTCGGGCTTTGCGCCGCGCCGGGTGCAGGATAGGGCCCTATATCTTTTAAACGTTACAGTTAGGGATAAAAATGACAACAGAAAGAAACAAGTTTGCAGATTTCACATATTTCCGCAGTTCAAATCAACTGCCATTTGTTTAGCCGGGAGTGATTGTTGTGTTAGCGCGATGTCACGGTGATTCGGTCTAAAGATGACTTGTTACTATTGACTTATCACATCAGCTTGGGGTGCAGCTATGCTTTTCTCACCTTTTTATAACCCCAAACTTATGTATTAGGGCCATTGTAGGTATACTGTATATTTATCACGGAGTTAGGGGAGGGGGGCAATATTCCCAGAAAAAACTCAGGATTTCCGAGATTAAGGTCGCTAATTTACGAGGAAGAATTTAAATATTCCCTAAGATTAAAAAGTCATAAATTTGTGGGGGAAAAACTCAGAAATTGTCGTCGTACAAACACACACCTGGCAAAAAAGCCACCTTGCATACGCATACATATTTGGATCAACTTGCATAAATACAGAATACTTTGTGTATTTTTCACTTGCCATTACTAACGTTTGGTGTAACCGGCATAACAGTGGGGTTGATCTGTTTTGATTTAATCAAAAAATATTATTTTAAAACATTTTGTTGTTAGTCATCCCCAAACACTAAGCAGTATAAACTTTTATATGTTTCTTGGCATGACCAACGATTAGAGAACACTGAAAAAGATATGATGTTTTCATGGAGCAGAGTTTTTCCTACACCACTAATCTCCTCTAGCTAAGCACTGCTCTCCCCATTAAATGATGGATGTGATTCAGGGGTGGGGTCCCCGTCTGTCCGATGTTGGTTGCTTAGAGAACCACACTAATCAAAACAAACCTGTTCTATAACCTGTGTGATCCAAAACAGAGTCCAAACAAGCATAGCCAAACGTGTGTGTGTGTGTGTGTGTATGTATTCTTGTTTAACTATACTCATGGGGTCCAAAAACCGGGAGTCCAGTATACTTGTGGGTTCCGGACAGCTTTGTGGGGCCAAAATGCTGGAGCCCACAAGGTTAAAGGTCTGTTTGAGGGTTAAGACTTGGTTTTAGGATTAGGGTTAGAATTAGGTTATGGTTAGGGTGAGGGTAAGGGTTAAGGTTAGGCATCTAGTGGTGATGGTTAAGGTTAGGGTAAGGGGCTAGGGAATGCATTATGTCAATGACGGGTCCCCACAAAGAGTGCCACAAACCTGTTTGCGTGCGTACGTGCGTGCGTGCACACACACACACACACACACACACTTTATGAAAGGCATACCCACACAGACAGACACACAGTGAGGATTTTCATTGCAACAGCAGATTATAGTCTGATACTGAGTGTAACGCCATTGACCTGTGACACACACACACACACACACACACACACACACACACACACACACACACACACACACACACTGACTTTTTAAGCCCAATACTGATCAGTGTTGAGAGTTTGCAATATAACATGCAACAACATCAGTAATTCATCAGAACTAAAGAGAAGGAAATCTGATAACAGTGACTAATATTGGAACATCATCAGCAGGCTGCCTCTGACATGAAATGGCTTCAGTGCACGGCAGCTGATATTCAGACACAATTTGTCTGAGTGTGTTTTGAAAGAAGGTGGAACAGGATTGTCCCTGTGTGACATGATAAGCTCCTTAAATTTAAAAAAAAAAAACTTGAGAAAAATGTCAACAGGGGACTTTTCGAGTTCAAGTGGAGTTCAGTTAAAAATAAACCTTTATCAGTGCAAGGAGCTCTGCATCAGCTGCTGCCCTCTGACCTCCCGAACTCTGCCGCACTCACCCCTGGATTGGTCCTTCTAATCTGATGTCATGAAGCCAGAACGTCTTTTCAAAAGCCACAGTTTATTTTCAAATCTGCGAAGGATACAAACGTTTCCAAAGATACTAAATTTATTAAAGGGTAACTCTTTTTTTTTTTTTTTCAACCTCGACCCTAGTATATGTATTTGTGTCTTAAGTGACTGATGGGAACAACAATCTCTGACATTGGTCCAGTGTTAAGCGAGATCGCTGCAGTCGGCAGCGGCGAAACAAGCTACAATGTAAGTTATTGGGCAATTGCGCACCTTCAATTTACGTTCACAAAAGTGTTTGTTTTGCCGCTGACAGGCTCAGATTAATATTCTAAGGGTCTGACAACATTATGGAAAGGATTTCTACGGAGGTCAACCTTTCTGTTAAAGAGAACGATCCTTTTTGTAACGTAAAAACATCCTCGCAAGTGCTAGCCCTAAACTCCATGGAAATAAACAGTAATTTTATCATTAAAAAGAAAGCCCACGTTCTTGCTCATTACTGGACCAATTGTTCAGTCAGTTACACACAAACAGAGGAAAATAGGGTCCAAGTTCCCCTTTAACATTATATGCCAACAAGAGTCCATGTGGTTAAGTGTACCGGGTAAAGCAAAATGTGTCTCTGTTCTCAGAACGGTCACCTGTTTGCAGGCCTAGCAGACACAATTACACAAATAGGCCGCAAGGTCGGTTTATGTCTATAAAGCTTTGTTTGAAGTTCAACTTTCGTGCTTTGCTCAAGATCGAGAGATTCCAGCGTAGAAGCCAAAACTTTTCAGGTCACGCCCTCTGTTTCTAAAAGTTTTTTTTTTTTTTTTTTTTAAATCCAATCTATTTCCGATGCATCGTTTTTTTTGTTTTTTTTGTTGGTCGCACACTGTAAGATGTTTGAACCCGTGGACCTGCCCCCTCGGCCACGTGACACCCCCCCCCAGCTGTGTATCTCTGCGTGAAATGGTTTGTCCTGTTTTTAGCCCCGGACCACAGGATCGCACCACCGCTGTTTGCCCAAGAGGGGGGATTTTCCACAGAGGCAGAAAGCTGGCTGCTGGAGCGAAACCGCAAACCTCGGGGGGGGGGGGGGGGGGGGGGAGAAACAGACCGACAGACAGAGGACAATAAAGAGAGAGACCTAGAAACAAAAATAGAGAGAGAGAGAGGGACAGCAAGTATAAATGGAATATTATTTACGAGCAGCGAGTCCTTTCGACAGAGACTAAACTTAAACACGACCAAGGGCTGGAATTCCACTGAGGCACGCTGGGTAAAAGTGCAGCGTCAGGGTGTGTGTGTGTGTGTGTGTGTGTGTGTGTGTGTGTGTGTGTGTGTGTGTGTGTGTGTGTGTGTGTGTGTGTGTGTGTGTGTGTGTGTGTGTGTTATAATGATGGGAGGGAAACCTAGAATTTAAGACCCCAGGAGAGAGAAACAGAGCTATTCTGTCCTTCTTTAGAGATGTCGTTACTCTCGTTAGTTTGCACATGCGGTACTTGGCGTCTTTAGTCTGACCTTTTTTCAAATCCTCTGAGGGGGAAACCTGAGAAGCCGATTGGTCAAAGTAAGGTCGTGACACAGTGACCTTCCCCTTTTGCTGTACAGTATACAAAGCACCCTGCTGTGTCAAATACACACACGTGATTTTCCTGGTAAATCCACTTAGAATTTCTGAGAATTGGGAAAACTGTCACCGAATGTCTTCAAACGTGGTGACAGTGATGGCAACTTAATATATACATATACATATATATACCTGTATGTACAAGTGTACGTGTAAACGAACACTTTTCTGAAGACTGAAGGCTGTCCACAATGTTATTTTTGAAAACGTAGAGGTTGAAATGTCTGTTTAAAATAGCCGGCCACGTGTAAATGTAGCATCAGAGCTAAGAAATTAAGTAGGGCTGCTCGATTATGGAAAAAAATATAATCACAATTATTTTGGTCAATACTGAAATCACGATAACTTAACATGATTACTCGTTGACTTCTGAAAAGATGTTGCAAATATTGAACTTAAAAAACAGTAAAATCAACAGTAAAAAACACATACAACCGTGAAATTTGCCTTAATACTTTTCCTATTTAAACTTAAGTTTTCCATTCAGTACACAAGAGAAAATAAAAGTTTACTTGCCGAAATCATAATCACGATTATATTACGATTATATTATAATTGCACAGCCCTAAAATTAAGTGTCATCTAATTTCCAAAATCTCCACTCTAGAGATTGGAGGTCTTAGAGTTTCCGTGTAAACGAAGGGCCCAAACGAAGGGAAATGTCTCTTTTTCAAAATAACCATGTATGTGTAAACAGGGCCTGAAACACTAAAATACTTTTTTAATCTCATAAGTAGGTTATATTTTCAGCTTCAAATACCCAGGTTTCCCCATAGCTTATAGAGGAGTTGCCTAGCGTACAATAAAGAAACCATGCTTAAACGCCAGTGGGAATTATATACAGTGGCATCAGATTTAATTTGACCTGGATTAAATTGCCATTTTTGCCCACCAACCACTCTGTAGCCCATAATGACAAAGAGAAACATGTACAAGTATTCTGACCCTTTGCTGTGGCACTTCAAACTGTCATCAGGTGTGTCCCGTTGGCTTTAATTATCCTTGAGACGTGTCTAGAGCTTGATTGGAGTCTGCCTGCGGTAAAATTGAATTGATTGGACTTCCTAAGGTCGACTTGAAGTGGTTTAAAGTTTGCTTGTTGACATGCTAGACATTTCAATCCAAGCTTGAAAAGAGGCATTGCGGGGAGAAGTTCCCACTCTCGGGAAACTTCCGGCTTCTGAACTGGTTGCAGTTCCACTCTGGTTCCACATGAGGGCACTCACAGGCAGTGCAGAATGAATGGAGGTCTATGGAGCTATACCCCTCAAAATCCACTTTTCTCAGGATATCATTTTTTGTCTAGTAATTTGAATGTTGCATTCGAAAGGGGAGGCTAAGAAAATACACACTGCTGGATGTTGGATTTTTTTAAAGTTGCTTTTTTGTTCTAAAAAGCCTTTTAAAATGTCAATGACGTCATGCACATCGTATGGCCGGAGATGCTGCTTTACGGCAAGCTCTGAGTCACTTCCTTTTTTCTCTCGAGGCATCGACAACAGAGCTGACAGGTTAGGCTCTCCCTGTCTATACACGTGCTAGAAAAAGTTCTAATGTTTTAAAGACCACGCCGAAATATTCACTCTGACATTGTGGTTCCGCTTCGGATGCCATCAAGCAAGATCTCTTGTTGTAATCAGTCCTTCACTGACCAATCAGCATTCATTAGCAGAATGCTAGCGTGTTATGGGCAACAACGACTCAACCTGTAAGAAATCGAAAGGACATAAGTACTCGTTCATTCAACTTTTGACCTATAATCCATGTTGAACTTGGAAAAACTACAATCAAATCTGAGATTTCTCAGCGGCAATCGGGCGAATTTAGCCGTCTAGCTCCATAGACTCCCATTAATTTAGCCGTCTAGCTCCATAGACTCCCATTAATTTAGCCGTCTAGCTCCATAGACTCCCATTAATTTAGCCGTCTAGCTCCATAGACTCCCATTCATTTAGCCTTCTAGCTCCATAGACTCCCATTCATTTAGCCGTCTAGCTCCATAGACTCCCATTCATTTAGCCTTCTAGCTCCATAGACTCCCATTCATTTAGCCGTCTAGCTCCATAGACTCCCATTCATTTTGCACTGGCCTGTGATCACCCCCAGTGGAACTCTGGTGGAACTGCAACCAAATTCGGTACAATGGGGCGAAATAGGGAGTGAACAGGCTCTCCGTAGAGGGGCTCTGGGTGGATTCACAAAATGAGACAAAAAAAGGCTGTGATTGGTCAGTTCGCTATGCTTCTGTTTCTCATTTTTTCGGAAGACAATGTAAATGCTGCAATTTCACGGCAATACTCTCCGTCCCATTGTCGTTCTTATCACAGAGTGAATGAAAGAGTGCAAAGAAGGAAATATGACCAGATCAGGAACGCTACATTGCTCTCCAACCCCTCGTGTCAAATGAAATCCAGCTTTAAAGGATTTCTTAAACTTGCGAGATCCAAACTATTCTAGTGCATTACAATTCAAATGATGACATTAACATGTGGGTAAAGGCATGTTTTCTAGTTCAAACTAGACCTAAGTGGACTCTTTGACGTCTGACGGACATATTTGCTGCATCAAAGAATCAATTGAATCTAAAATGTGGTTCATTTGAATGCTGTTTGGGTGCGACAGGTTGTATTGTTCAGTGTTGGGAGGGTTTGAGTCGGTTTGGGAGCAATTAACAGGTGGAAGAAGAATCCCAGTCGTCGTTTTTCTCACCGAAAACATAACGAGGCCGACGGCTGGAGACAAAAGAGCTCAGCAATCTGACTTCGCCCAGGGTGAATACTCTGACGGACGGACAGACACACACACACACACATACATATCTACATCTGTGCGACAGTGCAAATGAGATAAGAGGTCTCAACTCTACTGAGACAAGTGTGTGTGTGTGTGTGTGTGTGTGTGTGTGTGTGTGTGTGTGTGTGTGTGTGTGTGTGTGTGTGTGTGTGTGTGTGTGTGTGTGTGTGTGTGTGTGTGTGTGTGTGTGTGTGTGTGTGTGTGTGTGTGTGTGTGTGTGTGTGTGTGTGTGTGTGTTCTGTGTCTTTTGTGTCTGAGTGTCCCCTAGTGGACAAAGAGAGTAGTTCAAGTGAAGGCAGACAAGTTTGAAAGCCAAACCAGACAGCTGTATCAATTATGCAGGGAGCATTACTGGTTGATGGTTGTGGGTAGACATACATACTGGTGTGTGTTAATCTCAGTTTGGTGTGTGTCAGTTTACCGCAGTGTGACTGCGAGTCACAGCCACACCATTTGAACCCAATTCTCGTGTGTGTGCGTTTGTTTTTTTTGAGAAACTGCTTCACCGAAAAATAGCAGCACATGCCATGCCCTCCATTAAATGTGTTTGTGTGTTTAGGTGGATTACACAGGTGTCTGCACACACACACACACACACACACACACACACACACACACACACACACACACACACACACACACACAGTATGAATTATTCAAAGAGAACAAACAAAGTTCCCAGAGATCCATCCAAAAAGTTCAAAGTTGTTGTTTGTCCGTTTTCCTATTTATTCGAAAAGTTTCTAGGCTCACTTAACACAAATTGTAGCGTCATATTTATTTTCTTTCCTAATGTCCGTCTCTCTCTCTCTCAGCACACCACTGTTCTTCCCTTCATCATCATCGAAATGCGGACCACCCACCATCGGTACCCCGGCCGGTCGTGTGGTCTGGCGGCCGTGTGCTGCTTCGGCGTGGGATACATCCTCTGGTACCAAAAATGTTTTCCTGTTTCCAACAGTCCGTGAACACCACATACACAATCACCTCCGAGCCATGTTGGAAACCTTTCCCTTTTGTAGTGGTGTTTTGAATTCTCTGCGGTTAATTTCATTCACTATACAGTCCACTATGTGTGTATAAAATGTACTCTGAATGCATGTTAACTCCCTGTGTCCCCCGCCCGCCCAGGACGTGTTGGGTGCACCAGGTGACGGGCGTGTGGGTGTACCCGGTGCTGGAGCGCATCACTCCGCTGGCTCGGCTCGTCTTCTTCAGCGCCATGACGGCGGTGATTTGCGTTTTCTACACCCTCGGAGAAATCCTCAACAGCTACATCTGGGACCAGCCGCACACAGGTAGACAACAGCACACACTGGGTCCGTCCGTCTTCTCTAACGAGGCGCGTAGCCCAAAGTGAAAAATAGCATAACAAGAGGCAACGGGCAAAGATTATTAGAGATAAGATAAGAGAAGCCTTTATTGTCTCCTATAGGAGAAATTCATCTTGGGCATTCGAGAGAAATGAAATGGCGACGCATCGCGCATAAACACACAATAAACATACAGTTCACCTACATAGAAACATAATCATATGTTATCCCATCCCATGCTTCAATGAACATCTAATAAACCTCACACAATACCCCCCCTACCTTTCCTCACAATCCCAGAAGAACAGAAGAGAACCCACAACACATCCCTCCCTCGTATTGCACTTCATTTTGATAATGATTGCACATTTCCTGTTAACTCATGCTGTGGTCAATAACTTCTGTATTGCACAATGCCCAATTGCATAATACCATATCAAATATAACATAATATTGCACCAGTACCCTATCAGGCATTGCACATTATTGTTTTGTTTTTTAAGACTGATTGTGTTACAGTATCTCTCTGCAACTGACATATGTACAAGGCTAAAGCAAATTAACTAAAACGCTGTTGAACTGTGGCCGGTTAGCTCAGTTGGTAGAGCAGGCGCACAAATCTAGAGGTTTATTCCTCGACGCAGAGAGTCCAGGGTTTCACGTCCGACCTGTGCTGTTTCCTGCATGTCTTCCCCCCCTCTCTCGCTCCCCTTTCATATCTAAGCTGTCCTGTCTATTAAAGGTGGAAATCAACAAATGCTGTTGAACTCTTATTTGATTGTACAAAAAATTTAAACATTGTGCTGTACAAATGGTTCTAAAGATGTTCCTAGTATATTGTTCAACATAAAACGAAAGTTTTGAGTGAAATAAATCTGTACGTTAATATTTGAAAGCATGCAGGGAGCGATTTGTAAAAGCAGAATACTTTTTTTTTAAGTGATTGAGTGCAGCTACGAGAGAAAGTGAGAGGAAATGTGTGACCTGGTTTTTATTTCTTACTCCCAGTGAAAGCGGTTTAAAATCCTTGTTTTCCATCCATCAAATGTCTCATATATATATATATATATATATATATATATATATATATATATATATACACACAGTGCCTTGCGAAAGTATCCGGCCCCCTTGAACTTTTCGACCTTTTGCCACATTTCAGGCTTCAAACATAAAGATATTAAACTGTAATTTTTTGCAAAGAATCAACAACAAGTGGGACACAATCATGAAGTGGAACGAAATTTTTTGGATATTTCAAACTGTCTTAACAGATAAAAAACTGAAAAATTGGGCGTGCAAAATTATTCAGCCCCTTTACTTTCAGTGCAGCAAACTCTCTCCAGAAGTTCAGTGAGGATCTCTGAATGATCCAATGTTGACCTAAATGACTAATGATGAAAAATAGAATCCACCTGTGTGTAATCAAGTCTCCGTATAAATGCACTTGCTCTGTGATAGTCTCAGAGGTCCGTTTAAAGAGCAGAGAGCATCATGAAGAACAAGGAACACACCAGGCAGGTCCCAGATACTGTTGTGGAGAAGTTTAAAGCCGGATTTGGATACAAAAAGATTTCCCAAGCTTTAAACATCCCAAGGAGCACTGTGCAAGCGATAATATTGAAATGGAAGGAGTATCAGACCACTGCAAATCTACGAAGACCCGGCCGTCCCTCTAAACTTTCAGCTCATACAAGGAGAAGACTGATCAGAGATGCAGCCAAGAGGCCCATGATCACTCTGGATGAACTGCAGAGATCTACAGCTGAGGTGGGAGACTCTGTCCATAGGACAACAATCAGTCGTATACTGCACAAATCTGGCCTTTATGGAAGAGTGGCAAGAAGAAAGCCATTTCTTAAAGATATCCATAAAAAGTGTCGTTTAAAGTTTGCCACAAGCCACCTGGGAGACACACCAAACATGTGGAAGAAGGTGCTCTGGTCAGATGAAACCAAAATCTAAATCTTTTTGGCAACAATGCAAAACGTTATGTTTGGCGTAAAAGGAACACAGCTCATCACCCTGAACACACCATCCCCACTGTCAAACATGGTGGTGGCAGCATCATGGTTTGGGCCTGCTTTTCTTCAGCAGGGACAGGGAAGATGGTTCAAATTGATGGGAAGATGGATGGAGCCAAATACAGGACCATTCTGGAAGAAAACCTGATGGAGTCTGCAAAAGACCTGAGACTGGGACGGAGATTTGTCTTCCAACAAGACAATGATCCAAAACATAAAGCAAAATCTACAATGGAATGGTTCACAAATAAACATATCCAGGTGTTAGAATGGCCAAGTCAAAGTCCAGACCTGAATCCAATCGAGAATCTGTGGAAAGAACTGAAAACTGCTGTTCACAAACGCTCTCCATCCAACCTCACTGAGCTCCAGCTGTTTTGCAAGGAGGAATGGGCAAAAAGTTCAGTCTCTCGATGTGCAAAACTGATAGAGACATACCCCAAGCGACTTACAGCTGAAATCGCAGCAAAAGGTGGCGCTACAAAGTATTAACTTAAGGGGGCTGAATCATTTTGCACGCCCAATTTTTCAGTTTTTTATCTGTTAAAACAGTTTGAAATATCCAATAAATTTCGTTCCACTTCATGATTGTGTCCCACTTGTTGTTGATTCTTCACAAAAAATTACAGTTTTATATCTTTATGTTTGAAGCCTGAAATGTGGCAAAAGGTCGGAAAGTTCAAGGGGGCCGAATACTTTCGCAAGGCACTGTATATAAACCTTGATATACAACTTAAATAAAGTTATGATACAACTAGGACACTCTGAGAGTCCACGCCCTATCTCGCTACGTCAACGAAGGTATACATTACCACCTTGGCGGAGGGAAATATGTCCTGTTGAAAGCATGTTAACCTAAAAGCTATACTCAAAAATTCTCAATAGCTGGCAAAAAAAAAAAGCTGAAATAGATGGCGAGGGCAGATTTCTGAGCGAGGTGCACGAAATTTAGGATGTCTGCTAAACAAAAATTCTGAAGTCACATCTTGCAGACTGGTATCTCACTGAAAAGTTCAAAATGAACTTTTCTTAGATTGGTTGGTCAGTCTGAAAAGTATTAAAAAGCAGAAATGGATAAGACATCTGCCAACCAGCCGCCTCCCTCTTTCCCAGTCTCTCTCGCACACACACACACACACACACACACACACACACACACACACACACACACACACACACACACACACACACACACACACACACAGTGAAGCGTGTGTGTGTGTGTGTGTGTATGAAGCGGTGAACAGGGAGAGAAATGTCTTTTTAAAATGTAGCCAATCCTCTTGACTGCTTTTTCCAGCTCTCTGTCACCATGGAAACTCAAAGCACAATTAGATACATGAAATTAACACACACACACACACACACACACACACACACACACACACACACACACACACACACACACACGCCTTGACCGTTTGCTGACTCCACAAAGTTCACTCTCTTTTCTTTCCTCTTTGTTTCAGAAAAGGTCAAAGGTGAGTGATCTCCTCTCGACGGTGCGGGTGCAGGAGTCGGACCTCGGTCGGACAGAAGAGGACGAGCTGCGCCCCCACCCCCAACCCCACCCCCACCCAGGACAGCACAAGAACAGACAAACAAGCGACCTCTGGCGGAAGTGGAAAAGACCATTTACCCTTTGAACTATACCCGATAACATAGAAAACCATCCGTTAAATGTAAATATAGAGGAAAAGGTGACTAATGAAGTCGAAACATTTTGTTTGTGTGTGTGTGTGTGTGTGTGTGTTTTACAGTGGCAAAAACTAAGCAACCGTCTGGCTTTGTTATGTGGAGGACAGTGGACAAAACGCTCAAACACCGACATACTACACACACACACACACACACACACACACACACACACACACACACACACACACACACACACACACTATCAGTATTTGTAATCTGCTTTTCTGTATGAACTTCTTATCAAAGTGAATGAATTCCTTCATCAGCTGCTACAAAACGACTGAACATTAATAATGTGTTAGGCAACATTATTATTCATCTCATGAGTCACACTACACACTAGATGTTGGTACAAAATCAATAAAGCTCGAGTTCCTGTTCCCCAGCTCAATATCCTCTTACTATCATTAAGGAGACGTTTTCAAAGGGTTTTATGTTCTCAGCAATGTTTTTCTTCCCCTAGCTCAAATGTTGAATGTGTGTTTCCCTGAGTCAGTTCTGTTGTGTCTCCTACAGCTTACAGCCTACACTCACCTAAAGGGTTATTAGGAACACCATACCAATACCGTGTTTGACGACCGTTTCACCTTCAGAACTGCCTTGATTCTTTGTGGCATTGATTCAACAAGGTGGCGGAAGCATTCTTTAGAAATGTTGGCCTGTATTGATAGGATAGCATCCCCCACACCATCACACCACCACCAGCCCCACCAGCCTGCCTGGTGGTAACAAGACATGACAGATCCATGTTCTCATTCTGTTTACGCCAAATTCTGACTCTACCATCTGAATGTCTCAACAGAAATCAAGACTCATCAGACCAGGCAACATTTTTCCTGTCTTCAACTGTCCAATTTTGGTGAGCTCGTGCAAATTGTAGCCTCATTTTCTTATTTTTAGTGGAGATGAGTGGTACCCAGTGGGGTCTTCTGCTGGTGTAGCCCGTCCGCCTCAAGGTTGTGCGCGTTGTGGCTTCACAAATGCTTTGCTGCAAACCTCGGTTGTAACGAGTGGTTATTTGAGTCAAAGTTGATCTTCTATCAGCTTGAATCACTTGGCCCATTCTCCTCTGACCTCTAGCATCAACAAGGCATTTTCTCCCCCCAGGACTGCAGCATACTGGATGTTTTTCCTTTTTCAGACCGTTCTTTGTAAACCCTAGAAATGGTTGTGCGTGAAAATCCCAGTAACTGAGCAGATTGTGAAATACTCAGACCAGCCCGTCTGGCACCAACAACCATGCCACGCTCAAAGCTCGAACCAAATAAAATCAGAGAGTGAAGTGAATGATCACAAAACCTGCATATGTGGAGCATGTCACATCTAATGAGTATCTATATGGTAAACAAAAAAAACAAAACATAAAATAAAGAATGTAAAATGTTTGTTTATTACAGTTTTTCTGTTTCTTAAAATTAAAACAAACAATGGCTATTTGTGGCCACTGGTATTTTGCCTACCTGTTGTTCTTTGCTAAGCCAGTGGGCTACGCTGTTGGTTCCATTTAAGGCTGTGGTAAACAGGATTTGGGAATCCTGAAATTTGGTATTTGGGTTACAGCGATCCAATCCAATGTTCCTTTAAAAAACTGGCATAAAAGTAAGATGGATCAGGTGATCCTGGATAGCAAAACAAGGGATTTCCAAATCTGTATCAATTTGATCCAGATTACATTTTTTGAAAAACTGGGCCCAGGAGATTGTCTAGACCAGGACCACACTCCTAAATGCATTGAAGCAGCTGCCATGCGATTGGTTGATTAGATAATTGCATTAACGAGAAATTTAACAAGTGTTCCTAATAATCCTTTAGGTGAGCGTAGATGTTATACTCCTTGAAACCTAACAAGTTTGGTCAGGATGCGGTTTTAAAAACATTTAAAAACATTGCTATTAAATTGAATAAAACACCCCAAATTCAACAGAAATAATCATTAATTTTACCTGCGAGGAACGTTGTATGGCTTTGTTGACATGCATGCATTAAAGTTATTTTTTGGGCAATTTAGTTGTAAGAAACCCATATTTCTGATTATAAAAAAAAAAAAACTTTGAAAATGGGTCAAATTTGACCCGAGGACAACACCAGGATTAAAAAAGATCTTGAGGAGGGTTGGATATGTGTGTGACCTCAGCACCCGGGAAGGTACACCGAACAAAAAATATAAATGCAACAATTGCTGTTTTCGATCCTACTTTTCAAAAGTTGAAATAAGATATCTTAGACTTTTGTGCACAAATGTGTTAAAGGCCCTGAACAGCCACACCGGTGTGTTGAGTTAATCTGGCTGATTAGACCTCTTCCCAGGACTCTGTGGGTGTGTATAGGCTACGTTCACACCGCAAGTCTTAATGGACCTTTTTCACAGCAGACATCTTGACTTGTCATAGTAAGAATAGCACAGCTGAAATTGATAACCTTAACGATGGCTCAGTTCCATCAAGTGTCCCAGTAAGCTATTTCCGTGAGTCAGCATGTTCAATACCAGGGCCTCTCCTAAGAGGAATGCAGCCATCATTAATGGTTTTGAATACACCTGGGCTTTTCCTACTATGACATGTCAACATGTCTGCTGTGAAAAAGGTCTATGCTTAATTCAGATTTTTTGCTCAGATCTGATTTTTTTTGTTTGGCTGTTCACATGACCTTTTAAAACGTGGCCTATATCAGATTCCAGTGTGAACTGTTTGCGGTTTGGAACTGACCTCATGATCAAAAGAACCATAACAATGACATCAGACGCAGCACGCTGTCGCACTAAAGTTAGGGAGGTTATGGAGGAAGAAAGCATTTTCGCTTTCATTTCAAAATGTTTTTGTAATGGCAGCCGTAACATTAATGAGCCGGTGCTGAGGAGGAGAAGAATGAAGAGAAAGAGAGCCAAATTGGCTATTACGGGCGGTTACGGTATGCTCCTTCTAGTTTTGATTGAACTGAAGTATCTCTCCATACACTAATTAGGTCTAACACCTCACTCTCCCTCCATCGACTTTCTCCATCACTGTTGTAATTTTACTGTCTGTGTCTAGGGCCAACTCCCGACTGTGTATAATTGTGACAAATTATGTAGGTTGACGTAAAAGTCGCATCAAATCCGCCTTGGTTGTTCACACTGCAGCCACATTGAGTGTTCACACTACTTCTAAAGAAGTCTGACCTGGTCACTTGCCCCCTCATAAAAAAAATCTGATTTCGGGCCACTTTTGCCTGCAGTCTGAACGTAGCCAAGACTGATTGATTGACATCTCATGTTAGCTCTGTTGCACCAGTTAGGGCAGGACAAATGACAGCTTTATCATTCTTATTGATAGAAAAGATTTGTGACCTAACCTACAGCTTACAGCCTACAGATGTTATACTCCTTGAAACCTACGCCCTCAGCATTTTTGTTGACTTTCATTGCAGACATTGATATCCCCACAGCGGGTGAATGGATTTTGATCTTTCAAACTGCATTTAAAACGTCCATTTCCCTTTTTAGTTCTTCTGCAATATGGACTGCGAAGATAGCCTTTTACCAATCTCCTACAACAGGCACCCTGGGAACAGAGGGGGAAGGTCCTCACTGGAAAAACAACAGCAGTGATTCTTAAAAAGAAAATGTATTTTCTGACGTGCAACATCTTGAGGAGGGTTGGATATGTGTGTGACCTCAGCCTCCGGAAATGTACAACTTTGTTGTTTACGATCCTACTTTTCACAAGTTGAAATACGACATCTTAGACTTTTTCTGTGCACACAAAAGGCTTATTTCTCTCACGTTCTGTGTTACTTTGAGAGTACTTCTCCTTTTCCAGGGATGCTCCATCCACCTGACGGGTGTTGCATATCAACATGCTGATTATTGTGACCAGCCCGGCGCACAACTGTGCACTTATCGTGCTGTTTAATCAGCGTCTTGATATGCCACACCTGTCAGGTGGATAGACGTGTGCACAAAATGTTCCTGATCCTGCAAAGTGTTGCGTGTTATAAATATGTTTTTAGGGTAGTTTGCTCCATTGGTTCCTTGTAGGCGTGGAGGATGTTTTCCTGAACCTTAACCCTTGTGTTGTCTTCAACTTGCAACTTTTTGTTTTTCTGGGTCAAAATGTAACAAATAATTCCAACGTTCTGGTCGTCTTTTTTTCGACACGTAACTTTTTTTCAAAGTTTCTGTCAATATTTTTCTGCGCTTTTTGGACTTTTTTTTTTTTTTTTTTTTTTTTTTTTATAAAGCTTTTCCCAGCATTTTTGTCACTTTTCTGGACGGTTTTTGTCACTGTTTTTCTAAGTTTATTGTCACTTTTCCGTTGTTTTTGTCACTTTTTTGACTTTTTTTCCTACGTTTTTCAACGTTCTGTTATCAATTTTTCTTTACATGCTATAAAATTGAACAAAACACCCAAATTCAATGAAAGTAGTGAACTGATCATTTATTTAACTTGTGAAGAGCGTTGTAGGGAACCATCCACGTTATTTTGTTTTAAAATTTGGTTGAAAGAAACCCCACCTGTTATACAAACTTTTTGAAAATGGGTCAGATTTGCCCCGAAGACAGCAGGAGGGTTAACCGGGTCATTTTGTTAGTGATTGGTGGCCGTTTTTATAGAAGTACAGCAGCTACGGATGACGGATCTTTCTCGCTCCGTTTTTTTTTTTTTTTTTAGATCCCAGAAGTTATTTATTGCTGTCGTGGCGTAAAGACCATTTTCAAACAATATAGAAAAAGTGCATATTGGAAAAAGTTAGTTGGATGCCTATTTACACATTTCTGACAATTCCACCAAACCTGAACATTGTAAACGTTGTTTAGAGTCAAGAGTTTATGGCAGAGCTGTTGTATTGAATTACATTACATTGTTCAGGTGGAGCGACTGACATGAAGGGTTGCAGCGGTGTGAGATTTTCACGGTTAGACCAAGGGCATAACTTTGGGTTCAACATTGGGGGGGTCGGGGGTTGGGTTGAGATTCAAAATCTCCCTACTCACCCATCAGTGCATCCACAGCAATGCCCCTCCCTACCTCAAAGAGCTACTCGCACTAAAGCTGTAATCGGGCCTTAAAAGTCAGGCCCGACAAGGCCCGAGCCCGACAGAATTCGGCCTGAGCACGATCAGGTCAATTTTGATTGACAGCTTTTTAAAAGCCCGAACCCGTTTACAGCCCGACATTATTCAAATGTGCGCATGCACACAGCTCTTTTGCCTTTTATCAAGAATGAGTCATTTATAATATTTTTTAACATCATTTATTCAGGACTAACGTAGGCTATAGGCCACTTGGAAGTTGGAACAAAGAAATGAAATAAGTCCTCCAGAGGCCAGCCTCCGTTTCACCTCCTCAGCACTCATTCTCATGCTAATCGAAACGCATCACCTGACCACAAGCCCGAGCCTGGCCCGAGCCCGGCCCGAGCCCGGCCCGAGCCCGTGTAAAATGATAGAAATTAAGACGGGCAAAGATCTTCAGCTCTAACTCGCACCACAAACTCCTCACGTAACCTCTGCTCTAGAAACAAATGGCCCTTACCTCCGTCCTCATTTTTCCATTGCAGATTTAGTACCGCCTCATGCGTGAGGCGAACGTGGCTGGTCGTCATAGCGACGCCGCAGGAAACTGCCGTGACCTAACGCGACACACACACAGAGCGTTGAAGGTGTGTTGTTTGTGATTCTCGGCATGGGGCTGTTTGCCAGAAGACACATTTAGTTTCAAAAGAAGCTGGAGGCAGCAAAAAATCACCGCTGGCTAAACTATTTATAAAAGACGGGTTTCGGGGCGGCCTCTAGCTCACCCACTAACGCGTGCGCCCCATGTAGACTGAGTCCTTTGCAGCGGCCCGGGTTCGCATCCAACCTGCAGCCCTTTGCTGCGTGTCATCCCCTCTCTCTCTCTTTCTCTCCCCCCCCTTTCCTGTCTATCCACTGTCACTATCGAGTAAAGGGAAAAGCCCCAAAAAATAGTTTGTTCAGGACACCCCCATCTGTCGCTATAGCAATGATGACGCAGTGATTAGTGACAATTCTCTCCGACCAATCAGTAGTCAGCAGGTTTTCACGTCACCTTTTGGTATCGCCTCAGCTCGCTTGGAACCTCGACGGAGGTGATACTAGAAGAAAGACCTGTTGGCAGGTACCAGGGACTTATTTTCATAATGGAAAACCAAAAAAGGTGAGTCGAGGCGAGTCGAGCAGGTACCATGTGTTGGAAAAATGCCATAAGTCCTTCTTGAACCCGCCAGGACCCAGCTCCGCACCATGGGGGGGTCGGGCTTTCTGCTCAGCCGCTCCTCGTCTGTGGAATTCCCTCCCAGACCACCTGAGGGCTCCACAAACCACTGACTCATTCAAGAAGTATTATTATTATTATTATTAAACGCGACAAATGTCAGAAAAGGCGACAAAAAAGCCCCCCATTGCAGAATGTATCACGGGGTCAAGGTATAAACACTGCATTAGATAAAGCAAATGTTCACGGTATCATGACATACCGATGTCAATTTTCAAACCACGGTATACCGTGAAACTGTGTGTGTCTCATGCTGCGTTCCAGGCAACCCGTAACCCGTGTTTTCACAACCTTTTCTACCCGTGAAAGTGCTAACGTCAACGTTAGGTAGCCGCGAGCTAACGCTAGCTAGAAGGGTTTGTGATGACTTTGCCCTGGAACGCTACCAAGTCGTGAGTCGTGACTTGAAGTCGTAACTTACGGGCTAAAAGTTGTGTCTGGAACGCAGCATCAGTGACAAAGTGGAAAATGATTATCACAAAATGATCTGACGAGTTAATGATTGGCTTTAGTTTCATTACTGGATGGAATACATACACACACACAAGTGCATTTCACTATCTTTGTGGGGACCCGTCATTGACATAATGCATTCCCTAGCCCCTTACCCTAACCTTAACCATCACAACTAAATGCCTAACCTTAACCCTTACCCTCACCCTAACCATAACCTAATTCTAACCCTAATCCTAAAACGAAGTCTTAACCCTCAAACAGCCCTTTAACCTTCTGGGGTCCAGCATTTTGGCCCCACAAGGCTGGTCGGACCCCACAAGTATACTGGACTCCCAGTTTTTGGACCCCACGAATATATAACAAGAACACACACACACACACACACACACACACACACACACACACACACACACACACACACACACACACACACACAGTGAAGCTGTGAACAGGGCGAATAATGTCTTTTTAAAATGTAGCCAATCCTCTTGACTGCTTTTTCCAGCTCTCTGTCACCATGGAAACCCAAACTCAAAGCACAATTAGATACATGAAATGAACAGCACTCACACACAGTGGGACCCTATTATTGTAGCAGACACGCTGGGAGTAAATAAAGCACAATATAGATATAGATATATAGAACAAAGTGGAGGTAGTTGTCCAGAGGCCTGTACTACGAAGCAAGATTTGGGGTCACCGAGGTAACTTCAGATTCAACCCAGGTCGTGGCACTTGTTACCAGGTTACATCGCCATGGTAATTTACGCTGAACACCTAACTTGCTCGGAGGCTTGAGCTGTCCCTGAAACTGATCCAAGAAAAAGACGACTAAATAAGAGAGCACACCAAAGAATTTTGGGGGTGTGAAAGAAAAATAGAAATGAAGGAAAGGGGATGAAAAATGAACAGTGGGGGAGGCAGGAAATAAGCAGGAACAGAAAGGAGAGAGGGAAGATGGAAAAGATGGAAAGAAAAGAGGAAAGGAAAAAAAACGGAAGTAGAAAATGGGTGAAAACCATACCGACCATTGAAGAAAAAAAGCAAGCAAGGAAGGAAGGAATCAAAGAGGGAAATTGTCAGAGAAAAACAAACTGATATGATAAACTACTGAAAAAAAAGAAAGGAGGAAGGAAAATGTAGAAAGATAAAAAAATGTTGAACGAAAAGAAAATGGGAACGAAAAAGAAAGCAAAGAAAAATGGAGTGAATGGAGACAAGAAACAGGGAAGAAGGAAGCAGGGAGGGAAGTTGTAAACGAAAATAATAAGGAAGGAGAGAAGGAAGGAGGGAAGGAAGGAGGGAAGGAAGGAGAGAAGGAAGGAAGGAGAGAAGAAAGGAGAGAAGGAAGGAAGGAGAGAAGAAAGGAAGGAAGGAGGGAAGGAGAGAAGGAAGGAAGGACGGAGAGAAGAATGGAAGGAAGGAAGGAGAGAAGGAAGGAAGGGAGCTTGACACAATAAACCGCTGAAAGAAAGAAGGGGGGAGAAATGTAGAAATATAAAAAAAAGATGGAAGAAAAGGGTAAAGTAGAAAGGATGTGACAAGAAAAAGTCACTATCAGTGAGGCGCTGCTGAGCGTTTCATTCGTCCCCCAGCGCTGAGCAGAAGGGTGGGGCTAGACACCAATTCAGTCAGTTTCCTTTTTACACTAAAGGTTCAAATGTGAAACCACAAAACACATCGACGCAACACTTCCTGTTTGAACACAACCCCCCCCCCACCCTCCCTCTCCTCCCCCTCCTCCCCCTTCCCTCCCCCCCGCTTCCTCTTTAAACAGAAACCTGCTCTCAGGTCGCTGTTGCTTCACCTTTACCCACGATGACATCTCATATTACACTGCTTATATTTTGGAGATTGACAGTGTGTGTGTAAATGTGTGTGTGCGTGTGTGTTACTGTCAGTTTGGAAATGAGAGTTTGACACAACGGTTAACAGCTAACTGCACTGCTCGGTGTGTGTGTGTGTGTGTGCGAGTGTGTATGCGAGTGTGTGTGTGTGTGTGTGTGTGTGTGTGTGTGCGAGTGTGTGTGTGTATGTGTGTTACTGTCAGTCTGAAAAGGAGAGTTTGACACAACGGTTAACCGCTAACTGCACTGCTCTGTGTGTGTGTGTGTGCGTGCGTGCGTGTCGTCTCTTCATTAACACGTTAACTCCTCCACTCTGAGGTGACACATTAAAACATTCTGGAATATTCTGCGCTGCATTCATTAGCATAGATTTACATGCTAACGAGCAGAGAGGAGCACCACTTTTTTGTGTTTGTGATAAATCTGTGATTTAACCTTCCTTAGAAAATTACGTTTAAGTGAAATGTATGTACTGAAAGCTGTTTCACACGTGACTATATCATGTTTTTGTTTTGCAAGGATGAGGAATGTGCATGTGTTTTACATGTCTGTATAAAGAGGAAGATAAAAGAGGAAGTATAAAAGAAAAAAAACTGATATGGAGAAACATTATAGAAAGGGAGGGAGGAAGGAAGGAAGGAAGGAAGGAAGGATGGAAGGGAGGAAGGAAGGAATGAGGGAGGGAGCTATGAAGGAAGGAAGAAAGGAAGGAAGGAATCAGGAAGGAAGTTAGGAAGGGAGGAAGGAAGGAAGGAAGGAATCAGGAAGGAAGTTAGGAAGGAAGGAAGGAAGGAAGGATTGAGGAAGGAAGAAATGAGGAAGGAAGGAATGAGGAAGGGAGGAAGGAAGGAATCAGGAAGGGAGTTAGGAAGGAATGAGGAAGGGAGGAAGGAAGTAAGAAAGGGAGGAAAGAAGGAATGAGGAAGGGAGGAAGGAAGGAATCAGGAAGGGGGTTAGGAAGGAAGAAAGGAAGGAAGGAATGAGGAAGGGAGGAAGGAAGGAAGGAAGGAAGGAATCAGGAAGGATGGAAGGAGGGAGGGAGCTAGGGAGGAAGGAATCAGGAAGGGAGCTAGGAAGGAAGGAAGGAATCAGGAAGGATGGAAGGAGGGAGGGAGCTAGGGAGGAAGGAAGGAATCAAAGAGGGAAACTGTAACTGTACAAATGATATGATAATCCTCTGAAAGAAGGAAAGTAAAAGGAAGAAAAATGCAGAAAGATAAAAAGATGAAAGAAAGCAAGAAGAGCAGAACAAAGAACGGAAGGAAGGAAGCAGGAAGGAAGGAAGTGGTGAAGGAAGGAAGTTGCCAGCCATTAAAAGCAGGAAGGAAGAAGAGAGAAAGGCTGTGAACCTAAAAAAAAAAGAGAGACCGCTTGTAAAAGACAAAGTGAGAAAGAGTTTTAAAAAGTCTTCTTGGCTTTGTTGGAACAAACAGCAGGACATCACACGCACACACACACACACACACACACACACACACACACACACACACACACACACACACACATCACAGATGTACCCACCCACTCACTCGGCGCACTTTCTCCGACACTAAGCGCGCACACACACACACTCCTGCAAGCATTTACACACACATGCAGTTATTTCAACTCCTCCCAGCTGCAGATACTGTGAACACACACACACACACACACACACACACTCTGATTCATCACAGTATGTGTGTGTGTGTCTGAGAGGAAGTGAAAGGACAGAAAGTCAGAATTGTGTCAGCGTGTATGAGCAGTTGTGAAGGTCACTCCTGTTGAGAAGCGCTGCTACACACACACACACACACACACACACACACACACACACACACACACACACAGTCTGTCTGTCTGTTTTGTTCTCAGAAAAATGAGACAGGAAGTGGTGTGTTTTACTTGTGAACTGTGTGGTGATGAACAGTCAACAGTTAAATTTGGCCGACAAGCAAAAAGCCCTCTACAGAAGCTTCAACAACATGACATTCAATACAATTTTGCATTCATCATGCTAAATACATAGACTTTATTAATGTTGATCATTTTCATATTTTTGTTTTGATTGCAGCTTTTCTGTGAGTGGATGAAAGAATGGACTTACACAAGATGACACAGGGTTGTAGTTCAAGATGACACAGTTGTAGTTCAAGATGACACAGAGTTGTAGTTCAAGATGACACAGAGTTGTATAGGGCTGCAACACCGAATCGATAAAATTTGATTATTAAAAATGTTGGAAACGAATTTCATTATCGATTTGCTGTGTCGCGCGAGACGCCACTCAGTCGCGGAGATAAAAGCAGTTGAGTTGAGTGCCGAAAGAAAAGAAAAAAGAGCAGAGCGGGGGTAGAGGAAATACGGAGAGAGACAGGAGAGACCCGTAATGTTGTTCTGAAACACACGGCGGAGGCAGAGAAATCAGTACGACCTAAGTCATCCAAGGTGTGGGAGCATTTCACACTAAATAAATCAAAAACGGGTTAATTGCAAGATAAGCAAAAGCGGGGTAAAGTCACTACACAATCCTACTTCTGTTCCGTTCTGAAGTGAGGAACGTAACGTCCCTCCAGTAGCTCTTCTGGTGCTGGTGTGGTGTTTACTTGTTATCCAGATTGACAAGCATGACAAGCTAGCGTTAGCTCGTTAATAACAGTAGTAAAGTTATCAAGCTAGCGTTAGCTCGTTAATAACAGTAGTAAAGTTATCAAGCTAGCGTTAGCTCGTTAATAACAGTAGTAAAGTTATCAAGCTAGCGTTAGCTCATTAATAACTATAGTAAAGTTATCAAGCTAGCGTTAGCTCGTTAATAACAGTAGTAAAGTTATCAAGCTAGCGTTAGCTCGTTAATAACAGTAGTAAAGTTATCAAGCTAGCGTTAGCTCATTAATAACTATAGTAAAGTTATCAAGCTAGCGTTAGCTCGTTAATAACAGTAGTAAAGTTATCAAGCTAGCGTTAGCTCGTTAATAACAGTAGTAAAGTTATCAAGCTAGCGTTAGCTCGTTAATAACAGTAGTAAAGCAGGACTAAAGACACGTTTTTGTTCACTTGCCTTTTGTGGCCCATTCATTTCTCAATCTGTTATCATGTATATATTCTGTGCTTTGTCCCATATCAGTTATTGTTGACAAATATATTTGTGTGTGTTGTACTTTTTAATTTAATTTTAAAGTTATTTTATAGCAATTGGTCATCTTAAGCTGTGTTTAAATGTGGTGTACAAATGAACTTAAATTGCACTTACTACAATGATGGTATTAATTAAATGAATAAGCTTCAAGTGAACGTGTGTGTGTGCGTCTTGTCTGTATCTGCTCTTTGGGTTACTTACCTTTACACAACTATTAACTAAAACAACAAGTATGTATGTAAGTATGTATTGAGTTGATGTAAATTAATGTTTTTTTTTTATCCAATTCATCAATTAATCGAAAAAATAGACAGATTAATCGATTATTAAAATAATCGTTAGTTGCAGCCCTAGAGTTGTAGTTCAAGATGACAGAGTTGTAGTTCAAGATGACACAGAGTTGTAGTTCAAGATGACAATTGTAGTTCAAGATGACAGAGTTGTAGTTTAAGATGACAGTTGTAGTTCAAGATGACAGAGTTGTAGTTCAAGATGACAGAGTTGTAGTTCAAGATGACACAGAGTTTTAGTTCAAGACGACACAGAGTTTTAGTTCAAGACGACACAGAGTTGTAATTCAAGATGACACAGAGTTGTAGTTCAAGATGACACAAAGTTGTAGTTCAAGATGACAGAGTTGTAGTTCAAGATGACACAAAGTTGTAGTTCAAGGAGACACAAAGTTGTAGTTCAAGGTGACACAGAGTTGTAGTTCAAGATGACACAGTTGTAGTTCAACATGACACAGAGTTGTAGTTCATGAACAGCAGATGTTTTGGAGGTTTATCGCTCGAAAGTGACGGAAGTTTTGATTTCTCCTGTCTTTTCCTTAGAGAGAAGGGTAACACTTTACTTGAAGGTATCTACATAAGAGTGACATGACACTGTCATGTCACTCTTATGTAGATACCTTCAAGCGAAGTGTAACCCAGAGAAGTTAGCTGGTTTACTGCGCTCCCTGCTGGCACACTGCTGGAAAAGCAACTATTGTTTGAGGAAGGCTGTATGAAACACACATTCACTTAGGTTTAATGTCATTTATTACATTACAAAAATAACAAAAAGTTTAGTAGTAAGTAAGGTAAATACAAGCAATAGATTTTTTTCCCGGGAAACTCAGAGGATGTCAGTCCTTCCTCGTCTTAGGTTTCGGGGCTGAAAAAGACAGAAAGTATACAACTGTTAGAGAGAGGGGAAAGAGAAAGAAAGAAATGAGTCAAAGAAAACAAAGAAGAGTTAATAAAAGCAATGTAATGAAAAAAGAAACAAAGACCGGTCAAGGGAAAGAAGATAATAGTAAAGATATGAAGTAGAAAGGATGAAAAGAGGTGCAATTAAAAAGGAGAGAAAAGTCACAGAACAGTCGGGGGGGCGGGGGGGGAGTCAGGAAATCACAAATGAGAAACAAAAGTTATCAAGTGTAAGAGAAGAGGAGAAAGACGACGAGGAGAGATGGGGAAATAATTGATAAAAGAGGAAAGGAGAAAAAAAATATATAGCAAACGATTAAAAAGAGATTCAACAGAGTTTCTGATCACCGTTTGGATTCTCCTGTTTGTAGAACGTCTTCAGCATCTCTACAGCTTCTTCTGCTCTGTGACCTGAAACACACTGCACACACACACACACACACACACACACACACACACACACACACACACACACACACACACACACACACACACACACACACACACACACACACACACACACACACACACACACACACACACACAATAAGGCCACAAGTGTGTAGACACCCAAATGTGATAGATGAACATCTGCTGCTTTAACACATCCACTCTTCTGTGAAGGTTTTCCACAAACATCAACAAACACACAAATAAAAAATGGCAGCTAGACAAACCAAACAAGACACCAGGGACAAACACGGACCTTGAACGTGGTCCCAGTCTGAGGTAAGTCTGCAGAGGAGATGTCCAGAACGGAGCCGCAGCCTCCAAACCGCTCGTTCCTGCAGCCATACACCACCACCGGGATGTCTGACAGCTGGTGAAGGAACAACAGCACACACACACACACGCACGCACACACGCACACACACACACAGGTTGGGGAAGGATACTGAGCAGGCGCAGGGCTGCAGCACACATGATGCATGGCTCCACGGTGACGTACAGGGCCGTTCGCTCGCACACGTTGCTCACATCCAGGTTGCCTCGGCGACACCAGTCCCGGAGCTGATCCAGGGCCACCATCTCAGCGTGGCGAGTGGCCTAACACACACACACACACACACACACACACACACACACACACACACACACACACACACACACACACACACACACACACACACACACACACACACACACACACACACACACACACAGGAACATTTGATATGCATAGTTTAGGTTTCATGTTCTCTTTGAGCTGGAGGAAGATAATGCCAAACTCCTGTACATTCTTTTTTAGGTTTTAACAATGAAGGTATTTGCTGGATAAAATGTCTACGATGTAGAAATTGGTAGTCAAATATGAAGTTATTGGGTTGGTTTTGGTGCCTTTACCTGCTTGTCTTTCGACTAAAATGACGAACCAAAAAACAACAGAAATGTTATTGTTATTATATGTTATTATATGTTATTCTGCGCTGATCTGCATGTTTAGTAAACGGACAGATAAGCTGCATGGGGCTCAATCTCAAGCCATTAGAACAGGAAACCAACTGCGGCGGATAAGTGGGGTCATCCCCACTTTGGCCACTCACCCACTTCTCTACACATTACATACTTATCATTCCAATATGCATCTTGCACACTACTTTGCACTATTACTTTTTGCACTTTACATCCCACTCCATGTGCACTTGTCTTGATATTATGTGTTATTTGTACATTTCTATATTATGTTGACATGTGCCTATATGTATATTGTTGTCTCTATTGTACAGAATGTGTCTATATTACTATTTGTCTACTGAATGTTTACTACTACATGTCTATTTGTTGAATAGACATGTAGTAAAGAGTTAACACCTACCGAAGTCAAATTCCTTGTGTATGTAAGTATACTTGGTCAATCAATCTGATTCTGATGACAGGACATGCTTCAATTTTTTTTTTCCTACATTTTTGGTCTCGTTGACTTCATTCCGCCCCTTGCCCACGACTTGGTCGTTGTAGACCATCAGACATCCGACCGGCACCTCTCCGTTCTCCAGAGCATCTTTGGCCTGCAGGAAAACATTCAGAGCATGTCAACATGCAGCAGCAGCAGCTACACAGCCAGAAAGTAATACACAGAAAGATACTACAAAGGAGAAAACAAACTCACGGAGAGCACAGTCTTCGCCGACACATCTATGAATATGTATATGTAGTAGATTAGGGCTGCAACTAATTATTATTATCAATGATTCTGTTAATAACCTTTTCATTCTCATTCATTCATGTTATTAACATCTACTTTCTGTCCTATTTGTGTGTTTTTACACACATTATGTTTTGCTCTGTTGCATTGTTTATTGCACATCATAATGTGTCAATTACTTAGGAAAGGCTTGAACCAGCAAATATTTGGAACTTTGTTAATAATTGAATGCTTATTTATTATCTGTCAGTCATGTAAAATGGTCATTTCTGGATACATTTGTGACGCATTTTTAGACTTGTTGGGCGACAAATTAAGCTACAGGAGAAATGAGCTCAAATTAATAAGTGGCAAGGCATTCCTATCGTGGCCTACATTGAATGCATACTTTATAATTATATAAAACAAAAAATCTTAAAAACAAAAAACAAAGACGTCAACCGAACGACTCACCATGTCAAAGGCGCTCGACATCCACCTCTCAATTTCCTCATCACTCGGATAGAAACTCTTCGCCGAATCAGCTTTACGGCCCTCCTCTGTTCCCATGGCAATGCTATTACTTAACTCTACTTAACAAAAGTCATACTATTCGCGTATGACGAGGCTTTTACAGCTTATTTCTTCACTTTTTTGTTACAATTTCTCCCGTTGCACTTTACTTGTCATGCTCCTACACTGGGGAAGATAATATTAGACGGACTAGTTTCACACATGGCCAATCAGCTCCCCGATAGCGCTGCGCATCCCCACGTTCATGGTGACGTTTTTGATGCGTCAGGCTGACTACTTTTGGCCGAATGTAAACCGGAAATGAAGGGATTTGGCATGTCAAATAAAAGCTTAATTTCATGAAGTCTATTTTTAGCATTTAAACATGCCTCCAAGTTTTAGGGAGCTGTCCTCGTCTTTATTATGTATTCATTATTTTTATTTATTTATTCATATTCTGTCTTTTCTAGTATATTGTACAGACAGAAAAGTACGGTTATATTATTTACGATAGAGTCTGTGTATACATGACCCACTTACGTCTAAAGCGCAATTATTGTTTTATTTTGAAATCGACAACCGGACACTATCCTGTTCGCTCTACTCTACCTTAACTGACATACTTTTGCACCTTTGACAGTTAGCATGGTAGCAAGGAGTTGCTAACTAGCCGAAAGTCCTTAGATAACATGTCCGTAAACTAGTCAGCACAAAGTTAAAAGTACGGAGGGTTTTTGCAGCTGTAGTTTGCGAACCCCTCACTGTCCGATGATGTTTTCATCAGTCTGGAATTTTGTTAAACGCCACAAAAGGAAATTTATTTTCACCGGAGCTGTAGTTGGAGGTATGACTGGTGTCCATGTTAGCTTCTGAGCTAGCTAATAACTTTAGCAACACGCCGGACTGCACTGAAAAACCTTGAGGTTTTATATTGTTTTACTTACCGGTACTAGTTAATGCTTTTAAAAATATGTTCAGAAAGCTTAAGAATCGACCAGTATGTGTTTGCAGTTCGGCATATATATTATTTAATAAACAGCATCATTTCCAACATAAAGACAACGCTAACTATTCTGAGAACACCAACCAGGTAACGTTACAACGTTAACGGTAACGTTACTTTAATGGAATTTATTTAATTAAAATTAACGCTACGTAATTGGTTGATTGTATACCGCGTGAAAATGCTTTCAATGATGGCATTTAGTTAGTTATATTGGATTTGAGACTTTGCAAATGAGCAAGACATCTTTAAATTGCCAGGAAATTGAATGAGGTTTTGCGTGACGTTCAATCCATGCATTTGAATGCTACATATTAGCATATTAGGGCTGCACGGTATTAAGGAAATACGCGATGACGTTGTTAATATCGCCACAACGATATTACTTTCGATGAATAAACAGATATTAAAATGTATTCAGTTCTGCCTTTCTGCTGCTATTATATTAGTATTCTGCTTAAGTGCAACAAGTGGCTTGTTGAATTAAAAAAAAAACAACTGAAAGGAAGTTATTTTCGACATTATTTTATTGAACAATTTGAGCATTGAGCTGAACACAGAAGGCACCATTAAAAAAATATCAAGTCTCTTTTCAACTAACTAAAAAAATCACTGTTTCCTTCGTGATGTGTTTATTGCCCAAGTTGATATCATGATGAAGATAAAAAAAAATTATATATATATTTATTGTGCAGCCCTAATATTATTAACTTATTGCTAAGCTCCTCGATATAAGTTGTTAATAAGTATACTTTGTCGGTGACCCCCAGGAGTGTACTTTCTGGGTAAATATGCCCAGAAGAAGATCAGAGATATCCAGGAGAAGGAAGCGACGGAGTACATCGCTCAGGCCAGACGACAGTTCCACTTTGAAAGCAACCAGAGAACCTGCAACATGACCGGTGATGACTGCACACTTCTGAATACTAATCCTTGAGAAATCCTTTTTCAGTGTCTCTCCCTCTGAATAGTTCTACTTGTTGTTAAATTGCAATGCGAGCGGCAACCAATGTTATGCATTATGTCGGCAGGATCATTTAAAAGGCAACCGCGACTACGTTGTGCGTCTGCCCTGTTTCTGATACAGTGGCGGCAGACATTTTTACATGGCGGGCCGCCACTACAAAATCAACATAGAGGAAACACAGCCTTTTAGTCCCCCCCCCCCCCCCCCCTAAAAAATTTAGACTTGATCTTTGCATTTTTGATGTGATTGTTTACACTGTATGTGTGTTGCAGTGCTGTCCATGCTCCCTCCACTGAAAGAAGCCATCGTCACTCAACTAAATTCAGAAAGCCTCACTGCACTACTCAAGGCCAAGTGAGTAGACGGGTCTTTTACTTTTACATTTAATAGTTCAAACGATTCCTAATCCACTCGTAGACACACGTCTACACATTCTTATACATTCAGTGCTAAGATAGTGTAGATTTTTGTTTCTGTATTAATTGGGGCTGCACGATATGAGGGAAATATGCGATAAGGTGTTTTTGAATTTTTGCGATGACAGTATTACCTGCAGTAAATAAATAGACATTGAAAATGCGCTCAGTTTTGTACTCGACAAATTGCTTGTTGAATTTAAAACAAATGAATTGAACTCATTTCTAACATTTTTATCGAACAAATTGAACATTAAATTATATATAAAAGGCAGCACTAAAAAGAGTTGACAGTTACATCATGAAAGGCGGTTTTCTACTGATATTTTCTTTTAACTAACGCAAATGTCGGGAGTGTCTCTTGCTATAATGTCGCAGCCTTTCGCGGCGTGTTAATTGCGCCAGTTGATATCGCCGTGACGATATAAAAACGATATATTGTGCAGCCCTAGTTCAAACAATTCCTAATCCACGCATGGACACAGTTCTACACATTCTTATATGTTTAGTGATAAGATTGAGATTGTCGATTTTGTTTCTATATTCCCTAATGAATATTGAAATATGATTTTCGATTTTTCGATACATCGAAAATCGTACGTATCGCGATTTTTTGTGTGTGACAATTTCAGAATTGATTCTTTTCCCTAGAATCTGGATTTTTTTTCTTCTTTATAAATTATTATAGACCTAAATGATTTCTGTTTGTACGGTTCCACCGACGGCGACTATGTCATATCCATTTCAAGCAAAACGGATAGAAAGCAGAAGATGTAGAAGATCCATGTTATGTTCTTCTTTACAAATTAAATCAACAGTAGACTGGCTGACCGCCATGTGACGTGCATCCTTTTTTAGAAAACAATTAGTTTTTAGAAATGTCTTGTGATATATTGTCTCTAGAAGTGTATTATTTAGTTTTTGTTAAACAAGGAAAAGGAAATCGCTACACTCAGTACTATCGAATTGCAATACTTGGCAATCGCAATAAATGAAAATCGCAGTGCATGTTGAATCGGCACCCACATAACGTGAAAGAATCGAATCGGGACAAAAGCATATCGTCCCAGCCCTAATATTAATTATTTAACACAAATGTGCCACTGTGTCGTCATTTTTAGATGTCTTTGTGTACAAAACTTCCATGTTGAAGCGTTACTTTACTCTGTGTTGTGACATAAAAAAAAAAGTGCGGTAAAGTGCAATGGGACTCATTGCATGAAACTAAATTGTGATCTCACTTTTCTTCTTTCCCGTCGTCTCACAGACCGGCAAACAAGCTGGAAATCTGGGAAGATTTAAAGATCATCAGTAAGTCCACGCAGTCCTAACAAATTGGTTGTAAATAATCCCTCTTAAAGTGCTCATATTCTGCTTTTTGGCTTTCCCCCTTTCCTTTATTGTGTTATATATCTTTTTTTTGTACATGTTATAGGTTTACAAAGTGAAAAAGCCCAAAGTCCACCCCAAAGGGACTTACCATCTCCAACAGAAAACACTGTTCACAAACTGCTCCAAACAGCTCTATTGTAGTCCAGCCTTTACTTCAGAGACAAACGTGGTCACTTTGGAACACACGTTATAATGCTCGCCTAGCTGCTAGCATGGCACGCCCTCATACTCTGCTTCTGACTGGCTAGTAGTCCTTACCTAGGTACTGTCAGGGCACGCCCTCATACTCTGCTTCTGACTGGCTAGTAGTCCTTACCTAGGTACTGTCAGGGCACGCCCTCATACTCTGCTTCTGACTGGCTAGTAGTCCTTACCTAGCTACTGTCAGGGAACGCCCTCATACTCTGCTTCTGACTGGCTAGTAGTCCTTACCTAGGTACTATCAGGGCCCGCCCTCATACTCTGCTCCTGACTGGCTAGTAGTCCTTACCTAGGTACTGTCAGGGCACGCCCTCATACTCTGCTCCTGACTGGCTAGTAGTCCTTACCTAGCTACTGAGCATGTGCGACTCCCAACAAAGATGGAACAGAAGTGAGAGGTCTCACTCTGTAGCTAAAACAGAGAGCTCAACACACAGGGTGAAAAGAGGAGCTGCAGCAATGTGAAGTACAAAATAAATATATATATATATATATATATATATATATATATATATATATATATATATATATATATATATATATATATATAATTTTAATGGTTTAATTTTTTTAAATTAAACCATGTAAACCTATTCTGGTACAACCTCTAAATACAATTATGAACCTGAAAATGAGCACTTTAAATACTTTGCTGCACAAAAACACAATATTTTGTTTGTTTGTTTTTTAACTTTTTCATTTGAGATTAGAAGTCCAACATTTGATCAGAAGTGAAACTTTGTTGTCCTGTTCAGGTTTCACCCGCACCATCGTGGCGGTGTACAGCACCTGCATGCTGGTGGTCCTACTCCGGGTCCAGTTGAACATCATCGGAGGATACCTGTACCTCGACAACTCTGTAGGCAAGACCACCGCGGTGAGGACCACAATACTTATACGCTCCTTTCACCTTCACAACCAGTGAACAGTAATCATTTTGACGCAGCACTGTTAGTTTCTGCTGTTCACGTAATTGGAGTAGAGTGTAACACTGCCGACATCTTTTTGTTTACGTAAATATTCACATGAGAGAGTCCCAACACTGGGACACATTATTTCAGTCTTATAATAACGTCCACCGTTTCAGAGTGTCTTGTAATTGCTCTGACTTGTTACGTAAGATACAGAAGCGTTAACCCATGGAGCATCAGATGAGTAAAGAAGGGCTGATTTATGTTCACGTTTACGAGCGCAGGATGAGGTCACCGTAAAACATTTGCCTGTTTTCAAAAAGTTGAGTTGTTCATGTCACGGTGTCCTTAAAGGTTTTAGTGTTTCAAAGAAGTTCAACTTGTTTTCGGGTTGAGATTGGAACTGAAGGAATGTCTGTCCCCCCCCCCCCTCCCTCCTCCTCCTCCTCAGACGCCTCTGGCTCCCCCAGACGTCCAGCAACAGTACCTGTCCAGTATCCAACATCTACTGGGAGACGGTAGGGTGGACACGCACGCACACACACACACACACACACACACACACACACACACACACACACACACACACACACACACACACACACACACACACACACACACACACACACACACACACACACACACACACACAGAGTGTATATATATCAATCAATCAAGTGTTGTTTAAAGTATACTCAACTTGTCTGCCTTCACTTGAACTACTCTCTTTGTCCACTAGGGGGCACTCAGACACAAAATACACACACACACACACACACACACACACACACACACACACACATACACATACACATACACACACACACACACACACACACCCACACCTCATAAGATTACAACATTGTTTACCTGTTAATCCTTGTGTCAACTGTCACTACAATCTTCACGTCTGTCTGTCTGTCTCCAGGTTTGACAGAGTTGATGACAGTAGTGAAGAAAGCAGTACAGAACTCACTGGGAGGGTGAGTGTCTGTAACTAATGATTGTTTGCGTTTCTATTATATTTTTGGTAAATCATTTTTTTTTCCGAAATAGTAAAATGTCAGAAAATGAAGGGTCAGGATTATGTCATATCTCGCGATGAGAGACGCTTATAAAGTCCTTTTTTATTTATCATTTAAGAAGACCGAAAAACACTCGGCCGGTACACTCGGGGCTTCCAGAACGATAGCTGTCAATCAAGGTAACCTAAGGCGGTCCGTGTGGGTGAGATCGCCCTGAAAGTGACCAATCAAAGGAGGGCTATTGCTAAGGATAAAGTCTAGAGACCAGCATTACATATGGACAATATAAGACATTAATGTAGACATAGTAATATAAAAACTATAGCAGTGCAAGGATAAAGTTTTTAAAAAGACAGCATTAAATATGGGCATTATAAAGGGAATAAAGTAGACAGTAGGATAGACACAAATCAACAGTATTTTTCATATCATATTATTCATCATTTGCTCGTACTACAGAAAGTAGTGAAATATGCTCATTAGATTTTCCCTAGAGCTCCATTTGACATCTCCAAATCTTAACCAACAGTCCAAGATATGTCCAATGCAAGATATTCAGCCTACAATGATGTCAAACAGAGAAAAACAGCGAAGCCTCACCTTTTTTGTCCTTTGTGCCTAATAAGTGACTTTAAATGATTCCTTTCCAGCGTGTCTCTGAAGCAGAGCCTGTCTCTGCTGGAGTTGGAGCAGCAGCTGAGCTGGATCAGGGCGGAGGTGGAGGCCGGCTCCGAGCGGCCGATGTCCTGGTACATGCTCGCCGACGACGAGAACGCACTCTCTGACCAGGTCACTGCACACATACTACACACAGAGCGTACGATACACAGCACAGGTAAAGCATCTGCGTCCTTAACAAATATCATCCTCTCTTCTCTGCAGGCATGCGGGCTGACAGAAAACGATGTTGGGACCATCCGACTGTTAAACGAGACTAGAGACATGTTGGACAGGTAAACGCCACGCCTGTGTGTTTGTTTGTGCACCTGTAGACGTCATAGACAGTATATAAACTGGACCAACAGACCCCGTTGCTGTGGACGGAGACCAGTGAAGGATATCAGAGACGGAGAGTGTAGGTATATGTAAGGAGATAACATAGACACGGGCTAATTATTGCTAACTAAAATGCTAGTTAACATTAGTAATTAAACTTAAACAACTAATGTAAGTCGAAACTGCCTGCGAGCTTCTCCTGTACTATACGGTAATTCCTCTACTATGAGACAGTAAGTCTCGTGGTTATGACACAATCGTTAGCCTATTTTTATAAAAATGTCTGCTACAGAGCCATAACGTGAGGTACAAGGTAATGGAGCCTTTTATACATTGTCATGTGTCTTTAGAAATAAACAACGGACAAATAGAGTCTTTAAACGCTTCAGATGTAAAGTTATTTGCTGTCAAAGTGGCGTCAAAATGAATGGCAGTCAATGGGATGCTAAGAGGGGGGGGGGGGGGGGGGGGGGGTGAGGGTTTGGTAGCATCAAAATGGCGCCATAGGAGCTGTGTGTGTGTGTGTGTGTGTGTGTGTGTGTGTGTGTGTGTGTGTGTGTGTGTGTGTGTGTGTGTGTGTGTGTGTGTGTGTGTGTGTGTGTGTGTGTGTGTGTGTGTGTGTGTGTGATTCTGATGTGTTTATTTGTGACTCCAGTCCAGACTTCACCACTGTCCTCAACGCCAGTTTCAACCGGGGTTTCTCTCGTCTTCTCGACAACCTGGCCGAGTTCTTCCGCACGCCTCCCTGTGACTCCGCCCCCAGCTCTGCACCTGACAGGTCAGCTGCTCCGCTGACTGACTGAAATGTTGTTGTTTTTTTTTTCCCCCCAGATACATTTATATGCTAATGTCTTTAGTCACATGAACCACTAATAGTTTGACTGATTGCAGGGCTTCCGCTGGCGTCTTTTAGGCCTTAAAAAGTCTTACATTTGCTGAAGTATTGTGTTCTAGGTCTTAAATGATTGTAACAGGTCTTAAAGCTATAGTGCGTAGCTTCTGTCGCCTCCATGAGGAATTCTAAGTAATGACAACAAACACTGTCGGCGCGTCCACATGATACAAGCCTTCTGTGATCGCGCACCACCCCCAACACCCCTCCTTCACACAGCTGCTAGTAGCCAAGGAGGACACGGAGGATTAAAATAACACGACGGACTCTTCAGAGAGGTCATTATTTTCTCTCAAGCTTCTGCGTGGGAAAGTCACCGGACGCCACAATCTTCTGAACATAGTCATACTGAGAGAGTTGTGTGGAGCTGATAGTCTTAATTAGCTTTGTATCAACTCATTTGGCAATGGCTTGAATGTAACAGACATTTATTAATATCAAAAAGTTACGCACTAAAGCTTTAATTTTCCTACGTCAATGTAACGCTACTTATAATGCTCATTGAAATGCTCCGCAGCGCTTTAGAATGTTTTTTTTATTTTTTTTTTTTATTTTAATTCTGTGGTGTTGTTAATTCTTTCTGTCGCTAGTCCAAATATAATTTGCTGTATTATTACTACTACAAATGAGACCAACGTACTTTCCATAAGATCATCTCTCAATGCAAATCAAACCAGCTATTAGGCTAACTGAAATAAAACCATGCCAATCTCTAGGTATGGTGAAGGGGATGTGATGATGTGGAGCTATTTTAATTCCAAAGGCCAAGATAACTTTATCAGGATGCATAGTATCCTGGATCCATGAAATAACTGGCCTTTCAAAATCAAAATATGCCTGCCTCTATGGGAATTTAACATAGGGGTGTGTATACTTATGCCCCCTGTATTTTAAGGAAGAACATTTATTTATTCTCGATACATTATTCATTCACAAGATAATTGGTGTCCTTAAAGGTTGGATTTTTCCTCATTTTTTTTAAATTAAGGCATTAAGATCAATTTCTAAAAGATGATTTTTTTTTATTTCTCTTTTTAGTCAACTTTACCATGGGTGTATTCACTTATGCTTAGCACTGTAGTTGCAGCCAATCTAGACACCAATCCTATAATGTCAATGAGGAAATCTGGGATTGTTTGAGACAATGTTTCCGGACATCTGACTTTGTTTTTGATGTCGTGATATAGGTCTTAAATTTCATTCATAATGGTCTTTAAAAAAGTCTTTTAAAAAGTCTTACATTTGACTTGGTGAAACCTGTAGAAACCCTGGATTGTCTCAGGAGTTATACACAGGAGTAGATGCCGCCTCTTTTGTTTTTTTGTAACAGAAAGTTTGTTAGTCCAGACCCAACCCTCCGTGTTGACTCTGACCCTCTGCTTGACTCTGTCCAGCTTGTCTGCAGTCAGTCTGCCTCTGGCGAAGATCATCCCCATCATCAACGGTCAGATCAACACCATCTGCAGTGAGACTCCCAGCCACTTTGTTCAGGTGAAACCAGGCTTCAGTCTCTCGCAGAACACAAACTTCACACGGGAGAAACAGAGAAACCTACGTCATATCAGTGACATTACTTTAGTACGGGACACTGGCTTTTCACCTGTTCATATTTCCATCTTGTGTTGTTGCATTAAAAGATGGCGAAATACTCAGTCGACCAAATTTTAAAGCAAAGTACACTTTTAATTAATTAATTGTTCACTGGTCAGTCAGCCACCACATTTGGGCCGTTAGAAAGAAAGATATATAGATAGATAGATACTATTAGTTAGATAGATAGATACTATTAGATAGATAGATAGATAGATAGATAGATAGATAGATAGATAGATAGATACTATTTGATTGATTGATCCCTGCGGGGAAATTAAGGTGACTTCGCAGCCAGGTACTTGAATACAGTTTTAACATAAAACACTATTAATTAATACAATACAATACAGTCACAATACAATACAAATGCACTTAAAAAGGAGGGATACAATACGACAGTGGGACTGCATAATGGATAAGGTGCAGAGAGGACATAAGGCAAGTATATCAAGTTAAGTCCCAACAGCTGAGGCTGCACAGATTGGCTTAAATGTCCTATGACATGCTGCTTTTTGGATGCTTTTATATAGACCTTAGTGGTCCCCTAATACTGTATCTGAAGTCTCTTTTATATAGGCCTTAGTGGTCCCCTAATACTGTATCTGAAGTCTCTTTTATATAGACCTTAGTGGTCCCCTAATACTGTATCTGAAGTCTCTTTTATATAGGCCTTAGTGGTCCCCTAATACTGTATCTGAAGTCTCTTTTATATAGGCCTTAGTGGTCCCTAATACTGTATCTGAAGTCTCTTTTATATAGGCCTTAGTGGTCACCTAATACTGTATCTGAAGTCTCTTTTATATAGGCCTTAGTGGTCCCCTAATACTGTATCTGAAGTCTCTTTTATGTAGGCCTTAGTGGTCACATAATACTGTATCTAAAGTCTCTTTTATGTAGGCCTTAGTGGTCACATAATACTGTATCTGAAGTCTCTTTTATATAGGCCTTAGTGGTCACATAATACTGTATCTGAAGTCTCTTTTTTTATATAGGCCTTAGTGGTCCCCTAATACTGTATCTGAAGTCTCTTTTATATAGACCTTAGTGGTCCCCTAATACTGTATCTGAAGTCTCTTTTATATAGGCCTTAGTGGTCCCCTAATACTGTATCTGAAGTCTCTTTCCTGAAATTCAGCCTTGGTGCAGAATTACAGCCACTAGAGCCAGTCCCACAATGAGCTTTACTTAGGATGTGCCATTTTAGGATGTCTGTTTTGTGTTTGTTTCTATTCCAGATCGGCCCATCTGAGCTTTCATTTTCTCAAAGGCAGAGCAGGATACCCAGGGCTCGGTTTACACCTATCACCATTTCTAGCCACTGGGGGACCATAGGCAGGCTGGGGGAACTCATGTTAATGTCAAAATACCTCAAAGTGAAATTTTCATGCCATGGGACCTTTAATGCTTTAGTCAGAAGGCATGATGTGGTATTGTTTCAACTGCATCATAATACATTATTTTTTTTAAATAATACATAATACATTTTGTAATAAAAAAAGAAAAGAGAGCACATTTTAAAGCACAGAACCAGTCCAAGCTGAATAAATATCACTCCTCTGTAAGCGTCCCTAACTTTCTGTCCGTGTCTCTCAGGAGCTGCTGATGAACGACCAGGTGAAGGAGTTTGCGGCCAACGTCTACGAGAGCTTCAGCACGCCACAGGAGCTGCAGAAATAATCAACCAAACACAAAGAAGAGGAGGAGGAGGAGGAGGAGAATCCAACAGGAAGAAAAGAAGGATGTGCATAGAAATGATACATAAGCCCCCTGGACTGTTCATCCCTCCGTCCTTTCTGTGAGACACCTTTCTCCTCCTTCATCCCGCAGACGTTTTCGCTCTGTGCCGGTGATGATTCGCGGCAGACGTGTCCACGTCAAAGCAGCGGCGGGAGCGTCCGTGTTCCCTCCTGTGACCGGAGGATGGATTATTGAGCTGGCGGAGGAACGAGACACTCGCACCGGGGGTTTGGAGTCACAGCAGAGCCTGTGCTTAACCCTAGGACCACTGCATCCTGGGAATTGGAGTCTCATTTAACCTGGTCTATACGGTTTTATTTACCCTTAAGAGGTGGGAAAACAATTAGGAGCAAACACACAGAGACTGTCAGAAAGAGTGTGGCGAAGGATCGCTCCCGACTGTTTGAGATGATTCTGACACGTCGTCAGTTAATTATGTCGACATTACAGATTTTAGGATTATTTTTCCCCCTTTTCTATGCAGCAGTGGTGAGTGTTTTAAGTCTGTTTACGTTCTAGCTGTTCCTCTGCACCTCGGCTGTGTTTGGATATCCTTTTTTCTTCTTTTTTCTTCTCCCAAATGAATCCATGAATCCAGGCTGATGCGTATACAATGAGTATGTTTACATGCACACCAATATTCCACTATTATTCCCAATTTGATACAGGTCATGTAAACAGCATATTCCGGTTGGATATTCCGAATAAGACCTTTTTCCAAATATAGTATTTTCCGATTAAGACGTGTGGGATATTCCTTAGCATTCTTTGGACATGTATACAGCGAATTCGCAATACGCGTCTCAATCGGGGTTTTACCGCAGTTTACGGCCTCTCGCCTGTTTACAGCTTATGGTCAGCTCTGTGCGTTGCTACGGTTTCTGTGCACAAACCAAGCAGCCGACAGTTTGCGAGGCTGCAGACCCGATAAGAAGGAGAAACACAGCTACTTTTAAACACGCTTTTGACATCTTAACCTCGTTTTAGGTCATCTCAGTTCAACTCTTCTCACTCTCTCATTATACTCTGAAAAGTCATTTATCTTGTACATTTGGGGCATTGAAGTTCAACAGAATTCAAACATCATTACGCGATGGGATTCTCATACTCTGTGTGCCGAGGAGAGTGCGTTGGCAAGCAAAGTCAAAGAGAGCCCACATTTCTTTTAGGTTGTTCTGGACAGGAGTGCCTGTGAGAACTCGGTTTTTATGAAGGTATGGTGGCGGGCGGCACTTTTGGCTGTTTTGGTGGCTGTGGATTTTATCTTGTGTGCCTCATCCAGGATCATGTAGTCCCATGTGAACTCTTTGCCACGGAATGATGACAATTGCTGCCAGTTGTTCATAAGCATAGTGTATGTGGTGATGATACCGCCATTTCTTCTCTGAACTTTCTCCAAATCCCTGGTCCTCTGTTTTACCCGCACCATGGAACTCCTCCAGCCAGGAGCCCATTTGGCAAACTACTTGGTCCAGTTTGTGATGAAGTTGGCATGGCCAGCAGTGGGTGTTCAGCCACAACATTGAGAGAAATTATATCACCTGGATGGTTTTACCAAGGCCCATGTCATCTGCCAAGATCCCACCTTTACGGCCATCTCTGTAGAGACTGTACAAGAAGGCCACTCCATTTCTTTGGTAGTCATAAAGCTTGCCATATTACTCTTTGAAAAGCATTAAACTTCTGTTGTTAACATTGACAGACTCTTCATCTTCATCCTCCGCTTCAATGTGAGCAAGAAGTTTCTCAACTTTCTTTAGCCTTCTTTCAAGTTTTTGACTCTGGTAAATGTTGGACGCCAGTTTGAAGAGCTTCAGAGCCTCGTTCAGGTGCCCTTGTCTGGCAACATCTTCACCATCTTGAATGAATCTGAAAGGAAAGAGACAGGACATCAGTGGGTCATTAATAAGACAATGTAGTCTAAACTAGAGCTACAACTAATGATTAATTTAATTCATTATCAACTAATCTGACCATTTATCTCTTAATCCTTGATTTATCAATTTTGGTTACAACTTATAATAGTGAAAAATGTCCAAGGTGATGTATTCAGATTGTTTGGGTTATTCAGTCAACGGCTCAAAACCAAAACCTATTTAGTTTTCAATACAACACGTATCTTAAGAATGTCATTGGAGAAACACAGCTACTTTTAAACATTATCGAAGACTTGGATATCAACAGGTTTTGGGATATGCGCACACATCGCTACGGCGACCTTTTCAAGAAGCTGGTTGAAGGAATGAAAGAGGGGGACGCTGTGTTCACACGGTCCAAACTTAGAAAAAATAAACGTATTTCGCACGGCTATATGTAAACGGGAATATTAGTGGAATATTCACTTTCATTAGCCGTGTAAACAGCTTAGTCAGAATATCGTCTTTTTTCTGAATAAGGGCAAAAACCGGAATGTTTTGTGCATGTAAATGTAGTCAGTGATTTTTGTTGTGACAGTGGGGGGTTTTTAAATTTGAAAGAAAACATAATTACATTTTTGCATTTCCTTCTCTTGAAGAAGAATCAGTTTAAAATGTCCTATTAGCACAGCCAGTGTCATTAATTACTCTAAATTAAATGTGTAATCAAACCGGAAACTTATCAGAGGTGGTCAACATCGAAGTTTAAAAAAAGAAAACGCCATTATTAAACAAACTCATGAGTCCAACAGAAGTTATGTGTAGCTGTTGTTTGTCCATCCTGTTTTTAATATCAGTGTTTTGGAGCATGTCATGTAGACTTTAAATCCTATTTGTCTGATGTAGTTCCTTTTTTCGCCCAGAAGGTGTCACTGTTCTTCAGCTGGAGTGAGAATCCCTCATGCATTGCCCTCTTCCTGTCTTTATATGAAGGGCTTCATTCCAAAAAAAAGTTTCTCCTGTTTTTAACCCTGGTGCTGTCTTTCCGTCGATCTGCAACTGTGTCCAAATTTTAAATGAAAAACCTTTACCAACGTTTTGGTCGTCTTCTTTAACACTTCTGTGGCTTTCCCTGATGTTTTTGTCACTTTTTTTCCACATTTGTCGACTTTTTCTGAGCCTTTTGAAATTTATTTATTTTATTTTATTTTTTTACACATTTGTCACTTTTTGTCACTTTTTTTGACTTTTTTTTTTTCTTCAAATGCTATAAAATTGACTAAAACACCCAAATTCAATGAAAGTATTCAACTGATTATTTAACTTGTTAAGAGTGTTGTATGGAACCATTCACGTTATTTTTTTTGGACAATTTGTTTGAAAGAAAACCCAAATTTTTGATATAGAAACTTTTTGAAAATGGGTCAAATTTGACCCGAGTACAACAGGAGGGTTAAGAAAAATGAAACTTCCTTCTTTGTGATTCTTTCCTTTCCCGCACAAAACGATCACAAATGGAAGGTAATATTGTTTTGGAATGAACACCTTCAATATGTTCAACAGTGTTTCCCCCATTTCTCTGTTTCTGACAGTTTTCTTTGGACTTCATTTGTACGTGACTTCTTGCAAAGTTGAAATGATTTTAGAGTCTTGTGTGCGATAATTACAAGACTGTTATTCAAAGCCAAGCCAGGTTCTCAGTCCTGCTCCCGTCGACCCCCAAGTGCTGCACGCTTTCCCTCGTCTGATCAGTTACTTAAATCCGCTGTGTCATGCTAAACAAGAGCTTGTTATCACACCCGAGTCTAATCACGCGTGGGTCGAGCAGGGAGAGGTGGAAATACACTACATATACAAACGTTTCAGCTCTTTACTTTGATTACATTGCAAAGTAACCCTTTAGCATCACTTTATTAGTCCTGTTTTCTTTGATTTGTCCCACATCAGTGCCATGCATGCATACTGTGGGGAGATGATGCAAAGTTGATTTTTCCTGTTACTGACAGCTCATTCATCTACCAATCACATGACAAAATGATATTTCTACATGTTTTATTCAGTTCCAGTGGGATTATCCCCATGTCCCCAGGTGATGTGTCTCTTGATATAAACTAACATTGTAAGTTATCGATAAGGGCTACCTTCGAAGTTCAAATTGCAAAAAGGGAGGTTGAAGTTTTCAATGCAGTTTGGGTGGAATCAAATCCCTTCAGCCACTGTGGATATATCAATGTCAAAAGTAAAGAAAACTGGTTGTGCCTGCAAAATTTCCGGGAGTATTGAACATCATAAACTGTAGGGAGTTTCAACATAATTGACCCAGGGAAACGATCATTACATTCATACATTTGACTTAGGGAAAAAACATTGCTGAGACCATAAAATAGTTTAAAAGGTCTCCCTAATGTGTCATATTAAGACAATATTGAGCTGGGGAACATAGGACACATGACCTGGGTGCATTGGTTGTACGGGGTCAGCCCTATGTTCCCACAGCCCAATGGTCCCACATTTCTAAGATTTTTCTTAAAATTAGGCCCTATGTTAGGGGTAGAGTTGCATTCCATCTGTAATCCATTGCTACTGGATAACAGGTTGGGTGTAATTGGCTACCAAATTGGGAGAAAGGGGGATCAAATCTGATACAAATTTATGAAAAAGGAAATGTGGGAACATAGGGCCTAATTTTGAAAAAAATCTTAGAAATGTGGGAACATTGGGCTGTGGGAACATAGGCCAGTTGTACAAGTCCAATGACAAATGAATAAAGCAAATTAAAAGTTATAAAATGCATGCTTTGGTGGCTGATGATGGTTTGTGGAGCGAACGGTGATTGTTCTGTCAGGACAGGTATGCACCATAACCCGTCAGATTTCTGTTAGTTTCCCTCTCAGGAGATTAGAAAACATTTGTTCTAACTGATTCCCGGATTTCGTTATAAACAGTCAAGTGAGAATGTAAATCTCTGTATGTAATCGACGATGTTATGCCTTTTGAAGCGTAATATCCTGAATGACCGCTAAAATGTAAGTTTGTAGCAATTTATTGAAGAGCTAATAAAAGTCAAATGATTTTAATATACATTTTGTGTTTCTCTCCTCTGTGCTTTGGGGTTTTAAAAATGTTAAAACTAAAAATATTTGTTGAATGGACCTTTTTTCACAGCAGACATTTTGACTTGACATAGTAGGAAAAGCACAGCTGAAATTGATAACCTTAACGATGGCTCAATTCCATCAAGTGTCCCAGTGAGCTATTTCAGTGAGTCAGCATGCACAATACCAGTAATATATATATAATATCAGTAATGGTTTTGAATACTCCTGTGCTTTTCCTACTATGACATGTCAACATGTGTGCCGTGGTCGTATATTGAAAAGGGTTTACTTGGATTCTTTAATCCAATTATTCAACAGGTAACAGACATTATTGCGTCAACAGGGGGCGCCATACTGCAGCAGGAAACACTTTCATATATCATATATCATAAGATAAGCACTGCATTGGAAAATGCTGGTCTTGGAAACTGCTGAGCGCTGACTCATAACCTCATAACACAGCGGTTGATATCTCTTAATCACTGGTTAATGAATTTAGGAAAAACATTGTTCCAAAATGGAAATATGGCATTTTATAGTCAAAGTGGGTGTGGGTTTCCAAACACAATCAGCTGTTTCTATTGTAGTTTTTATGTAGAAGATAAAGAGATTACCTTGACAGCTCCAGCTGTATATAACCTTTTACATATCATGCAATATTTTCCATATCCGTGTTGTATGTAACTTATTTCTTAGTCTTTTGTGTACCACTGTTGAGTCTTGTGGATATTATTTTTGAAGTTGATTGCAGCTGTGTAAAGCACTATTTCCCAAGCTAATGTTCCCTCCGGGAACAATAAAGTATATCTTATCTCATTTCCTTTGTGTATTGCATTGTGGGAGAATAGTGCCCATCAACATATTTCATATCCTTTACCACAAACTTGAAGCCTGCTTAGTATCAGTATTTAGTATGGATTTGGAATTTAGTTTGTTTTGCAGCTCTAAGAGCTTTAAGCTAAATGCTAACATACTGATACTAAGCAGGTACAATGTTCATCATCATCTTGGTTTAGCTTGTAACCGTGCTAACATTTGTTAATTAGCACTACAAACAGCTGAAGGTAATGGACCTTTTTCACAGCAGACATTTTTGCTGCGTTCCAGGCAACCCGTAACGTGTGTTTTCACGACCTTCTACCGGCAGTCAAACCCCTAACTTACTACCCGTGAACTCGTACCAGATCGCTGTACTCCCACTTCCAGTTTTTAACGTCACACACACACATAAACAACAATGGCGACCCCTGTTGATGCTGTACAGACGCCGGTGATTAACGGTGAGAAATAGAAATAAATAGACATAAATAGGCAACGTAAAGTAACTCTGCACATTGTAATCAAAACAATACACATATGATTGTGTACTACTACAGGTTATGTTTATTAAATGAAGCCCAAAATGTATTGACTAGAAATCGCTAGTATCAGCTAGCCCTAGCTAGCACTAGCTAACGTCAACGTTAGGTAGCCGCTAGCTAGAAGGGTTTGTGATGACTTTGCCTGAAACGCTACCATGTCGTAAGTCGTGACTTGAAGTTGTATATTACGGGCTAAAAATTGTTAACATTTGACTTATGGAAAAGCACAGCTGAAATTGATAACTTTTTAACGATGTCTCAATTCCATCAAGTGTCCCAGTGAGCTATTTCAGTGAGTCAGCATGTTCAATACTAGGGCCTCTCATAAGAGGAATGCAGCCATCATGGTTTTGGTTTTGATTACACCTGTGCTTTCCCTACTATGACATGTCAACATGTCTGCTGTGAAAAAGGTCTATAGGAATGTAAATAGTTTAGCAGAAATAGGACCATTTTGACCTGATGACGGCACAAGATAACAAGTCAGGAGGTTAGAGTAATTCATCCTGAGGGAAACATGAATGTATACACCAAATTGTATAGCAAACAATCCAATCCCTTATGAGGCCCATATTTAATGCTGTCCTTTTTTTAAACTTTATCCTTGCACTAATGTTTTTATATTACTGTGTCTTGCACCACCACCATGACACACCATCATGGAGCACCTTACTTTTTATTTAGTATCTTTTCTTTTATTGTCCATATTATTCTTGTGGATGTATTATTTAGCATCCTGTTTATGATGTATGTGTATGTTGTGTGTGATGTCTTTAAGCTACTGGGACCTTGAATTTCCCCTTGGGGATCAATAAAATATCTATCTATCTATCTATCTATCTATCTATCTGTTTGAGTGTGGTCTCGACCGACTCTAAGTGTCTTGAGATAACTCTTATCTTGTTATGAACCCTCAAACGTCAGCCTCTCTTGAAGTTCAACGTCACAGTCCAGACTTTTAACTCATGTCTCATTATATTTTAAAGTTATTTAACACCTTCTCAGCCTTTTGAGGTAACTTTCTGGTGATAACCTGGCTGTACAGGTTGACGCCTGAATGCATCATTAGGTTTGGTCTCCGTGTGAGGTATTTTTTGGGGGGAGGAGATAAAGTTTCAGTCTGGGCTTTCAGGTCATCCGATGGCGATCTTCCCTGGAGGAAGACTGTCTTCACGCTCTCATTCATTCAAGATGTCTCTGTCTCCCGCTCTCTGATTGAAATGAATTCTGCTCTTTCAGTGGTTTGTGAGGCTCATGTACTGATAGGTTTTGTATTTGTTGTCCATTTGCCAAAAGAAATGAGCCAAAATATTCCACATACTTCCGCCTCTGACCTTGAATAAACAGGAATTGTGTGGCAACAAATCATTCTCGGTGTAACTTTGAAGAGGCCGCTGGTGAAAGCCCTTATCAGGATGAAAGTGCAAACAGCGGAAAAAGCTGGCAGACAAAATACCAGCAGCACTGAAAAAAACAGAAAGAGACATCATGCGCAAGTTCAAGAGTCAAAACACCAATTAATCATCAGCTTTAATGATTTATTATATTTCAGACAAACACGTTTGAAACGAGACTCAAGATTTTGAATAACAAATCAGTTTAAAACGGTCAAAATCAAACAGTAATTTTAGACAAGTGCATGTTGGGAAGTGTGTGTGTGTGTGTGTGTGTGTGTGTGTGTGTGTGTGTGTGTGTGTGTGTGTGTGTGTGTGTGTGTGTGTGTGTGTGTGTAATTGGACACAATGACATACATTTTCTTCCTGGTTCCTGAGTGTGACTCAAAAGATGACTTCATCATCTTTTCACCCTCTGATATTTTCCCTTATAAGGAGACACACACACACACACACACACGCACACACACACACACACACACACACACACACACACACACACACACACACACACACACACACACACACACACACACACACACACACACACACATGCCATGTGTTCTGCAACACTATGAGTGTGTGATGTGTTTGAGTTTCAACACAGCGCTGCCAGTCAGCTGCAACCTCACAACCTCATGACACTGCCCTGCTGATTGTCCGATACTCAGGTCTGAAATGTGTGGCCGTCGTGCTGACGAAATATTTTTCTGCATCCTAAAATAGAGCCGGAGCCCCACATAAACAAGCCGAATCATGCAGATTGGCAGAAAAGAGCCTTTGTTCCATTAAAAAAGGCCTTTATTTGCTGAGTAACTGTGTGCGGTTTTCCATTAAAGCGCTGCTGGGCAGAGTCACGTTCAACATTGCAAAAACAGGTTTAGCTCAAATTAGCCTGCAGCAAATGACCGCATGACACAGTTTGAACTTTTTGCTGCAGTGCTGTTTGTTCTTGCTCCACAGTGAGTGATCTTCTTTGCCCAGTTTGGCCCACAGAGCTGGAAATCCCCCCTGTTATTGAGCCAAACGTCTGAGCTGCTGGTGTTTTTGAGCCAAGTCTGGCTGCATGATGCAGAGCACGTCTGAACCACCGACTTACCAAGGAAATAAATTGGAAGACGTTATGCTGCAGAGTCTGCTGAACTTCTCTATAAGCTGTTCTGACATTCAAAAAACAACACAAAAGTTAGTTTCTCCCTGCACAGAATCTCAAAGTCATGTTTTAGCTAAAATAAACAGGAACAAAGCAGATTCTGACAATGAATAAAATTAAGGGCCTTGTGGCCAAACAATACCACAAATGTGTGTGGTAGTAACCACACTCTCAGCAGATAAAAATAGATATGATCATCAGCTGGGGTTTTAGAAAAGTTGAAGTCTTGTGTGCAAACCCAACTTCCTGAGAAGAGGTTTGACTACCCACCAAAAAGTTGGTAAAATATTAATGTTCAGTCGAGTCAATTTATTTATAGAGCACATTTAAAACCGACCTAGGCTGAACAAAGTGCTGTACAAAGTTATATTATGTTATAAAAACAAAAGAAGACAATACAAATATAGACACAATGAACATCATACAAACAACACGCTTCTATACAAATGTCCTCAAACTAAATCATACGTCAAAGAAAAAAATGTGTTTTAAGACGAGACTTAAAGATCTCGGCAGTAGAGGTCCTCCTCTACTGCCGAGATCTTTAAGTCTCGTCTTAAAACTTCCCATTCAGGGAGTAGAGGTCCTCCTCTACTCCCTGAATGGGAAATTTGTTCCAGAGTCTCGGGGCCACAACGGAGAAGGCCCGATCACCCTTTGTTTTCATCCGAGACTGTGGAATAGCTAAAAGGATTGGATTAGACGGGGACAGCTGTATGTTCCCACAGCCCAATGGTCCCACAGCCCTATGTTCCCACAGCCCTATGGTCCCACAGCCCTATGTTCCCACAGCCCTATGGTCCCACAGCCCAATGGTCCCACAGCCATATGTTCCCACAGCCCTATGGTCCCACAGCCCTATGTTCCCACAGCCCTATGGTCCCACAGCCCAATGGTCCCACAGCCCTATGGTCCCACAGTCCAATGGTCCCACAGCCCAATGGTCCCACAGCCCTATGTTCCCACAGCCCAATGGTCCCACAGCCCAATGGTCCCACAGCCATATGTTCCCACAGCCCTATGGTCCCACAGCCCTATGTTCCCACAGCCCTATGGTCCCACAGCCCAATGGTCCCACAGCCCTATGGTCCCACAGCCCAATGGTCCCACAGCCCAATGGTCCCACAGCCCTATGTTCCCACAGCCCTATGGTCCCACAGCCCTATGGTCCCACAGCCCTATGGTCCCACAGCCCAATGGTCCCACAGCCCAATGGTCCCACAGCCATATGTTCCCACAGCCCTATGGTCCCACAGCCCTATGTTCCCACATTTCTAAGATTTTTCTTAAAAGTAGGCCCTATGTTAGGGTTAGGGACCCTAACCAGGACTACAGATGGAATGTAACCCTAGAGTTACATTCCGTCTGCAGTGCATTGCTACTGGACAATAGGTTGGGTGTAATTGGCTACCAAATTGGGAGAAAGGGGGATAAAATCTGATACAAATTTATAAAAAAGGAAATGTGGGAAAATAGGGCCTAATTTTGTAAAAAACCTTAGAAATGTGGAAACATAGGGCTGTGGGAACATAGGCACACTCCTGATTAGACGATCTTAGGTTCCTGGAGGAGTGATGTAGAGTAAGCAGTCAGCAATATATAAAGGGTCCAATCAATGTAATGCCTTAAAAACAAGTAACATTACCTTAAAATTGATTCTATATTTGACCAGTACCCAGTGAAGTGAAGCCAATATCAGGGAGATATGATCCCTCCTTCTGGTACCAGTCAACAATCTAGCAGCCGCATTCTGGACAAGCTGCAGGCGTGATAAAGATGATTGGCAAATCCCAGAATACAAGGAATTGCAGTAGTCAAGACGAGACGAAATAAGAGCATGAATAACAGTCTCCAAGTCCTTACGACAGAGGAAGGATTTTAGTTTAGCAATAGTCCTGAGATGAAAAAAGCTACATTTGATAACAGAACTAATTTGTTTGTCAAATCTTAATTTTAGTGGTAGACATGGCATCAAGACCCTTGATCGTAGCCTACAGTAAGCCTTCTTTTTTACACTACTCTTGCAGTTACCTCTTGATCCATAGTACTTCTATGAAGTCTCAGTTCAAGCTTTGAGAAATCTCACATTTAAAATATAATATAGAAAGGTCTTATTTTTTTTTTTTTCTATAAATAAGTCATTTTTGGCCTTGTAATAATGAACCCCTGCCCCAAAAAACAATCCAGTCTAATCCATGTATCACTTTCCCAAAGCATACACTCTAGGGCTGCTAGATTTTGGAGAAAAAAAAAATCATTATCACAATTATTTTGGTCATTATTGTAATCACGATTAATTAACACCGATACTCATTGATTTATTGAACTGAAAAAACAACAGTGAAACAGTTAAACAAATCAACAGTGAAAACATGTATTATAATAATAATAATAATAATAATAATAATAATAATAATAATACTTTTCCTGTTGAACTTTTTTGAATTCCCCTTCAGAACACAAGACAAATTTCACGTGCAAAACGTAATGTGATCAATCAAAATCTGAGTAGTTGCACAGCCCTAATACACACTACGGATAGATATAATCAACAATATTTTGGATTTATAGCATGCCGGAGATCCTATCAAGTTCAACATCACTGTAAATTACCCATCCTATCCCATAACACACAGGGACAGTAATAGCTAAGGTATTTGCAGTGCCACTGACTAAATTAATACTTTATTTAAAGAAATCTTTCTGCCCCCTCACATTTTCAGCAGCTTAGTGATGCAGGAAGTTGTTCCAAGTGGGCGACAAAAGTAACAAACACTCAGGAAAAAACAATATTGTAATTGAAGGCGTGATGGATGATAGGAAACTTGTGTAGGAGAAAAGAGCTAACTCATAAGTCATGCAATTATGTCCCTCTTGTTTGCTTTCAACTGATACCACGTGTACAGTACCGGTGTCACTACAACAAAAAAGAACCACCAAACACAGGTTTAATCCCTCCTTGTAAAACCTGCTGAGTGACACGGTGATTCAGCTCATGTGATCTCTGAGCTGGCATCGAATTATACATAATCACCGTGGAGCACTTTCAGTTAATTTCCCCCTCAGTGGGACATTTCCTGAAGAGAGACAAGGATCTGTGTCAGGTGTGTCCAAAACTTTTTCAACCATCACGGTGACTCTACACTTATATCTCAACCCTCCTGTTGTCCTCGGATCAAATTTGACCCATTTTCAAAAAGTTTCCATATCAGAAAATGTGGGTTTCTTTCAACCCACATAAAAAAAATAAAATAATAAAATAACGTGGAAGGTTCCGTAAAATAAATGATCAGTTCACTACTTTCATTGAATTTGGGTGTTTATTCAATTTTATAGCATTTTGGAGAAGAAAAAAAAAATGATACAAGAACATTGAAAAAATGGACAAAATGTAAAAAAAAAAAAAAAAAGATTTTAAAAAGTGGGGGGGGAAAAAAATAACAAAAACGTCAAAAAAACATCGGAAAAAGTCACAAAAACATCGGGAGAAGTGAGAAAAAGTGTCGACCAATTTCAGTTTGAAATTTTGATGAGGCAATATCTCATTAAATATGTGTACATATAAACCATTGAAGCTACAGATTTTCTGATGTGATCAAAATGTTCACAATGACCATGATTATAAGGTCATAGAAGAGTGTAAGAATTATGATTTGATATAAAGAAAATGGCTAAAAAAACAGTCAACTTACTACATACAAGTAGCAGGAATTGCCAGTTATTTATTAACCTTAACTTTAAAAGATTACATGTCTTACCTGTTCTAAATATTGCTGTCATCACCTCCAACTTTTTTTTCAACAAAAGTTTACTTGGCAGCCATAGTGACCTGAGGAACATAACTATATTAGCTGCTACTTTTAAAACAACAAATGTCAGCCCATACAGTATGCACTGCTATCTTTGGTCCTGTAATCTATAATCTGACCTATTACACAGTCTTGTTTGTGAAACCTGTTTGTCCTCCAGACCCATACAGGAAAAAAAAGAAACTAAATAATCAGTGTGAGAACTGAGCCAGCAGTTCAGATTTGTAGTATCAACAAAACTGCTACAGCCAGAAACAATGAGAGACAGGTGAACAGAATCTGACTCAATCTCTCTGGTTTTAAATCGCTGTTACAGCGGTGACTCACAACAATGACTGGCAATGAATCATACGCACTGAGATCATCCTGTCCTCTTTGATTTTCACTCTACTCTCATTTTTTGTTCGCCATTATTTCTCTCCTCACTTGTGTGTCTGTCCTTCCTTCCCTTTCTCTAGAAGTCTCTGAGGTAATGGTAGTAAGGGCAGGCTCAGGGCAACTGTGTGTGTGTGTGTGTGTACATTATTGATTCCCTCTGAGCACCACCAGGCAGTAATCTGTGTGCTGGAATGTGATTGGCTGTGTGCCGTCAGGCCTCATTACCCGATAATCCGGGCCTGTGCTGATTGGATGCAGTCAGATCCCGCGTTAAGAATTCATGATGCAGCAGGCTGAGGTCACACTACTGATCAGGGGGGGGGTGATGTCACCTCACCTGAGCCATTTCATTGGCCTCAACTGAGCCGTACATGTGTACAGCAAAAGATGGTAGATGGATATAAACATAAACATTAGATATGAGATATGAAATGACATGATGTGAGCTGAAATGAGGAAAGATGACGAACGTGACACACAATGACAAAAGTTAGGTGAAATTAAAGAGATGAATATAAACAAAAGCGAAAATGTGAAATATACTAAACCAAAAAGTCAAAATGAGATCATGAGAATGAGATAAAGCACAATCAAATGCCATATGATGAAATTAATGATTATTTTATGAAATTAAAGGTACAATCAGTGATCCAAACAAAGGATTGTGCCAACATTTGAAACACAGAATTGAAACATGACTAAACAAGACTAGACAATGGGGTTGATATCAGTGATATATTTACATTACATCACATTCATTTAGGAGAAGCTTTAGCGACTTACAGTTACATATCTAGATCTATCAAACCTACATATCGGAAGCAAATTCAAACGCACAATATGTCATTTTCTGCCGCTCGGGGTCTCTCAATCAAAACAGCACAACAAAAGCCGCAGTTTGGTGACGTTGTGAAGTATTTTAGGATTATAGGAGATGCAGTCTTTATTGCAGTAGGCTTCTCCCGATTATGACATGTTTGAATTCTGTTGAACTCAAATGCCCCAAATTTACAAGAAAAGAAATGACTTTTCTGAGAACAAGCAGAGAGTGAGAAGAGTTGAACTAAGATTACATAAAGTGAGTTAAGATGTCAAAGAGATATGACAAGACAATATAAACAACATGACATGTGAAACGGGTGGAATGACTCGCCGTCACATGAAGCGAGTTGAGGTGAAACGGTGATACAGATCATGTGAGGCAGGTCACACGCGTTTCCTCTCTGTGCAGCCTGAAATCCGCCGCGTCATGCAAGACATCGGAGTCGAGGAGGCAAGAGGGAACCAACGAAATCACAGTTACCCCTCTGGGAAATAATAATGTAGAGGCTAAGCCCAAGCTTTAAGCCCCTGAGGTGCTGTTCCACGGGTAGAGTAATTGACACACTTTTAACCTTTTTGATCAATGAAAGTCTAAGTCGTATTTGCAGTTAAAACCTTTGGTTCCATTTATTTCCATGAGATCTTAGTTGGGCTTCCAGACAAATCACTGCTTGCAGGTATGCATGTGTAGTGTTGTGGTGTTGGTGGGCGTGCGTGCGTGCGTGCGTGCGTGCGTGCATGTGGTCAAAAACTGTATGTGCTTCCAGGTTGCATCCGAGGGAACCAAAGACTGGTTCCTATTTATACCAAGGGCACTAATTGGCTCTCACAAATAAGAAAACATGCCGAGTCATGATCAGCAGAGCGTAACAGCGTTATTGGGTGTCTGTATCTGATACCAAGGCTGAAACCAGGAAGCAGTTTGACATCAACAGGGATTAGTGGAAGTTAAACGTTAACTTTATTGATGAGACGGCAGCGATAAAGGGAAGTGCAGTGATTCCTCTTTGAATTTGTTTTTGTAACCGGTCACACTTGACGTCACTGAGGTATAAAGATTAACGCATGTGTACAATAAAAAACCTTTAACAGAAATGTTTAGGGAGGCCTTTAAAGCTGACTTTCTCATTTGTGAGTGTCGTCACGTTTGCAGTCGTCAATATTTTCTATATGTCTGATATAATGAAATATAAAAGTAGAAATATACAATATACAGGTGCTAATATTAGCCAGTAGCCCAGAAATGTCATCTACGATGACTATGCGTCTATTTACACAGAAACAAAAAATCTCCCTACTTATTAATATCAGACACAGTGATGTAATGGCTTTATACATCACTGCTGTGCACCTCTTGAGACAAATAAAGATCACAGTGTTTTAACGTCACTGAAAATTAAAACGGTGTGTGTGTGTGTGCGCGCTTGTGCGTTGCAGCTGCCAAGGCCATCTAATCCGGTTTACACATGATCTATAAATAACAGCAGAGCCACAGAGGATGTGACGCCACGAGGAGCCCGGAGAGCAGAGGCCTCTGGAGCCTGGGAATCCTGGGACACGTCCCATTTCAAAACATAGTTTCCTTTCACGACGCCTCGCTTCGCTTTGTTTCTTCTCTCAAGTGCAGCTAGGCAACAGCAGCGTGAGTATCACCAATGACAGAGAGGGAGAGATACTCGATCTCGACTGCCAGGTTAAAGTGATTGTGATTAATGGAATTTTAAAATTGTTGTTGTCGACAAGTCCTCCAAACCATTCGACGACATGGGTCGTTTATTCCTACCCTCTAATACGACCCACAGGAGTGTTTCAGAAATTAGCGCCAGCGGTGTAGTCTACGTGATACGCAGGTATAACCAGTATACCCACTAAGAAAGCTCCAGGATTTCCATATACCCACTTAAAAATGCCCAATGACCCACAACAACATACTTTCCATTATATGTTTAATATATTTTGAATTGTCATCTGTGTTGTCCTTTGCATAGGCTAAATAAAAGTATTTCCACTGTAAATTGGTGCAATAAAGTGTATCAGAATTAAGAAAATTATGTATTTGACGCTCAAAATTTCCCTGGGGGAGGTCAACCAGACCCCCCACTTTGATATGTCCATTCTGGTCCATATATATATATATATATATATATATATATATATATATATATATATATATATATATATATATATATATATATATATATATATAGTACAGTATACCCACTAAAACACATTAGACTACACCACTGATTAGCGCCCTAAGGCGGCAGGAAATACGACATTTTATGCAAACAGAACATTTTTATTTTATTTATTTAACCTTTATTTATCCAGGTAAGTCGATTGAGAACAAATTCTCATTTGCAACGACGACCTGTCACATTCACACAGTTACACATTCATACCTGGAAACTGCCCGGTACAACCACAGTTAAGGGCCTTGCTCAAGGGCACCTCAGTGGTGGTAAAGGGAGGGACAAGCTCTGCTCTTACACTTTCCCCACCCAGATTTTTATCCTGTCTGTCTGGGGATTGAACCGGCGATTACAGTTTTAATTTTAGTTTGACAAAAAGATCTTGAGTTTCTCAATTGTCTAAACTTTGTTTTGTTTTAAAAAGAAAATAGTTATGCTTTTTAGAACTGCAAATTTCAAAGGATAGTTGGTTGTTCTTTAGTTTTATCTCCAGTTGTTGCTCCTTCAGCAATAACTACTCTTCCAAAGGCCTAGTTGCAAATCCATACACCCATCACAATAAAATAGATCCAAACCAAACATGTAACATACACAACATTAAACAGAATAAAACATGACAGAAACAAAAGTATAAATAACTCAAAACATAAACAACAAGGAAAGCAAAAATCAAGGTAACAGACTCATAAAGGAAACAAAGGATGTCAACTTTTCAGAATGGAACGCGGCCGTAGCCAAGGTTTCCCTTCCCCTCCCTCTTTTATTTCTCTCTCTCTCTCTTTCCCTCGACACTCCCTCTGTGGCTCGACCTTACTCGCCCACCCATTTGTCTGTCTGTCTGTCTGTCTGTCTGTGTTCCAGGGGTGGAAGTCCACAGGGCGTGAAGGTGTTGTCGCCACGGTAACAGCCATGTAAACACAAACAGAGGGGTTAGTGGAGCAGAGAGAGAGAGAGAGAGAGCGAGAGAGAGAGAGAGGAATGGAGCTGCAGCCTAAAGCCTCAGTCAGGGATCCACTTACATCATTAATAATGAATGAGCAGTCAGCTGGCAGGAGATTCATGGGAATATATATATATATATATATATATATATATATATATATATATATATATATATATATATATATATATATATATATATTATGAATCTCTGTTTTTTGTGGAATATTTGTTATATGTGTCCCGACTTAGTGTTTCAAAAAGGCGTGTAAATCTCCCTTTTTTAATTTTATAAAATAACCATTGACTTTGGCCAAAGTTCTTTCATTGGTTTCAATATTCCATGTTTATTGTCCAGAGTCAAAACCCCATTTTGTTCAACTCTCACTCTATTTCCATGCCTACTTTACATGTCCACGAAAACAACTCTGGTAGGGAAATAAAGAATCCTTTATATATTTTCATCAGCCTAAATTAGCCATTCAACTTTCTTTTTTTTTTTAAATGTGTTCTGTTTTAATTGTAGCATAATTCTTTTTGGTCACTGAAACCCCCAAATTCCCAGGGAAATGTCTGAGGACAGCAGCTGTCATGTATGGTCTGCTACCATGGCCACTTGAATTAATACGCCGATACAACAAATACAAAGCGTACGAGTAGGTTACCCATATCATGCAAGCATTTACATCATTGAGTATTGACACAGTGACTTAAGGAATGCAAGGAATCCAAACACGCTGCTTACATAATAACTCACCGTCGTCTTTCATGCAGACATCTACAGTAGCACAGAAACACAGCAACAAAACATGAAGCCTGCAAAAGCATTCCTGCTACGCGAACCTGTCCGACTTCATTCTCAAGCTCAACAATGACTTTCTAAAAAAAAGGTGCCGAGTCAGAGGGAACTTCCACTTTTTCATGGCGAAGATTTGAGATGGAAAGGCCCAATCTTCTCGCTGAAACAGAGTTATTTGTTGCTGCACGTTAAACACTTGAGACAAATGAGTGGACTTTTTTGTATCTTTCCCACAGTGTTCCTCAGGTTTTTTGTGGAAGTTTTGAGAGTGTTTAAGGGCATCGAACTTGCAACCATGCAGGTACAAGTCAAACCACCAGTCAGTACGTCAGACCCACCCATTGACTGTAAAACTAGTGGACAGAGCATGTGTGACGTCACCCATTGGTTTGTGGAGCTCTGCTATGAGTCGTCGAGTTTGCTGTTACGGGCGCAGCCATCCTGGTTGCGGTTGTGATGATTTTAGACGAGAGGGAGGAGTGAGGGAGGGGGCCTTACACTCTACTTTCACTGGCAATCACATCATAGCCACGCCCTAAAACACCCCCTGCTTTATTGCCGATTTTAAAGTCAACGAGACCATAATTAAAAAAATGTAACACCGTTCTGTGTTGCAGAAGACTTAAAACTAGCGATTGAGACCATAAACTCATTGTGAAAATGTTTACTGAGGTAATAAATCAAGTGAGAAGTGGGTCACTTTCTCATAGACTTCTAGAGAAACCGACCTCCTTTTTGCAACCGCACGTGTCGCCCCCTGCTGGAATTCAGATAGAATGCAGGTTTAAGGCACTTCCGCATTTGCAGCACTTCGCCGAACCGCATGCTTTGTCCATTAATATTATAAAGTCTGTGGTCCCACCCTGTGTTCCTGAGTCATGTGATATGATTTTATTACATTATTTTGGTTAAAGTCCTGGTAAAGCAAAACTAAGTATGTGTTCTCAGTCAGTCACACCACAGGAAAATGTGTTATCATCCACTGAATCTGAATGATTAAAAAAATTGCCAAGTATATCAAATTAGATTTCAATATCGTGAAAACCAGAGCTGCAGCTTGTTAACAGGCAAGCCAGGCAACTGCTTGGGGCCCCAGGCCTTTAGGGTGCCCCCCTGAGGGCTGCCAAACTTCATTCCACAGAAATGTCTCAAAATGTGGCAACCACAGTGAACGCACCCCCCTAACTGTTAAACAAACAAATGACAATTTGCAATGACATCTGAAGGGGCCCCCTGTCATTCCCGTCAAAGCATGATAGAATTTTATTTAATAAAAAGTCAGAGGAAAATGAAGCGGAGTTATCCTTCTCGGAGTGAACAAAAGAAAGAAAATAAATAAGGGTGAGAAGAAAAGAAAGCAAGACAGTGGTGAGTAGAGCAGATAATGAAAATTATGTGGTGTAACAGTAACTGTCTGAATGCTGTCATTTAACCTTAACTATGGGGGAGACATTTAAATAACTTTAGCCAGCTAGCATTAACGTTAGACTAATGGCATTTATTCTTTCACGTTTTTTTTGGTGAGTTAACCTAGCTAATGGAACTGGAGACTCCAGCCTTGAGTGCGGTCCGTCTAGCTCCTGTCCCAGGAGAGACTTTCAGGATTGGGTCTTATTTCAATAGAGCAAAATGTGCGAAGGTCTTTACATGTGTAGGACATAGTGGCAGCATTTGACGTAGCCAAGGTCTGCAAGCTAGTCTGGCTATCACCAGACCAAGCTCAATCTTTAAAGATTGAGCATTAGTCTGGGGAGTCTGCTCTGTATTTTCTACTGCACAAGAGGCGTGATCAACGGTCATAGTTCAAATGACTCTGTACGCAATTGGATAGTCCTTCAACCAATCAGACCAACGATCCGGGTGACGTAGCAGTGACATCAACGGGTTGCTGCACTTCGGTGGCTGCCATGTTGAATGTAAACAAAAAGCTGCTTGCCGTCGCTTCTCTGTAGTCATTGTGTTAAACCCACCAATAGCGCGCCAGGTGGATAAGCCAGTTTGAGATTGGTCCCGGCAGATTTGTAACGGAGGCAGGATAGAAAAATGTACAGGTTTCCAGCCTGAGCTGCAGGGAGAAATCAAATCGCCGGCAGATCAGGCTGGGTTTACCCAGTCTATCCGTAAGCAGCATTTGTAGAGTTTAGAACATAATGGTGACGAACTCTGGTTTTGAGGGGCCCCCTATGAATACTTGCCTAGGGCCACAACAGACCCTAGAATCGCCCCTGGTGAAAACTTAAACAGTATTCTCTGCTCTGAGATGCTGGGGGCGCTCAGTGTGTAATGTATAATGTGTTTAGAAAATAATCACTGATTTGGCTTTACCCAGACATTAAGATTAAATAATAACATTTTAACATTACTTTTAAAACACAAAAGCATTTCAAACCGCTTTACATAAGGCATAAAGCAGCTTTTATATGAAAATAAAGAGTTAAAGAAAATAGTTAAAGAAAAATTGTCAGAACAAAGTCCATTTAGTAGGTTAGCTTGTTCTGGAGCTTTTGGCCATTTCCTTCATTAGCAGATACTTTCCCAGATGTCGATGATTTGTAGATGTTACATTTTTTTAAACATTTTTCTGAGCACTTTCAGGACAAATCAGCTAACACGTGGAGATTCAAAGTTAATTCTTGAAAACAATGTCACCGCAAGCTCCATTCAGTAGCTGTTCTGGAGCTTTCGATATTATTATTAGTTTAATGACAGAATTACCCCCCCCCCCCCCCCCGATTCACCAGACATTATATATAACTATGACTGGAGCAGCTGGAGTATGCTGGTAGAGTACTGTACAAGAGGGAGGGGTGCCAAGAGGGAAAAGGAAGGGAGGAAAGACGGAAGAGAAGGAAAGGAAGAGTGGGAAAGGGAGGGCAACGGAGGGAGGGATAGAAGAAAGGAGTAAAGAAAGTTACAGAAGGAGCAAAGAATGAGGAAGGAAGGAAAAAGTTGAATGAGAAAAGGGAAGAAAATGAGGACCGATTAGTTCAGGGAAGAATGAAAGGAGAAATGAAGTGAAGGAATAAAGGAAGCAGGGAGGAAACGAGGGAGGAATGTTGCATGGGCAGCTCTAAACTATTTCTTCTGGCATGGTGTCCTCAGTCTGCGCTGCGTTCTCTCGCCGTGAGTTTAGAGTCCCCCTAAAACCACACCGTCACTGCCAGCGTCACCGACCGACTATTATTACACCGCTGTGCTAATGTTTGACTTGAGCTACAAAGAAGAGAGTGCATACCTTTACTAAGGCGGCACAATCCTGTCAAGGTGTTAGAAATCAGATCTGTTTTAAAACACACATAATGAAAGACAAGCATGGGTACATGTGCCCAAGGGCGTAACTTTGGGTTCAACATTGGGGGGGGGTCCCGGGACATGTCTACATTAAATCATTCACTTCGTATGAAAACACCAAATACGTAATTAATCAATCTCTTGTTCCAGTATTAGTAAAATGGATATTTATCTTCAGTAATTTGATAGTCATGCTACAATGTAACTGTACTTAATGCAATATTATTCTGTGAAAATGATTGTAGGATTGTGGGTCGGTCAAATTTGTATTTTCCCCACTTTATTTTATGGTCAAAAAGACTCTTCCAGAGCATCATGGGAAAGCTAAAACAGCTTTAGCATCACAGCTTACGACAAACAACTCTCAATATTGGATCTAAGAGTATGGCTTTATTGCACAAAAGTCTGTGAAAAAAATCACAAGTTCCGGGAAAAGAAGCACGGACTTTGGACCAACAATTTAAAATATGAATTATCTTCGTACGTATTCGCTCGCGACCGCTCATGAGTCGTACCCACCTGCCATTAAAGACACAGACGATGGGTTGGGAGCAACCAAGTCTCACACAGAGGCGGAGCGGTTGAGGCCAGTTTTTATTATTTGGTGGGGGGGAGGGGTTACTTTCTCTTCCATTTCACAGGCTGCAACAGGTGGGAGTGTTTCGTGTTTGTTTATCTGTTGATTTCTAAGAAAATGATGTGCCCACACTACAGATTACATACTTCTTGGTTGTTGAAAGGCTTTTATTTTGGTGAGAAAACTGATACAAGAGCAGCAAAAAAGGAAACTAAAATGCTCATGCTGTCAATAAGAAATTATAAAAATTAAAAACTTTCCAAGAATCTCCAGTGAGCTTAATTTGCCTCTCAGTATCAGCAGTTATCTCCTCTTCCTCTGTTGCTTCATATGAGAGTTTACTGTCATAACAAATCAAAGATAAAGATGATTGTATCTTCTCATCAGTGACACCATGACTTCCTCATCCTCAGGCTGTTGTTCTTGTAAACTGTAACCTGTCTACAGCTTACATCATTATACATCTATAATCTAATATAGATTAAAAAGAAAAATTGTGCATTCAGATGAATGAGTACATGTACTTAGCTACTTTCCACAACCTCTCGTCAATGTGTTTTCCTGCAAATATTACTTAACTTTTTAAACACAAATACAACATAATTTGCATACATACAGCCTTGGATGAACCAATGTGAAGCAATTTGCTAAATTTGCTGATGTAATAGCCACAAACCTCACATACAGATAAAAGATAAAAGACAAAAGACACATATAATCTGCTCACTCAGCCACAGATACAAGCTCCAAATTAATTTGAAATGCAGAAAACGTATACAGACCTCCTGCTGTTTCTATGAAAGATACAGTACAATGAAACTTTAATTATCCCTTCAGGAAAAATGGGACGCTGCAGCAAATGAGAGACAGAACAAAAGAGCAGAATAAGAGTTCAAGAAACTGGGTGTATTTGTCTCACTTTGTCACACTGCAGCTTTATAGGCTCATTGTTGGGCAACAAAGGATAAACATTTTTTTTGGCATTAAACTATTTGCACATGCTAATGCAGGTGTATACAGAAATTGAAGTAGATGTTTTCTTATTTAAGTATTTTACTTTCATTTTCCAATTGCAGCAAGATTAAAATTCACCAAAATGCAACAATCTCGCCACCATCAAGTCATTTTTGTTGAGTCCTAAAAGTCCTATTGTCTAACGGGAAAAACAATCTACCTGTGCAGTGAGATATCTCGGCATCAGCCTTAGAGTAGCTCTCCTCTGACCTTTCGGACAGGAGTTTTCAGTTACTATTCATAACTATGCCTCATCAACTGAAACTCTGCTTTGTGGTGTTCCCCAAGGTTCTTTCCTGGGTCCATTTCTGTTTGCATTGTATACGCCTTCCTCTGTGGCAGATAATAAGTCATTGGGAAGATATCTCCTACCGTTGTTATGCAGACGATAGCCTCACAATGTTGCAAAAATGTCTGTTTTATAAAGAAAATTGCTGCAACTCCATGAAAAATTGGATGACAGATAATTTTCAACAGCTAAATTCTGACAAAAACAGAAGTTCTTATTTGTGCTGGCTTTGTCCCAACGGCAATCTAAAGTCTTCGCTGTCTTTCCTCTTCTGTTAAACCATAATCTAGGCGTTTCTATGGACCAGGCTTTGAGTTTTGTTCCTGTTTCTACCAGCCGAGGAACTTTGCTAAACTCAGTCCCCATTGTGTCTCTATAGCTGACATGGAGGTGATTACTCACACATTTATTTCATCTTGACTATTTTTCATACCATTTAAAAAGCCACTCAAGACCCACTTATGTAGACCTGCTTCTGTTGTTTTTTTGTATCTTATTTAAGCGTATTTATTTGACTGTAATTCCTGTCTGTTTTTTAGTTGCTTTTCTGTCTTTTATTGTGACAGCTACTCTTGACAGGTGCTATATAAATAAACCCTTACTCAATAAGGTTTTATTATTTACTTTGGGAGGCTAATTTCTAATTACATCACTGTTATGTTACTGTGAAAATATGTGAAAATAGCAAGTTTTGACATGCGTTTTAATCCAAATACATCAGTGTAATTTTTTCTTCTCATTTAAATAAGCGTGAATACCCCAAAAAGTCCTGTCTCAGAATGTTAAGAAACACTGAAAAGTTGCCCCAATAGTAAAGACTTGTTTCTTGCCACCAGGCCAAACTTTCCACCAAATTACATTGGCATTTTATGAACTCTTTAAAATGTTCTGCTGACTCTCAAACAATTAAATCAAACAAGACAGAAATAGGATGGGATTGTGCAAGATATTGGCAGAAAAACACGCCAGGGTGAATCCAAGTTAAAGCTGTGATTGCTCATTAACTTCACCTGTGAGGTTAAATTGCTTGCAAAAGCAGAAACAAGTCAAACGAGAAGTTGTCAGCCTTGAGGCGGTTGCAACACAACCATTTCTGCAGCTTGATAGCAGGAAGATGATTTATGTAATGTTTGAAATGACATCCAGTACGAACATAATGAACTTCCTGTTTGGAGTTTTGTTCTTAAGCACACTAAAAAATGAAGCAATATCTGGGCTGCAGTTAGAAAGCAGTGAAGAAGTGTGAGAACTAAAACATTAAAAGTTGAATGATACCTAAGGGGGAAACTGGGTCACTGCAGCACAGTATGAGTCCACAAGGAGAACATTTACAGTTTCAAGCTTCTGCAGCTTCATCACACTAACACAGCACTTTGGTTTGGTTTAATTCTACTATAAAACAATACAGAGGCAATATATTTAAAGGTAATTTTTGGGGCTTTTCCCTTTATTTAGACAGTGACAGTGGATAGACACAAAAGGGAGAGAGAGATGGGGGAACCCACGCTGCTGCAGGACCCAGCCAACATGGGGCGAACGCTCCCACTGGGTGAGCTAGAGGCCACCCCATAGATAATATATTTAAAAGTATTTTAGAAAGAGTAATTTTACTTACTATACACACACAAATGTAGAGACAAATGCAACATGAAAAAAAAGCATCAAACATAAGCTGTAATGCATAAAAATAAAACACAGGACAGAAAGGCTACAACCCAGTAAGCAAAAGTAAAAGTGTGTTAAATCTGATTGAAAAGTGAAAGTTATTTAAGATTTTAGATTTAAGTTTGTTTTTAACAGCAACTCAGTGACCATATTTCAATGTGAAGCAGTTTCTTAGTAGTCGAGTTTTACCTCTGACCTCTATAGACTCTTTAGACATCTGTCTTTTGTCAGTGCGTCCTGGGAAGTCACCACAACACATTTTCATATTGTTCCCTGCCTGACTGCTGTCATCGAGCTTCACCACAGACTTTAAATATGACATGCAAATTCCAACTTGAGCACGGAAATCACAGCAACCATTGAAAGAGATAAACTATCCAACTGTGTTTTCACAACAATGTGCACAGAGTCGTCTTGACATGTAAATGTTTTGAAATATGAAATATTTATTAAATTTTACGTTTTTAACACTAGAATAAAATATTGGAATTTCCAAAACTTCAGCGGGTCAGATCTCACACGTGGTTTACAAATAATAGCTGTGAACCTCAATGTCTCAATAGTTGAGGACATTTCATTTATACAGCCCGTAATCACAAATGTGCCTCAAGGGCCTTAAAGGTGCACTATGAGTTCCTGCATGGTTTCAGCGCAATTTCATTTTTGTCTCAAATCGTAGGCATCTCTCCTTGATCTGCTAGCTGCCTGCCCCCTGAACACACCGTGAAAAAGCCCGGTCTCGGGAGACAACACAGGGGTCGTAAACGTCAAACAAACACTAGAGGCACAGGATAGGCACAAAAATATAACAAACCACTCCAGCCAATCACCGACACGATGGTTGGGGGAGGTGGTGGGGGTTAGTGACAGTTAGTCAGTTAGTCATGACAGTTACGGAAACATGGGGGTAGAGCTTGCTCTGTTTTGTTTTGAATTTACTTGGAACGTCAACAGAAGTGACCACGCAGGAACTCGTAGTGCACCTTTAACAATCTGTCAGCCCTGTCTCTTAGAAATCCTGTTCCGATACACACTGCATTCTCAGTTACGTTTCACGGGAAACATGAAGATCAATGGAAGACAGAACCCTCTTCCAGCAGACATGTAATACATGCGTGTATATATCTGTACAATATATATATATATATATATATATATATATATATATATATATATATATATATATATATATATATATATCTGTTCGCATTGCCAGACCTTCCTCCATAGCGCTGTGGAGGAGGGGTAAGTGTCGGACAGAGCCCTGGTGCCGCTGCAAAATAGTCTCGGGAAGGAACTTGTTTTGGTGGAATATGTGTATGTTCAAAGGTTGTTTTAGTCGTGCAACAGAAAACTGAGATTAGACAGATAGTCTAGCTAGCTGTCTGGATTTACCCTGCAGAGATCTGAGGAGCAGTTAAACATAGTCCTCACAAATCAACCGGAGTTTAGAACGCCAACACAAAGGAGGACATCCGGCGGAATTTCCGACGCCACTCTAGCAATCCCAGAAGTGGAACGTCGTGGATATAGACTAGTACAAAATAGACCAAAATGATAACATGGAAAGTCAGAATGACAATATTATTAAATTGCAAACAAATATGAAGAACAGTAGAATAATTATAATGATATACATTGGAGGGAGGGGGCAGGCAATACATTATACTGAATTATCCCCTATCCCTATTTATATATAGAACACATATATGGTGGGTCAGCTGCCAAACTTGATTACAAACTTGTGATAAGACTCAACCACAAGCCACAGTCTGTGTCCCATGACCTGTGATCACTTGCACATCACACACACACACACACACACACACACACACACACACACACACACACACACACACACACACACACACACACACACGCGTACACACACAAGGTTTAGTCACCAAAATGTGGTTGCTTTAAAATAAAACCACAAAAGGCTGCTGATCTGTGAATCATAGCAAAAAAAGGAACAGCAAAGAAAGGGAGGACAGGAGATATGAGGGTAAATAAGAGATAGGACAGAGGGGGGAAGGAGAAGGAAAGGATGACAAGAGAAAGGAAAAGGAAGAAATTAAGAGGGAGGAGGTCATGATGTAGGGACTTAAACACAAGCACGCACACACACACACACACACACACACACACACACACACACACAATCCCTGCGTTGCTGTGGCGGCTGGTATCAGATACGCAGAGCTGCTGTATCAGCTGGCTTTAAACCAAACTGCACTGAGGTGTGAATTAAGTTTCGATGGAAAAACACCTTACTGTGACGGTGAAGGTGTTGTGGGGGCAGTGGGAAAATCAAACAGAGGGACTTGTTTGGTCAGTGAACTGTTGCAATGACAAAAACACTTCAATCCCACTGTTTATTGTCTTCTACGGCCTTTCGTTCACATTAGTCGGCACAATATGGTTCCTTTTAGAAAAGATGGCGCCTGTACCTTTGACACAGTCCACTTCTATCACGCTGTTACACTCAGCGGTGGCATTAATAAAAGCCCACAAATAACACATACGCAGCCACATCCACCCACTGTGTTAGGTTCATGACCAGGATAATCAACTTTAACATGAAAAGCTTCCTCTTTTTTTAGGGAGCCAGAGTTTATTTACTGCATGAAAAAAAAAAGCCGCAAGGCAACAAATGTTGCTTTTCTAGTGGGAGAAACAAAGAAAATCATCACAAAGATCAAACACATACTTTAAACAGAGACGTAGAGAAGTATGCATTAGAGTTCATGTGATACAAGAGTCCGGGGGCGATGCATTATTAATGTAACTAGTGGTTGGATTAGTGAACAGGCTCACTGGGTGCAGAACCACAAAGAAACGCAAAAGCGACCATAACCACGAACATACATGCGCAAAAAAAAAACACTGACGCAAAATGACTACAAAGAGAAACAAGACAACCACAACCAGACGCGAATCGACCACAAAGAGACACAAAAGAATCACAAAGTAATAAAAAAAGGCCACAAAATGACACAATACAAATGGCCCTTACCCACTGCCAGTACCAGCTCTGCTCGGCTCGGCCGCGGTGCCCCGTCCTCCTTTTTCCATTGCAGATTTAGTACCGCCTCATGCGTGAGGCGAGCGTGGCTGGTCGTCATAGCGACACCGCGGGAAACTGCCGTGACCTAACGCGACACACACACAGAACGTCGGAGGTGTGTTGTTTTTTATTCTCGGCATGTGGCTGTTTGCCAGAAGAAAGATTTAATTTCAAAAGAAGCTGGAGGCAGCAAAAAATCACCGCTGGCTAAACTATTTATAAAAGACGGGTATCTTCAGGACACCCCCGTCTGTCGCTATAGCAACGATGACGCTGTGATTAGTGACAATTCTCTCCGACCAATCTGGTTTTCACGTCACCTTTTTGTATCGCCTCAGCTCCCTTGGAACCTCGACGGAAGTGATACTAAAAAAAGACCTGTTGGCAGGTATCGGGGACTTATTTTCATAATGGAAAATCAAAAAAGGCGAGTCGAGCAGGTACCATGTAATGGAAAAATGCCAAAAGACAAACAAAGATCCACAAAGAGATGCAAAAAAACCACAAAGAGACACAAAAGAACCCCAAAGTAACACAAAAAGGCCAGAGAAAGACTAAAGGAACACAGAGAGACGCGAAACAACCACAAAGAAATGCAAAACGACCATGAAGAGAAGCAAAACAACACAAAGATACACAAAAGAATCACAGTAAAGTAAAGTAAATTAAAACACAACAAGGCCAGAATAAGACAAAAAGACCAAAGAGAGACGGCCACAAAGTAGAAAATAAAAGGCCACAAAAAGACACAAAATGACACCATACAAAGAGATGCAAACAGGGCCTGATATTAACACCCGACCACGTGCCAAATGCGGATGAATTTTGCCATTGGCGGGTAAAACTATCAATCTACCTGCCACCTTGGCAGCCAATGAGAATTGAATGATTCAGAGTTGTTTTTTTTGCCAAGTCTGCCATTTGCTTGGATTTGAGCTAAAAAATGTGGTGGCGCATTACTGGGATGAAGAGGCCGGCTGAAACAAGCAACCAACAAAAAGATGAGGATGATTCAAAGAAAAGTAAAAGAAGACGTTTAATTACCAAGTGGACAGTTGGCGACAACGGCAAGGTTCGTGAGGTGCAGATTTACGGCCGTGTGTACGGCTCAGAGAAAGAGGTGGAGGAAGAGGAGTGTGTCTGCTCCTTTTTTTGTGGACTCAGAGGAGCAGTCGGTATATGAAATCATTAAATAAGAAGATAAAAAATATGTTTGATAAGAGTCATTAATTATATTGATTTCGTTAATAACTTGACAGCACTTAAATGTGTATTCTTAACAAGTTCAAGAACGATGCATTTCCTGTATTTCACCTTTATGAGGCAAAAACATTGGCTGGTAAAAAGCCTGTGTGGCAGGTGAATTTTAAAATCCACCTGCCACAGTGTCTGGTGGCCAATAAAAAGTTAACTTCAGTCCCTAGATGCAAAACAACCACAAACAAAGGCAAAACGATCATAAGAGACACGAAACAACCACAAACAGACGCAAAAAAACAAAGCGAGAGAAACAAAATGACCACAAAAAGACGCCAAACAACCACAGAGTAACAAAAAGACAGAGCGTCCATAGAGGGAAGCCAAATTAGCTCTCTTTCTGTCTGGATGTTGGAGGGGTGGGGGGACTTTTTACATGTCTGTATCAAGGGGCTCATTGTCTCATCATCTGTTTTTGGCTGTAGACGGTTTGGAGTCACAAACAGCAGCTATTTATTGATTTTATTTCATATTGCAATATTTCAAGTTGCTTATTTGGAATTTATTTATTCATTACACCAAATAAACAATGTCTAACTCTTAATAAAGAAGTACAGTTTGTTGGAAGTCAAACATTTCTAAACCCGCCCCTGCACGAGTCAGATAGAGAAGACATTATCTAACGTTTCCATGTCAAAGATGTGAATTATACACATCTACATATATTCCAAGTCAACCAACTCATTAAGGTGAGAATTCATAGTCCTGCTTCTTTTTTTCTATCATGTGAAGCTGCTGACTTCCCTTGTTTACAACCTTCAGCCTGTTTCAAAACACTGAATCATCACTCTGATGTCGGTCCATATGATGAATCATAATCACATCAATCTAGTTTCACATGGGCCTGGTCTTTATCACTGCTCTGTTTGCTGTTAATGTCACTGCTGTCAAGACGTTTGTATGTTGATAAAACGGTGAAAAGATTGAATTTGTGCTCTCATTGAATCTAGTGGTGTGATGTATGCTGTTTGAAACACTGTGTTGCTGCTATCTTGACCTAGCCTGGTCCTACCAGACTGGTACATTAGCCTGGTCCTACCAGACTCTGGTCCACTAGCCTGGTCCTACCAGATTCTGGTCCACTAGCCTGGTCCTACCAGACTCTGGTACATTAGCCTGGTCCTACCAGACTCTGGTCCACTAGCCTGGTCCTACCAGATTCTGGTCCATTTCATTTGTACAGAGAGTCTGGCCTCTCTCCATTGACAAGTGTTAATTTCCTTGAAGGCAGGTACTCTGTTGAAGTTTAACCCTTGTGTTGTCTTCCCTTCAAACTTTCCCGACGTTTTTGACGCCTTTTTTTCATAGTTTGTTTTTGCTTTTTCCAACATTTTACATGTGCCAAGCTCCGCACGGAGCCGCTGCAAAAAAGCCTCGGGAAGGAACTTGTCTTGGTGGTATGTGTGTACGTTCAAAAGTTGCTTTAGTTGTGCAACACAAAGAAAGCGGAAGCTGATATTGGCGAAAATACATGCATCCAGCGGAATTTCCTGCACCGGAGCAATCCCGGAAGTAGAACGTCGTGGAGATAGACTAAATAAAAAATCTAATAGTAATATATTTATATTACTATTACATTTTACAACCCTAACCCTTAATTTAACCCTAAAGGCTGTTTTATGCTTCTGCGTCAACTCCACGCCGTAGCTAAGCCATCGCTCCTACGGCGTCGTGACCTTTTCAGAGTTCTGCGTCGGGGTTGCTTTGCATCACGGTGCATTTCACCGCCAAAACGCTATGGGGCGATAAGTCTGAGGTTAGTTGCGAGGTGTCTTCCAGCCAGTTTATGTTATGTTAGCAAGCAAACTTTAGCACAACTGCCCACAAAGTACTGCTTGCTGGCGAAGTGCTAATTTTCAAAACGTAACTGACATATAGACACTTAAAAAAGTATAACCGCGTCATTGTAACCAAAATATGTCTGAGTTTATTTGCGAAGCTGATGTCAGTGAACTAGCATGTTGCTACTCCCCACAGTAGGCTGCTTGAAACACCCACTATCAACACACAGGACCAGTTGACCAATCACAGTCCTTGCGGTCTGCGTCGCCTCGACGCAAAGTTAAAATTTTTGGAGGTGCATGTTGAGCTACGGCGGAGGGCTCGGAGAGGGGGGTTCGTGGCGACGCAGAGGGGTCTGCGGGGGTACGCCGTCGATTTGACGCAGAAGCATGAAACATACTTAACCCTACCCCATAAAAAAATTCAGGAAAATGGCAATTTAAATATCTGTATTTCCAAACTGGGCCACCTTCATCTGCAAAAGGAAGATCATGGAGATATGCTCTAAAGTTCCAAAACAAACAGTGTTCATTTAACAATACAAAATAAAGTTTGAAAAGTTGTTGAATATTAGTTTTATAGGCTATCAATCCAGGGGCGGAGCCAGACGTTAAACATTCAGGGCTCAGCCCAAATCTAGAGTGGCATGCAACATTTTCCGCAGTTATATGCAATTTTTTTTCAAGCCATTTGATAATAAAATGCCTAAAAATATGTACCCCATGTGGGAAAGACATGAACGTTGCCAAGGAAAAGAATTATCCTGTCGAGCCGACATCCTGTTTTGTATCTGTCTGTTCACCAACTGTCTTCATCATTCTGAAACCAGAACACAACTAATGTTGAGGATGACTTACTTTCATTCCTGCCACCTAAAAAGAGCCCAAAATTGTCTGATGTTACTATTTTTAAGTTACATAACATAGGGTAGGATTTGGCCAGCTTTGATCTGCTGCTCCAGTCAGAGAGACTGAGGGGGGAATGACACAAAGTTAAAGTTATTTTAAAACCCTCAAAGATTCAGGGCTTTTGAGAAAACATTATGGGCTGGAGCCCCAGAAATATATAACAGCATTCCGGTCCTGGTTTAAACCCTTGTGTTGTCTTCCCGTAAACCATGAACTTGAAAATGAACTTTTGTTGGCGCTTCTTCCGATGTTTTTTTGCTGCTTTTGACACTTTTTAAAATATTTTTGTGATTTTTTTCCCCAACGCTTTTAGATTTCATGGTCAATTAACCTAATTTAAATGACTTTACACCTTAATTTTTTTTAACAGAAGAACAGAAGATCAGAGGATGTTAAGTGGATCACAGTTTATGTCAAAGATTAGTAAAACCATTTCATTTTATTTTTTAAATGCTATAAAATGTAATAAAACACCCAACATTCAATGGAATTAATCATTCATTTTACCTGCGAAGAATGTTTTATGGCTTCCATACAAACTACATCCATGCATTCATGTTATTTTTGGGCAAATATGGATGAAAGAAACCCATATTTCTGACATAAAAAACTTTGAAAATGGATCAAATTTGACCCGAGGTCATCACTAGGGTTAAGGTTTCATCGACCACAGAGATGCTCATTGCTAATGCAGTGGCCATCAGACACAACAAGATGTAAACACAGTTAACTGTTGACTGTATTCTCTGAAAGCTGCCGTGTTCTCAGCTGTTCTCGGTGTTACGGTCTGTCCTCAGCTCGCCTTGCAGCTCCGTTTCAGCAACACAGAGATTTACCGGAATGCTGTGAATCACTTGGATCGAAAATGCAAATGATCCCGGCCGGCTGCCGTGACAAACCACGTTTACCACATTAACATGAGCCGCAATGCAATGCATTATCCATCCATCCATCCATCCATCCACCCATCCGCTGTGTTTCACACCCCGCCCCGCCTCTTCTCAGTGGCATGATGCTGGGGGAGGGAGAGAGAGGGAGAGGGAGGGAGAAGAGGGGGATTTCCCGGACCCCCCGTGACAAGAAGAAGAAGAGAAGGAGGAGGAGGAGGAGGAGGAGGAGGAGGAGGAGGAGGAAGAGCTTCCCGGAAAGAATGACGCAACCTGGACCTAAAGGAAAAGAGGGGGAGGGGGACATTTACAACCCAAAAAATAGAAAGTAAAATGAAAGAAAATATTTCAAAAAATAAAAGAAAGGTGGCATAAAAGAGTCCTCATTTAATTTCGGTGTGTTATTGTTTTGATCTGAATGTATTTATGGTTCTCCCACAGATTATTAAAATGTGATCAAATCTAACTACTATTACAGATTATTTTGTAATATTCACAGTTGAATTAGAAGTACTCCATTTATAATACCTATGAATACTATATATATATATATATATATATATATATATATATATATATATATATATATACAATTATTTATATATATATATATATAAAATTATGCATATATATTATGAATTATGCATATCCTACACAAATAATAACTAATGTTAAATAGGCTATAATAAGCAATAGCATAATTAATTTTAAATTCATCTATATTATGGGCTATATTTGATTTGCTATCATATGTGATTTATAAAATAATGAATTAATTGTCTCGACTTTGCAGCATAAATATATAGATTACAAAACTATATTATCGTGTTGATGTTTTGAATTCTATCTTTTTTATTAAATCAGACGTACACAACTCCTCCTCCTCGTCCTCCTCCTCCTCCTCTTTTATTCTCAGCAGGAGCGGATTACGTCACCCTCTTCCTTTCCGGGAAATAATGCCCTTCATCCTCTCAGTGGCTTTACCGGGCAACCAGCAGGGAACCAGGAAAAAAGACACCGGGTCGTGTGTACGGGAAGCGTCCTCTCCTCATCCTCCTCTTCACCAACAACACTTATCATCATCACCATCAGCCCTTTTATTTCATCATCCAAACATTTCATAACTGGAGTCTCAGGAAACAACCATAGAATAACCAATCCTTTGTTTCCTGATCTCTGTGGCTGGAGGGCTGGATTAGTCCACAACAGCCGAGATCTTCAACACAGGGGGGACCCCTAGGGCAGGGGTGTCAAACTTGATTTCATGAAGGGCCAGACTGGAAAATGAGAATCACATCCAGGGCCAGACATGTAAAGTTTATTGATATGCTTTTATTTAATCAATTAAAAAAAGTCAAACATCTTTGACATGTAGTCTTCTCACTTACAGTTTGGTTGACATAACGCCCTAAAAAAAGGTTCCTTAGACATCATAGAAATGAGCGACAACAACTTTGAAAAATACGGCAAAAACATGGAAAAAATATTTGATCATTTTCATATGCGGGCCGGATCACAATTTGCAAGCGGCCGGATTTGGCCCGCGGGCCTTGAGTTTGACACGTGTGATCTAGGGGGTCCTCACTGCAGGGGGGCTAACCAAATTATTGTTAGTTTTTTGAATGTTTAAAAAAAAAAAAAAATCTTAAAGCAACTTTTCCCGCTTCGGTCCCCCTACAGGTTGGAAGCAGAGTTGTCCATTACATTACATCGTCCAGTTCATTCGAACTACAGAGCCGCTACTCGATCTGGCAAACTTGCATAATGTAATGTATTGGAAAATTCCGCTTCCAACCTGTAGGGGACGAAGCGGGAAATGTTACATAGTGTTGCTTTAACATGAATCTAACATATTATTAGCAAATATAAATCAGCCTGTTTGTGAAAAAAAGAAACATTGATGATAGGTAAGGTAGTCTTGGCGCTTACCCACTGCTAGTACCAGCTCGGCTCGGCTCGGCTCGACTCGGCCGCGGTGCCCCGTCCTCCTTTTTCCATTACAAATTTTGTACCGCCTCATGCCTGAGGCGAGCGTGGCTGGTCGTCATAGCGACGCCACAGGAAACTGCCGTGACCTAACGCGACACACACACAGAGCGTTGAAGGTGTGTTGTTTGTGATTCTCGGCATGGGGCTGTTTGCCAGAAGACACATTTAGTTTCAAAAGAAGCTGGAGGCAGCAAAAAATCACCGCTGGCTAAACTATTTATAAAAGACGGGTATCTTCAGGACACCCCCCGTCTGTTGCTATAGCAACGATGATGCTGTGATTAGTGACGATTCTCTCCGACCAATCAGAAGTCTGCAGGTTTTGACGTCACCTTTTGGTATCGCCTCAGCTCGCTTGGAACCTCGATGGAGGTGATACTAGAAAAAGGACCTGTTGGCAGGTACCAGGGACTTATTTTCATAATGGAAAACCAACTATGGATTCACTCTGCCACATGTTTAACATTAAAACATGATCTATTAAAGCATGGCAGCTTAATATTATATGCATTTAAAATGTATGTATAAAGGCTTTAGGACACTCACATATTATTGTAGGCCCAGTTTAATATGCAACTTAATTGTATACAACATATGTAGGGGGTCCCTGCTCCATCTCTCTTTCAGTTAAGGGGTCCTTGGGTTAAAACATTTTGAAAACCCGTGCACTATAGCAACCTGCAAACACATTACAAAAACCCTTTGGTTTAAATAGCTGACACATTGCCTAATGTATCATATGTGGGCTGTCTCTGTAGAAACTGAATAAAAAGGGAAAGCTGAGACAATCAGAAAGATGTCGAAGAAAGAAACCACATGCACACACTGCTTCCAAACTAGCTAGGGAGACTTAATGAGGGCATAAAGTTTGAACAACAAGGCTATATAAAATATCTACAATGTGATATGTCCCCATAAAAATCACACCGACGACCCGGCTCCTTTTTTCTTTTCACTTTCTCTTCTTCTCTCTTTATAAGAAACTCCCTGATATCCCGATTCTGTTCCCTCATAGTGAAACTTAACAGCTCCGGTATCATGCGTGGCTGAGAGTTCACTAACCAAAAACACACTCTGCAGTCCATGAAGTGAAATAACAGCTGGCAGCAGGTGAAAGTGAGAGTACAGTGGTTAGCCAATGGGATTTTTTTTGCCTGCGGTCTCCTCCAAGATTCACAACTGATATAAAACATTAAAACATGATTCATTGTCCCGAGGGAAACAACTTTAAAAGTGAGAAAACCGCAGACTCAACTCAAATGTTTATTAAACAGGCCTTTGATTGTTTCTGGTAGTGTTTGTCTCTTACATTTAGCTAATGAGATTACTTTATATTGCTTCTTACAGTTTATTCATTATGTGTGATTTATTGAACATTAGGCAACATTGACATGACTTGAAAATGATAATTAAAAAAAACAGTTTTACATCCTTCTTTATACCTACTTTTGGCATTAAACCTCTGGGGTCTAAAGGCATTTTCTCGATTTTTACATATATTCTTAAATACTCCTTTTAAGGGTATTTCCATATAACTGATCCCCATGTGTCGCATATCAAAATGTTCAGAACAATCTCAGTTTTCTGTGGATTGATGGGCAAATTTCTCCTAGAGCAATGAGTTAAGAGATAATTTGGCCCTAAAGCTGAAAAGTTGAAGTTCGCTTTTTGAAATTCCTCAAATCTCGTGAAGGTGAAAACATGTAAAAACATTGCTTTGGTGCCTGGAATGAGTTTACAAAAGTAGTGTGATGTATGAATAAAATAATAAATAAATGTATAATAAATGTCTAAAATTATATTTTGTAACATTGCTTTGTGAGTAGGAGTGTTGTCTCTTAATACTATTGATACTATTGTGCAATTACATTACTGTGCAATATCTATATACTGTGCAATATCATTACTCTCATTGTCCAATATCTACTACTCATTGAAAATGATCACCACTATTGGAAACTATTCAAATAATGTGCAATAACCCACACTGCATATCACACTGTATATAAAACCATATATATATATATATATATATATATTATTTTTTTTTTTTTATATGTATATAGCGTCTCAGAACTGTGCACCTTACCCCCCCTTTTGTTGCACAACTTATTTTATTCCATGTTATGTTTTTTACGTACATGTTGGCACTGGAAGAGGAGTTGCTTTTAATCTCATTGTACATGTGTATAGTGACAATAAAAGGCATTCTATTCTATCCCTACATAAATAATGTCAAAATAATATGACAACCATCTGTTTTGAGTTTTCAAACAAATACAGGAGTTTGGTGGGTGTGAACACACAGAGCTCGCTAAGAAACCCTTCAAATATAAAAATAGAGAATGTGATATTTAGCCGGCGGGTTAGCGCTCCGATCATATGGTATTAATAGTCAACAGGGTCAGCGATGACTTCACGTCGCAGCATCAATCTGGATACCACACTGACCTCCTAAACCTTTCAACACCGTCTGCCTGCTGAGAGAGAGAGAGTTTTGTATTCTGTTGTAATTTCAATGGTAGATAGATAGATAGATAGATAGATAGATAGATAGATAGATAGATAGATAGATAGATAGATAGATAGATAGATAGATAGATAGATAGATAGATAGATAGATAGATACTTTATTCATCCAGAGGGAAATTTGAGGCATCCAGTAGCTTAGACAACCATAACACAACAAACACACATACACACATATATCTCACATACATACAAATCACTCACAGAAATTTAAAGAGTTAACAATTTGTGAAGTGCTTACAAAGGTCTGGTATGGACTGACCATGTGATGCAATGACCATGACAGGGTGCTATGGTAGAGTGTGTGCAATTGTGGTAATGCAATCGTGAACAGTGCAGGGATTGAACAGTGCAATAGCTTATTATTAAATATTAACAATGACTATGAAAAACCAAGAATGTAAACACAATATAATTGCTTGACAAACAAGAAAAGAAATAATATACTTTAAGAACAATAAGACTAAGCTACTAACATTACCATGGCAACTACCAGCAACGGGCGGATTATACACGCTGCCTCCTGTTTAAGCCCAGTATACCAGAATGTCAATGAGATGTGCGGTTTGGGGCGTGTTAGTTTAAACGGAGATTAGTTCTTCTACTGGAGCTAAAAACACTTGCGTGCACGGAGATCGTTTTTGGCCCTTAAAATAGCCTATTACATTCTCATACAAATAAACTGCATTCTCAATTACGTTTTGAAGTAAACATATTTCCTCCCGGATTACGTTTGATCCTCCTTGTAATTGAGAAAGCAGTTTAGTTGTATGAGAACATCATTTTTAGGAGACAGGGCTGCTTAGCTGAGTCTTTAATTTCCCCCACTAAACTGCTAATAACAAAACCAGTATGACTCTGTATCCAGCCTGGTCTCCTAGAATTCCGTGAAATGATCACAAACTGTTAACACCGCATTACGTGGTGGTGGCCATCACGGAAAACAATGCCAATGTAAAGTCAATGAGAAGATGACATAGCATTAAGAGCGACTACGGTAGCGAGTAGTATGAAAGCCCGAAAATCCGCGTAGGGAGGTTGGTTGGGGCGGTGGATGGGTCAAACAACACAGGACTTTCACCCAGGACACCGGGGATCGTGTCCCACGTGTCACGTTTCCTAAACCCAACCGTAACCGTCCCGTTCTTCTTTTCCTAAAGCCCACCGTCCCGTTGTTGTCCTGCGTGTCATGGAAACGTAAGCCCACCCACGACTTTCTCCTTAACTTAAGGGGCCGTGTTTATTTCACGGAATTCTTCCATGGGCCCATCACGATTTTGAGTTAAGGGGCCGTGTTCATTTCAAGGAATTCTGTGAGATCAGGTTGTTGTATCCGTCAATACTCTACATCATTTCCCATCTTTGTCTAATCATCGCTGCTGACACTTATTTTAAAGAAACCACTGACACTGCATGGTTTTACTATATTGCCAAATATATTAAAACACACGCACACACACACACACACACACACACACACACACACACACACACACACACGTCTGATGCTGTCACAGCAGTTTCACACGAATCAAAAGCAGAAGAAAATCAGAACAGAAAACATGAAGTGGAGCTCCTGCTCTGTGAGCTCTGACATACTGTCATATATGTATATGTCATGCCTGCAAACTCAGAAAGGCTGAAAAAGGTGACACATCTGCTGTTGAGTGTACTATTACCGTAACTAGCGTCCCGTGTGGCGATGTTTCAGTTCCCTCTAACGTCCGTTTTCGGAACATCAGAGAGAAGTGCAGACATTTAAGTGCCACCTAAATAAGGTACCGAAATCCGCATTGGTATTCGGTCCGGTAGATAACGGTTGTTAAGGTACTGGTGCCGTATTAGCATTAGGTGTCTAGTTAATTATCCAATGTTTGCGTGCCTAAAATTCCAAAAGGTCTTTACATCTTTTGAGTGACGTTATTTCTGCATAAGTAAGGCTTACAATTGCGCCTTAAAAATACCCAGGTTAACCTGTTGTTGACTTCACAGTCCCAGTTTGAGGTTAAAGGGCTGAGGGCTGAGAGATAAAATGAAATCTGGGTCGGGGATCCTCCCTTAGGTTGAGTTACACAAACATGAAATGCCTTTTCTCAGGAAAAGAAAATGTGTTGGCGTAAGGGTTTCCACTGTATAAGGCCGGCTGTATATCTCAGCAAGGGAACACTGTTTGGTTAAATATTAACGGTTTTATGGCTTTATACTGCAGGCCCTTATGCACCATGGCATCCCAGTTACACACACACACACACACACACACACACACACACACACACACACACACACACAATGCGAAGGCTTTCCTGAATGGGAAGATATCATGGAGGTGATTTCAGAACGTAGTCAAGGCTTCGCTGGAAAAAAGGCATGGTCCAGGGTGGATAAAAATACATAGAGACACACACACACACACACACATACACACACACACACACACACACACACAATGCGAAGGCTTTCCTGAATGGGAAGATATCATGGAGGTGATTTCAGAACTTAGTCAAGGCTTCGCTGGAAAAAAGGCATGGTCCAGGGTGGATAAAAATACATAGAGACACACACACACACACACACACACACACACACACACACACACACACACACACACACACACACACAGACACACACATAGTGCGTCTCACTATCTTTGTGGGGACCCGTCACTGACATAATGCATTCCCTAGCCCCTTACCCTAACCTTAACCATCACAACTAAATGCCTAACCTTAACCCTTACCCTCACCCTAACCATAACCTAATTCTAACCCTAATCCTAAAACCAAGTCTTAACCCTCAAACAGCCCCCCACAAGTATACTGTATTCCCGGTTTTTGGACCCCATGACTGTAGTTAAACAAGAACACACACACGCACGCACACACACACACACACACACACACACACGCATGCACACACGCACGCACGCACACACAAACACACACACACACACACAAACACACACACACACAAAACCACACACATACACGCACACACACACACGCACACACACACACACACACACACACACACACACACACACACAAAACCACACACACACACGCACACACACACACACGCACACACACACACACACACACACACACACACACACACACACACACTGATTGGATAGCTGGAAGTTTCTACATCAGTCCTGCTACAAGTCATATTTCCTGTTGTGCAATTAATTTCAAGTAAAACCATGACCCCTCATTACACCAATGTGTAGAGGGTTGATTTTGACATTTCACAATTTCTACCCAACTCCTTATGCAACATTGCTGCTGAGAAAGACTGGATTTAGTGAAAGTGAAAGTTGAACTATTTGGTTGTAGACAGACAAAACTGGAAGTTTCTAGATTACCACAGACGGAGGCTTTGAGCGGGAAATGACAGGAAATGAATGACGAGGAAGAAAGAAAGAAGGGAAGGCAGAGGAGGAAAGAGCTCAATGTACTCATAAAATAGACTAATAATAATACCAGCCAGTGGTTTACTAGTTCTTTTGAAGCTGGAAGAGTGTAGTTTGTTTGTTCAAGAAGAACAGAAAAGAGACGGTGCGGTTGCAGATTTTGGAGTATATTTCAGGCATATTTTTGACCAGACCAGTCCACATGTATTTTTGTAAACAGGTTTTTTTCCTCAAAAATCACGTCCGCACAAGCACTGTTTAAAGAATCCCAAAGCAAATGCAAAAACACATTGAAGCACTGTCAAGAGCATGCCAAACCAACATCCAGCAGACTATTAGTAACTCTGAAGCCATGTTGTCAAAGAAGAAGATAATGGCCAACCATGCAGAAGCCTGGAAAAACCAAGGGGGTAAGCGTCTGTCAACAACCTGTAGATCCATTTTGATGCTAACAAGCACTCACCCGCCGTTAGCATCCCATTGACTGCCATTCATTTTGACGTCATTTTGACAGCGAATAACTTTACATCTGAAGAGTTTAAAGACTATTTGTCCATTGTTTATTTCTAAAGAAACACGACAATGTATAAAAGGCTCCATTACCTTGTACCTCACGTTATGGCTCCGTAGCAGACGTTTTTATAAAAATAGGCTAACGATTGGGTCATAACCACGAGACTTACTGTCTCACAGTAGAGGAATTACCGTATAGTACAGGAGAAGCTTGCAGGCAGTTTGGACTTCCATTAGCTGTTTAAGTGTAATTACTAATGTTAACTATCATGTTAGTGATCAGTAATTAGCCTGTGCCTATGTTATCTCCTTACATATACCTACGCTCTCCGTCTCTGCTAGATTGGGAATGATTGAGATTTCTCTTGGCACAGCTACCAGAAGACTTCCAACTTTCAGACAGGTTGCTCACGTCACATCTACGTCGTCTCTTTCAGTTGGAGGCTGCTCAGTAACGCTCAGCGCTCACCAGAAAAGTGCTTCTAATAGCCTTCGCTGGTCTCCGTCCAGAGACACGGGATCTGTTGGTCCAGTTTATATACTGTCTATGGGAAAAACCGGAAGCCTACCAGCTGCAATCGGGCATTGACCCATAGGCTTAATTCACGGGGGGATGGGTGGGGGTTACAATCCCCCCTCAATAATCCATTCTGGGTTTTTTCCAAAGTTTTTGTTGCTTTTTTGGACGTTTTATCACATTTTCAATGTTTTTATTGCTTGTTCCGAGGTTTTTGTTGCCTTTTTTCGAGTTTTGTCCCCCAAGGTTTTTGTCTCTTTTTTTCAAAACTATTTTTTCAATGTTTTTGTCTCGTTTCTCAATACATGCATACATGTCCCGGGCCCTCCCTAGATAGTTAGAGATCTCAACCCCCCCTAAATTACGTGATATCGGATTGGTACATAAACTCCAGTACTTTCCGATACTGATAACAGCATTTAAGGCAGTATCGGAGGCTTTTTCCATTACATTATTACATTACATGTCATCTAGCTGATGCTTTTATCCAAAGCAACTTACAATTGTTATAGGCCTATATGTCAGAGACCGCACGCCTCTGGAGCAACTATGGGTTAAGTGTCTTGCTCAGGGACACATTGGTTGATGTATTGCAGTGGGACTCAAACCAGGATCTCACACACCAAAGGCACGTGTCATATCCACTGCGCCATCACCACCACGCTTTTCTAATACTGGTATCGGTATCGGAACATCTGTAATTTTTTCGGTGGAAACTTCTCACTGCCCCTCTCAGAAAATCCACCATCTGTCTCAGCAGGTGAGTAAACAAGATCAACAAATTAAGACCAATTACGACGTAAAGAGGAGTTGTAGATTACAGTAAAGCCACTGGGCTGCGACAACATGTTTCAAACCACACTAGATCCTGAGCATCTTGTGTCCAGTGAATTAAACGTATACCTACCTGCCAGCTGATCTGCCAGCTGAAGGAAGGAAAAACAGCTGATCGCACGTCTTTCTGTCCAACCTCACAGTTTTATACCTCGGCTGATGTGATGGAACCACAGAATAAATAACCAACGCGTGTCACTCAGCTCGGACAGCCTTTTTCACTCGTTAGTGTGGAATGACTGGAATGGAATTCCATGTCAGTGTCAAAAAACAGAGAGCAACAGGAAGAGGGAGAAGAGTTAGTACTTGTTTATGCACTAACCATTCAGCCTCTTTTTTCCTTCTTAATGTTAAATAGTTATATGTATGTGTGTGTGTGTGTGTGTGTGTGTGTGTGTGTGTGTGTGTGTCTGTGTGTGTGTGTGTGTGTGTGTGTGTGTCTGTGTGTGTGTGTGTGTGTGTGTGTGTGTGTGTGTGTATGTGTGTGTGTGTGTGTGTATGTATGTATGAATGTATGTATGTATATATATATATATATATATATATATATATATATATATATATATATATGTGTATGTATGTATGTATGGGTGTATGTGTGTGTGTGTGTGTGTGTGTGTGTGTATGTATGTATGCATGTATGTATGTATGTATGTACAGTATGTGTGTGCTTTTTGTTTCTGTATTTATTGTTTGTTTATTTTATATTATTGTTTTTTGTATGCACCATCAACCAAAGCAAATTCCTAGTAAGTGCTACTTACCTGGCAATACATCTATTTCTGATTCTGATTCTGATGTACTAATAGTACACATTTAATTAGTTTTATGCAGCTTTTTGAATGTTGTTCATAAAGAAGAACTTTATTCCTCTGAATTTTGAGGGAGAAGTGGGGAGGAAAGAGAGGATGGAGTGAGGAAGAAATACTGAGATACTGCGAGAGAAAGAAGAGGGATGACAAGGGGAGGAGGAAAGATGGAGGAGAGGGGACGAAAAAGAAAGAAACTTCGGAGAGGAATGGGGAGAGGGACGGACATGAAAGGAAGACAGAGGGAGGAAGAGATTGAAGAGGGGGTGAAAGAAAGAAAAAAATAGGAAAGAGAGAAAGTGGCCTGATGAAAGAAAGAGGAAAAGGAAAGGAGACAATGGTATATAGGGGGAGAACTGGAAAAGAATGGGGAAGAGAGAGAGAGAGAGAGAAAAAGAAAGGAGGAAGAGGATGAAACGAAAGAAACAAAAGAGAAAGAAGGGGCATGGCAATGATGGAAGGATATCTAAGAAGAAGAGGAAGAAACCCTGGAGATGGCAACAATAAAGGAGTGAGGGAAAGAATGCGAAGAGATGGAGGAAGGACGGAAGGAAGTAAGGAAGGAAAGAAGGAAAAAGAGAGGGGGCGGGGGAAGCCTTCCCTGTTATGGCAGAGCAGCTCGGAGGTTGCTCGATTGCATCATCGCAGGATAATCTATCTATATATAGGATGACGTCACCCCTGTGCTCTCCCTCCCTCACCCCCCCGTCCCCCTCCACCTCCCTCCCTTCTCTAGTAACATTCCTGGTTGCGTCACCACGCCACGCCTCCGTCCAGCGGCCATATAAGCGGGTGATGCAACGCAGAGGGCCACAAGCGCAACTTTATCATTACGCAGCAACAAGGAAGCGAGACACACACACATACACACACAGAAGAAGAGCGAAGCGACTATAAGAAGGTTGTTTTTCTCTCCTGCGTCGAGTTCATCTGAGCCCTGTCACCCAGAAGCTTCAACAGGTTGGTTGGCCTTCTGTTCCTTTTGGGGAGCTTTTTGTCCCGTTGCTTCTTTCAGTGGGAGAGGAGCGCTGTTGTGACGGTTGTTGCTCCGGTCTGTACAGCAGAGAAGTCCCGGGACTCTTTCCAACTTCTAAACGTGCTTCTAGGCTATTGCACACATTCCATTATTAATTATTAATGTATATTTTGGCTCAAATTACAGCAATGATTTGTGATTATGAAGCTGTTTTTTTTTAAATTTATTTTTAATTTATAACACTTTTGAGAGATTTTACTCTGATGTGGTTTCTTCTGCTCGGTCATTGTTTAAGCATTATAATAACTTCAGAAAACATATTAACTTGGAAGATCTAGTTAAGGTTTTTTTTTCAGGATGTAGGTTATGTAAGTTGATTACGCTCTTTTTTTGTTTTTAACTTAGGGAGGTGATGACAGGCTTATTTATTATCATAAATGTTCTAAATGATAGCCTAAACACAAATATAACAGAACCTGAGGAATATTATGGGAAATAAATGACAACGTTGGCTGTAAATCAGCATGGTGAGACCCTTTGGAGATGTTATAGGGAGAATAACTTTTTATTTGAATTACACTTTACATGTCTGTTCTGAATGTGTTTGGTCTCAAAGAGCTGATAATAACATCATTATCTTATCAAGATGTCACTCCGAATTCTCCATGAGTCACTCCTCTGATTAGATGACACAACTTCACACCTATTAATGCTTCTCTTTAATTGTTTATGGCGTTTTTACAAAAGGCAAATATTTGTTCAAGGTCAGAGTGATTCTCCACTAAAGCACAATGTGGCTCTGTGGCCACAGATGATCGCTTCAGATCTACACGCAATCTTCGCATTTAAACACATCCAACAACTTTTGTTTGTATCATTTTTTTGAGATCATTATTACTCAGCAAGAAAATAAACCTCACTCTAATATCTCCATAGTTTCTAAATAACTTATCCCAATTCTTAATAAGTTTATAGTAGCATGCTTTAATGTATTTTAAATCACCTATAATAGGCTACAAGTAACTTAGTGTGAGTTTGTGCTATACTTCATATTAAGACAAAAATAACTGACTGTGCTGGGTTATATTGTGTTTTTAATCCTTTTATGTTATCACTATAATATCTTTATAGACACTTGTAGTGTTCTGTTAGACTTTTCAGTGTACTTTTTCATAAAGCAATCTTGGAATGTTTGTAAATTGTATTATTTGTAGCTGTAGTCTACCCAAAGCACACTGACAAGACCTGGGTGACAGCCACTGACATGCTAATAATTCATTCATTCAACCTATATTTATCCTCGAAAGATCATTGAGGGGCGGCCGTCACATGCAATGCCATTGAGTCAAATTACAAAAGACGACAACAAAACAACAAGAACAACACCGAAAAGAATACCGCATTATAAGAAAGATAGAAAGACAATAGAACTTTCTGAATTTGGAAAAATGATTTGATAAATGAATTTGGATGCAAATGAAAGCACAACTATGTAATCGGTTGACTCTTGTGTTTCCAGAATGCTGCTGTAGCAGGATTTTTTTTTTTTTTTTTTTTTTTTTTTTGCCTAACATGTTTCTAAATTGTATTATTTGTTGCTGTAATTCTTTTATTATTGTCTACCTAGAGCAGGGATCTTCAACAGGGGGTCCTCAGAGTCACTGCAGGGGGGGCCTCCAAATTATTGTTAATCTTTGAAAGTTTAAAAAAAAATCAAATAAAATGTCTTAACATGAATCCAACATATTATTAGCGGATATAAATCCCCACTGATGATAGGCTTACTAGCCTATAGGTAAGGTAGTCTGTAAGGTAAACTATCCACAGATACAGTTAATCCTAAGGCTTCACTGAGCCACATGTATGTGTAATTTACAAAATCATGCCGACAATTATTATTTTAATAGCACTAAAAAGGTATGTATAAAGGCTTGAGGCAGCCCTACACTTTATTGTATGCCCAGTTTAATATGCAACTTCATTTTATACAATCTATGTAGTAGGGGGTCCCTGCTCTGTCTCTTTCAGTTAAGGGGTCCTTGGTTCCAAAAACGTTGAAGAACACAATGACAAGATCTGGGCGACTGCGACTGCGATGATAATAATAATCTCTGACTCTTGTGTTTCCAGAATGATGCTGCAGCACTCGGGTCCCTCGCTGGCTGACATCAGCTGCTCGGCCATGGTGCCCTGCCTGTCGCCGCCGGGCACGCTCACCCTGGACGACTTCACCAACTTCACCCCGTTGGTGAAAGAGGAGCTGCGGCTGGCCATCCAGACCAAGCGTCAGTCCAACGGGCTCAGCGCAGACATCAGCTCGGACGGTGCCAGCTCCAGCTCGGACCGAGCCTCGGAGCACCACACCTGCGGATCTGGAGTCAGGAGAGAGGTGAGGCAGAGGGAAACTACAGCATCTAGTCTGTTTATTAAAATTTATTTTTTAGAAATGTTCCGATACTGAAGCCTCCGATACTGTCTAAAATTCTGGTATCTGCAAGTACTGGAGTTTATGCACCGATCTGATACCATTCTATTCCCTAGAATGGATATTAAAAAATTACTAATGATTCACGTAAATAAAATTGTTCTGTTTTTGTTTATACCGTTGTACCACCAATGGCAACGACATCATATCCGTTTTCTGACCGAAAGCAGAAAATGCTGAAAATATTTATATAGTTATGTACTTCTTTACAAATGAAATAAATGTCAGGCTGACTGACTGACATGTGATCTGCATTCTTCTTAGAAAACAATTAGTTTTTGCAATAGCAACACTGAATACCATCATGTCGCAATACTTCTAGAATCTCAATAAATGAAAATTGCAATACAAATCCAATCGGCACCCATGTAAAGAATCAAATCGGGACAAAAGCATATCGTCCCAGCCCAAATATGAAGTGTGTTTTCTATGTGAGTATGTAGGTTTTATTAGGGGTGAAATACTGACAGATTATATTTCTCTCTGGTTCTCAGATCACACCTCAGGAGCACGAGAGGAGGAAGAGACGGCGAGAGAGGAACAAGATCGCTGCTGCCAAATGCCGCAACAAGAAGAAGGAGAAGACTGAGACTCTGCAGCAGGTAATTTTCAACCTCCATCAATTTTGAAAAAAACTGAGCTGGAAGGTTTTTGTTTGAGGTTTTGTCTAACATTTTCACACCACAAATATACGTGGGGATTATAAATGTCTGGCTCAAGGGAAAATGATTTTGCTAAGTGATTAAAAAAAACAACACAGTCCTAAATAACACCAAGAAGCTTTTAAAGATTAAACCTAAAAAAAAACTTGATAGAGTGTCCTCCTGATGAAGTAAAATTGCACATAAGTACTGTTTTGTAACCGTTTGATGTAGCTTTGTGTTTTTGTGTCAAGCCTCAGCACTCAGCATATTTTATTTGTGAAATCCGCAATTTCTTGGCGGATGTAGAATAGGGCTGCACAATTTGTTGCAATTTTATTGAAATCGCAACACGGACTAGTGCAATATCCAAATCACATGGGTGGTGGTCGGGAGGGGGGTAGGAGTGGGAGCGCAATATTTGTTTAAAAAAAAAAAAAATCCTGCAGACTAAAGAAAAAATCTTGGTACAGATCCTCGCAAAAATGACACTATAATCTTTTTATTTTTTTTCATTTTTAATATTTTTCAATGAGAATAATGATACGAAAATGATAATTCCCTCCAATATCGTGAGTTATATAGCCATCGCAATATCAGTCAAAATGATCACAATTAGATATTTTCATCATACCGTGCAGCCCTAATGTAGAACTCATCTATGGTTGGTTAAGTTTAGCTTTTTTTTCTTTTGCTTTTCTAAGGCACTTTGTTGCTCCTGTACAGAGATGCTTCTGTATTTTCTGCTCTTGCTGTATGATTTGTGGTGGTTTTTTTTTTTTTTTTTTTTTTTTTTTTTTTTTTTTTTACATTTCTGGCTAAAGTACAAAGCTTTAACATCCAACATAAAAGTGCAGCATGAATTGATTCTTCCTTCTCTCTCTTTCTCTCTCTCTGTCTTTGTTCTGCAGGAGTCTGAGAAACTGGAGACAGTCAACGCCGACCTGAAGGCTCAGATCGAGGAGCTGAAGCAGCAGAAGCAGCAGCTGGTCTACATGCTCAACCTGCACCGGCCGACCTGCATCGTCCGAGCCCAAAATGGCCAAACGCCTGAGGATGAGAGGAACCTCTTCATCCAACACATCAAGGAGAGCACCTTACAACTGCACGACCTCACCACCTCCATCACATCCACCTCCTTGTCTCCATCCGTCTCCACGTTAGCGCCTCTGGATGGAGGGCGTCTGACCCTCGACCACATTCACTGTCCCGGTCACCTATGAGCCACCGGTTGTGTCTCTGCTACTTTTCAAAGACTTGAGATGCCTCCATCCTGCTTCCATCGACTGTTTTCGAGAGGCTGGTTGGAGCCTCCTCATAGACGAGCTAAGAATGACATATCGTAAACGCCATTTGGATAACTCCTCAGTCTCATTCACTGTCCACAAAGCTGCTAGAGAGAGAGAGAGAGAGAGAGAGAGAGAGAGAGCGAGAGAGAGAGAGAGCGAGAGTGGCACAAATTGACCTCATCAACTCCCTCTCCCTGAAATCGTAGCTGCTGATTGGACACGAAGTACACGACAGCACCTTGACATGCATTATTTTTATTTTATATTTTTTGAACATTACAAACAGTCAAGGCCAAGGACAGATGCCAAAGCACTAAAACACAAAACAGACCCTTTTTTTTATTTACTGGTATTTTTTGAATAGATGAAAGTCTGGTTTTTGTACCAAAGCAGAGCGTGATTTCAAGGTGATCAAGGCACATAATTTAAAAGTTCACCCTCAAAGAAAGTAGACGCAGATTGACCGTGTGAGTGTGTACCGAGTGTGTTTGAGTCACTGACTTTAAAAAGAAGACATTGTTTGTGCTCAGTGTATGAAAAATAGCATATTTATTAAATAACTACTGTACGATTTGTCATTGCCGTTTTAACCCTGTCTGCTTATACAACAGAAACTAGGGCTGGGCGATATGGAGAAAATCAAATATCACATTTTTGACCAAATACCTCGATATCAATATTCTTTTTTTGGACAAAATATTTACATGGAGATTTGTGAAAAATAATCATTAGTAATGTGCATATAATGACCAGGTGGTTAAAGGCAAATAAAAGAACAGCTAGAACAGTGTGGTAAGTTCAGAAAATGGCATCACTTTACTGTAATGCAGCCTGTAAAACCAGAAAAAGAAAATACTTTTGTCATATTACGATATTACAATTTCCTAAATCTAACAACCTATCTAGTCTCATATCATGATATCGATATAATATTTATATATTGCCCAGCCCTAACATGAACTACTAAATTTGCTGCTACTACTAACCACTCAGGACCTATGCTGGCTGTAGAAGTCTTGTTTTTTTTTTTGTTTTTTTTTAATGGCCCCATATTTAAGAGCTAACCTCTCAGAAAAGTCAGGTTGTCTGCTATCAGGGCAGAAGTAGCAGTTACAAAAGGGAAATGTACTTTTCAGGCAGGGTTTATAATTCTTCACTTACTGAAAAAGCTTAGTAAAAAAATACAATATAAGCATATATGCAGATGATACCTTACTATTCTTAACAATTTTGAAATTTGATGTCAAGGAAAATTGACCCCAGAAAAAAAATATTTATATAATTTCACAAGTACACTTTATTTATCACTGCGTTCCCTCTTAAGGTAAACATAGCTAGTGTTGCTTTTATACATCTTCTGTGACGGTGAAGCTCCACGAGTATAAATGTTGTTTGTTTTCTACCTAAAATCTTGTATATTCTTATCGGCTGCGCATTAACTCTGTGCTACTGTATGTAAACACCAGATGCCTCCTTTGGTCTTGGACAGGGCAAAACAAAGATTATTTTCAACAAAAAAAAAAAGAAAATGAAAAAAAAAAAACTTGTATTTTTATTATTAAGATTTGGTTTGGAAGTTGTGTTCACTAGATATCATTAGCTAGGTATCAGAAGTGTTGCGTCAGCTTTCGGCTGGTCCTTTAACACGCCTGACTCTGAAGTTATGCAAGATGATGTAATGTTATACTGTTTTATGAACTTTATAAGTATCCAAACTCTCTGCCAAATATTTCTCCCTTCTTCCACTCCCCCCTTTTACCTCTCTGTGGCCTGTTTGCTTCAGAGTGAAATCATCCTTCGAGAGAAGTGTGGTGTATTGCACACAAACAGAAACTGATGGAGTGTAATTAACGAGAGTTAAGAGGCCATTTTCCTGTCAATAACTAATTGTAGCATCAATCTAAAGTGTCCATTAACAGCCAATCATCTGCGAGCAAGACACTGAAACCCTCTTCTCCCTCAGTCATTGCAATTCAGCAACACGTCAAAAAGGAAACTCTGCTCATCAGTAGTTCAATAATTTGTCAGTGTCAAAAGAAAACATCATGTTAGCATCTTTAGCGTCTAAGGTTATCTCAAAGTTTTTTTTGTCGCTAATAGGAAATGTTTTCAGTTCACAACGGAAGAGTAATAATTTATGTATGAACAGCACATCACGGTCACAACGAGGACTGAAGTTTTAAATATTATGTTTGCATGATAGAAGAAGGTTTTAATATGGTTTTTGTCGTGTGTGTGTTATGTAAACAAAGAACTTGAGAGTCACACGGTTAAAGGAACGCAGGCGTCTGCGTGTGTCCATGTGTTGTTTTTTTGTGGTTGTTCATTGTCCCGTTGCTGGTCATGGCCAGATAGCTTCTAAGCACTGAGTTCTGTATTCTATCGTGCCTACTTCTACTGGGGGCAGTTTTTTTTTTCTTTTTTATTCTGTAGCTGCTTGACTGTTAGCCTGAATGAATAAACCGTAGGCTGTAAGGTACAACTGCACTGCTGCCACCAATGTGTACTTCCATCTTTGTGATCTGTCAACTTTTGTTTTTGATACTTTATCAATTAAAAATATGTATTGCCAATGTAACTGCTCATGGTGTCGTGGTTTTCTTTCTTTTTTTTTTAATATTCTGGTAACCCTGTGCTTTTTGGACCCTATCCCCATTTGATTCATAATGTTTAGTGCTAAATAATGCTCTCAAACTAGAGGCTCTGATTTCATTATATTTAACCTACATCACATATTTTTCATATTAAAAAACATCACAAAAAAATGTTTGTTCTGGGCACGTGGGTAGCTCACCTGGTTTTTTACAAATGTTTTAAGTCACCCCTCCCTTGCCTCACAGTGGTTTGGTCCAGTGCTTGGTTTTCTCCCTTGACTTTAGCTGCCAAAGTTTAGCATACACAGAAGTCCGGTGGGACTGGGATGAAATGATTCTTGTCTCTAATACAGATGATGCTGAGTCATTGTGACAAAAAAATATGTATTTTTCCACGAGTCCACTATGTTAGCAGTCATGTAGTTACTTAGCTTGTTTTGTAGCTTGATGGATAGTTAATTACCTTGCTTGCTAATTCCACCCTAAATGCTTTCATGCTACACACTGGTTACCGAAAATGAGCCGAACATACTAATATGGCGAGAGTGCTGTACTTTTATAAACTGTGATAAGTGTGTAAATTAAAGATTAAGTTGTTAACTTCACTAATTTTGTGGCCGGCTGGCTTGCTAGGAGGCTCAGTTCTCAGTTCAGCGTCATCTGTATTAGAGAAAAGAATCACATCATCCGATGTTTAAAGTAAATAAAATAGCTTTGCCAGCCTACTTACTTGAGTTCCACAACTACCCATATCCTATACAAGTACACTTTTGTATGTATTATTTGTGTCCCCTTCAATAATTGCTCTTAAGAAATTTTATGTTTATTGTCCCCTCAATCTGTTAAATGAAATTTATGCCCATGTACCAACACAAGTTTTGTCACGTTTGCAGTTGCATCAGCACCAACCCTGCAATTTTTTATATAAAGATTAAAGAAATATATTAGGAAAAACACCACGTTTCCTCAGAATATAGTAATTTTAAAAAGCATGCATTTCCAGATAAATATAAGGAAGCTTCTGTAATGGGAAATAAACTTTTATTTTGGTGGGTCATCCCTTCAGGCATGCCTTTTCCACAAGTAGAAAACCTACATAATGTGAGTTCATCTACAAATGGCCTGCATGGTAACTCAGAGCAGCTGTGTTTGAGCTAAAGAGAGAGAGAGAGAGAGACAAGACTGGACATGTCAGCTGTTCAGAGACAGACAGAAAGACAGCTAGAGAGAGAGAGAGAGAGAGATATGATATGACTTCACCGCTGTTATCTGTGAAGATAAGCTGTGAAATACTGTTCAGAGAACAGCAAACCCTCTGACCCACACTAATATCACCACTGGATGTACAGAAATGCACAGCACACACTCTGGATGAACAAAAATATTCAACAACTTTTAATTTTTTAAGGGTTAACCTTTACAAAAAGGGCTCATTTCCTCTTTTATAAATTTCATTTTGCTTACGTATTCCTTGTGTTTGTCAAGAGTTCTGGCAGGTTTTGTCAAGTTAGACATACATGCAATCATTGGTAAAAATGATCAAAATGGTTTGGAATATAAAAAAGCTTTTTATGGGCTCATTCAAAGATACAATGAACCAAATTTGGTGAAAACTTGATGAAATACCCAGAAGATGTGCAGTGGTGGAATGTAACTAAATCACTACATATAATTTGTACATAAAGGGATATTTTGCAGATTTGAATCCAGCTCTGTGTCATGGCAGTGTGTGAAGTGTGATTAGACGTATGGTATGTCACGGAGCTCCGAGATAAAATAACAAGTCACATGCTCCGAGATAAGATAGGAGGTCCTCTAAGATCTGTCCCAAAACGCGTGGTTTCACATTATTTGGCGGATTTCAGCTTCTCCGTGCTCCCAAAGGGAAGCAGCATAGTGTTCATCTAAACACACTGCCCACACAAAGATGACACACAGCTAGCATTTCCATTTCATGCAACTTTATACTATACTCCACTACAGTACATCTCAGAGGGAAATATTGCACTTTTTACTTCACTACATTTGTTTGACAGCTTTACTTAATACTTTAATTTAATTCATTAATTCAATATAAATGAACTAATATGTGTGTGTCATGCTGTGTTATTATAGATTAGGCTACAAAATAATTAAAATTAGCTCCACCTTTACCAGCAACATCAAAGTGACACATGGTTGTTGAAAGTCTGTTAATAGACTTCCTGATTTGAAGCTAATGACCCGATTGCACAACCAGCTAATTGCCCTGAAGCTGTAAAACCCGCCCTCCTTGCTTAATGTACCAACCTTAAACAAACAAAGAGAATCACTTGATCCAGGTTTGTCTGTTTCTGCTTGAAAGTCAAAATCTCATGCAGCGTTACCCCACCCATCTAGTACGCAAATTAGTTACGCAAAGTTATGAAAGCAGACACTTAAATGCGTCAGACTGGTTGTCGATATTGTGCCGCTGTTGTCATGAGTTTCTATAGTAATTCTAACAGATCTAATGCCGATTGACCCTGGATTCCACATCATCTTTAGGTTGTTCTCCATCTTATGAAGTCAGTTTGTCTAATATCGAGTCCTAAAACTTGAAAGACTATAAGAAAGTTCATTGAGTTCAGACATGTTCATACCTAAAGACTAGGCTATGCCCTGGGTAAGATCCACAACAACCACAGCACTGTGAGAATGTGGGCGGTGTTCTGTTTGCTGAAGGGAAATGTTTCAGCCTGTTTCAATATTGTTTGATACACAGCTGGTATGTTAATTATAACTTACAACATAACCAGGAATCCCATCCCCCCTCTGCTCTCCTCTGCTTTCATCCTCTACCTTAAAAAAACGTGGCTTTCAAAATTTAAGCAGGGCTATTTTATCACGTTACATTATATGCATCTACAAATAGTTGTGGATTTGGCTAAAACTACCCAATGAGAAAACAAGGCTACCCACTTTCAGAGGAGAAATAAATAAGTAGATAATAATTTATCTGGTTATGGCATGCTTGCTTTCAGAGGTGAGACAAGGTGCAGCTGCCTGTTTTGAATTCTTTAATGAAATGTTTTGATGGGAAGCAGGAACATTGGCGGCATGAACACGATCTGACATGAAAACATTTGGAACTTTTCTTTTGATTGGATGAAACACAAACTCATCAGATCATTATCTTTTCATCAATGCACTGATGGGTAGTGTTGCATAAGTCTCAAAAGCAGATTCTTAAGGTGTGTTCAGAACAAATGCGAAGCAAATGTTCACCTTGGGTTACTCGCACGAATACAGAGTATTATTTCACAACTCGCAATTATTCACTCTTACGTTAGTTACGTTGTGATGTTAGTTGGAAAACTTGGTTCATAGTAAAGTCGGCCGACAGCTGGAATCAGGTAATGATACATATTTTCAGAGTGTGACTTCCTGGTGGGGGATGCGTGGGATTTTTCCCCCCTTTCTGGTCTACATATCCCTCTCTGGTGAATTAGTCAGTTCAAGTCAAGTCAAGTTTATTTATATAGCACGTTTAAAACAACCAGAGTTGACCAAAGTGCTGTACAAATTGAAGTGCACGGCACAACAAGTAAAATCAAAGCAAAAGAAGTTATAAAATAACACAAATAAAAATAAAATGGCAAGAAAAGCAAGAAAATACAGTACAACATGTAAGAATAAAAGAATTTTAAAATAATTGAATACAAATAAATAAATATTAAAATGCAAACAAATCTCTAAGAGCAACCAAAAGCCATTAAAAACAAATATGTCTTGAGATGTGTTTTACAACTATCAACAGAGAGGGGAACATCTGAGACAAAGTGGAAGATTATTCCAAAGCTTTGGAGCTGCCACAGAAAAGGCATAATCTCCCTTACCCACTAATCTCGATCGAGGAACCGTTAAAAACAATTGATTCGAGGATCTAAGAGGCTTGGAATTGGAGTAGGGGCTGAGGAGTTCTGAAATATACTGGGGAGCCTGACCATGTACGGCTTTAAAAACAAATAAAAGAATCTTAAAATCAATCGTGTATTTAATAGGTAGCCAATGCAGGGATGCTAGAATCAGTGTGATGCTTTCTCTTTTCCTTGTGCCAGTCAGGAGCCTCGCTGCAGCATTTTGCACCAGCTGCAGGCGAGAACAACAGGACTGGCCAACACCCAGGTACAGTGAGTTGCAATAATCAGGCCTGGAGGAGATTAATGCAATGGTGACAGTCTTTATGTCATCAGAAGACAGGATGGCCTTCAGTTTAGCAATATTCCTGAGTTGAAAAAAGCAACTTTTCACCACTGAATTGATCTGCTTCTCAAAACAAAGTGATGAATCAAAGATGACACCAAGATTCCTGGCATGGGCATGCAGGTTAAGAGACAGCTGACCCAGGTGGCTAGCGCTATGCTCGCTGTGGTGTTAGGGGGACCAAAAAGAATCACCTCTGATTTGGAATCATTCAAGTGATTAATGCTACTTCACCAACAGACCATATATTATATACGTAAATGACAAGTTAAGTTTAGGAAAAAGATTGTGGTTTGGATTAACCCTTGTGTTATCCCTGTCGACCATGCAACTTTTTGTTTTTCTGGGTTAAAATAAAAAAAAAATACTTTTTGGTCGTCTTTTTCGACACTTTTGTCGCTTTCCCTTGTCAATTTTTTCAATGTTTTTGTCACTTTTCCTGACATTTTTGTCACATTATCTGATGTTTTTGTCGATTTTTTTTCCATTTCTTCTGACATTTTTGTCACATTTTTCAACGTTCATTCATATATTTTTCTTCAAATACTATAAGATCGGATAAAACATCCAAATTCAATGAAAGTAGTGACCTGATCATTTATTTTACTTGTGAAGAGCGTTGCATGGAACCATCCATGTTCTATTTTTTTTGACAATTTGTTTGAAAGAAACCCAAAGTTCTGATATGGAAACGTTTTGAAAATTGGTCAAATTTGACCCCGTGGACAACAGGAGGGTTAAAACACTCCCGAGGAGCGGATGAGCGTTTCCTGGGTAAAAGTATTTTGTTTTCGCCACATAGTGAACTCCGCTCTCCAGCTTCAAAACACTCTGTTTTATGTTGACACCGCGTTGGGCTATTATATTTTGAGATTATTTTTAATTGAATATTGAGGTGCATAAATTGTCCAAGAATATTGAGATTGAGATGTGGTGCGAAATATACGTGTCGTGAGTCCAGTTTTGACACTGAAGTGCCTTAAACTCAGAGGGAGGAGAAGTACAATTGGTTCCCACTTGAAGCGGAAGCAGAAGTGGGAAGTTTCACACATCCTGACACAGAACAGTGCCGTTTATTCTCAGTTCAGCTCCAGGTCACTCGCTCACTGAGGCTACTGTAAGTCTCGCCATGGTTTCGTTCCAGGAACCTTGTACAGTTTTTACCACTAACTTTGATCACATTGATTACTCACCAGGATGCTTCCAGCTGGTTTTTGTCTTTGTTTCACTGGAGTGAAATCTGAAAGCTAGAAGTACTGTGGCCTGCGGTCCAGACCAACCGTTTGTCATCCTGCACGGGATATTGGCCAATATCTGACCAGAGCGTGCGTGCACACACCCAAACACCCACACACACACACTCACACACACACACACACACACACACACACACACACACACACACACACACACACACACACACACAGTGCGTCTCACTATCTTTGTGGGGACCCGTCATTGACATAATGCATTCCCTAGCACCTTACCCTAACCTTAACCATCACAACTAAATGCCTAACCTTAACCCTTACCCTCACCCTAACCATAACCTAATTCTAACCCTAATCCTAAAACCAAGTCTTAACCCTCAAACAGCCCTTTAACCTTTTGGGGTCCAGCATTTTGGCCCCACAAGGTTGTCCGGACCCCACAAGTATACTGTACTCCCGTTTTTTGGACCCCACGAATATAGTTAAACAAGAACACACACACACACACACACACACACACACACACACACACACACGCACACACACACACACACACACAGGCAAGATGCTTTCTCATTGCGGGAGAAACTGATGCAACTCAGTGACAAGCGGAGGCAAGGTGACTGATGCAACGGCGGTGTCATAATCCTTGACCAGCAACATCCTGTGCGATGGGGGTCATAGATCACAGCTGAACACACAAGCACAGAGACTCGGGGGTGTTAAAAGTTCATCACATTGATCACATTGGAGTCGCCTGGTAAAACAAAAGTCGTTGTCTATACCGGCGGGGAAATGACACTTCAGAAGTGCTTATTTACATATTAACAGAGTACGAGGAACATGTGCCTGTTTGAAGGAAGTTGCACTACACGGAATAGAAAGCACTGAATAAATTATACATCAGTGACCTGGGAGCATGATGTGCCTTTAAAGTGGCTTTACAGAGACAAGGAAGTAAAACAGGCACTACAATCATGGAGAAACACTGGGCAGGGTGAAATATACAGAAGGAAGAAAAAAAGTAATCAGGCAAAGGCTAAAAGAATCTGTCAAACAAGTGGAGATAAGATAAGAAAAAACAAAGAAGTACAAAGAAGTACATAATAAGAGCAATATAATAAACACAAGAGCACAAGGAAGTGACCTATTCTGGGTTTTCAAAGAGTTCCTGGGTGCATCAAGGGACTCTGATGGGGAAAACCAATCATCTTACAGTTAGATGTTGTCCGTGTTGCGTAACTTGCTGAGTCTGCAGTGACAAAGTCCTAATTTCACACCGGCTTCCCACTAAACATTGCCAATCGTTTTTGTTGCAATGCAACAACCTTTGTTTAACCCTCGAAAAGGACGAAAGGCGCAACGTCCAAATGATGTTTGACAAAAACTCCTACTCAAAAAGTGACATTTACTTACAATTTTAATCATATACATATAAGCTAAGGCCTTGGTAAACTCAGTTCAAGCAGCCAAACAATTCAAACAACACATCATAAGTTAAAATTTGTTTTCAAAAGAGATTTGAGGAATTCCAAAAAGCCAACATCAACGTTTCAGTTTTAGCGTCAAGTTATTTCTTTACACATTGCTCTGGAAAAAATGTGGGCATCACTATACGAAAAGCTGAGTTTGTTCTGAACATTTTGATATGACACACATGGGGATCAGTTATATGGAGATGCCTTAAAAAGGTAAATTTAAGAAGATACAGTATGTGAAAATGCTCTTAGACCTTAGAGGGTTAATTCTGTGCAATGTCCTTAATCTGCATTGAATACATTTCCTTTTGGTATCTTCCTGATTACATACTTTTACTTAACCCTCTGAGGTCTAAGGGCATTTGTTTACATATCATCTTACATTCTCCTTTTAAAGTGCCCATATTATGAAAAAAAATCACTTTTCTGGGATTTGGGGTGTTATTTTGTGTCTCATATTATTTATACCTATACTTATATTAGTCCATCTAGAGAATGTGTGACGTGCACCAACAACACCAAAACAAATTCCTTGTTTGTGTTAAAAAACGTACTTTCTGATTCTGATTCTCTGGTGCTTCCACACTCATACAAACTTTGAAAAAAACCATCCATGCTGTTTAGAGTGAGATCCGGTTTCTGAATGTGTCCTGCCTTCAGTCTCTAGGTGAGCTGGTCAAAATCTGCACGGCCGTCTACGTCATCGGCCGAAACATTTGGTGTGTGCTAACCACTTTGGCTAATACCACATCAGCTAGCTGTTTCTCCAACTTCGGCCTGTACAAGGCAGGATTAGCCGGGAGACTTCTTCTAAACGAGGGTGCGCTTCCAACTTTGCGTGGAATACCTGCAGAACAGGGACATGGAAGTAGTTCTATAGTGTTGTAGCAGTGTTTTGTCATTGAGAACGAAGTGGCTAACCGCTAGCAGCGCTAGCTTCTAGCTAGTAGTCCTTACCTAGCTACTGAGCATGTGCGACTCCCAACAAAGATGGAACAGAAGTGGGAGGTCTCACTCTGTAGCTAAAACAGAGAGCTCAACACACAGGGTGAAAAGAGGAGCTGCAGCAATGTGCAGTACAACAAAAATGAGCATAATATGAGCACTTTAAAGGTATTTCCATATAACCTGATCCCTATGTGTTGCATATCAAAATGTTTAGAAAAATCTCAGCTTTCTGCGTGGTGAGTCCCAAATTTGTCCTAGAGCACATTATTTAGACATAAAGACATAATTTGGCCCAAAGCTGAAAAGTTGAATTTAGCTTTTTGGAATTCTTCAAATCTCGTAAAGGTTAAAGCATTGTTTTGGTGCCTGGAATGAGTTCACAAAAGGTAGTGTGATAAATGATCACAAAATAGTAAATAAATGTATAATACATTTCTAAAATGAAATTTTGGAACATCACTTTTTGAGCAGGAGTGTTGTCTGTTGTCCAAACACCGTTGGACGCTCCCGCTCGTCCTTCGCCCTCAGAGGGTTAAGTAACATTTTCAATGCAGGACTTTTACTTGTGATGGAGTACTTTTTACAGTGTGGTATTTAACTTCAATACAGTATGTGAATACTTTCTCCACCACTGCTCGAATCCATCAAAAGAGTAACATTTATGAAGATAATGACTTGCATTGCAATATTCAGTAACAAACTTTTCTTAACATGCATACTATATATAACTTCCTGAGGATGTTACTTAAACTTTAATGGATTTAATGTTTGGGCTTTGGCTGGTAAAATATTATACCACACAGGAGAGCATGAGTGCCAGAAACAAAACATCCAAAAGCTTTTATAATAATTTAGTGAGAAGTACAGCTGTGATGCTTATCCCAAAGCGTTCATGCATCACAAAAGTCATAAAACTCTTAAATGGAACTTCTCTTAACAATAAACAACCCTGTGATGAAATGTATCCGCACTCTTGTGTTACTCTTCCAGAGAAGTTATTAAGAATCCTCTCCACAATTCATTGGAAGTGTTTGGAGAGTGGGAGGTGTGTATGCGCTGGTCTGTGTGTGTGTGTGTGTGTGTGTGTGTGTGTGTCCTTGCATGCCTGTGTGCATGTGTAATTGGACTCATAATGACTGGTTGGTGTGTGTTGCTGTGTGATTTTTATTATTATTAATCACTTCACTTATGTTTACATTGGCATATTTTCATGCACATTTGGAAGTATTGCATTAGAAAAGCTGAATGGAAACGTTATAACTCGATAAAATTCCCACAATTGCGCAAAAATGTTTTGACCCTCGCTTGAGGTGGTTTTAAGCCTTAAAACCCTCTGACGACCATAAACTCACTGGGGAGTCCAAGCGAAGTTTGACAACACTCCCACTCAAAAAGCGATATTACAAAACTTCATTTTAGATATTTATTTACTATTTTATTCATATATTACGTTATTACATTATATATTACATATATATTACATTGATTCAACAAGGTGGTGGAAAAATTCTTTAGAAATGTTGGCCCGTATTGATTGACCAGCCTGCCCGGTGGTAACAAGGCATGACAGATCCATGTTCTCATTCTGTTTACGCCAAATTCTGACTCTACCATCTGAATGTCTCAACAGAAATCAAGACTCATCAGACCAGGCAACATTTTTCCTGTCTTCAACTGTCCAATTTTGGTGAGCTCGTGCAAATTGTAGCCTCATTTTCTTATTTTTAGTGGAGATGAGTGGTACCCAGTGGGGTCTTCTGCTGGTGTAGCCCATCCGCCTCAAGGTTGTGCGCGTTGTGGCTTCACAAATGCTTTGCTGCATACCTCGGTTGTAACGAGTGGTTATTTGAGTCAAAGTTGATCTTCTATCAGCTTGAATCACTTGGCCCATTCTCCTCTGACCTCTAGCATCAACAAGGCATTTTCTCCCCCCAGGACTGCAGCATACTGGATGTTTTTCCTTTTTCAGACCGTTCTTTGTAAACCCTAGAAATGGTTGTGCGTGAAAATCCCAGTAACTGAGCAGATTGTGAAATACTCAGACCAGCCCGTCTGGCACCAACAACCATGCCACGCTCAAAGCTGCTTAGATCACCTTTCTTTCCCATTCTGACATTCAGTTTGGAGTTCAGGAGATTGTCTTGACCAGGACCACACCCCTAAATGCATTGAAGCAGCTGCCATGTCATTGGTTGATTAGATAATTGCATTAAAGAAATTTAACAGGTGTTCATGATAATCCTTTAAGTGAGTGCACATGGGGATCAGGTTATATGCAAATACACTTAAAAGAAAAATTCAAGAAGATATGTAAACATGCCCTTAGAGCTCAGAGGGTTAATCAAAAAAAGAGTTGATTTTGCCAGAAGTAGAAACTGTGTGTGTGCTAAAGAGAAACACTGCACATGTACAGTCACTGTGGTATGTGTGCTGGGTGTCAGGTGTGTATATGTCAATATATGTGCATGTGAATGTGTCTTCCTGCATTTCTGTGACTTTATTGTCTCCTTTTGTTTATGCTCTGTGTCTGTGTAGGCTCGCTCATGAATATTGGGTTACATCCTGCACCAGCAGTATTTCCTGGGTTGCTAGGCGACCGGTGTTGTCATGACGTTGGTGATTTTGGAGCTCATTTAGAAACTCACCTGAGCTCAGTTGAGTTTCACAATGGCTCTGCGCCTGCAGAAAGTCTGGGGCGTTGAACGAGTGAAACCAGATACTGTACTCAAACACTGAGCGTTTGTTTTAATCTGCTTCTAGACCCAGGTGGGTGGAGCTAGACACAACAGTTGTGTTTTAGTTGCACTCGCATGAAAAGTACACAGACCCAACTCTGCTGTGCTTTATAGTCATTTTCCAAACTTTTCTTTTGACACTTTCACCTGTGGTGTGTATCCGGTTTGAAAAGCCCCACCCACCTGGTGCTCACCAAGGTGACAAATAAACAAACACACCCTGAAAAGCAGGTTGAAAAAGCATTTTGAGCAACGTCTCCTGGGAGGATCAAGTGCATTCACTGGAGATTAGCGCAAACCTGGCTTCCTGTGGGGGTCATCGAGAAACTTTTCTTGTTGCATAACGGAAACGTTTCGTCTTTCAATCCAGCATCGCGACTAAATCTGTTCATTCAGGCTGTGAAATGCAACACCTTCCGTTGTATGCTGCACCAATCGGAGTTAATTCGATAATAAGATACATAGAATATGGCCAAAAGTCTTTGGACATTTAAACATTTTACCCAACATCTCAGTATGAAAACCTCTTTACCAAGAAAGTCTCCAAGCAACACTTACTGATGTTTGTAACAAAACATGGTAGTGCAGAATGACTCTGGTACAGTCCAAGACCAATTGAAATGCTTTATTGTCAATGAAAGTATAAAACATAGCAAAGTACCTTGGCAATAGCCAAATTTAACTGATTATAAAACATGATTGGCTAATTTATCTTTAGGTTCTTCCAAAACTGTACAGCTCTTGATTTTAAAACAGATATATTGTGCATTTTTAATAGTATTTTTTAATGTAAATTGCTATATTTTCTATTTAGGTTTCTTGACACTGCAGTACGTGTTTTTGACTGTGAAGCGAGTTCCTTGTATGTGGAAAACCTGGAACCGAAACAGGAACACCGTGTGCATGGACGTCATTAGGGGGCTGAATTTTCTTTTTTACAGTGCACTCTGTGTCACTCACTACATTGAATCAATCTTCCTATACCATTCATGTGTCTATGAGGTAACATTACAGTAACTTTTGTTCAACAGGAGGAGAAATGGAAGAGAATGTCTGTCGCTTTTTATGTGGGACAACCCAGTGTATTTCTGCTAAATACAACATCACAGTCATTATTAATCTCACTTGTTTTTATTTGAAACAAATTGTATGTTTGAATACAATACACAATACACATTTCTACAGGCTCAGTCTGCCACTTAAAAAAAGCAAAAAAAAAACATTCCAGTGCTGGTTCCATGGTATCAGAATTTTGGATAGTCGTCATGGAAACATTAATTAGTCATGTGACAAAGGCTCAGAAGATTGGCAGAAAAGGCAGCCAAGTGACAGTACTCTGATCCAATGGGAATTACAATAGTCAGATTGACAGCACTCTAGCCCAATGGATTGGGCGGGGGCACCAAGGGGAGGGGGGGGGGGCAATCATATTTTTGGCGGGGGGGGGGGAGGGGGCAGTGCCACCCCTTGCCCCCCTTCTAGCACCGCCTTCGGCCACACATTTATCCATCCTCTATCCCTCCTCCTCCCCTTCCACCTCCAGTCATCGTCACCCGCGGCACCCTGGGTCTTCCTCCGGCAGACCGCTCCCATCGACTCCTTCGGTCCGGTCTTCGGGCTCCTTCACCACCACCACCAGTGTCTCGACTCCATTGGGGGGGATATGTCCTGTTTCTCTAGCCCTTTAAAAAATTATTTTACAACGATAGAGTCTAATCTCCGTACTCTGTACGCATATGTACAATAAACCTTTGCATATCTGCAACGAAGTCTCTCCTGGTTGAAATTAACTTCTGACACAGACAAAGCAGAGCAGTTTGGACTATTTTCACCAACCCAGCACAATTAGCATATCTGATTTATGTTTAATGAATTTTCTCTTTGTGCTGTTTTTGCTTCTGTTTTGCTGTTCCCTCACTCCTGCTCAAAAAGCGACGTTACACCATTTTTATTTTACAACTATTATTATACATTTATTTACCAATTTATTCATATATCACACTACTGTTGTGAACCTAACACTTTTTATAAACTCATTTCAGGAAGCAAAACAATGTTTTTACATGTTTTCACCTTTACAAGATTTGAGGAATTCCAAAAAGTGAACTTCAACTTTTCAGCTTTAGGGCCAAAGTATCTCTTTACTCATTGCTCTAGGAGAAATTTGGGCGCCACTATACAGAAAGCTGTTTGTTCTGAACATTTTGATATGCTACACTTGGGGATCAGTTATAAAATGCCCTTAGACCTCAGAGGGTTAAAGTTATTCCACTAGTTCTGACATAAATATCTAGCCAATTTTCTGCATCACATCTAACAGCAATTATGTCCTATTCTTAATTACTATTATGATGATTTATGAATGCTCTTTTTGTAGTTACAAAGGCTTTCCCTGCAGCAGCCTGTTGTGTCTCCATCCAAAGATCAGCTGTCCGTTCTACACTGAAGCGTCAAAGGAAGCGTTGTTCTCCACTATTTTTTTATTGTTTTTCATTTCTTCTAAGAATTTATTTAAAGGCTTTCGAAGAATAATCGTCAGCCACTGAAATGATTCAGTTCCACAGTTGGATTGCGTCAGCGTCTTCTACATCGAGATTCATTTTTTATTCGGCGTGAAAGAGGAAGGAAAAAATGAAAAAGAAATCCCCGAGCAGACTGAAGTTTGATGTGATTGTGGACAAATTTAGGGAACTATTCCCTTCAGCGAGCGTCCTCCAACGTAACCAAACCACAGCTCTCGGTGCTGATGCAGGTGACACAGAGTTTACACGTCCGTGACTTCCTAATTACCTCAAAAGCTTCAGTAAAATGAGGTAGCATCCCAGAAGAACACGATTCATGATGTTGGTCCACAGTCACAGGAAACTTTTTTTTTTGCAGTTTCCATACATCAGTTACCAGAATCAAAAATATCTCAAGTATCAAAAAATGTCTAATTTGGCTTCTGTATGTGTCATATTTCAGTTTTTCTATGTTTTATACACTTTTTCAATGATTAAAAACAAGTTCAAACAGTATTGCAATTGGATCATGTTTAATGGGACAGTTGGGTTTAGGTAAAGAAGAAAGGGACAAGAAAGGGACAGTTGGGTTCAGGAAGAGAAGAACGGGACAGGTGGGTTTAGGAAAAGAAGAACAGGACAGTTGGGTTTAGGTAAAGAAGAACGGGATGAAAGGGACAGTTGGGATTAGTAAAAGAAGAACGGGACGGTTGGGTTTAGGTAAAGAAGAAAGGGACAGTTGGGATTAGTAAAAGAAGAACGGGACAGTTGGGATTAGTAAAAGAAGAACGGGACGGTTGGGATTAGTAAAAGAAGAACGGGACAGTTGGGATTAGGAAAAGAAGAACGGGACAATTGGGTTTAGGAAAAGAAGAACGGGACAGTTGGGTTTAGGAAACGTGACATGCAGGACGGGGTGAAGGTCCTGTGTTTTTTGACCCATCCACCACGCCAATCACCCTCTCTACGAGGAATTTCGACCTTTAATACTACCTGCTACCGTTGTAATACTACTTGCTACCGTTGTCGCTCTTAATTCTGCACCCTCCGCCGGACAAACAGCGAACACCAAGAGATGGCTAACCCGACCGTCCATCTCCCAGGGTGTCATCCGTTCTGTCGGCAAAGAATTCTCTCAGTGGGACGGTTGCTCCGTCCGCCGATAAGCACCGCCCGAGACGATTGTGATTGGTTTGAAGAAATGCCGATAAACCAGAGCACGTTTTTCTCCCCTCCCAGAATGCTGTGTGGACTATAGGCAGACCCTCCTCCTCAGCACCGTGGAGAAAGGTCTGGCAATGCGAGACTAGGGCCTTATGTTTTCATGTTTTACTTTGTAGTGTCATTTCTCCCGTGTCATGTCTTATTTGTGTGTTTTCCCGCCTCTGTGATTGTCTGCCCCTCCCTGATGTGTTCCACCTGTTCATCAGCCCTCATGTCACCTGTCCCTCGTTGCTATCCTAGTCACCTTGTGTATTTAGTCTATGTGCTTTCTTTGTCTGTTGTTCGATCGCTTGTCTTTTCCTGCGTCATTCCCTGTGTCTCTCCCAGTGTTGTGTTCTTCCTTGTGCTTATATGCTTTTCAAAGGGTTAATCCCCTGTGCTTTAGATTTTGTGTCAGATCTTCAATTACATTATCCCAGGTTGCCTTGCATGACTCTGGACACTTTTTGTTTGTAAGCCATTTTCAATGAATGAATGAATCTTAATAATCTTCTCACTGCCTCCATGTCTCTACACTCTGCACTATTGGGTCCAAGCCTGCAATTCCAAGTTGTGACATTTATCAAGCATTAATTCATTATTTGTAACATTTATATAACATATAAATGTTAAATCGATTCCTTTTAGCTATTCCACAGTCTCGGATGAAAACAAAGGGTGACCGTGCCTTCTCCGTTGTGGCCCCGAGACTCTGGAACAAACTTCCCATTCATATTAGCTCTGGGGAGTTTACTCCCCGGAGTCCTTATGTTTTTTTTTTTCGCCCAGCATATTTCCTTGGATTAGGATGGCACCAAGATCTTGGTTACAGCTGTCGCCGTGGTCCTGCTGCACTCCCTGCTACCCCCTGCTACGCTCTGCGGTGCCCTGCAGTGTCCTGCAGTGTCCTGCTGCATCCTGCTGAACCCTGCTGTGTCCGGCCACGTCCAGCTCTGCTGTGCCACGCTACATCCTGTAACGCCCTGCAGTGCCCTGCTATGACATGAACTACTACGACTACCATTTGTAGTCATAGTTCCATTATCTTTATTGTGACTACTATTGCCACTGTTCATCACATCCCCAACCGACACCGTCAGACACCGCCTACCAAGAGCCTGGGTCTGTCCCGTCAGACACCGTCTACCAAGAGCCTGGGTCTGTCCCAGGTTTCCTCGCCACTGTCTCACTAAATGCTTGCTCTTGGGGGAATTACTGGAATTGTTGGGTCTTTGTAAATGATAGAGTGTGGTCTAGACCTACTCTACATGTAAAGTGTCTCAAAATAACGTTATGATTTGATACTATAAATAAAATTGAATTAGGTCCTCCTCTACTGCCGAGATCTTTAAGTCTCGTCTTAAACCACATTTTTTATTCTTTGGCATATGATTTATTTTAGGGACATTTGTATAGAAGTGTGTTGTTTGTATGAGAACATCACCAAAGATCCCACACATCCTGCACACACTCTCTTTAACCTCCTCCCCTCTGGCAGGCGCTACAGATCCCTGCGCACAAAAACAACCAGACATAAGAACAGCTTCTTCCCCACTGCCATCACTCTACTGAACGGCCGATAAGTGGGGTCATCCCCACTTTGGCCACTCACCCACTTCTCTACACATTACATACTGAATATTCCAATATGCATCTTGCATACTACTTTGCACTATTACTTTTTGCACCTTACATCCCACTCCATGTGCACTTGTCTTGATATTATGTGTTATTTGTACATTTGTATTTTTGTATATTATGTTAATATGTGCCTATATGTATATTGTTGTCTCTATTGTACAGTATGTGTCTATATTACTATTTGTCTATGTATAGAAAGTTAACACCTACCAAAGTCAAATTCCTTGTGTATGTAAGTATACTTGGCCAATAAAAATGATTCTGATTCTGATGTTCATTGTGTCTATATTTTTGTCTTCCTTTGTTTAATAACATAATATAACTTTGTGCAGCACTTTGTTCAGCCTAGGTCGATTTTAAACGTGCTCTATAAATAAATTGACTTGATTTGACTTAACACTCGCAATTTCTAGACCTTTTTTGAAGATTGCAGTTAGGAAGTGGCGCAGTTGTTGGTTAAAATCTCCAGCACGAGTGTTTTAAGAGCAAAAAGTATGTCGCTGCTTTGTTACTACCTTATATTATTACATCATGTATACGTTGATTACTGCTTTTTTTCTTAAAAATATACATAAATAATGAATAATAAACACTGAACATGTCATAATCCAATATATTAAAGATCTTTTTTTAATCTGATTTCCTGCAACTTTACAACAACTTTATTTTTCAACAAAAACATATTAACAGTTTTTATTCATGTATCATGTTTGTTAGTAAAATAGAATAAATATAATATAAGGAATATAACCAAGTAGGCCTACATAATTAATTAATAATATAGATAATAATACAAACTTTTGTGTTTTGTTTCTAATTTTAATTCAGTCTGACTGAACACAAATTGTCTGACTTTCCTTTTATTGACGTGTTATGTTTTTGCAACGGTTAGTGGAAATAAGTATTTGGCTTGGTTTGTTACCGTTGTGAATCAAAGTCCTGCACTCACATAAGCGAGGAAAACTATAATAAAAGCTAATGAAATTATTTACACTGTAAACCAAGACTCACATTTTATTATTTTTTTCACCTGCGTGCTGAAAGGGGGGGGCAAACCATATGTGTCAGTAATGAGAGGGAACTGGAATTACATGTACTGACATGAGCGGCAGAATAAAAGCTTTAGCCAGCAGAGGACACTCTTCACTGAGATTATTTATACACACCTGTTCCCCTCTTCCACACAACACCACCCCTCCCTTAATCTCTGAGCATGGTGAACAGCGTCCTCTGTTGGTTTACTGATGCATTTTTTTTTTTACATAATCTTACAAATAACCCTTGTGTTGTCCTCCCAGCTAAAAAAAGAAATAATGTTTCAACATTTGTTTGCATTTTTTTCTAGGCTTCCGACACTTTTTTGTCATTTTGTCTTTTTTTTTTTATATTTCTGTTCCTTTTTTTGTCGCTTTGTTTGCCTGATTGTCACTTTGCAGTTTTCAGCGCTTTTTTTTCCCACCAGTATATACACCACTAACACCAAATTATAAACACTAGTTTCACACTTAGTCTTGGAATTCATGGTCAATAAACCTAATTTTTATGAAATCATACCTCATTTTTGAGTTCAAAAAGCAGAAATATATTGTGATATTGAATAAAACTCCCAAAATGTAATGAAAGAAACTGAAACTGATCTTTAATTTTACTTGTGAAGAACGTAAAGTCTTCACCATAAATTAATGAGAAGCAACAGGTCAACTGGTAGAATTTTACAACAGAGAATTAGAACAGAAAGGTACAATCAATCATTTGTGCCTACAGCGATCAGACTGTATAATGACCAAGCACATCGCAGGCACTTTAATCCCGCACTGGCACTTTAACTGGATGGTAGATCTCAATTCATTTGATAACCACTCCTAGTTATTATTTTTAAAATTTTTAAAACCTGATAATATTAGTCTTTTTCTTTTCGTATCGTAAACATCAGATGTCGGATTGTCTTTGTCTTTTGTATTATTGTTTTTTTTTTGTATTGTTATTGTTGACTTCTGATATTGTCATTTCTGTATTGTTATTCTCTTCTCTATACATGCTTATTGGCTTGTCTGTGGTGTCTATATGTTTAGAGAATATGTTGTGACAAGGACGCGTAATGAATGACCACATGAATTTCCCCTTGTGGGATAATAAAGTTTACCTTGACCTTGACGTTGTATGGAACCATCCATGTTATTTTGGGGGCAATTTGGTTGAAAGAAACCTATATTTCTGATATAGAAACTTTAAAAACTGGCCAAATTTGACCCGAGGACAACAGTGCTTTCAACCTAAGGTACAATTTCCCGACAACAAGAAAGTGCATTAGCTTCAAATAAGCCAAACTACAAAGAGCCATTTGAAAGTGCAGCTGTAATTCTTATTTTTATTTATTTTTTATTAATCCAAGGTTCAGTCGGAAGAGTTGTGTTTTTTAACCTGTGGCTGAAGATGTGGAGGCTTTTTTTTCGGGCCATCCTGATGACAACGGGGGAGCTCATTTTCACCATTTAGGAGCCAGGACAGCAAACAGTTTGGATTTTGTTGAGTGATTGGGCGTCCCTCGCTGTGAGGGGGCAGCAAGGAGGTTGGCCGGTGCAGAGCGGAGTGGGCGGGCTGGGGTGTAAGGTTTGACCATGTCCTGGATGAAGGCTGGGGCTGATCTTTAGACGGAAAGTTATACTGCTCATCACTGAGGGCTGAAACATAACTGGTTGCCTCAGACCAGGGGTCTTCAACGTTTTTTTTTAAGAGAAGAACTCCTTAACTGAAAGAGAGACAGAACAGGGACCCCCTACTAGATATATTGTATGAAATTAAGTTGCATATTAAACTGGGCCTACAATAAAGTGTAGGGCGGCCTCAAGCCTTTACAGACCTTTTTTCATTCATAGAATACTAAGCTATTAAAATAATAATTTTCAGTATGATTTTATAAGTTACACCTACATGTGGCTCAGTGAACATTCATGATTAACTGTATCTGTGGATGGCTACCTTAGAGACTACCTTACCTATAGGTCAATAAGCATATCATCATCACAATAGGCTGATTTAATTTGGTGGCCCCCGGGCAGTAAGTCTGAAGACCTTCCTATTCCGCTGCTGTTTGAGAAGAAGCAGCGAGGGCAATTCACATAAGTCATATGACACAGGCAGCAACAGCTGACCAGGGCATTTTATGGACTGACAGAACACATCATTGAACCACATTGTTACCTGCAGTGGTGTAGTCTAATGTATTGTAGTGGGTATACTGTAATGTATATATACAGTATATTGGCCTTTATATATGGGCCAGAATCTGCTTTTGGGGAAGGGGGGGGGGGGGGGGGGCATATCATAGTGGGGGGTCTGGGTGTCCTCCCCCAGGGCAGTTTTGAGCGTCAGCAACTTCATTTTTGTTGCATTTGGATACGCTTTAATGTACCAATTTACGGTGGAAATACCTTTATTTAGCCTATGCGAAAAAACAAAGAACACAGATGACAAGTCAAAATATATAAAAAATATAATGGAAAGTATGTTGTTGCGTGTCATTGGGCATTTTTAAAGTGGGTATATGGAAATCCTGGAGCTTTCTTAGTGGGTATACTGCGTATACCTGCGTATCACCAACCCGGTCTCACAGCAGTTCCTGTAAATGTCACGTTATTTTTAATCTATTGATACGTGTTCTGAACACGTATCAATAGATTAAAAATAACGAAAAAAACATCCCTGTGAACACGGTGTTCACAGGGATGTTTTTTTCGTGGTGGCCAGCACGAAATACCCTATGGGGAAAGGACGCCTCACACGCCGGGAGACGGCTGCTGGGGACTCGCCACAATAATGGGACGGTTATGATTAGGAAGACTACGGGGAAACAAAACGCCACACGCAGGACGCGATCCCCGCTCTCCCGGGTGAAAGTCCTGTTGTTTGACCCATCTACCACCACGACCAACTTCCCTACACTTTTTATACTACTCCCTACCATTTTCGTGCTGTGACCACGAAATCTGCTTCCCATTGAAATACATTACTTCACATCGAATTGCCAGACCTTCCTCCACAGCACTGCAAAGGAAGGTCTGGCTAGTCTACACAGCATTTCGGGATGGAAGAAAAACGTACTCTGGTTTATTGGCATTTCTTTAAACCAATCACAGTCGTCGAGGGCGGCGCTAAGAGCCGGACGGAGCCACGGTGCCTCTTCGAAATATCCTCTGGAAGGAACTTGTTTTGGTGGAACGTGTACATTTAAAGGTTGTTTTAGTCGTGCAACAGAAAACTCAGATTGGACAGATAGTCTAGCTAGCTGTCTGGATTTACCCTGCAGAGATCTGAGGAGCAGTTAACCATAGTCCTCATGAACGCAGTTAACTGCAGGAAGTTTGTGTAAAACGAGTGCTTTGGATTAATTCAAGCAGAATAGTTTTATTTTTAGGAACTTGTAATGCACTTCTTTAGGGTTCTTTTCCCTGACAAATTCAGTGTTTTCTTCTCCCTGACGATTGGCTGTTCTGTTAGCTCTTTAGTTGTTTTAAATGCAAATTTTAGATTTAACATTTTGCATTTAAGCCATCCTAAAGACCTACATAGGAGGAGAGGGCAGCTGCAGGCGGCTGGCAAGGCGGCTTTATTTGTACAGCACATTCAGCAACAAGGCAATTCAAAGTGCTTAAAGGTGCTGTAGGTAAGCCTTATAAAACTAACTTTCTGTCATATCTGCTGAAACTGACCCTATGTTCCAGTAGAACTACATGAAGCAGGTCATTTAAAAAAAATTCCACCGCTCCCTGTTCAGATGCACCAATCAGGGCCAGGGGGGGTGGCCAACTGCGTGCCAATCACTGCTCATGCACACGCATTAATTCTCCCTCGTGGGGGGAGGGGCTTAGGAGACCGTTTTGGGCTTTAGCAGAAAGGGGGGAGGGACTGAGAAGTTGTCGATGTTCAAAAAAGTCCTGGATCTTCCCAGTCCTCGCTACAGCACCTTTAACATAAAACATTTAAGAGCAGTTAAAAACATCAGTGTGTTGTCTTCCCATCGACCATGCAACTTTTGGTTTTTCTGGGTCAAAATATAAAATTAAAACTTTTTTTTTTTCCAACGTTTTGGTTATCTTTTTTCGTCACTTTTCCCGATGTTTTTGCCCCTTTTATCCGTTTTTTTGTCACTTTTTCTGACGTCTTTGTCGATTTTTTTCCTGCACCTTTTGACATTTTTGAAGACTTTTCCGACATTTGTCACATTTTTTCAACGTTCTTTTACAAAAATTTTTTTTTAAATAAAACACCAAAATTCAATGAAAGATTGGACTGATCATTTATTTTACTTGTGAAGTGCATTATAGGGAACCATCCAAGTTCATGTTTTTTTCTTCTTCTTTTTTTGGGTTGAGAGAAACCCAAATTTCTGATGAAGGAACTTTTAAAAAATGGGTCAAATTAGACCGGAGGGTTAAAAAAGAGAATATAAAAAATAGCTTAAATAGAATAAGACAGGTATGAAATACAAGAATAAAGGTTTCAGACGTGGGGACCAACTCTGACTTAGCGTACATGTTTACTATTAATTCATGACTTTATTTATTCACAAATTCAGGAGATGGTTTCATTAGAAAAATCTTTTTTTTTTAAAGGAAATAACAGTAAACATTCTCTGATTCCAGCTTGTTAAATGTGAACATGTTCTAGTTTCTTCTCTCCTCTGGGACAGTGAACTGAATATCTTTGAGTTGTGGACAAAACGAGACATTTTAGGACGTCGTCGGGCTTTTTGGGGAAACATTCATCGACATTTTTTCACCATTTTCTGACATTTTATAGACCAATCAACTAGTCGATTCATCAATGAAATAATCTACAGACTATTCATCCATAATAACAATCGGCTGTTGCAGCCCTAGTGTGTAAAATCACAAGTCCTCTGCCCGGCGGCATAACTCAGTCGGTTCACCATTGACGTTTCCGTGGTGATGGTAGCAGGAAGTGTCACTCTGGCTTGCCCTCTGCCACAGGTTTCTTACTGAGCGGTATATAGCACACTGCGGCGGCTACTTCCTCTAAAACTCTCTTGATTGGCTGCCTGTTCCTTGTTGTTCCGTTCACAGGAGGCAGCGGGGCGTCTGATTGGCCGTTCACTTCTCTGTCAATCTCCATAGTGGCTTGGCTCGGTTTCATGTTGAGGATCTTACAGAGGCCTTCGGCTTGTTCCTGAAGTTTGTTGATTGACTACAGCAAAATAAATAAATAAATACATGCGCCAATAAAGCATTTATAGATCCATCTATAAAACTAGTTTGGTGTGTGTGTGTGTGTGTGTGTCAGAATCAGATTTATTGTCATTGTACAAAATGAACAACGAAAGTTTTAGCAGCAGTTCACCCAGTATTATAAATCTAAATCTAAAAGACAAGAAATAAACAGTAAAACAACTAATTAGAATAAAATCGACACACAAAAATAGAAAGAAATATACACACTAAGAGTACTGGTTATTGCACATGGTCTGTATGTGAAGGTGTGAATGTGTGTGCATGCGGGGGGGGGGGGGGGGGGGGGGGGGGGTGCTAGTGTGTGTGTGTTCAGTGTGGTGATGGCTTGTGGAAAGAAGAGTGTGTGTGTGTGTTACCTTTATGACCTGGATGGCCTGTTTCGCCATCCCAGGAGCTGCTGCAGACAGGTTGTTCATGATGCTCTCTGGTCGAACACACACACACACACACACACACACACACACACACACACACACACACACACACACACACACACACACACACACACACACACACACACACACACACACACACACACACACACACACACACACAAAATAAATGTACTTGTTTATTTTTCAGCTCCTACTACTACTACCATGCCCATTTAATGTATGTCTGTGTATGTGTACCCTCAACCTTGCCCCCCCTCTCTCCTCCTCAATAGCATTTCAAGCTACAGACACAGAAATGGCACATCCTAAGGAAAGCTCATTGTGGGACTGGCTCTAGTGGCTGTAATTCTGCACCAAGGCTGAATTTCAGGAAAGAGACTTCAGATACAGTATTAGGGGACCACTAAGGCCTATATAAAAGAGACTTCAGATACAGTATTAGGGGACCACTAAGGCCTATATAAAAGAGACTTCAGATACAGTATTAGGGGACCACTAAGGCCTATATAAAAGAGACTTCAGATACAGTATTAGGGGACCACTAAGGCCTATATAAAAGAGACTTCAGATACAGTATTAGGGGACCACTAAGGTCTATATAAAAGAGACTTCAGATACAGTATTAGGGGACCACTAAGGTCTATATAAAAGAGACTTCAGATACAGTATTAGGGGACCACTAAGGTCTATATAAAAGAGACTTCAGATACAGTATTAGGGACCACTAAGGTCTATATAAAAGAGACTTCAGATACAGTATTAGGGGACCACTAAGGTCTATATAAAAGAGACTTCAGATACAGTATTAGGGGACCACTAAGGCCTATATAAAAGAGACTTCAGATACAGTATTAGGGGACCACTAAGGCCTATATAAAAGAGACTTCAGATACAGTATTAGGGGACCACTAAGGTCTATATAAAAGAGACTTCAGATACAGTATTAGGGGACCACTAAGGCCTATATAAAAGAGACTTCAGATACAGTATTAGGGGACCACTAAGGTCTATATAAAAGAGACTTCAGATACAGTATTAGGGAACGACTAAGGTCTATATAAAAGAGACTTCAGATACAGTATTAGGGGACCACTAAGACCTAAATAAAAGCATCCAAAAAGCAGCATGTCATAGGACCTTTAAGATACTAACACATTCAAACAGGCGTCAGTGTTTGAATGTGTTTTCCTGCTATATTTGAATTCACACTTGGCTCCAAAAGTCTACTGAAACTCACAAGGTGAACAAAAAGCACTGATGCGTTTAGGTGTTTCCGTTCAGAGAGGGTGAAACTCCCTAAAGAGAAGTAGCTCTTCCTGATTATCATATAGGAAGACAATGTATACCTATGTATGTATGTATGTATGTATGTATGTATGTATGTATGTATGTATGTATGTATGTATGTATGTATGTATGTATGTATAGGCCTAGGACAAAATATGACAGGATTCTCTAACTGGTGCTCAAGAAATGAAGTGTGTTATTTAGAAATGAGTTATTTTTTACATGCTTGTGTGTTTTAGATGAATACGACAGTGTCGATAGAACAAAGTGCAAGAACATGTTTCTGTTGATCCCGACCCCTGACCCATTAAGTGATTAAAAATAACAACCTTGTTTCGGATCTTTGACCACCTCTTGAGGCTTGACTGCATGCTCGTACAGCTCCTGAAAATCAAACAGCAGCAGATGTCAGAAAAGTGGACAAAGGACACATCGGCTCCTGGATACTGCAGTTATAAAGAGGTCTGATTTGATTTGATTTCTCTGTGTGTATTTACATGTTTTTCCCTTGACGGAGATCTGTTTTTTAATCCTAATGGATGTTTTTGAGCTGCGACTGTGGTCAACAGTCTGCAAACTTTCTGTTAAGTGCAGTTTTCGTCCCACTCAACTGTGATTATTCCATAACATTGAGCTGTCAGTGTGCCTCACATCCAACACCATCGACGCACTTCACTGCACATTTATCAGCCCTTAAAAGGAACACGCGGACGTATTGGGACTTTGTCTTATTCACCGTATCCCCCAGAGTTAGATAAGTCCATACATACCCTTCTCATCTCCGTGCGTGTCGTAACTCTGTCTGAAGCACCCACCGTTAGCCTAGCTTAGCACAGATCCTGGAGCTGTGGGTGCGTCAGACAGAGTTACAACACACACGGAGATGAGAAGGGTATGTATGGACTTCTCTAACTCTGGGGGATACGGTGAGTAAGACAAAGTCCCAATAAGTTGGTGTGTTCCTTTAATAAAAGACAAAGACACTGCGACACCCACCATGACTTTACGTTCAGCTTTAAGGGAGAGGACGGTATGAGGCAGGATCTGTTCTGGGTACTTACGCCGCCTCCTGGCGGTCTCAACAATGGTGTCATCCAGCAGGTTTTCCAGATTCAGAGCCTCGTCCTCGGCTGAGTGTTAGTGGTGGAGGGAGAGGAGGAACACAAACCGTAGTTTATTAAATAGAGCTGGATTTTAGATGACATGAACACTTTCTACTGATTGAGGATGCAATGTAAACCGCAAGCTCTTAAAAGTCATTTTTATAGAGGGTGAAGAGGCATAGTATGCATCACCTTCAACATCCGGTGCCTCATCCCAAGTCTGTCCGTTCACCAACACGTTGTCCTGAACAGCGGCTTCAAAATTCTGCGCAGATATGAATCATTTTTCACGACTGAACACAGTTTCAACAAACGAAAAATGCAGCCGTCACCAGATCACATCAAACAAAATGTCCATAATTCAGCTACAATACATTATACACATTAATGTAAACATAGGGCTGCCCTCTACTGGGGTCAGCCATATGTTCCCACATTTCTAAGAATGTTTTTTTACTGAAAATTAGGCCCTATGTTCCCACATTTCTAGGACATTTTCAAAATTAGGTCTTGTGTTCCTACATTTCCCTTTAATTTAAGGCCTATCCTCCCAGAACATTTTTAGCATTATGGGCTAAGGTTAGGGGGATCAAATCTGATACGAATTTATAAAAAAAAAAAATCTTAGAAATGTGGGAACTGTGGGAACATAGTGCCTAATTTGAAAGAAATCTTAAAAATGTGGAAACATAGGGCTGTGGGAACATAGACACGCTCCCCCTCTATTACCTTTTAGCCGAAATTACCAATTGAACCTAACAAGTTTTATGATGGCCTTTAATTGTATTTTTGCTGGTGTGTATGAACGCTGAAGCAAAGCGAACATTAAATACGCCAATCTTCGAATGGGCTTTGGTGTGAAGTTCTCTGAGCCAGAGAGAGACAACGCTGCGTGCTTGTGGTAACAAACGTCTTCATAAATGTGTCTTAAAGTCGGTTGATACTTGACAGGAACAGTTAGCTAATTCCTATATTATCTCAAACAAAAGCTACAGTTAACGTTGTTAACATTAGGATGTAAACAAACCGCCAGCAGCTCCTGCAGTAAAACTCGCTTCGTGTCCTCCGCAACGTCCGTCTGTCCGTCGAGAGCTGTCTTCAAAATGTCTTTGTATTTATCCATCTGCTCGATTACATGTTTCTTAGACGTTACTTGTACTCTGTACTCCTGGTTTGTTTCATCACTGGGTGAAGACTCGCTCTGTTCGGGCTCCATCTTTACCGCCAACTTTGTTTATATTTTTTGACGCAAACCGGAATTGAATACGTGACGCCCTGGTTCGACTGCCAATGTTACCCTCCGGAACAACAATTCCAGCGTCGCAGAAGAGTTCCGCCCTGCTGTAAGCTATGTTTTCCAAAGACAAAATGGGCAAATGTCGCAGTTTTTCAGTATAATTTGCGCTCTTAGCTCTCATTATTTTTACGTTTTCAATGGAATATGGCTTCGTTGACTGTCACTGTCATATATCAGCCCGTGAGTTTGAAGAGGTATGCCGCACTAAGTTGACGTCAAACAACCTAAAAAGTAGCGTTGTTTTAAAAAAAGTATTTGGCTCGTATGTCATTACATCCGTTGTAGACTGTTATATACTGCGTGTTAATGTCACACATATTCGCGTTTATTATAACAGCTGTATGTTGACCACAACACACGCTGTTATCATTTATCATGCATCATTTCAGTCGTTCGCTACAGTTTTTCTTAAATAGTTTTTTTTATAATTACTGTTCCAACTTTTTTTTTTTTCTTCGCAGGATCTAGAGGATGTGATCCAAAGGACCAGGGAGGTCAGTTATAGGTCAACCATAGACTGGAAGTCTATGAGTTCAGCACAATGGAAATCAATCACAAATAACATACTGCTACCACTACTACGTGTGTGTGTGTGTGTGTGTGTGTGTGTGTGTGTGTGTGTGTGTGTGTGTGTGTGTGTGTGTGTGTGTGTGTGTGTGTGTGTGTGTGTGTGTAGGCTGGGGTAAAGACTTTGGTTGCAGTTACAGAAGAAGTCAGAGAGTTTGACGGAGTTCTCCAGCTGCAGGAACGGTCCGTATGTCTTCAGTGTTATGTAATCAGTCTTAGGAAATCAGAATCATTTATTTGTCATTGTAAAACATTGTCACAACGAAATTGAAGTGCTACCCCTTCTGGGTACACGCCATACTAGAGCTGGGCAATATATCGATATTATATCGATATCATGAGACTAGATATCGTCTTAGATTTTGGATATCGTAATATCGTAATATGACATAAGTGTTTTCTTTTCTTGGTTTTAAAGGCCTCATTACAGTAAAGTGATGCCATTTTGTGAACTTAACCAGACTGTTCTATTATTTACCTTTACCCACTTAGTTATTATATCCACATTACTGAAGATTATTTATCAAAAATCTCATTGTGTAAATATTTTGTGAAAGCACCATACGCCACACTTTCGCCGCATAAATTGCCGATTTCTGCGCAAAATATGCAGGGCTTGCATGATTTCATAATCCCCGCATTTTCGTTGAAAAAAAGTCACATATATCATAGCAGAAAGTTGAAAAATGTTGCGTTTCCTTCACACGAGCAGCCATTTCCCCCTGTTGCCATGTTATGAAGTGACGTTATGAAGTGACGTAATTACGCGACGTGAACGTCATTGAAAAGCTGCAGACCCCGCCATGAAGCCATGAGGAAACCACAGTTTTTGCAAGTTCCCGCAATTTCATTGCATAACATTGCATAAATATCCCGCACCAAACAAAGATATTCTCATTTTCATTGAAACATATTAAAATGAAAATGATTATAGTGTGATTTTTGCGAGGATTTGCACCAAACAAAGATTTTTTTCTTTAGTCTGTAGGATACGGTTTGTAAGCCGGGACGTCTCTGCAGCACCACAATACTTCATTCAGAATGGATTGACACATATTTTGCCTTTAACAAATATTGGGCCCCCTCCTGCGATTAGGATATTGCACTAGTCTCAGTAAGTGCCAGTAAGGGCCTCTAGGATGTACTATATCGGTATTGGACTAGTCTTGCATTGCCAGACCTTCCTCCACAGCGCTGCGGAGGAGGGTCTGGGTAGTCCACACAGCATTCTGGGATGGGTAAAACACATGCTCTGGTTTATTGACATTTCTTTGAACCAATCACAATTGTCTTGGGCGCCGCTAAGCGCCGTATGGAGCAACAGTGCCTCTGCAAAATAGCCTCGGGAAGGAACTTGTTTTGGTGGAACATGTACGTTCAAAAGTTGTTTTAGTCGTGCAACAGAAAACTCAGATTCTGTAACTCAGATATACAGAAGTTAATGACCACAGCATGAGTTAACAGGAAATGTGCAATCATTATCAAAATGAAGTGCAATACGAGGGAGGGATGTGTTGTGGGTTCTCTTCTGTTCTTCTGGGATTGTGAGGAAAGGTAGGGGGGGTATTGTGTGAGGTTTATTAGATGTTCATTGAAGCATGGGATGGGATAACATATGATTATGTTTCTATGTAGGTGAACTGTATGTTTATTGTGTGTTTATGCGCGATGCGTCGCCATTTCATTTCTCTCGAATGCCCAAGATGAATTTCTCCTATAGGAGAAAAATAAAGGCTTCTCTTATCTTATCTCATCTTAGATTGGACAGATAGTCTAGCTAGCTGTCTGGATTTTCCCTGCAGAGATCTGAGGAGCAGTTAACCATAGTCCTCAGAAATCAACCGGAGTTTAGAATTACAACACAAAGAAAGTAGAAGGTAAGGGACATCCGGCTGAAATGAGTGACTTCCGGTGGCACCGGAGCAATCCCGCAATCCTGTAAGTGGAACGTCGTGTATATAGACTAATATTGCACTAGTTCATATTGCGATTTCTATATTATTGCGACTAATTGTGCAGCTCTATCAGGTATATCTTAGAAGTTCCTCAGCCTATTTTAACCCCCGAGACATCCAGAGCTTCCTGGCATTCAAGCTATACAGACAGTGAGGCCTCCGAACTTCAAACCAAAGTCATAATGTCAGTCACATACCTTTTTTTTTTTTTTTTAAAGCCAATTACACCCTTACCAACACAAAACATTTTTGGTAGAAAAAAAGTCTATATAAAGATGTACAATACAGCGCTGGCAGTGATTGATTTACTAAACAACAGCCTTGTAACCGAAGCCCTTTAAATGCTACAATTCAAATGTTCAAAATCCATCACTTCATTCATTCATTATTATAGTAGAATTATTTGAGGAATTATGCATGACGTATTTTTAAATTAGCATTTTGCAAAAAATCTCACGTACCCCCTGCAGTACTCCAAAGTACCCCTAGAGGTGCGCGTACAACCATTTGAGATAACACTGAGCTTATTTTATTTTATAAATGAGTTTTTGCATATTAACTGGAGAGCTAGCTGCATAAACTGCACCTATTAGATGAACAGAGACACAAGTATAAAGTCTTAACTAAAAGAAATGGCAAAAGTGAAGTTCCAGAACCTCCAAACTGTACAGACACAAAGTGCTGAACTTAAATGTACGCTGTAAAGAATAAAAAACTGTTGACACAGGCCCGTACAGCTGCTCTCAGCTGGAAAGCATTGTATTTATTATTCAGGGTGTTATCGTTGGACTTCTCTTCTCACAGTTATCCACATCTGGTGGCTCCATGTTTCGGCATCCATCCGCTGCAGGGCGGCGAGGGCTGCGAGGGCCCCGCGCAGCGCAGCGTGAAGCCTCAGGTAGTAAAACAGGCCGCGCCTCAACCATCTTTTGATTATTTTACTTAGTAGATTCAGAGAGAAACTGTATCCAGTCTGCTCAGTAGTGTCCCAGATGAGGAAAACACAAAGGGAGGGAGTTCAGAGTGGGAGACAGACAGACAGAGGGAGAGTGGGACTCTGAGTCTCTGGGGGAGATGAAGGTGTATTTGTTTTTCTCTTTTAAAGTGCTCATATTATGCTTTTTGGCTTTTTCCCTTTCCTTTATTGTGTTATATATCTTTTTTTGTGAATGTTATAGGTTTACAAAGTGAAAAAGCCCAAAGTCCACCCCAAAGGGACTTACCATCTCCAACAGAAAACACTGTTCACAAACTGCTCCAAACAGCTCTATTGTAGTCCAGCCTTTACTTCAGAGACAAACGTGGTCACTTTGGAACACACGTTATAATGCTCGCCTAGCTGCTAGCATGGCACGCCCTCATACTCTGCTTCTGACTGGCTAGTAGTCCTTACCTAGGTACTGTCAGGGCACGCCCTCATACTCTGCTTCTGACTGGCTAGTAGTCCTTACCTAGTTACTGTCAGGGCACGCCCTCATACTCTGCTTCTGACTGGCTAGTAGTCCTTACCTAAGTACTGTCAGGGCACACCCTCATACTCTGCTTCTGACTGGCTAGTAGTCCTTACCTAGGTACTGTCAGGGCACGCCCTCATACTCTGCTTCTGACTGGCTAGTAGTCCTTACCTAGGTACTGTCAGGGCCCTCATACTCTGCTTCTGACTGGCTAGTAGTCCTTAATTAACTACTGCGCATGTGCGACTCCCAACAAAGATGGAATATGCAGCAATGTGCAGTACAACAAAAATATGTTTTTTTTTTTTTAATTAAACCATGTAAACCTATTCTGATATAACCTCTAAATACAATTGTGAACCTGAAAATGAGCATAATATGAGCACTTTAAGCTACGGTATTCAAAAGTACAAAAATGTATACAACATGTCTTATAGAGTAGCTAGAATATTAATGGTAATATTTTATGCCTCTCACAATCCTTGGAAAATCCTTAAAGGTTTTGTGGGCACAAAGTAGACTGAAGCTCAGCAGAAATAGCCATCATTTTTTAGGAGGGAAACTGACTTTTACTGTGGTCTTTATGTCTTCATGCATTCTTATTGTGTTGTGTTTCCTGCTGTTGTTTTCTCTGAACAAGGTCCTCTTGTGATCAAATCTATCCCATAAAAGAGAATGAAGAGAAAATGTGAAGAAAATTCAAACAAGCTGCCGATTGGAGTTCTAAAACTAAAACAAAACTAAATGTAGCAATATAGACTTAACACCCAGTGTTTTTAATAGTTAGAATAAAGAGGTACATTCACATTTGTTTTCTTTGGGAAAATAACTATGCTCTCTATTCTTTAGCTGCACACCCATTCCCTGTGGTGCACTATCCACATATGTACCTGTCGTGCGTTAATGGTGAACTAGCTGCTGAATGAATGATGTCTTTCCCGCAGGAGCTGGATGCTGCCCTTCCACAGTTCTTCAAACACAGGGAACGCCTCGTCGCTATCGGAGAGGTAGACTGCACACACACACAGACACAGTGCGTTTCACTATCTTTGTGGGGACCCGTCATTGACATAATGCATTCCCTAGCCCCTTACCCTAACCTTAACCATCACAACTAAATGCCTAACCTTAACCCTTACCCTCACCCTAACCATAACCTAATTCTAACCCTAATCCTAAAACCAAGTCTCAAACAGCCCTTTAACCTTGTGGGGTCCAGCATTTTGGCCCCACAAAGCTGTCCGGACCCCACAAGTATACTGGACTCCCGGTTTTTGGACCCCACGAATATAGTTAAACAAGAACACACACACAAGTTTGTATTTCTATCTTTTGAATGGCAAGTTTAGTTTCAACAAAAGACTGAAGTTATTTGCATGTACTGTAGATGTGAACTGAGTTACCACCAGGGTAGTCTATATATCCACCACGCTCCACTTCCAGGATTGCTCCGTTGCAGACAGAAATTCCGCCAGATGTCACTAATTTCGGCCCGATGTCCGTCACCTTCCTCTGTCTTTGTGTTGGCGTTCTAACCTCCGGTGGATTTGTGAGGACTATGGTTAACTGCTCCTCAGATCTCTGCAGGGTAAATCCAGACAGCTAGTTAGACTATCTGTCCAATCTGAGTTTTCTCTCACATGACTAAAACAACCTTTGAACGTACACATGTTCCACCAAAACAAGTTCCTTCCCGAGTCTATTTTGCAGAGGCACCGTGGCTCCGTCCGGTGCTTGACACTGCTCAAGACGATTGTGATTGGTTTAAAGAAATGCCAACAAACCAGAGCACGTTTTTCTCCCATCCCAGAATGCTGTGTGAACTAACCAGACCTTCCTCCGCAGCGCTGTGGAGGAAGGTCTGGCAATACGAGACTACCACCAAAGTAGTTAAGTCTCAAATAGAACTTTAAGATATTCACTGTAAAGTGAACGAGTTAACTAGCACACTTGTGCGATTATTTGCGATCTATACCTGTTGGACCAAAAACTGACATAATACATCCCAGAGGCCCTTACTGTCACCTTAACATAATCCCTCCTTAACCTTTGAACAGCTCTTCAAAGGAGTGGCTCTCAAGGTCTCAAACTCCAATTAGTCCTCCACACCACCATTTTAGACACATTGTTGCATCCTTTGTAATACACGACTGTCTCCGTTCATACAGAATTAAGATTACACAGGCTTCCACAGCCACACGTGGCTGCCCCCCCCCCCCCCGTTAACAAATCCTAACTTTAATAATAATTTATACTTTATCGATCTATCGAACATTTTTTCACTCTGTTGTTACATGTTGTATGGTTCCTGGGCTTATATACCAAGTCTAGTTTGGATGGGTTATTATTCGGTTTGATATAGCTAGACAAAGAAGATAGATGGAAAAGAAAAAGAATGTGTAAAAGTGTGTGTGTATGCATGTATGTATGCATCTGTGTCTATGTGTATGCGTGTATTTATGTGAGGAGGTACCTATACGGAGTATGTAAACATGTATAAATAAGTGAAGCATCAAATTGTTTTGTATTTAACTGAAGGATAATAATAGAAAAAGGGGGTAAGACCAGAAAAGCTTTTTTTTTTTAACTTCTTCCTACTCCTTTTTGAACATGGACATTTCTTATTTGAATCACTTACAATCATTTTGGAAGATTGTGCTGAGATGTACATGTCCTTATTTATATTATTTTAATTTGATTATGTATGTACCGTTTTTTTTTTGTGTACATGTTCAAAATAAACTACAAGCTAAAGTAAACTAAACAACAGCTCTTCAAAGACAGAGGACAAGGTGTCCTCACTCTCAAGGTCTCAAACTCCAATTGGTCCTCCACACCAGCGTTTTAGACACATTGTTGCATCCTTTCTATTCCACGAGAATTTAGATCACACAGGCTTTAATAAAACAACGGCCCATTATCACACACTCTATGCACAAAGTTAACAAATCCTAATTTTAATGTGACCGCTGGTAAAGTAAAGTAGTTAAAACTCCTTATGACTCCTTAAATCTGACCTTGTGAGGAAAAGTGAATGAGCACCGAGCAGTGTTGGTCACAATGCACGCACGCACGCACACACACACACACACACACGAGTCAGGTTGCATATTAACAATACTGCAACATAAGCTAACCGACGCCTTAGGTGCATGCATATATTGAAGGAATATTATACCACTTAGATGTGTCTTTTTACTCAGAAATGTCATAGTTAATGGCCTCTTGACCCTGTGTGTCATATAACTGAAGTATTGTGTAATACTGTTTCACAGGAGTGTCTTTGTCTGATGAAAACATGTTGGAGCTAGAGGAAGTTATGATATATGACACACAGGGTCAATATGTCCAAAGTGGTTCAATTGCCTAGCAACGGAGTAGAAAGTAGAATTTGTGAAGGCCTTGCGATGACCTTGCACTATATCGCGGTCGGGAGGAGGATGCCTGGTCCAGGTGCAACTGATAACAGCAGGATGCTGGTACCCAAGGTACGGGGTCAGAACTCTGAGAGACTGTTGTTGTCAGGGCGAGAGAGAAATGGTCTTAAAGGACTTCTGATCCTTATGCATAAGTTGTATTTTGCTTGCAATATCATTTACTAACTGAACAAATCCTGTGTACTGATTTTCTGGTCTACTATTCAACGAACACAAAAATTAAAGGAGCAATCTTTAAGGTGAGAAATTGGAGTCAGAAAGGCTCTGGCCTTTGGGGCCAGACCAGAAGCGGTCAAATTAAATCCTTCAATATACACCCATTATCGCAAAGCCATTCAAAGCCAAACCACTTAATTTAATACTACTACTACTTTGCACATATGATGTTGCGAGTTTAAGAAACAAGATACCTTAGTTAAAGACTTTAAAATAGAGCTTAGTTGCCCTTTAGTTTGACATATCCATCAGTATGTCATCATATAAAATAATAAAAAGCATAGTTTTTTGAAAACATCATTATAAGTGGAGCTAGTAGTTAATCTTTTTTATTAACATCACTGTCCCAAAACACTAAACTGGCTGATACCACACACACACACACACACACACACACACACACACACACACACACACACACACACACACACACACACACACACCCTTCATTCTGTCTCTGCCTGTTGAGGAATGTGTGTGTTTGTCAGAGCAGGTTTCAGGCACCGCAGGGCTAAGTCAACAGTCCCAGAGTCCCATATCCATAACTGTTATTTTTATGGATCGGGTTGGAAGCACAGTGAGGTCTGCCCCCGCTGCCTTTTCTGATTCGGATTCTAAAGACTTGATTTGACTTGAAAGCAAAAGTTTTTGACCTGTAAAATCTTTTTTTTTAATACACAAAATGACAACACTAGGCAGCCATTAGATAGCTACACATCTGTAATTGTCATTACGTAATGTTTACAGTGACCATTAGGAGGCCTTTAAAAACTTTGACATTTGACTTACTTTGTACAATTAATAAGACAAAACGTCTTCTTGAACTTTTTCATCTCCTGTGCTGGACAGGAACGTTTGAGCAACTACAGTAATCTTTTTAATAAAACCACAACACACACCTGGGCTCCTATGAGGCTCTGGCAGTGGGCTAACGGCTCCTGGGATACTACGAGTAATATCGTCGTCTACTTTTGTTTCCAGATTGGTTTAGACTTCACGCCGTGGTGTGCTCCCACTCAGCAAGACCGAGACGGCCAGATGGATGTCTTCATTAAGCAGCTAAACATCGCCAAGGAGCTTGACCTGCCTGTGTGAGACCAGTAGGAGAAAATAATACAGTTGCATGTTTGTCACTTCTATTTTATTTATTGTCCTGCTGCTGAACCAGAGAGGTTGGTTTTCATAGATTCAACTCAATTTTATTGTGTCAAATCATAACAAAAGTTATCTTGGGACACTTTACAGGTAAAGTAGGTCTAGAACACACTCTGACACACTTAAAGTAGTCTCACATCGCCAGACCTTCCTCCACAGTGCTGCAGAGGAGGGTCTGGCTAGTCCACACAGCATTCCGGGATGGGAGAAAAACATGCTCTGGTTGGCATTTCTTTAAACCAATCACAATCGTCATGGGCGGCGCTAAGCTCCGCATGGAGCCGCTGCAAAATAGCCTCAGGAAGGAACTTGTTTTGGTGGAACGTGTACGTTCAAAAGTAGTTTTAGTCGTGCAACAGAAAACTCAGATTGGACAGATAGTCTAGCTAGCTGTCTGGATTTACCCTGCAGAGATCTGAGGAGCAGTTAACCATAGTCCTCACAAATCCACCAGAGTTTAGAATTCCAAAACAAAGAAAGAGGAATGTAACTGATATCGGCGAAAAGACATGCATCCGGTGGAATTTCCAGCCGCACCGGAGCAATCCCGGAAGTGGAACGGCGTGGATATAGACTGCACTTACAGAGACCCAACGATTCCCCCCCCTCCCCCCAAGAAGGCAAGCATTTGGATAAAGCGATTAGAAACAGTGCTGCCACCATTTAGCAAACTTATTGTCCCATAGGCATGCATGAGTGACTGAGTGGAAAACCAATAACAACATAGCTGATTCAAATGTATACTCCCAAAACAAATCCCAAATTACATGTGAAAATGACGGTGGCCCTGAAGGACAAAACACAACGACATTTCAGAAAACACAACAGTGTTGTAGTTTTGTGAAATGTCGTTGTGTTTTGTCCTTCAGACTAGCAGCCGTAGCTATCCACCAATTGTTCTACTTTTCTCTCTGAATGTGAATTAAATCAACGACTCCCGTGCTGATGATGACTCTTTTTTGTTTTTTTTGTTTCTCGTTTTCTGCACAGGAACGTCCACTCCCGATCAGCTGCTAAGGTCGTCATAGCGACCATGAGAGAACAAGGTGGGTGTCCCGCTCTGCTTTGTACATTTCCACAGCTGCAGAACACACATTTGGACGTGCCGTTGTTGTGATTTGTCCGTCAGGTGTCAGTCGGGCTCTGCTTCATAACTTTGCGGGGAAGCCGTCGGTAGCTCTGGAGGGTGTGAAGGCCGGATTCCTCTTCTCCTTTCCCCCCGCTGTCTGCAGGAACCAACAGGTCGGCGTGAAATCACACTTCTCGTGGGTTTGATCATTTTGAAAAGATTTTACAGGTTATGTATTTTAGAAGCCATAAGGATAAATAAAACAAACAGAAAACAATTATTGAGCCGTTGTTCCATAAAAACCTTCCCCGTCAGTACGAGGATCCATCTTGTGGTTGTGTGTATCTTATGGTATTTATGATTATATAGGTACGGTAAATCCTTGGGGAATTTACTTTATGTTCAAGCCAAAGAAGTTAATATGTGCTTATGCACCCAGTTGAGTGCATACATCATCATCAAAATGGTCTTTGGTCTCATGTGATTGTGCAACAGAAACGTTTGTGTCTGCATTTTTCCTGCATTTTTGCAATCCATAAAATATGAGCTGAACTTTGGCTCTGCTGCAGCCATATAAAATATGTACATGGAGTCTAGTATGTTCTCTCTGACATGTGATGCACTATTGGTGAAGAAACCCACCCAACTTATAGAATGCACGCTATTCAGCAATAGGAGACGACATGTGAATGAATAGTGTGCAAGTTGAATTTCAGTTTAATACTGCCTAACAATGCCTATATATGACCTACAGAAGCAAGTAATACAATCAGAGAGAAGATTGGCTATTTCTATAAAGTTATTTTTAATGCCTCTGACCGGGTCAGATTCCCGCCAAATCAGACCAAACGATTTACACCACACGTTGTTTACAATTTTCCAGGCAAAGTTTGGCAGTGAGTCGTATGTTGGCCAGTTAAAAGGAAGCAGGAGAAGATTTAATTTTGTGGTTAGGGCTGATACTGGGGCAGAATCAGCAAAGATAAAAGGAAAAGAATTGAAGTTAGATAAAAAAAAAGCTAAAAGGGACAGTGGTAGGGCTCTGGAGAAAAGATGAGACAACCTTGGTCCCTCATTCAACAGATGGAAAGAATTCAAAAACGATCCTAAATTGGTAGCAGATCTGTAGTTCAAATGAGACATAAGAATAATGGTATTGGTAACGGTAATGGACAATTCCGCTTCCAACCTGTAGGGGGATCAAAGCAGAAAAGTTCTTTACTGTTGCTTTAAGTTGCATCAGTCCAACATAATAACGATAACACAGATTTCATTACCACCATACAGAGAGACAAATTGATCAAGCAGATCCCGCTGGAACACATCTGTCTCGAAACGGACTCTCCTGCACTGGGGCTCGACAAGCATGTAAGTTTCAAAATGTTTAAATTTCATCATGTTTAAAGAGCCCCTATTATACTTCAAGAGCATATTTGTACTCTTGGGGTCTCCTAGATTAGGCTTACATGCTTTGATGTTTAAAAAACTTATTAGGTTTCTCATACTGTCCATAGCTGCAGCTCCTCTGTTTGAAACACTCTGTGGTCACGCCTTCCTGAAAAGCCCTGTCTGCTCTGATTGGTCAGCTGGCCTACTCTGTTGTGATTGGTCAATCAAATTCAAACAAGCCACTGGGCAGACTGTGCTTGCTCAGGCAGCACCTATGGGCAGAGTGAAATGTTTATTTTGTATTTTGTATATCATATATTACGTACACAAAAAACTGGTTAACACACTTAGAGACCGGAAAAATTAAAATAAAATGCATAATAGGGGCTCTTTAAATTGTGCCACACAGCTGCATCTCCTTTGCAGATGTTTTTTTTTTTTAATCATGTCTCTTTTTGTCTCCCAGGTGAGGAACGAGCCCTGTAACATCGTTCTGTCCTGCCGGTACATCGCTGACGTCAAAGGTCTGTCGTCGCAAACTGTTCAGCTCGTCACCGCACAAAATGCATGCCGACTTTTTCCCAAAGTTGACGCTCACCTGCAGTACACATGTTTCTGAAATGCACTGTTTGGCCTGAGGGTGGCACCAGAGGCAACTTAAAGAAAAGGAGTTATCAGCTTAAAGGGCCGCTATGCAGTTTTGGCAATTTCTTCGCTGTTTTCTCGCTTTTGCATGTTTCTCTATAGAGCTCCCCCTACAGCTTCGGAATAGATATTTGGCAACACTGTCGGCCACCATTCAACCGGAAAAAAGTCATATAACCATTCCAATGACTCTGAAGCTGTTCAGTTAAGGTAAATGAAGCTTAAAAAAAACTGCATAGTTCCCCTTTAACATTTCATCACTATAGGCTGTGCTTTGTTAGGGCGATTTCACACCTGCCTCGGGAGTTTGTTTACCCCGCTGGTGCGGAACAAACAAGCGTACCGAGACCTGCTTGATGAGGTGGTCTCGGTACGCTTTCAATCAAACTCTGGAGTGGTTCGTTTGTGGTGAGAACGTGATCCGACCTTGCACCGCGCCAACTATATTTATACTCCCCCAGTCTGAGCTAATATCTGCTGAAGTCAGGTGGGCTTAGCAATATGCGATGGGGCAGAGCAGCCAACCTGTAGAGACAGGGTTAGGGTTAGGGTTAGCAAGTAAGACAGCAGTTAAGCTCGGCGTCCGTCACTCACATTTCCGTGGTCGAACCAGCCGCCGCTAAAGTTGGAGACAGACGCCGGCACAGCAGAGGGAAGTGTAGGTGACCACAGCAGATGTAGCAACGTCGCTCACGAAACAATTTCCGATTATTTAAATGAAATGAGCTGATTTGACCATTGAGTCATAGTCCAGAACACAGGACCTTCTTCCTGTATTAACTTTCTTTCTCCCGCCCCAGACACATCTGACCAGTAAGAGGAAGGAACGTTCTTGCGTGATTTGAAATGACACATTTTGGTAATGTAGGAATATTTTATTAAGAGTGTGTGTGTATGTGCTAGTTGCAACAGAGCTGTGTCCAGTCAAATTGAGGAAGTGTTTAAAAGTACTCCGGATGACCTTTTGCATGCACAGAAGGTTAAGCTTAAGTCATGAAAATAGTGTAGGCCTTATGGCATAAAAGTGCATTTTTTAAAGGTTACGAGAACAAGAAGAGGAAGTTACAGTTACACCACAAAGAGGCCCCAACCCTGACGTGTGATGTGTATGAAGATAGTAGTTTCTGCCTAGAGACAGAGGAGGACACCGCCCTGCAAGAAGAGGATAAGAACACAGGGATAGTGCAGAACGGGGCTCACAACTTGACAGAGACTTTGCTGACCTGAGCTCCGTACACTCGTGTCTGAAGCTAGGGAAACTTAGTGTCATTTGTGAACCCACGTATGTGTTGTAAACTTAACTGTTGGACTTGGTAAACTTTGCTTGACTTGAATCTATCGTCTCAGATTTGCTCCTTGAGTTCTGGTGTCATAAGTCCCATCAACAGACGCGCGGGAATTAATGTAGTTCGGGTAATTGGAGTCAGATCTGGATATGGCCTTCGGGCCTGTATTTTCAACAATAATTCCTTACAGTACGCTTGGATTTTTCCAGGTGTAACCAAACCAAACCAAGGGGAAACTGCTCCAAGTTTACAAACTCCTCAACTGATTCGGACCAGGAGAGACTTTGTTGCAGATATGCAAAGGTTTATTGTACATATGTATAATGAAATGTACGGAGTCTTTGGAGATTAGACTCCATCGTTTTTTAAAACATTTTTAAAGGGGTAGAGAAACAGGACATATCCCCCCGATGGAGTCTAGACACTGGTGGTGGCGGTGAAGGAGCCCGAAGACCGGACCGAAGGAGCCGACGGAATCGGTCTGCTGGAGGAAGACCCAGGGTGCTGCGGGTGACGATGACTGGAGGTGGAAGGGGAGGAGGAGGGTTGCACGCTTTGCCTGAAATGACAGCTGACGCAGCAGGGAGAGAAACTTTAAAGTAGGGATGTAATGCTGTGATTGGCTCGTGACATTCATGGCCAATTCTGAATGGTTTAACTGAAAAGAGAACGCCTCGAAACAGCTGATTTGTTTTAGGAAGAGAGAGCGATGATTGAAGTTATTTGAAGTCTTCCTGAAAGAATTCACGCTGAGCTCCATTAGTTGTTTTAGCTTGTGGGTTCTCGCCAGGCTACAGCCGCCTACACCAGCTGTGATTCATCTGGAAGAGAAGAGGCATTTGTTTTACCAACATTCTTTTTATTGTTTTCACAACATAACAGAGAGATACAAAGAAATGCAATTACATGTCTTGAACAAACATGTCTACTCCCCCACTACCCCCACCCTCTCAAGTGGTTCCATATCTTGGTTGGGAATCAGGTCAATGAATTAGTCCATTCTGGTCCATTATATAGAAAAAAAGAATAAAACAAACATATTTCTGTAATCTTAGGTACTGCAAAGTGCCACTGTTTACATGTCTCCAGACTCGTCCATCACATGTGACAAATCTGTTCTCAATACATAGCAAATAACCTCCTTTTTTACATATATTAATTATGGAATTAATTATAGACATTGACACACACACACACACACACACACACTGTAACTTTCCAAAGAGATATTAGGTCTACAGGGATATTTCAGTAAAATCTCCAAAAACAAGCCTTCTCACAGCTCTCTTCAAAGTGCCTTCTCTCCGGGAGCTTGGTGGGGGGCGGCCGCTCGGTCAGAGCGCTGAGGAGCACCGGGCTGGTCCGCAGGTGACTCCTGTAATGCCTCCTCTGGGTCCTCTCCCAGGACTGCTGGGGAGTCATCTCCACCTGACACCACGTCTCCCTCCGCCAGTTCAGCTCCAGGAGAGCCCGCTGCTCTTCAGGTCCCGACATTTTGTGTTTGTTTTGGTGTAGCCTATTTTTCTTGTTGTGAAGTTATTTATACAGTCTGTGGTTATAAATTATCCAAAGTGTAGTCACTTTGTGATCCTACTGTTTCCATGGCAAAGGGAAACCTGAAGAAGAGCGCCAAAGATCTTTTATGTTTGGAGAGATGAGTTACTCCATCCAGAGTTTAAAACACATACCACAAGTTCTTTCTGTCTTATCAAAAGTTGGAGCTTTGAGATCCCCCACCCAAACACACACACACACACACACACACACTTTGCTCTTCTTAAAGTCACTGAAAAATAACCCCATAAATGTTTTGACTACTACATTTTTTTTAAATACAGACTTTAGATTAGATGGGCCCAAAAATACGGTATAATGTAATTTATCACATGCTATTAAATGTAAATGGACTGTATTTATATATCACTTTTCTAGTCTTAAGCCCTTTTACATAGTACAGGAACCATTCACCATTCACACACATTCATACACTGTGGCCGAGGCTGTCGTACAAGGTGCCACCTGCTACTCCGATAAACATTCACACACATTTACACACCCATAGCACAGCATCGGGAGACATTCAGGGTTTAGTGTCTTGCCCAAGGACACTTTGTCATGGGACTGCAGGGCCAGGGATCGAACCACCAACCTTCCAATAGGTACACAAATTGTATATATTTGTTTTTGTATTCTATTCTATTATTATTTCGTGTATATTGTATCCTATTATGTAATGTATATTCTGTATGTGTGCTGTGTATCTGATATACACCATAATTTCCCATTTTCTTTTGGGATCAATAAAAACCTACCTACCTACCTACCTACCTACCTAAACCACAGCTGCCCCTAACAGAGCCATCCCTACTAGTGTTCTTTCAACACAAAGTATCTCCTTACAGCCTACTCTTTCAACAACGTGGATAACACTCATCTATACGGTTCCTTTTAGGTGAACATTTGACCTGTTGAAAGGTGGTTGCTGTGTGATGATGATGTGTGTGTATGTGTGTACATTGCTGGCCGAAATGACAAGATTTATCACAATATCCGCTTATTATTTTTTTATTTTCCTCTTGGTACCTGAAAACAGAGACAGAGTGAGACTCCTCTCCTCTCAAACAAAAGCAACACGGAAGTCAGAGGTTATCTGATCCTCCTGAGATAGACCTACGCACAACAGAGACATTCCTAGTGCAAAGAGTAGCATATTGTAGCCTCAGTAGAACAGGAATGTACAGATTAATTTAATCATTACAACCTGAGTAAATACTCCTTAATATTAAGTGTCTGCCATTTGATGCTATTTAAATATATATAGCAGCCTTTCATTGCAGGTTTTTAATGTCTTTACTTTTGGCTTTGCATTCACATTTTGGGATTTTTGCCTTGGCAAACAGTCCCCTGCAGAATATATAAAAACAAATACATTGAAAGATATTTACTACTAAGAAAAATGCCACATTTCTCCATTTAGATGGTAATATTTCACTCTAGAAATCTTAAGCGAACTGTATACTCTCCATTCCCGACCTGTCGCGCGACAGTGTGGTGTCATGGGAGCACTGCAACTGTTTATACTCGCGTGTGGTGGTCGCAACACTAGTTGCAGTCAAAAGAAGGTGGAATGTTCGTCCTTTGAATAACGGCAGACATAAATATGGTGAGTTCAATATCCTCGTGAAACAAATGAGGTTGATAGATGAAGAAAAGCACTTTGAATACTTCAGAATGTCTGCACAACGATTTGATGAGCTACTTCGTCGGAGCAAGCCCTTCATTGACCATAAAAGAACTGATCTTAACCCAGTAAGTTTACAAGAGAGACTTGCAGTCACTCTACAGTCCTGGCATCCGGTACCAGTCAGAATGCAGTTGCTATTGGCGCACTTGCTCGGAAAGCTTGTCCTCGAACTCGCCCATGCTTCCTATTTCCGCTTTGTGGTGCGCCACTGAAAAACATTAGTGGTGCACGACTTATGGTCGCACACTTTAAATCCTGGTGCGCCAGCGAGGTTTATGTCATCTTGACATCACATTGTCGCGCGACAGGTCGGGAATGCGACTGTAAAGAGGCCTTTACTGTCGAGACTAGGAAATACTTTCAAAACCAGTGAGCACCTATTGAGCACCATGAATCCGGGAGTGTAGCTTCATATGTATTGTTTACTCACCCTGTGTTACCTTGAATTTGTGAAGAAAGCTTTGTTTTTTTCCCCTATGCTTCCACCGACGAAGTATTCCTTCAACACCAGCTTAAAATTTAGTTTTTGCTGACCTCAACTTCTCACCTGGCTGCAGTGATTTAGTGTACTTCAGGACTTTTATCCCATTTACGGCGGCTATTATATTTCTTCAAAAATATTTGATAATAGGATGCCTAAAAATCTGCACATCATTTGGGACAAAACATGATAGTTATGGAAAACAAGTTCCCAATTTTGTATCTAATCTAGTATACTGTATACCTGTCTTCATCATTCTGAAACCAGAACAGCAAATGTTGACGATTTTCACTCCTGCCACCTAAAAAGATGCAAAAAAAATTGATGTTACTATTTTTTAGGTTAGGCTACATAACATAGGTAGAGTAGGAATTAAGCGTAAAAAGCATTACTTATCTTGAGACCTTTTTTTTTTGTTGGTACATGCTGAAGTAGAGTTCACAGATTAAAGGCGATATTTCCCAGTAGTAGAACTTTTGCTCCATTGATTTGTCTCTCCTGTCAGAGAGACTGAGGGGAAATGACCCAAAGTTGAAGTTATTCGGGTCTTTTGAGAAACAGGGTTGGAGCCACTGAAGCCGCTCCCTCTAGGGTTTGTCAGCACACTCTGATATCACAAAAGGGTGTGGTTGCAAGTGTAAAGGCCGATTTATGCTTCTGCGTTAAATTGACGCCATTGGTACGAATGAAGGTACGTGGAGATACGACCCTACGTCATAGCCTGACGTGCACCTCTCGAAAAATATAACTACACGTCATGGCGACACACGCCGCCCAGCCGTGGCTTGGTAGCGTTGCATTTCCCCTTAAACATGAAATCAGGGAGAGGGTTAACTTTTCCTGCTACAGATTTCCCACCGTGGTCAGAAAGCACAGGGGAGACACTTTGTTTCTCTCACTATGACTCTGGAGTCGGTACTCGCTCTGAAGCTCATCCCCATCACTCTCTCACTCGCTCTACCACACACACTCCCCACACACACACACGCCGGCCCTGCTATTCTCTTAAAGAGATCGACGCACACACCAACGCGGCAGTATAAACTTCAGGCCACTTATGTAGGCTACGCCGAAATCTCTGCGTGGAGCCTCCGCAGAAGCATGAATCAGCCTTAAAGGTGCTCTAGATAGGATTGGGAAGATCCAGGACTTAAACATCGACAACTTCTCAGTTCTTCCCCCCTTTCCGCTAAAGCCCAAAACGGTCTCTAAGCCCCTCCCCCCACAAGGGAGAATGAATGCGTGTGCATGAGCAGTGATTGACACACAGTTAGACACCCCCCCCTGGCCCTGATTGGTGCATCTGAACAGGGAGCTGTGGATTTTTGAAAATCACACTACAGGCTGTAGGTGGTGCCAGAGGAGACGATTTCTTTCTAAATGACCTGCTTCATGTAGTTCTACTGGAACATAGGGTCAGTTTCAGCAGATATGACAGAAAGTTAGTTTTATAAGGCTTACCTACTGCACCTTTAACAGAGCACAGTTATGACCACACACACCTAGAATAAGTTCTTAGGTATAAAATGTATGTTTCTGAATTTTCATGGTTAACTAACACTGGCCTTTTTCTTACTCTGCCAAGTGTGTGGTGCTGAATTCGACATTTATGGATGAAACATTTAAATGTGTGTATACAAAAAGAATTTCCTGTGGGATCAGACTTTGTCCTGCAGCTTGTACCTGCAGGACAAAGTCCCAGCGGGTCAAACGGTGATCAGGATTAGAGCAGATAATGGCCTGAGCACATGGACAGACTAATTGGCATATAAGGACCAAGCAGCACCATCACAGGCCTACACGTTTTTTTTTTATATATATATATTTGTAATTTTTATGGACTTGTTTCATTATTTATTTGATTGTTTACATTTACATTTTAGCATTTAGCTAATCAGGTCGTGAAGAACAGCAAACTGTAAATTCTTATGAGCTTAAACTGAGATGAAACATATTTACGTGTACTCGGCTGCTTTTTAAGGTCTTAAATAAAAATAGAGCAGCCTTTTATTTAAAATATCCATTAACATTTCAATAATAGTTTGTGTAATATCACTATTAAAGAAGTAATCATCTTTGTCTAAACATACATACATGTAATAATAATCATACATTTGTAATTTATGTTTATTAGTACATTACATTTACATTACAGCAACTTAGTAGACTTATTCAACTTGTAACAAAGTTACAGTTTACTATAACTTATATTCATTGTGCAATCTGTTGCGTCATGGTATGGTATCCCACCTTCCCCATCACCCTTCATTTACACCCGTGGGCTAAAGATAGTCCTACTACGCTTGCTGTTCTACTATTGGCTCATTAGCATCGGAAGGCCATGTGTCAGCGTCGGCTGAACAATAGATAGAGGGACATAGAAGGGTAACCGCAACCACATAGAGAGAGAGAGAGAGAGAGAGAGAGAGAGAGAGAGAGAGAGAGAGAGAGAGAGAGAGAGAGAGAGAGAGAGAGAGAGAGAGAGAGAGAGAGAGAGAGAGAGGGAGAGAGAGAGAGAGAGAAGTCTGGCAGAGAAGTCTGGCAGTCCGGCAGCATGATGGTTTAGAGCGGCCGGAGAGGAGACAAGAAGGAGAAAAACCGGATATTTTCTGATGAGTATGGCGTGTTAAAGTGCGTCATTTTGATGTGTATCTCGCCAGAGTCTGGTTCATATTATAGTCATTGATGTTCCGTAACGAGAAGACTCGCCTAACCGAATGAGGAAACCTCTCTGTGCTGCGTTTTCTCGCTTCCTGTAGCTCGGTCCTAGTTGTCACATCCAGACGTAGAACTACAGCAGCAGCAGCAGCGGGGGAAAGACAAGAAGAAAATCATCAAACAGGCATTATGGTTGCCGGCGACCTCGTGCAGGAGCATCTGCGCGCGGATACCGGCGCACCTGACGACATCACGATCGGCAGGAAGACTCCCGAGCTGGAGGGAGCGGCCGAGAGATGCGCGGAGCCGACATACGAAGCAGTAATAAAGACAGGCGGGGCTGGGGAGATAGACACCGACAGCAGGGCGCTGCAGCAGGAGAAGGAAGTGCCGGCGGATGAGAGAGAGGCGATGCTGCCTAACGGTGGAGTAGGGGAGGCGGGGGAGAAGCAGGGGACAAAGCTAGAGACCAAACTGTACCCGCGCAGGTTCGCCGTGCTCTTAGTTTTCAGCCTGTACTCTTTGGTGAACGCCTTCCAGTGGATCCAGTACAGCATCATAGCCAACGTGTTCACGCGGTACTACGGGGTGACTAACGACAAGGTGGACTGGCTCTCCATCGTCTACATGGTCGTCTACATTCCTCTCATCTTCCCGGCTACCTGGCTGCTGGACCGGAAGGGTCTGCGGCTCACGGCCCTGCTGGGCGCCGGGCTCAACTGCATCGGCGCCTGGCTGAAGTGCGCCAGCGTAAGCCCCGAGCTGTTCGGAGTCACCGTCACTGCGCAGGTCGTCTGCTCCGTGGCGCAGGTGTTCATCCTCGGCCTGCCTTCCCGCGTCGCCTCGGTGTGGTTCGGACCCGGTGAGGTTTCCACCGCGTGCGCCGCGGCCGTGCTGGGGAACCAGGTCAGTCTGTTCGCGCGCAACATATTATCGATAGGCTATATTTTATAATATGTTGGTTAGACATTAAGTGGAATAGATAGCCAATACAATAGAAGAAAATATAATATAGAGTCATGGAAGAATTGGAGGGGAAGTGAAGAGAGATGGAGCCAGCAGACAGTACACAGCACACAAGTAACTAAGTACATTTACTCAAGTAACTTACACAATTCTGAGGTTTTGTAGGCTACTCTACTTGAGTATTTCCATGTATATTACTTTCTACTTCAACTACGTAGCCTGCATTTATCTTGACAGGTTTAGTTACTTAGCAGAGTCAGATTACTAAATAAAAATTGAAATCAAACAATATGATGTTATTAAGATAGCAATTTAGTATTGGAAATTAGCCACAGCATACTAGCTGCAACATGAAAGTGGTGTATAGTGCATCAATTATAATATAGTATTCTGATTTGGGTTATTCTGCATGATGAATAATTTAACTTGTTGTACTTCTTCCCCCCACTTCCAGCAGAATAGAGTAGGAAAAAAAGGCATGGAAGGGGGATGGACCAGTAGAATAGAAGACTAAATAAATAAATGAAATATACTTTAAACTAGGGCTGGGTATCCTTTCAATTCCGATTCACTTGGTCCCGTTTCGATTACATTTCCGATTGGAAATCAATTAGGTTAGGGACATTTCAGTTACAATACCAGTTTTGCTTGGATATAAAAGACATTCTCAGAGAACTCCTGCTGTGAATTGTACAAGCAAGAAGCAACCCTCAAATATTTTGTTATAATGCACCAGGTTAATGTTTACATTAAGAATTTATATTATTACTATTAATATTTCTCTCTCACTCTGTGTCTTTCTATGTCTCTCGTCCCTAGTTGGGAACGGCCATAGGCTTCCTGTTACCTCCAGTTTTGGTTCCCAACACGTCCGACGATGTCAAACTCATGGGTCACAACATCAGCATCATGTTCTACGGCACCGCCGCTATCTCCACCTTCCTCTTCATCCTCGCCGTCATAGGTAAACACACACACACGCATACACACACACACACACACACACATAGTGCGTCTCACTATCTTTGTGGGGACCCGTCATTGACATAATGCATTCCCTAGCCCCTTACCCTAACCTTAACCATCACAACTAAATGCCTAACCTTAACCCTTACCCTCACCCTAACCATAACCTAATTCTAACCCTAATCCTAAAACCAAGTCTTAACCCTCAAACAGACCTTTAACCTTGTGGGCTCCAGCATTTTGGCCCCACAATGCTGTCTGGACCCCACAAGTATACTGGACTCCCGGTTTTTGGACCCCAGGAATATACTTAAACAAGAACAAATATACACACACACACACACACACACACACACATATATAGACACACACACACACACACACACACACACACACACACACACACACACACACACACTGCTTTGCATACATATTAGGGATCTAACAATACACTCTATTAACCCCAACCCCCATATAAAAAGTGACACTGAAATTGTATCCTATCATAAATAACAAAAAGTCAATATAAAATAATAAATTATTAGATTTTTAAAAACAAATCACACATCAAAAAAATTAAAGAAATATAAAAAGCAATCTCTTCAAATAAATAAATAAACTAAGAAGTAGCGATGTCTGAAGTCAAACAAGTTAAATTAAAAGTAGATTACGCCCTACGCCGTTTAAAAATTGCATCGCTCTTCTTTTCTCTTCTTTTATCCTAACCAGTTGTAATCTTTTTACACATTTAAATTGATCGAAACCGATTGACGATGCATCGTTACATCCCTAGCCACCATCTGTTTAAGTTGCTGGGGATTTGTCGTACAGTTACCACCAAGTCATGTGAGTTGACTAGAGGAATTGTGTGTGTGTTTGTGTGTGTGTGTGTGTGTGTGTGTGTGTGTGTGTGTGTGTGTGTGTGTGTGTGTGTGTGTGCGTGTGTTCTTGCCCATTTCAGGACCAGATTACCTCACAAGGATGGAAATATTCCAGAAATCTTCCACAGTGGACATTTTGCTGCTCCTTTAATCCGTAAATGACCAGTTAAGGCTCAGCACTTTGAGTTAAGGATTAAGATAAGAATAGGATTAGGTTTAGGTTAAGGAAAGACATGTGGTGAAGGGTTACGCTTTCATGTATGTCAACGATGCATGCTCCATGCATGTGTTTTGGCGAGAAAAAGGGTGGAGTTTGTGTTGGTGGAAAAGGGTGAAATCACACTGTCGCTTTGAATTGACATCAGAAGATATGCAAACATGCGATGTTGACACTGTGGCTGTGGTTTCAACCAGCCATTCAAATGCAGAAAAAAAGTAGAGTCACTGTAACCCTCATTGCTGTATTACACAGTGATTATGTAAGTTTGACTATAATAAAAGTCAATTTCAAGCAAATTTTTTGTCCTTTGATTTTCATACTGATGGGTCACATAAAGATATAACCTGATCTGTAAAGTACGCTGATTTCCATCTAGTGTAAATAATGGTAATGTAGGGAAGACTTGACACTGCTCCGTTAACGGAATACATAAGTATTCAGTGATAACGTATTCAATTATTGAAATTACATCATAATCAAGACCTCGCTTCCCGGAAAAAATGGCCACATAAGTTGTTTGCTCAAGCAGCAATTATGGCCCATACTTATGTTTATAGTGACAGCGCCCTCTGGTGGACGACAAAGTAAAATATTTCAGCCCGTTCTCACTCCCAACTCGACAAATTCTGACGCTTTTCATCTGTAAGATGACGTCGTGATAGTCCGATTTTATCGGCCGGCCGATATATCGGGCCAATATTTGCATTTTTACGTGTATCGGCATCGGCCGACACTCGGCTGCTGCGTTCGCCAATAGTTTTTTGCCGGGATTATTTACAGACGGGCGTCCACAGGCAGCTCTGTGTTGCTGGAGACGCTGCAGTTCACGTACAATGGCATTCTTACATTACAAATGAAGCACTTTATTTCAATGGCTACTTTTCAGGTGTATTGTTTTCTTAAATTATTTAAATGTGTCGACAAAGGACATTTTGTGATGACCTGATTCTATCTGTCTTATAATATGTCAGCAAGCTATGCATCATCAAGGCTGTGTTGTAGATGTTGATGAAAGCCTTTTACCCTTGCACAGTTTATGCAGTGCAACCTACAGTATCGTATAGTTTGGAGGACCTGTTGTCTAAATCGGGAAGGGCTGCACGATACGGGGAAAATATACGATACGCGATAACGTTGTTGAATATCGCGATAACGATATTACTCGCGATAAATGAACAGATATTAAAATGTACTCAGTTCTGCCTTTCTGTTGCTTTCAGTATTCCTCTAAAATACAACAAATTGCTTGTTAATATTTAAAACAAATAAAAGGAAATCAAATCAAATCTTTTATTGGACACATTGACAATAACCACAATAAGGCACCACTAAAAAAGAATGACAATTACACTTTAAAGTGCAGTTGTCTACTGATATTTTCTTTCAACTAACATAAAATCTCGTAGCGTCTATTGCGATATGTCGCAACCTTTCGCAATATGTATATTGCGCCAGTTGATATTGTGATGACAATAAAAAAACGATATATTGTGCAGCCTTAAAATCAGGCATAATAAAAAGCCCTCTTGGCTCATTTAGAGGATCCATGTGTTCATATATTATGTTATTTATGGTCTTTGTATTTATGTATTTATGTGTTTATCTGGTTGACCAATGAGAGGCCTAGCAAGCTCACCCAAACTGTCTGTGTGTTCTGCAGTGATAAAGGACCGCCCTCTCCTCCCTCCCAGTCACTCGCAGGCTGTCCTCCCAAGCTCCCTTTCTGAAGATTACTCCTACAAACAGTCCATCTTCAACCTGATGAAGAATAAAGCGTTCGTTCTCCTGCTCGTCAGCTACGGTAAGTGGATCACTGGGAACCTTTGACTAAATCTGTGCCGGATGGCCCCAACCCTTTTTCTAATTCACAGTAAAAGGTTACACTTTACTTGAAGGTATCTACATAAGAGTGACATGACACTGTCATGAACGTGTCATAAACATTATAAACAAGTCAACACATATGACATAACTCTTCTTTTAATAAGTGTCATTCGGTTTTGTCATGACAAGTTATGGTTATGGTTAGAGTTAGAGTTCATGTGTCATGACTGTGTCATGTCACGCTCATGTAGATACCTTCAAGTAAAGTGTTACCCAATAAAAAAACAGCTTCACACTGGGATTTTTTTGTTCTTTGAATGTAAATAATGTGCCAAAGTGCATACAAAAAAAAAATCAAAATAGAGCTTGTTTATAAAGCCTGACAAAAGTCTGCTCTAAGCCCAGAAAGTCCTCAAATCCTGGAAAACGCCCATGCGTACACCCGACCTGTGCGGGTTGAAAGGGTGGAAACGGACAATTTAATGAAAACTGGAAGGATGAATTTGCCTGTTTAATTTAACCAAATGACAATTGTTGTATGCAAGGTTGTTTTGATCTGTTAAATACTGAAGGAGGTTTATTAACTGGCCCCTGGCCTTCTGTCAGTTTGCAAAAGTGTAAGCAAACCAAGTTGAGCATCCCTGTTTTACAGCATTTTGTGGACTCTCAGATCCAATTTTGTTGCCATATCGTATTCTTGAGAGCCGTTGCTCGTTTATAGTCTAGATTTTGAACTAAATCCTTAAACCGTCGGACCCTAAAAGCCTCTTAAAAACACTTAAAAAATACACCAGCACTGAGAACTGGAGGTGTCTGTGTGATAAGTTGAAAGGCCACCAGGCCCCGTTTAAACCTGCTGAGGAACGTTTGCTGAAATTTGAACTCCAGAAACGGAGCGTTTTCCCCCCGGAGAGACATCATTAGGGCCACTTTGAGGCTGACGGCGTTCCTCTGCCCTCTCATGTTCCTCGTGTGACCATCTCATGGCACGTGTTGTTTGACGTGACTCCCCGATGTGTGACAGGCAGCACAACACACACTTCACAACTCAACCAGGGTTTTTTTTTCCTGCATAGAGGAATTTTTTTAGGGGAGAGGAAGGTTTTAGCCAGCCCCAAAGGAAAATTACCAGCACCAAAATGATAAGCATTGAGAATAAAGCAATTCAAATCCTCTCCAAATGTGTTTAAGAGCAATTTACCCAGACAACACAAAGCAGAAGATAAAGTTTGATCTCTAGATTCAGACTGTACCGGACTTTCCAGGGTATGACTTGTTTAACCAGTTTTGTTAATTGGGGTTTATTTACTCAAACATAATATACATTTTGGTTTATCAAATTGCTAGAAATAACAGGCAAATGCATAGATTTCTGTCAAATAAGGAAACACAGACTCTTTGCCTTTACTGTGCGTGGACCAATCATACTTACTGCCGTGCGTAGTCGTCGTCCCCTCCCACACAGTCGAGCTGACTTTCCCTCTGCATTTGGCAAGCCGACTTAAAGGCGTACTATGTAACTTTTCCCTCTTCAGTCCCCCTACAGGTTGTCTCACTGGAACTACAGCTCGCGTGGCTGTAGTTCCAATGAGACAACCTGTAGGGGGACCGAAGAGGGAAAAGTTACATGGTATGCCTTTTAAAAGAAGAGATTGAGTATTAATGTCATACTCATTTGACCTGCATGCATAATGTCTCTCTCTGTCACTCGGCAACAGCCAATCAGGGATGCACACACACAAGCACACACACACACACTCACTTACAGCCAGTCATGACAGCTAGACACACTGTGGGATAGACAGACGGAGATAGTTGTATGCCAAAAAAAAAAATTCTATTTAAAAACATTTATGCGTGTGTGCTTGTTAGAAACCTACGGAGCCCCCCTGGTCCCACTTTGTCAAAAAAATTAATCATAACTATCTCGTGGCCTCAAGATAGTAACTCGTGACCTCAAGATACTATCTTGTGGCCTCAAGATAGTAAAGTGTCTGACACATGGACCCTTTGTCATTAAACTGGACCCTGTAGTGTAGTGCAATACTTCACTTTCTGTGCAATATTCTCTGTTTTAATATTCAGCGTGCAGTTTTGCTTCTATTTATTTACTAGTACTGTTCATCACAATTCTGTTAATACAGTAATGTAAATCTTGTAGGCTGCATATTAGAGGGCTGCATTGGGATTGAGTCCCGCCGGGTCCCAACGCAAATCTCAGAAACCATAGATATACATATATACTGACTGAGTATATACTGTATAGCCCATCTATAAGCAGACATCAGCGTGTCTGAGCCTCCCAGGACGGGGGAGCTCCGAGCCAAGGCTCCGTCCACCGTTCGCCCGCTCCCTCATCCTCGGCTCCTTCCTCCCCCTCTCTCCCTCTCCTCTCTCCCTCATCCTCGGCTCCTTCCTCCCCCTCTCTCCCTCTCCTCTCTCCCTCATCCTCTGCTCCTTCCTCCCCCTCTCTCCCTCTCCTCTCTCCCTCATCCTCGGCTCCTTCCTCCCCCTCTCTCCCTCTCCTCTCTCCCTCATCCTCTGCTCCTTCGTCCCCCTCTCTCCCTCTCCTCTCTCCCTCATCCTCTGCTCCTTCCTCCCCCTCTCTCCCTCTCCTCTCTCCCTCATCCTCGGCTCCTTCCTCCCCCTCTCTCCCTCTCCTCTCTCCCTCATCCTCTGCTCCTTCGTCCCCCTCTCTCCCTCTCCTCTCTCCCTCATCCTCGGCTCCTTCCTTCCCCTCTCTCCCTCTCCTCTCTCCCTCATCCTCTGCTCCTTCGTCCCCCTCTCTCCCTCTCCTCTCTCCCTCATCCTCTGCTCCTTCCTCCCCCTCTCTCCCTCTCCTCTCTCCCTCATCCTCTGCTCCTTCCTCCCCCTCTCTCCCTCTCCTCTCTCCCTCATCCTCTGCTCCTTCCTCCCCGTCTAACAGCAGCAAGCACCTGCCTTCTTTGCCTGCATCTTCTCCCTATTAACCTTATCAATGCATCTCTATTGAGTTTTGCGGGTCCAGGCGGGAGTGCACATACACATTGCGGGAGCGGGCGGGAGTGTAACACACATGTTGCGGGTGCGGGCGGTAATGGTCAGAAATTCGCCGGGAGCGGGCAGGTGCGGGATGAAAAAAACAGTCCCGCGCAGGGCTCTACTGCATATCCATAGTCCTTTATAATTCTTCTTCATATTTTATAGCCTATATTTATACTTTTTACATGTATATACTTGTAAAAAGCTGCTCCATTGTGCATTCTCCATTTATATACACTTATCTCGAGGCCACGAGTTACTATCTCGAGGCCACGAGATAGTATCTTGAGGCCACGAGATAGTTATAATTAATTTTTTTGACAAAGTGGGACCAGGGGGGCTCCGTAGAAACCCCCAAAGCTTCCCCTTAGCACTTCCTCTCGGGGAGGGGGGGGGGGGGGTCTCCCTGCTGCCATCATAAGTGTTGTTGCAGCTTTTTTGAAGATAGTTTCTTTTCTTAATAAAACCTAATTGATAGCTTGCTATTTTACTATAACATGTAATATTGCCAATGTTTATTAATATTTACCTAGAACGTTGTACTTGCGGGTAGGGCTGCAACTCACAATTATTTCCATTGTCGATGAATCTGTCGATTAATTAATCAATTAGCTGTTTGGTCTGTAAAATGTCAAGAAACAAAGTGAACGAGGGAAAGTGGAACTACTGATGGAACGCAGCCTTTGTATCTGTTTGCTTGCAGGTATAATGACTGGCTCATTCTACTCTGTCTCCACACTTCTCAACCAGATGATCATGTCCTGCTATGTGGTAAAAAAACAACAACACACAAACACAAACAGCTGGGAGTTAATAATGAGGGAATGAAAACTCTTTAATCTCCGAATTGGCCTCACTCCTGTCTTCTTACCCCGGGTTTTAAAGGACGGCCCTCTTTACAACCATTACGTTATTTCTGTCTATGACTGGGACATCATCCTTATGGCATTAAAAAGCTTTTTAGCTGCTTCACACAGCAGGAGTGGCTCTAGGAATGATGATAGTCACTGACTTGGTCCAATGGTTGGTTTGTCATCCAACACTTTGGGCCAGAGTGAGTATCTTGACAGCTATACGAGGTGGACTAGAATTAAATTTGGTGCAGGTCTTCATTTTCTGCAGAGGGTGAATCTCCAGCTTAAGTTATTAACAGAATACCTCAAAAGGTAATGACAGAATGCACGTGAAATCATTTTGCTATTCTGGTGTTCCCATTCATGTTTAAAATGTATATACAAACAGGTGGATGGAAAGACCGACAGAGAGAGAAAGAGAGGCACTGAGAGAAATTAGACATGAGCTTATTGTCTGAGTTCATTAGCTGTGTTCACGCATGCCTGCTGCCCACCATAACACACACACACACACACACACACACACACACACACACACACACACGCAAAATAAGCAAAAGGATGGAGAGAAAGAGTGATTCACTCACTCTAAAACACTTCCTTCTCCCTCTCTGTCACACACACACACAGACTGACTTACTGAAATGTTTATGCTCATTCAGTTTATGTTTTTCTTAGCAGTACACACTATATCCCTGTCACACACACACACTTAGAAATGTTCACCCCTCCATGAACTTATAAAACTCTCCCAGCTTACCTGTCAGATGACTTTACAGCTCTCTCCCACCAGAAACACTGTACATCCCTGACTCCCCCAAGCAACCCTCACACATACATACATACATACATACACACTTACAAACATGTGACTGGCTTAAAGTCCACCTGGAAGTGCGACCTTAACGTTTCAGCTCAGATTTGATGGGTTTAAAGGAGCACAAAAGCATTTGTAAATGACAGCTGTTTGTTCCCACTTAGACTATATTAACTTCTCTCCTCTCCTCTCCTCTTTTCTTCTCTTCTCTTCTCCTCTCCTCTCCTCTCCTCTCCTCTCCTCTCCTCTTCTCTTCTCTTCTCTTCTCTTCTCTTCTCCTCTCCTCTCCTCTCCTCTTCTCTTCTCTTCTCTTCTCTTCTCTTCTCCTCTCCTCTCCTCTCCTCTCCTCAGAACCAGGAGTTGAATGCTGGGAGAATTGGTCTGACTCTGGTTGTTGCTGGAATGGTCGGCTCAATCCTCTGTGGTCTGTGGCTGGACCACACAAAGACATACAAGTAAGAAACGCATTCACACACTGTTCCTACCTGTTCATTTTAGGACAATTTCTCACAAACACATACATAGATTGTATTGTAATGTAGCCGATTGTTGTGAATAGTAAAAAAAGACTTCAGGCTTACATATTGCATGGTCAAAATTATGTGGACACTTAAAGGCAACACTCCTGGATGAAGGGCTGCTGGCCGCTGATGTTGGGAGGTTAGGCCTGGCTCACAGTTGGCGTTTAAGTCCATCTCTTAAGTGTTGGATGTGGTTGAGATCGGGATTATGGAAAAAAAATTCTCTGATTCCAGCTTCTTAAATGTGAATATTTTCTAGTTTCTTTCTTCCTCTGTGACTCAAGATTCAAGCTCTACCGATTCAAAATCGATTAATAGAATTCCAAAAGTCCCCCCAAAACATGTTTTTTAATTATGTCTACTGCAATCACATGGGACAAGTAACTACATTTACATACTGTGAATCGTTTTTTTGAATCGAGAATCGTTTTTGAATCGAAAATCGATATCGAATCAAATCGTGACATTTTCTGAATCGTGCACCCCTACCAAACAAGTTATCAATTAATTGAGAAAGTAATCAACAGATTATTCGACAATAAAAATAATTGTTGGTTGCAGCCCTATTGGAGATCGTCTGCTCCATGTGAGCATTGATTACTGCCTGGCCCCGGGCGTTGTTCTGGACTCCACCCTCTCATTTCAGCAAATCTGCTTTCTACCATCTCAAAACCATCTCCAGACGCCGCTCATCACCAACGTAGTCTGTGGCGGAGACCCTCATCCATGCCTTCATAACCCTAACCAGCTCTGCTTCTCTTCACGATATGAAAAAAGGCTAATTTGAAAACATTTCATTGAGCTATTTACCTCAGACGAAGTCAGACAAAATCACCTCGTCCCTGTTTAAATATTTGTTGGACCCACAGACAGACGTAAAGGGTGACCAATAGCATTGATTTATTACAAAAAAATTTAAATGACGAAATATGGCGATACAAGGTTTCTGCCTGACAGTGACGACAAACATATTTAAAAAAAATCCTCAAAGCCCACCTGTTCACCACTTTATGGAGCTGGCTTTATTTATGGGAGCGCAGAGTTGAATGAAGGTATTTGTCTAGTTTATCGTTGTTTGCTTAAGCATTAAGATTTTCTCTTCCTTGGAACTAAGGCGGGCGTGTCCACATACCTTTGGGCATACAGTGTAATATCAGATTTTATATCAGCTTTCATGTGAGAACAAAACAGCTGGGAGGTTAAATAAGGTCAAATGAAACCTGAGACAACCTAGTTGGAGGGATTTAAAGTGCTCATATTATGCTTTTTGGCTTTTTCCCTTTCCTTTATTGTGTTATATATCTTTTTTGTGCATGTTATAGGTTTACAAAGTGAAAAAGCCCAAAGTCCACCCCAAAGGGACTTACCATCTCCAACAGAAAACACTGTTCACAAACTGCTCCAAACAGCTCTATTGTAGTCCAGCCTTTACTTCAGAGACAAACGTGGTCACTTTGGAACACACGTTATAATGCTCGCCTAGCTGCTAGCATGGCACGCCCTCATACTCTGCTTCTGACTGGCTAGTAGTCCTTACCTAGGTACTGTCAGGGCACGCCCTCATACTCTGCTTCTGACTGGCTAGTAGTCTTTACCTAGGTACTGTCAGGGCACTCCCTCATACTCTGCTTCTGACTGGCTAGTAGTCCTTACCTAGTTACTGTCAGGGCACGCCCTCATACTCTGCTTCTGACTGGCTAGTAGTCCTTACCTAGGTACTGTCAGGGCACTCCCTCATACTCTGCTTCTGACTGGCTAGTAGTCCTTACCTAGTTACTGTCAGGGCACGCCCTCATACTCTGATTCTGACTGGCTAGTAGTCCTTACCTAGGTACTGTCAGGGCACGCCCTCATACTCTGATTCTGACTGGCTAGTAGTCCTTACCTAGTTACTGAGCATGTGCGACTGCCAACAAAGATGGAACAGAAGTGAGATGTCTCACTCTGTTGCTAAAACAGAGAGCTCAACACACAGGGTGAAAAGAGGAGCGGCAGCAATGTGCAGTACAACAAAAATATGGTGTTTTTTTTAAATTAAACCATGTAAACCATGTAAATTATGAACCTGAAAATGAGCATAACAATGAGCACTTTAAGAGAAATTAAATCCCGGCCCCACCTAAACCTGTAGGTTTAGTCAGATCAGGGTCTATTTCTGCGAGCAGAGTTTAATGTGCCTCCGTAGTTTTTGGCAGTAAAATCCAAAGAATGGAATGTTTTCATCCTTTGAAACGCAACTTTACAACACAAGTGGGAGGGAAATGAATCCTAGCTTGAGATGGCAGAGGATGTTCACAGAAGTAACTAGGGCTCCACGATATCTCGTTATTGTCATCGCAATATTAGCTAGCCCAATACACACATGGCTGCGGCATCGTCAAAGACTACATTTTAAAATGTAACTGTCGTTCTTTTTTTAGTGCTGCCTTTTATATTCAATTCAGTTTGTTCAATAAAAGAAAGTTGGAAATGATTTTCTTTTATTTGTTATTTTAGCAGAATACTGAAAGCAGCAGAACTGAGCACACTGTGATATCTGTTTGTCTATCATAAGCAATATCGTTATCGCAGTATTCAACAACATTTCTATGTTTATAGTTCCCCTCATACCGTGCAGCGCTAGAAGTCACACGTTGTTTTTTGATTGGTGACTAATCTCCTGTCACAGAAAGTAATGAGATAAGTGAGAGCCTCTGACGTGTTTGTGCTTTACAGGATGACCACCCTGATCGTGTACGGCCTGTCGTTTCTGGGCATGGTGGTCTTCACCTTCACTCTGGACCTCAACAACATCTACCTGGTCTTCGTCACTGCTGGAGCCCTGGGGTAAGGGTAATGACACGCTTAGTTACGTGCTGTACCGCATTTTTTGCAGATTATAGATTTATATTATATATACAGTACCGTTCAAAAGTTTGGACACACTTTCTTAGCCTGGTCCTACCAGACTCTGGTACATTAGCCTGGTCCTACCAGACTCTGGTACACTAGCCTGGTCCTACCAGACTCTGGTATATTAGCCTGGTCCTACCAGACTCTGGTATATTAGCCTGGTCCTACCAGACTCTGGTACACTAGCCTGGTCCTACCAGACTCTGGTACATTAGCCTGGTCCTACCAGACTCTGGTATATTAGCCTGGTCCTACCAGACTCTGGTATATTAGCCTGGTCCTACCAGACTCTGGTACACTAGCCTGGTCCTACCAGACTCTGGTACATTAGCCTGGTCCTACCAGACTCTGGTACATTAGCCTGGTCCTACCAGACTCTGGTACATTAGCCTGGTCCTACCAGACTCTGGTATATTAGCCTGGTCCTACCAGACTCTGGTACACTAGCCTGGTCCTACCAGACTCTGGTCCACTAGCCTGGTCCTACCAGACTCTGGTCCATTAGCCTGGTCCTACCAGACTCTAGTCCATTTCATTTGTACAGAGAGTCTGGCCTCTCTCCATTGACCAGTGTTAACTTCCTTGAAGGCAGGTACTCTGTTGAAGTTTAAAACTATTGGATCTGCCCAGAGCCACTCTGGATCTGCCATAACTAATCGCTAACGTTTGGTCGTGACGTCGGCTTAGCATCGCTAGCGTTAGCCTTAGCCAACTCCTTCACCACTAACGGAGCGAGCTGGAAAATCAAACTGTTCCCGACCCCCGTGGGGAGGAGAGCCACAACATCATGGCCACCAACACAACTCAGCAAAGATTGTTCCTGCTCGGGCTTTAACTTCTGGATATTCGGCAGCATTGCCACAACGGACCGAATGGCTTCACTCGCATCTCTCTCCGCCGCCATTACGGAACTACAACTCAAACTAGCGCACGACCTCAACGTCATCGTTCTCAGCCACTCCCTCTGTTCACTGATTGGACCGCAAAAGATTTGGCTGGAGAAAACACACGACTATACCGCGAAACCAGACGTAGTACTGAAGGAAAATTAAAATTGAGGAGGTATGTAGGAGGGCGGAGCCAGGCTAACACTTTCTCAAGTTTGGACACACTCATCGTCAGTTTTGTCTGCTAGCAAATAACAGAAAAATGCCTCAGTGCTGCTGTGTGGTGATACTCACCACCAACAACCCCTGACTTAAGTTTTTGTAAGCTGCTGACCCGAAAAACTGAACTTTTATGAAGTCAAAAGTGAACACAGACGTGAGGAATCAGCAGGAAGAAAGGGAAGACTTTGGGATCCTGACACTGACCTTCCTAACGATATGTTACGTCTGCAGCAAGCATTTTCTTACCAAGTCAAATATCCAAATGTCAGTTTTAGCCTAACTATATGTCTGTAAGTTGAGCTAACACACGTAACATCGGACATATCGTTAGTAAGGTTAGTGGCAGGATCCCAAAGTCCCCATTCTCTCTGCTGATGTTTTATGTCTTAAACGATTCTTGTTTTTAACTATTTATCCTTTGTCTTGATTTTTTGTAAATATCTAATGCACCTTCAGTTGTGGCACTCACAATTTCATTATATGGGTCTCTGCGCAGTGGCAGTAAACGTTAATCTTATCGTATCCATCTTATCTTATCTTCTTTGTAATATTGTGCACGTGACAATGAATACCTTGAAAGTGATGAGTCTGACATCTGCGTTTCAGGTTCTTCATGACGGGTTATCTGCCTCTGGGCTTTGAGTTCGGAGTGGAGATCACCTACCCGGAGTCTGAAGGAACGTCGTCGGGACTCCTCAATGCTTTTGCTCAGGTATCACAAAGTTCCTCAAAGGTGACCAAAAGGTGTCACAGGACTTCCTTTCACATTCATTAAGTGTGTGTCGGTGTGTTTGTATGTGCCCACAGCTATTTGGGATCATTTTCACGCTGATTCAGGGCAAACTGACCACAGACCACAACCCACTGATTGGAAATATCTTCCTCTGCGCCTGGATCTTCTTAGGAATACTGCTCACTGGTAGGCTGTGTGTGTGTGTGTGTGTGTGTGTGTGTGGGGGGGTGTTCATCTGTGTATGTCAAATTAAACATTAGAAATGTAACGTTTCCTTCTTTCATGTTTCAGCCTTAATTAAGTCGGAACTGAAAAGACACAATGTCAACATGGGAGCAGACAGCAACCAGCTGCAAGCAGTAAGTACACAAAACACACACACACACACACACACACACACAAAGACACACACACACGCACAAAGATCTTGTCACATTCGTTGGCCACACCTCACACAAGTCGGCTATAACTGCAGTATGTTTTCCTGCATATTTCTCATTGTCAGAAAAAGGCTTTGAGCATTTTTTTCAGTTCAGGTTTTAAGAACAGGATAAGTCAATCTGTCGAGTCTCTTTAGATGCCACATTTTAATGAAAGAAAACCGATAGAAACTGTAGAACATTTAAGAACATGGAAGTAGCTTTTGATCCCAGAAGATGTTCTCTGCTTTCAGTATTTTAAAGATTATTTTTTTGGGCATTTTAGGCCTTTATTGACAGGACAGCTGAAGAAATGAAGAGAGAGAGAGAGAGAGAGAGAGAGAGAGAGAGAGAGAGAGAGAGGGGGAATGACATGCAGCAAAGGGCTGCAGGTCGGTCAAACCCGGGCCCGCTGAGTCGAGGAGTAAACCTCTATATATGGGTGCCTGCTCTACCAACTGAGCTAACCGAGCGCCCTGCTTTCAGTATTTTGGTGTATTTGTTGACGTTCTGGATGATGGATTTCTATCAGCATTTTGAAAAAATGCATCAAATGTACCCAAAATCTTTATTCATTTTCACACACTTTGCCCTACCATTTCCTTTTTCTTTCTATCTCTCATCCCTTCTTTTCCCCTGTGGAGTGCCCTTTACAGCAGACAGCTATAACTCTTTGTTCAGTATTTCTTTCTCCTTCTGGCGTCCCGCGGAGCGACCTTAAGACGGGACAGGTTCTTCAACCTTTCTGTACTCTTCCCTGAACAGACTGCCATGTCAGTTTGGACATTAAATCTCTTTTGTCCTTCTGTTCTGGCAAACAAATGTTCCTCTCTAGTCTCTACACAAACAAAGCTATAAAGTCTTCTTGAACCTCACTTCGCCACCAGCCGATTATCTCTTATGATTTCTGAAGCACTCTTCAGACAAGCCAGGCCATTCAATCTGTTTCTGTTTCTGGACTCTTCAATCAGTCTTCATGTTCCCACCGCCCTGCTGAGTCACTGTTGGAGTGCCCTTCAGAGGAGGACATTGATTAAAGCCATCCTCTCATTTCTCGTCATCCTTAGTAAAGAGCTTTCCAACTTAAGCTCATGCTTTCCCTCTAAGATCACAGAATCAAGTTTGAGGTTTGCGGGATAAATTATGAGATAGGAAATTGATAATAATATCTCACATTTATGTTTTCGGATTTTCTTTCTTTCAGCTTTTCAATTGTGGAAATCTCAGTTTTGTCCAACAATGCAGGATTTCTATTTAGTTTTTATTTGTCGCCACCTGGTGGTATTATAAAGAAAGAAATTGAGATGAATGGACTGAAAGCAATACAAGACTGCAACTATTTTCACCGGTATCGATTCATTTTTCTTCAGAATAATTTGAAAGACGCTACAGTCACGATAACAAGACTTATCAATCTCCTACATCTTGTTGTTAACTCAAACCATGTGTTGTAGATATAAAATGAAGAATGATTCTACAACTGCGTGGCCCGTTTTTTGTGTCAGGTTTATTAAGAAAACTGACTGGCGAGTTCACAAAAGAATTGCATGGATTTTGCGGCCGGTACACCTGCACAAATGAGACGAAAGGAAACCGTGTAATGCTCAAAGCATCCCTGACTGCACAGCCAAGCAAATAGCATCTCGGTGCTCTGGATGCAATTTGCACTTATTTAAATGAGGTTAAATGCAGACACTTGGCACAAAATTGGCCCCTTTCTATAAAAAAATGAACTTCCTTGCAAAAGCAAGATCACAGCCAGTCACAGTGAAATAATTAGCGTCTTCAGCGACTTTGTGAAAATGAAGCACATTTATAATCGGTGTCCTCCGCTTCAAATCACGCCACCCTCATCATATTTCATTTTTCAGCGCCCTGTTGACCAGTTGAACAGGTCAGCAGTTTGAAATACCTGAGACTCATTATAGACAATAAACTCAACTCCAAGGGACATGTCACTGCCAACAAAGACTACACATCATACGCAAACTGAAAGCCCTTTCTGTTGCCCCCCCCCCCCCCCTCCTACTTTACAAAAGCATCATCCAACCCACCCTGCTGTACTGCTCACCCTGTTTTTACACAATACTAACCGCCACCTGCAAGAACAAACTAAAATCACACATATTGTCTCCCCACACCCAGCCCATCAGACATGAATGACACAGCATGTGGCAATGGCATTCTTAAATTACAAATCAAGCACTTTATTTCAATGGCTACTTTTCAGGTGTATTGTTTTTTTAAATTATTTAAATGTGTTGACAAAGGACATTTTGTGATGACCTGATTATATCTGTCTTATAATATGTCAGCAAGCAATGCATCATCAAGGCTGTGTTGTAGATGTTGATGAAAGCCTTTTACCCTTGCACAGTTAACCATATGCAGTGCACCCATCCTTATGATGCACACTGCACACATCATTTAGGTGATATGAATGTAAGGTGATTGCAGAACTGACTCTGATCTGTGTTTTTGGTTATTATTTTTAAAGAAATGGCAGAGCAGATTCCCAAAAACAAATCCAGTGTGGCAGGGTTTACATTTTTGATGTAAATTGAAGTAGCAAAAGCAGTATCGGCTCCAAATATCGTGTCAAGAAAATCGGCAGCCTGTATCGGTCATCGGCTAAGACTGATGAAAAAAAATCGGTTTCGGCAAAAAGAAATCCATATCAGTCGATCCCTGGTGTCTTAATGTGATGTGTTTTTTTGTTTGTATATGTGTTACATGTTTTGTGTTTTTATATGTGTTGTTGTGCTATGGAACATAAAAAGAAGATATGTGGAAATGATTATCCCTATGGGACAATAAAGACTACCTATATTAACCTCATTAAAGTGAACGTTACACCATTATAATGTCTATCTCATTCATCCCTGGCTGTTCTAAAATGCAACAAGTGCTTGAGGACTTTGTCTTGCTGGGCGCTATCTGAATGCCTGTCTCTCTTTCTGTCTCCTAGGTTCCTACTGAATGTCCCGGGGACTGCCCTTCAGAAAAGAAAACCAATGGAGTCAAGATGGAACCGTCGATCAGTTTCTCCCGTGAAACGACGCTGTGACCGGCCAAGTCACTGCTGTCCTGGGAAACTGGTCGGCACCGCACTCGCAAACGTGAAGTACCTCGCGGTGCACTTTGATTTATTTATTTTTTTATTGCCAAGCTCCTCCACAATTTGGAAAGGCGGAGGCTCTGGATGTGATGCTAATTCTAATCAAGCACAGCCACAGTATAGAGTGGATTCAAGCCAGGTACGTGACCAACAAGGCCCAGAGGGTCAGCGCTCCCGCCCCCCCACAAGCTGCTCTCAAACAGAAGATATCCTCCGATTTACCGAACTTTGGGTTTCATTAAGGATTAGTCTCGCATTGCCAGATCTTCCTCCACAGCGCTGTGGAGGAGGGTCTGGCTAGTCCACACAGCATTCTGGGATGGGAGAAAAACGTTCTCTGGTTTATTGGCATTTCTTTAAACCAATCACAGTCGTATTGGGCGGCGCTGAGCGCGGGACACAACGGCGGTGCCTCTGCAAAATAGCCTCGGGAAGGAACTTGTTTTGGTGGAACATGTATGTTCAAAAGTAGTTTTAGTTGTGCAACAGAAAACTCAGATTGGACAGATAGTCTAGCTAGCTGTCTGGATTTACCCTGCAGAGATCTGAGGAGCAGTTAACCATAGTCCTCAGAAATCCACCGGAGTTTAGAACGCCAACACAAAGGAAGAGGAAGTTGAAGGACATCCTGCAGAATTTCCGGCGGCACCTGAACAATCCCGGAAATTAAACGTTGTCGATATAGACTGCATTATGGAGGATTTGTAAAAATAAATAAAAACAGGAATGCAATGTCATGCAGAAGAAGCTTCACTGCACTTTATAACTGCTGCACTTGTTGTGACCATGGCACTCCTAGTTTGGTTACTGTACGTAAACCTGGTTTCAAAAGAAAAACAAGCTTCCAATTCCTACATCACCATCACAACGTTTGCTGAAGTTGAAACAAAATAACTTCAGGTGAAGTATTTTTTCTTCGGAGTCTCTGGGTGTCTGCAAGGAGGAACCGGGGAGCCATTCCGTTTATGGTTTGGAACCGCGGCCACTGCCCACTGCCCAGGGCCAACGTCTCCTGAGTTTACTTGAATTCTCCTTTCATGGACTGAAGTTGTACAAACGCACTGTAAATGTTAACATTGCTTCCTTTTGATTGAAGAGGAACGCATCTGAAATCCGGTTCCAAGCTGCTTCACACACTTCCCACACACCCGAGTAGCACTCCATTCAGCCTGCACTGTGACTAGGGTTGGGCATCGTTTTGATTTGAACAATTCCGATTCCAATTCCGATTCTTCCTTTCGATTCCGGTTCTTACCGATTGTCGATTCCGATTCCGATTCTTTGAGGGGTGGAGTTGAAACGGGTCACATGCTTATTTCACAGATAAGAGGAAAATGTTATTTTGATTCAATGGGGATTTACAGTTGTACCGGGCTTTTTTGACGTAAAATAAAGCCACACTTAAAATAAAGCCGCTCATTGTGCTCCGTGGCGGCAACACAAGCGCTGGGAAGTAAGCTGGATGCTATAAACCCAAACTTGCACGTGTTCAATTTGGAACCAATGATCGGATACGAAACCAAATTTTCCAAACGATTCCAATAATCGTAATTCAAAGAATCGTAATTTTTTAAACAATTCCAAGTTGGAACCGGTTCTCGATGCCCAATCCTAATTATGACTGAGATATGGATGGTCGTCGATGTTTATTTTTCTGCAAAGATGCACACATATTAGACGGGCCAATGAGCAGCTGCATCTAGTTTTTGCGTGCTGTGTTCTAGTATGCAGACTTTGTCAAACATGTCATGGCAGTAAATCCTTGGAGGTTTAGACAATTACGGAAATCCTCGCAGGTTTTAATTTGCAGCTTTTCTTTTTGACGCAGGTGTACATATAAATGTTGCTTTTTATTTGCGGGGATCCATAAATAGCTAGAGTGAAAAACTTGACTGAAATACATGTGACTGACTGCGCCCGGTACAGGAACAAAAGAAAGAAAAAAAGCTTTAAGAAACATTTAAAGGAATTGCGTTTGGCTTTCAGATTCCAGGGGTGCATCCCTGAGCTTTTCCTTCCCTCCAGTCTCCACGAAAAAAAGGTGATTGGAGGGAAGGGGAAGGAAAGAAAAGGCCATTTAAAAGAAAAAAAAAGAGCCCTGACATATCTGACGCCAAGAATCAAAACACTATACCTTTAGAGATGATGACATTAGAGAAATAACGAGCTGCTGTAGTAAAATATGTACTGTATAGATTACGTTGCTGGCTTGGAAAATGGCTTCCCTGACAACAACGCAACCGTGCTGCAGTGTTTTTCCTCCACCAACCACGACGGACCAAAACCAGAACGTGAACACGTTCAGTGCACAATAAGAAAACAAACGCACAACTGCACGTTTTTTATACCGAAAGGCATGATCTCAGACGTGTTTTTTTAATGTTGACCCCTGCCGGTTATCACCCTCTCTACGTGACAGCCGACAGACAGAAGGACAGTGCCATCTGGGGGGTGCGGGGAGGGGGTGGTGTCTACTGTGGAAACAAAGCAAGCAGGCTGGACAGGAGAAGCACACAAGAGTTCAATTATTTTCGTAACAGAGAAAAGTGCTAATTAGTTTTTTAAGATCCATCTGTTGGTTTTTTTTATGTCGTGTAAAATAATTGTTTTTTTTGTAGCTTTCTTTTCTAGCTTTCTCGTTTGTTACTCGAAAATATAGGTATTTGTTTTACTTAAAGGTACTATGTTGGAATGTTTTAGAAACTCCTTGTTATTGTAATTAAGCGAACTGCAGTCAGCATTCATTGGCAAACATCTCAAACCACAATATGACAATATATTTTACACGTATTCCATTTTATTGAAAGGATAGCCCCTTGAGATGTAGCATCTCATCTTCGAAATACATAGATTTAAAACACAGACAAACAGAACAGCACAAATACACAGATACAGACAGCTGCCCCCCCAGCTGAATTTAGAAATTAGATACAATAATAAACTGGATAATAAATACATTCCGTAAGAATAAAGAACAATGTATGTAATGCCTACTTTGCAGTAGGGGTGGGAATCATCAGAGGACTCACGATACAATATCATCACGATACTTATGTCACAATACGATATTATTGCGATATTAAACATATCGCGATATTCTGCGATACATTGCAATGTATTGCCTTTTTTCCAACTTCAGAGTTTTCCCAATTTCAAATTATGGAGGAAAGGAAAACTTTTTCAACATCTGTTTTATCTAAAAAAGATACATTTCTCTGTTTGTTCATCTCACTTCAATTTTATTGCTGCAAAATGGGATTGTCAAGCAGACAAACTGACCAACACATACAGTATATAATAATAGATCGATACTTGGCGTCTATGTATCGATACAGTATTGCCACGGAAAATATCGCGATACTATGCTGTATCGATTTTTTCCCCCCACCCCTACTTTGTAGTAATGTTAGTTTACCTGTCCAATAGGAAGAAAGTCTGCACGGGTCAGTTTTGAGCCCCAAAACTAAACAAAGGTCCGTCCATTTTATCGAATGCCGTGCCGATGTTGACGCTAGTTTTCTCCTGACGTCGGTTACATTCCTGTTCGGCCAGTCAGGCTTCACTGGATAAAACGTATTTTGTTTTTTTGATAACGCGGTAACTTTGTGTGGGAATCTACACATCTCAATTCTCCAGCTCAGCCATCTTTGTTGTAAACGAATTCAAGTCAAGCGCTCTTTGGTGATGTGGTTGATTACGTTACTGTTGATCATCTGTCCATCATTGTATAAAGACCAATTTGATTGGTCCAAACAGCTCTGGTTGGAGCATAGTTGCTCCACAACGGATCAAGTCCAGACCCAACTTCCCGACCTCAAATGTTGTGGGCGGGGCTAAGTTCAGCTGGCATCCAGGCACTTGGGAGACCATACTGTGCATCCTATAGATTTTCCCGTCAAAGTCATCCAGAGTCCTTTACACAGAAATCCGCCCCCAGGCAACCCACAAAGTCGGGGAAGGTCTCGGGTTTTTAAATTAGGTTACAGTCCGTTCACACATTGGCCATACAAAGCTGTTAATACATGTAAATTGCTTAACATACCTTTACAGTACCTTTAATTGTGAATGAATGTTGCCAACTTTTGCACTTTCAAAATAGATGCAAAATGTATGTATTTATTATATGGTATAGTTTCATTTCATTTTAATTTAATTAAACAGTTTACTTGACATTTATGTGACAGAACAGACTTGTTTTTAGGCTTAAAGTAAAAACACTTAACTAGACCTCTTTTTTTAAATATGAGTTTTAGTTGATCTTTAACGTTAAAAAAAACATGTAAACAACTAGACTTTTATATTTAGGGCTCTTTATTTTAGCTTTTATTTTTCAAAGAGTAGCAGCAGTTCAACCCCCTTTCTAATGAGACATTGTCGTCTTCACCCTAACAAGATCTTCAAATGATCATCCTCAAAGAAACGGCAAAGGCAAAGGTTATTTTAAGGAAATAATTACAAAGTTATCACAGCTCAATGTGTGTCTCACCAGGCTAGTCTGAGAATATGAATCCGTGTTGACAGAGAGGCGCTTTACTTATTTAGTTTGACATAACTTATACTGTTCTTTATATGTCCTTTAACGTGGTCGCGCGCTGAAAATATTTATTTGTTTCTCTGTTTTCAAACCGTAAAACATATGGAATGTGCTAAACTCAAGTGTTTGACGCATTCCTTTATTTTTTGGTTCTTAGCCAATGAAGTGCTAACATTTCTTTTTATAAGAGGAACTTTTACAGAGCACTTGACATACGGTCATATAATTTATTTATGATAATAACTTATGAATGGCTTAAAAACAACTGAGAATTCAACTTGTTTGATACAACCTGTGAGACATTTCATGACATATGTTTTCATATTTAAAAATATTGCATTTGTAATAATAATGTCTTTTCAGTGTCATGTTTGGTGCACCATATTTTACGCTGTTTCCATGTTTTCAACATTGCTCTATACAGCCAAAATAGATTTTTACAAGGGGGGGTGTATTTGTTAGGCAGTTGAGTTCAAATAAAAAATATTTTGCACAGCATCACCAACACGTTCTCACTCCCATCGTGTAAAATATGGACGCTTGGGCATGTGCCCTTGGCCGGGACTCTTGGCGTCACTTTTTGACGCTCTGCGTCGGGACGTATGTTTAACTGACGTTGGGCACAAGAACGGGACACAATCCCCGGTCTCCGGGGTGAAACTCCTGCGTTGTTTGACTCATCCACCACCCCAAACCAGCCTCCCTACGTGGCATTTTGGTCTTTCATACTACTCGCGCTGTCACTCTTAATACTACGTCATCTTACAGTGCTGCGTTCCATACAGACGCTGAAGGGTGATTTTTGCGTCGTATCTGACGCTGAGAGACACTGACCAAGCATCCATATTTGACGAGTTGGGAGTGAGAACGGGTTGGCATCGCTTACTGCACCTTTAACTTGCCTTTTTTTGGCAAAAAAAAAAGAAATTGTCATTTTTTTTGCCGTTTGTGTGTTCAAAAAGTGAAATACTTAATAATAGCTAATACTTTACAGTTTAAAAGGCATACGTCATTCCAGCTGGTCACTGTAGTTTTTTAGGAGGAAGAAGTGCATTTGTTGGGGACTATTCAGCAGCGAAACAGTCCATAGTAAAATAAACTTCTGTGTGTGTGTGTGTTCTTGTTTAACTATATTCATGGGGTCCAAAAACCGAGAGTCCAGTATACTTGTGGGGTCCCGACAGCTTTGTGGGGCCAAAATGCTGGACCCCACAAGGTTAAAGGTCTGTTTGAGGGTTAAGACTTGGTTTTAGGATTAGGGTTAGAATTAGGTTATGGTTAGGGTGAGGGTAAGGGTTAAGGTTAGGCATTTAGTTGTGATGGTTAAGGTTAGGGTAAGGGGCTAGGGAATGCATTATGTCAATGACAGGCCCCCACAAAGATAGTGCCACGCACTTGTGTGTGTGTGGTTTTTTTATGGTAATGAAGGAACATAATGGCACAGAGGAAGAAGATACATCAATCTTTTGATAGACACACAATACTTGTTAGTACATTAATCATTGATTTCTTGACAATAAGAAAAATAGAGAATATTGTCAGCCTTATCCTTTAATCCTTGATGTATACTGACCCACAACCAGAGTGGAGATACTTAGATTTGTGCAGATTGTTGCACTAAATGTATCCTGCTGGTTAAAAAATGTTTCATTTTATTTATCTGTGAAGCTGCTGTTGGATTTTAAGTCATTTTCTAAGCGATCCATCCACTGTGGGATGTGGAAGAATCTTGTCTGCTGTCATAAATACTGTAATCACATCATGTTCGGATGACATTACTCTGTTCATTTCTGTTGAAATTCAAACACACTGAGTCAAATCACAACAATAAAAGCATTTTACTCCAACACCTTTGAGAAGTAGTTTTCTTACACACCGCAACTCCTCTGAAAGTACACTCAACAACAGTCGCTGTTGGAGATGCCAGCTTTTCAGAGTGTTGTGTGAAAATCTGCTGCATATGTGTTTAATAAAATGAAATGACCCCAGGTTTCTCAGATCTTACCTGAAATCATAAAAAAACATGGTAGAATATGCACAATTACCGTAACTGACTAAAGTTCATCACATTTGGGTGCCTAGTTAGCTCACTTGTTAGAGCGGGTACCCATATATAGAGGCTTACGTCCTTGACGCAGAGGCCGCTGGTTTGACTCCGATCTGCAGCCCCTTGCTGCATGTCATTCCCCTTCTCTCTCCCCTTTCATGTCTTCAGCTGTCCTATAAAAAATAAAGGCCTAAAATGCCCAAAAATAATCATAATCACATTTAGTGCATAACTTTTTGATATTAATAAACGTCTGTTACATTCAAGCCGTTGCCAAATGAGTTGCTACAAAGCTAATTAAGACTATCAGCTCCACACAACTATCTCTGGATTTCTCAGTATGGCTATGTTCAGAAGATTGTGGCATCCAGCGACTTTCGCGCGCAGAAAATCGAATGAAGATAATGACCTCTTCTGAAGAGTCCATCATGTTTTTATAATCCTCCGTGTCCTCCTTGGCTACTAGCAGCTGTGTGGAGAAGGGGTGGGGGCAGTGCGCGATCACAGAAGGCTTGTATCAACAACAGTGTTGTTGTCAATACTTAGAATTCCTCATGGGGGGAGACAGAAACTACACACTTCAGCTTTAACAGCTGTCACTTGTTTTCTCTCAGTCTCTCCATCTCCACCAGATGCTGATCTGAAGACAGACAGTGACATCACATTACAGCTCTCTCTGTCGACACACAACCTTTGTCCTTGTCCAAAGAACAGCATCCGCTGGGTGAATGAGACAGGAGCTGACCGTTTTGCTGAAGGCGTCGGGCACCGTAACCACTTAATCTCATAAAACTATCTTTAAATCTTTTGGATATGGTCAAAAAATAGACTGTTTTGTGCAGCTGAAGCAACCATGTTCTTTAAACGTTTACATCTTGGAGATGCCAGCTTTTCAACAGTGTTGATGTGGGTAAAATCTGCTACATGTGTGTTTAATAAAATGAAAAGACCCCAGGTTACTCAGATCTGACCTGAAATCATAACAAATGTGGTAGAATATGCACAATTACTGTAACTGACTAAAGTTCATCCCATTTAAAGAAGTAAAGGGTTGTAAATGATGTGCCGAGACACAGGGGAGTGCGTAATGATTGACCAAATCCACAACTTCTTCAAAAAATATTCCTATGCCGTGTGGAGTGTTGCTTAAAGGATGTACACATCCTGACACCTATGTTCTCATGTGTATTGTTTGGTTTATTTTGAGAGGCTGAGGTGACTGATGCCATTTCAGAGGACGTTTTTTCTCAGAAACTCAAAGAGGAAGTTTCATCATCAGCTGCGCCGGCCGGACACAAAGTCTCAGAGATCATCGGCTGTCTCCAGAGAACACACGGAGAATGGCTCGACTGGAATTAATCCTCATTTTTGTGCTTCAGTTTGAAGGTAATTGCTCTGATTTTATTTCATTATTTATGTCTTTATCTTTTTACAAAATTTAAACTTTCCCTATTATCAAAAATAAACCAGCATAGGAAACAAAAATATCTTTGAGGCTCTTCTATCTCCAAATTACATTAGTTAAATTGGTAATTTCTGTCATTAACATAACAACAATAGGCGTTTTGAAATTAGATCATGTATCGTGTAGTGATTGGCAGGCATTATTTATAGATATAAACAGCCTCCATAGCAGTGGGGTGTACTTCCTCTTCTGCACTGTAACCATAACAACCCTCTCCTGTCCGTCTTACAACAGTCAAATCACTTATTTACCCTATGCACTCATTTGCTTACTTACATAGAGTTATTGCTCATATGTGTAGGCTACATAAAATATGTTCGTACAGCCAGGAGAATGTTAGCTTAGCTTAGCATAAAGACTGGAAACAGGTGAAAACAGCCAGACTGTTCAAATGGAACTAAATCCCCCCACCGGCATCTCTTTCTTTTATTTATTTAATCCACACAGAAACCAAAATGTTAAACTTCAGCTTAGCATGGGGCGGTGGCTTCCTGGAGTCACAGTGAGGTTGCCAGGCAACCACCAGTTTATTGTGGTTAACTGTGTTTCGGCAAATAAAAAAATCTTTGAAAATAAAATGTAGGGGGGAAAAAATCATCAAACATTTACTGTATTCAGATAATTCAATGTATAAATTGTAACTAACAAAAAAAAGTGTTCTTTTCTTTCCATCAGGCATCAGTGGAAGAGAAAGCTTTCTCTATAAGAGACCTGGAGAAGAAGTCGTTCTGCCCTGTATCACTGAATCATCCCCCCCCCCAACATGCTCCATGGTTACATGGTTTTACAACAGAGATCTATCTGTGACTCTCGTTGAGGCTGAGAATGGGAAAGTTAGACAGAGCTCAGCCCGAGCTGCCAGGCTGATTGTGAACACTGACTGCTCTTTGGTCATTAGCATCATCACTGCTGAGGATGCTGGTCTATACACCTGTCAGCAGGGGAGAGATGCTAATACAGATGTAGATACATATCTAAGTGTTCTGACAAGTGAGTATCATTTCCATAAAAACTCAAAAGGAAATTCTACTTTTAGAGACTTGCTTTTTTGGGGACAAAATGTGTGCCGATCTCAGCCTCATTCAGTTGAACACCCTTTTCCTGTCATTTGTTGAAATGCCCCTGAAAGGGTTTGATTCCATTTTTTAACTCAGTAAAAGAAGGAATGGAAACATAGAAAAGAAACTTGTCTGGATCTTGTAGTAAAGTCGCTGACTGTAAGATGAAACATGTTTATGCTGAGTTATCAGTTATCAGGGGAGGCTGTGGTTCAGGAGCTATCTGTGAATGGGGACTGTAGTGTGTAAAGTGCTTTTAGTGTTTAAGACTAGAAAAGCGCAATAGAAATAAATGCAATCCATTTACCATCACTTGTATTCTCTCAGTCTCTCCATCTCCACCAGACGCTGATCTAAAGAGGGACGGTGAAGTCACATTAGAGTGCTCTCTGAAAACATACAACAACATTCCTTGTCTAAAGAACAGCATCCGCTGGGTGAACGAGACAGAAGCTGAGCTGCTTGGTGAAGGTGATGGGTACCGTGTCCTCCGACAGACGGACTGTGTCTCTCGTCTGACTGTGAAGCGCCAGAGTGGCCACAACAGGAAGTACACCTGCCAGCTTGTTGATAGGAGGAACAATGTGAAGATAGAGGCTGACTACACACCTGACTTCAATGGTAAAAAAAAAAAAATCAAAATTCACACACCTGACCTTACAGGAGAGATAACACGTAATCAGACAGAAATATCTAACCCAGGGAAGAGAATATGCAGTTGACCAGATACAACACTTCACGTCACGTTTAAAATATTCTAACATTGTGGTTTTCATGTTGTTGGATTAAAGGTACAGTGCCTTGCGAAAGTATTCGGCCCCCTTGAACTTTTCGACCTTTTGCCACATTTCAGGCTTCAAACATAAAGATATAAAACTGTAATTTTTTGTGAAGAATCAACAACAAGTGGGACACAATCATGAAGTGGAACGAAATTTATTGGATATTTCAAACGTGTTAACAGATAAAAAACTGAAAAATTGGGCGTGCAAAATGATTCAGCCCCCTTAAGTTAATACTTTGTAGCGCCACCTTTTGCTGCGATTTCAGCTGTAAGTCGCTTGGGGTATGTCTCTATCAGTTTTGCACATCGAGAGACTGACATTTTTGCCCATTCCTCCTTGCAAAACAGCATAAGCTCAGTGAGGTTGGATGGAGAGCGTTTGTGAACAGCAGTTTTCAGTTCTTTCCACAGATTCTTGATTGGATTCAGGTCTGGACTTTGACTTGGCCATTCTAACACCTGGATATGTTTATTTGTGAACCATTCCATTGTAGATTTTGCTTTATGTTTTGGATCATTGTCTTGTTGGAAGACAAATCTCCGTCCCAGTCTCAGGTCTTTTGCAGACTCCATCAGGTTTTCTTCCAGAATGGTCCTGTATTTGGCTCCATCCATCTTCCCATCAATTTGAACCATCTTCCCTGTCCCTGCTGAAGAAAAGCAGGCCCAAACCATGATGCTGCCACCACCATGTTTGACAGCGGGGGATGGTGTGTTCAGGGTGATGAGCTGTGTTGCTTTTACGCCAAACATAACGTTTTGCATTGTTGCCAAAAAGTTTGATTTTGGTTTCACCTGACCAGAGCACCTTCTTCCACATGTTTGGTGTGTCTCCCAGGTGGCTTGTGGCAAACTTTAAACGACACTTTTTTTGGATATCTTTAAGAAATGGATTTCTTCTTGCCACTCTTCCATAAAGGCCAGATTTGTGCAGTATACGACTGATTGTTGTCCTATGGACAGAGTCTCCCACCTCAGCTGTAGATCTCTGCAGTTCATCCAGAGTGATCATGGGCCTCTTGGCTGCATCTCTGATCAGTCTTCTCCTTGTATGAGCTGAAAGTTTAGAGGGACGGCCGGGTCTTCGTAGATTTGCAGTGGTCTGATACTCCTTCCATTTCAATATTATCGCTTGCACAGTGCTCCTTGGGATGTTTAAAGCTTGGGAAATCTTTTTGTATCCAAATCCGGCTTTAAACTTCTCCACAACAGTATCTGGGACCTGCCTGGTGTGTTCCTTGTTCTTCATGATGCTCTCTGCTCTTTAAACGGACCTCTGAGACTATCACAGAGCAAGTGCATTTATACGGAGACTTGATTACACACAGGTGGATTCTATTTTTCCTCATTAGTCATTTAGGTCAACACTGGATCATTCAGAGATCCTCACTGAACTTCTGGAGAGAGTTTGCTGCACTGAAAGTAAAGGGGCTGAATAATTTTGCACGCCCAATTTTTCTGTTTTTTATCTGTTAAGACAGTTTGAAATATCCAATAAATTTTGTTCCACTTCATGATTGTGTCCCACTTGTTGTTGATTCTTCGCAAAAAATTACAGTTTTATATCTTTATGTTTGAAGCCTGAAATGTGGCAAAAGGTCGAAAAGTTCAAGGGGGCCGAATACTTTCGCAAGGCACTGTATAGTATAGGTGATGTTAATCCAATTCACTTTTTGTCAAATTCAGTGAATATCTCCTCACGGTCACCTAGGTCTCTATTTTCTGAGTGCTCTGAAAAAAAACCCTGGTGTTAATCCACAGCCCTGGCTGTGTAAATGAAAAAACAAACAGAAAGGAGTGCATGAGCCACAAAGCTCTATTCCAGCCAATCGTCAACAGGCGGCGACAGTTGATGGTAGGGGGGAGGGGGAGGCAGCTAATGAATGTTCCGGCCGGCCAGTTGTTATCTGTCTGTGAATCTGGGGGCGGAGAGCTTCTGAAGGTGGGGGGGAGGTTGTAGCCTATTTGTTTAGCAGTTGATTTCAAATATCAAATAACAATCTTTGCGCAGCATCACTTACTGCACCTTAAAGGTCCCATGGCATGAACATTTCACTTTATGAGTTTTTTTTTCCCCCAGCCTGCCTATGGTCCCCCAGTGGCTAGAAATGGTGATAGGTGTAAACCGAGCCCTGGGTATCCTGCTCGGCCTTTGAGAAAATGAAAGCTCAGATGGCCGATCTGGAATCTTCCCTTTATGATGTCATAAGGGGAAAGGTTACCTCCCCTTTCTCTGTTTTGCCCGCCCAGAGAATTTGGCCCACCCATGAGAGAGAGAGAGACATCATGGCTTGCAGCGAAGCATGGCAGTTGGTCAAGTCACACCCCCACCCTCCACCTTGCCCCCCCTCTCTCCTCCTCAATAGCATTTAAAGCTACAGACACAGAAATGTCACATCCTAAGGAAAGCTCATTGTGGGACCGGCTCTAGTGGCTGTACTTCTGCACCAAGGCTGAATTTCGGGAAAGAGACTTCAGATACAGTATTAGGGGACCACTAAGGCCTATATAAAAGAGACTTCAGATACAGTATTAGGGACCACTAAGGTCTATATAAAAGAGACTTCAGATACAGTATTAGGGGACCACTAAGGCCTATATAAAAGAGACTTCAGATACAGTATTAGGGGACCACTAAGGCCTATATAAAAGAGACTTCAGATACAGTATTAGGGGACCACTAAGGCCTATATAAAAGAGACTTCAGATACAGTATTAGGGGACCACTAAGGCCTATATAAAAGCATCCAAAAAGCAGCATGTCATAGGACCTTTACACTATTGTGCTCATTTATTAATTAATGTGTGTTGAACAGATCCCACAGGTGTGTCTCCTCTCAGCTACGTCATGTGGACTGTGCGTGTTGCTGGACTGATCCTCATGATTGTCATCACCGTTCTTGTCATCAGAAACAAATGTGAGAACAAATTCAGATCATAATTTGGTAGAAGTGTTAATATAAAATCCTACATTCAGAATCTTAATGCTACTTTTTTATTATTCTTTTCCCAGGGAACACAAAACCACTTGAAAATGACAACAATGTGAGTTAAAATATGTACTTTTTTAAAGTGAGTCTGTTGTTACTACTGTGACTCAGGGGATGCAGTCTCTCTGGTTCGTTCCCTTGAAGCAGTTCTTCAGAATCTCATGTGTCGTGTTGTACTTCACAGGTGAATAACGGCGCCGACGTCCAGTATGAAAACGTGGAAGCACGTCCTGCTGCTGCTCGACCGCAGTGATCAACAACTTCAGATCATCAAAGTCAAATACCATCAGTCATTGAACTCATGTGATCAGAGCTTTCAGTTAAATGATTGGTTCATATTTAGGATGCATAGCTTGCTCTTCATACGCCTCAAGTACTGCAAATATATCCAATGGTGGAAGAAGTATTCTTCCACCATAACCCTGTTTCCAGCAGTAGCAGACAGCAAACAGCAGACAGACAGTCAGAGACTAGCAGGTGGACGTAACATTTAGCAGCTAGCGGGAGCATTTAGCAGCTAGCGAGAGCATTTAGCAGCTAGCGGCAGCATTTAGCAGCTAGCGGGAGCATTTAGCAGCTAAAGAGACATATATTTTCTCAGGAGTTGGTAGAGACCAAAAACAGAGCTAAAAGAAGAGTGTCTGTTGAACTTACATTCATCATGTGGACACAACTTGAATGAAATGGTCTATTGGATATGTAATACAGAAGGCAATATTTGCTTTTTAATATATATATATATATATACCGTATATATGCTTTTATAATATGTCTAGATGTATTTTTCAGCTTGTTGGAGAGCTTTATTTCTGCCTTGAAGAAACCAAATAAATTGATTAATTGAGCTTTAAATGATTTTGAATAATTTTCTGACGACATGCTTTTGATCAGAATACAGCATTAAAAATCTGCTTAGAAATATAAGAAATATTGGATAGAATAGAACACAATGTAATTCTGCTGAATAAAAAAATCATTATTAATTTCACTTGTTTTCAATGAGAAAAGTGGTATATCTTAATATAATACACATTTTCTACAGGCTCAGTTTGCCTTTAAAAAAAATAAATAATTCCAGTGCTAGTTTCATGGTATCAGAATTTTGGATGGTCGTCATGCAAACATTAATTGATCATGTGACAAGGGCTCAGAAAATTGTCAGAACAGGCAGCCAAGTGACAGTACTCTGATCCAATGGAAATCACAAATGTCACATTGACAGCACCACATTGACAGCACTCTAGCCCAATGGATTGCGGAGGGTGGGGGGCAATCATATTTCAGGGGGGTCAGGTGCCACCCCCTGCCCCCCTTCTAGCCCCACCCCTGCAACCCATTCCCCAATAGAGGTAAAAAAAATAACCGTTCATGTAGTTTAAAACATGTATATATCATTCTTACCTGTAAATGTTTGTTTCCCAACGATTTCAGACACCCCTCTAGTGGAACATACCATCTTAACCTTGAGGCGCACGTCTCTTTTCTTTCTGTCTTTCTCCGTGAAATGAAGCTGCATTCAAATGTAAAACTGATAAACGAGCTGATGGAAAACTGTAACAGAAATATAAAGTCTACTTCTGCTACACAAATTGTTGCATAAAAAAAACACCAGATTTCAGGAAGTTAAGTGTCAAATGTGGTCAAATGTTGAAGGGGGAGTTATTATCTGTCCCCATCCCCCCCAAAGTTAAAAAAAAAAACCACGCCCTTGCACAGCTGTATCCTTTGCAGAAGTATTTTCAGCACCTATGATGTATAAAAGAGGCGTGACACACAGCTGGAACATACAAACTGTCAGCTGTGCCACACGTCATATTTACTTGATGTCAGTCTTGTATAAAGTACTTGAAAGCAATACTTGAGTAAAAGTACAAGTATCTTACCAGAAAATGACTTTGGTAGAAGTTAAAGTCACCTTTTAGAATATTACTTGAGTAAAAGTCTTAAAGTATCTGATATTAAAGTGCCCATATTATGCTTATTTTCAGGTTCATAATTGTATTTAGAGGTTATACCAGAATAGGTTTACATGGTTTAATTAAAAAAAAAACAGCATATTTTTGTTGTACTGCACATTGCTGCAGCTCCTCTTTTCACCCTGTGTCCAGGTCTCTGTTTTAGCTACAGAGTGAGACCTCTCACTGCTGTACCATCTTTGTTGTCAGTCACACATGCGCTGTAGCTAGATAAGGATCACATCAGCTAGCTAGCTGTTTCTCTAACTGCAGTCAGTACAAGGCAGGATTAGCCTGGAGACTTCTTCTGAACGAGGGCGCACTTCCTACTTTGCGTGTAATACATGCAGAACAGGGACATGGAAGTAGTTCTTTTGTAGATTAGGGTGAACTCGTGTGTGTTGTAGCAGTGTTTTGCCATTGAGAACGAGGGGCTAACCGCTAGCGCTAGCATGCTAGCAATTAGCATGCTAGCAATTAGCATGCTAGCCCTCTTGTTTCGGCTAGTGACGTAAAAAGCCCTGCCGATTTTGACCAGCTCACCCAGAGACTGAAGGCAGGACACATTCAGAAACCGTATCTCACTAAAAACTTTTTTCCAAGTTTGTATGTGTGTGGAAGCACCAGAGACACAAAATAACACCCCAAATCCCAGAAAAAGTGATTTCTTTCATAATATGGGCACTTTAACTGTACTTAAGTATCAAAAGTAATTTTCTGATATTACATTTACTGAAGTATTAGAAGTAAAAGTAAAAAAAAAATGTTTATTATGAACTTTATGGCCAAAGGTGTGTAATGTTATCTTCATCACCACTGTCGTCGAGGTGGTCATCGTCTGTTACCATGGCGGCAGAGCCTGCAGCAGGTGCTTCCATGACACTATCAGTCATTATGCTTCCTCCTGCTTCCATGACACTATCAGTCATTATGCTTCCTCCTCTTCTTCTTTAGTTTTGGCCTATGGTTGTTGTTTTTTGCCACTTGGCAACAAACAGGCATTAGGTCACCAACTGGAATGGAGAGTGCATTATGTTGGCAATTTAGGAGCAATGATTCCCCAAACCTGCTTATTTCCAGTGTAACAAATTTATTTTGAGTAACAAGATGCTTAAGGGAAATGTAGTGGAGTAAAAGTAAAAGTTTCTGGAAATATAAATAACGAAATAAAGTACAGATGCGTGAAAATTCTACTTAAGTACAGTAGCGAAGTATTTGTACATTACAACACTGCATTACAACACTGCTTGATGTTGCTTAAAAATGACGGCTCTGAAACATGGATGTCTCACTCTGCTGAAGGCCTGTTGCCTCATCGACTGTTCCTGTATCCTCGTGTCTCTTCCTCGTCTCCTCCGCTCAAAATAAATGTCAGCAGGGAGGGGCTAAGACGCGAGGAGAGGAGGAGTTATTATTGTGATGCTGTTGTTGTATGTTACTTCCTCTTTTGATCACCACTGAAGTGACCGAATGGAAATGACATGTTAATAACATTTTCCATTACTCGGTACTCTGAGGAAATGCATCGATCAATAGAAATACAAGTTAGAGTTTTATTTCACTGGAAACACTGCTAGTGTAATATAAACCAGATTAATATATTTTACATTTCAGGCTAACAGAAAACAAATAGATCTTTTAGATGATACCAAAATGCACAATCATCCTACCATAAACGGTTTAACATTTAATTTATCTGTAATTTTGTGCAATTTCTGTTTAAAATGCACACAGAAGTGATGCAATTTTATCTCTCTGGGGCTTACAACAGGCCGGGTGGTAGGTGAGGATATTTCTCAACTCATTTCTTTCTAAATTAGCTCAGGTTGACCACAAAGAGGAAACAGATCGCATACAGATCAGCAGCAGAAGAGAGAAGTCTCACACAACGTCTTGTCTGCTGACAGAGAATGGACGCCAAACCCCTACTGGAATTAATCCTGATTTTTGTCCTTCACTTTCAAGGTAAACCTCTGTTTTCTTACTTAAATGTTACTCCTAATTTAACAGAAATATGAGGTTTTTATTACTATTAAATAAAGGCCAGTGTGACAAACTGCGACCAGGAACAAGCTGCTATGTTCCTGCTTTAGAGGCCACTTTGATAAAAACTGTCAAATGGATGTGTGAGTAAAATTGAAATTATGAGTCATGAGTTTCTTTTTTTAGATATATTCTGAAATGTATATTGTTTTCAGTGTGTGCAGATGTCAAGGACAGAAAAGTTAACACAAGTAATGATCAAAGCTTGTCCACTATCTGCTCTCTTTCTGGTCTCTTTAAACTCCACCAATATGATATGAATATTCATGTTTTTACCTAAGTGATATGAATATGTATGTATTTACATTTTGAATTGATGCAGTTAGTGCACAGAGCAACAAAAGACACAAAGACAATAACATCAGATGTGCAGATTTAATTTGATCTCAACCTCTGCTTACTGTTGGTGCTGTTCTTATAATTTTAACAGCAGAAGTAAGTTGTATGTATTTCCCAAAGAGCCTATGATTCACTAATTAACTGAGACATAAATCAAAATGACTGTCTCCATGCAGATACTCGTATGTGTCATATCTTACAGAACTTGTGTTCTTTTCTTTCCATCAGGCATCAGTGGAAGAGAAAGCTTTCTCTATAAGAGACCTGGAGAAGAAGTCGTTCTGCCCTGTATCACTGAATCATCCCCCCCCCCAACATGCTCCATGGTTACATGGTTTTACAACAGAGATCTATCTGTGACTCTCGTTGAGGCTGAGAATGGGAAAGTTAGACAGAGCTCAGCCCGAGCTGCCAGGCTGATTGTGAACACTGACTGCTCTTTGGTCATTAGCATCATCACTGCTGAGGATGCTGGTCTATACACCTGTCAGCAGGGGAGAGATGCTAATACAGATGTAGATACATATCTAAGTGTTCTGACAAGTGAGTATCATTTCCATAAAAAACTCAAAAGGAAATTCTACTTTTGGGACATGCTTTTTTGGGGACAAAATGTGTGCCGATCTCAGCCTCATTCAGCTGAACACCCTTTTCCTGTCATTTGTTGAAATGCCACTGAAAGGGTTTGATTCCATTTGGTTCAGTCCACCTTCACACTTTTTTTTAACTCAGTAAAACAAGGAATGGAAACATAGAAAAGAAACTTGTCTGGATCTTGTAGTAAAGTCGCTGACTGTAAGATGAAACATGTTTATGCTGAGTTATCAGTTATCAGGGGAGGCTGTGGTTCAGGAGCTATGTGTGAATGGGGACTGTAGTGTGTAAAGTGCTTTTAGTGTTTAAGACTAGAAAAGCGCAATAGAAATAAATGCAATCCATTTACCATCACTTGTATTCTCTCAGTCTCTCCATCTCCACCAGACGCTGATCTAAAGAGGGACGGTGAAGTCACATTAGAGTGCTCTCTGAAAACATACAACAACATTCCTTGTCTAAAGAACAGCATCCGCTGGGTGGACGAGACAGAAGCTGAGCTGCTTGGTGAAGGTGATGGGTACCGTGTCCTCCGACAGACGGACTGTGTCTCTCGTCTGACTGTGAAGCGCCAGAGTGGCCACAACAGGAAGTACACCTGCCAGCTTGTTGATAAGCAGAAGAATGTAAAGATAGAGGCTGACTACCCACCTGACTTCAATGGTAGGAATCAGAAACTTTTGACCCAAAACTATCTGATTATTTACATGTAAATCCTGTAAATTGCTTGTCATCAGGAAATGAGTCTGTGTGTTTTAAGAAGAGAGGTTACATTGTCAAACGTGTGAATTGCATATTTTGCTATGACTTAGGTTTCTTTGTCTTTTCTTTGGTAAACCATCCTCTGACCACAGATGATCCTCCTCCTAATCAGATCTACATCATCATCGGGGGTGTGGTCGGGGCGGTGGTAGTGCTGCTCGTCATCGCTGCTGTTCTCATCATATACAGGAAGAGAGCCAACCTGACAGAGGGTCAGTGAAACTTAGGGCCCTATTTTAACGATCTAAGCGCACACAGGCACAGGTGCGTTTAGAGCGTGTCCAAATCCACTTTTGCTAGTTTGACAGCGGAAAAAAGGGTCTGTGCGCCGGGTGCATGGTTCAAAAGAGTTGTACTTAGTGTCTTCATTAATTCATAGGTTTGTTTTGGGCGTAACATGCAATAAACCAATCAGAGATCATCTCCCATTCCCTTTAAAAGCCAGGCGCATTTGGACCTTGGAGCATTGCTATTATGATGGCGGATTTGCACCGTAATATTTTTATTTGTAATCTTCTGCATGTTTGTGTGCTGCTGTGCGTCCCTATGTGTTAACAAGCATAGTGTGCTTGCGCTGTGCACAATGAAATGCTGTGTTATTGACTTTTTTTGGTCAATGGTGCAATCACTACCTGCTGCCTCAAGATAGCAATACACCCAGAATGCACCTGAACACACCTCCCTGTAAGACCAGCACGCCCATGGGCACAAAGATGGGCGCAGGTGCATTTGCTATTTAAATGACGTGGGCGCTGGACGGGAAATTGACAATTGCGTCAGTCTTAAACTAACAAAGACACTTGCGTCGCACCCCGCCGGGTGCAGGATAGGGCCCATAATGTGATACACATAAGATACAATATAGGATATTTGAACAACAATGCACCCTGAGCTAAAGTTGCACTGTGATCAAAGATCTGTATTATAAGTGGTCATGTTGAGCTCAGTAATGTCAGATGTAAGAATAACTTTTCATTCACTTTTCTGTGGGTTGACCGTGTTTAATTGTGCTTAAACCATGGCCACTGTCATTTGGAATTAATTCAACCTGGCCTGTGACCATGTATGCATACATACATACATCTATTTATGCTAATAATGTGCAATAGTGCGACAATAATACAGCTACGTATGCTAATTATTTTTGCAATAATACATGCACACACGTGTCTGTGTGTACAAAACATGTGCAATAGGGCGATGTGCAACAACACTAGCACACTTAAAACCTTAAAGGTGCACCATGAGTTCCTGCATGGTCACTTCTGTTGATGTTCAAAGTAAATTCCAAACAAACAATCTTCATTAATATGCCCTTTTCCTACTTTAAAATCTCAAACCAGAGTAATGTTTGAGGTGTCCGAGAAGTGACCCAATGTCAAGAGACTTCTGCCCGCCAATCAAAAAGTGTTTTGCATTGCCTCAGTATGAATACAATGACGTGTTTAATGTACGTATGATTATATTTGAACTTTTACCTTTGTTCCAGATGTTCCCAAACCAACTCAACACTCTGTGAGTAAAATGTATTTTTATATGACACAATCACACAAGAAAATATGATTGGGCTACTTTCCACACATTTTCATTTAGATTTCTTGAATATATGCACTTATACCATATTAACCGTTTAGACATTTGCCACTGATAGTGTAAATCTGCAGAATGTTTGACGAATGGACAGTAAACTATAAGGTGTGTTCAATTTCCTCACTCTTTTTGGATTTGGTTCATTAATTAATTCAATTCAATTCAATTTCATTCATAGTATCAAATCATAGCAAGAGTTATCTCAGGACACTTTACAGAAAGAGTAGGTCTAGACCACACTCTATAATTTACAGAGATCCAACAATTCCAGTAATTCCCCCATGAGCAAGCATTTAGTGTGACAGTGGTGAGGAAAAACTCCCTTTTAGGGAGAAACCTCGTACAGACCCAGGCTCTTGGTAGTTGATGTCTGACGGTGCTGGTTGGGGATGTGATGAACAGTGGCAATAATAGTCACAATAAAGATAATGGAACTATGACTAGAAATAGTAGTTGTAGTAGTTCATGGCGTAGCAGGGCACTGCAGGGCATAGTAGGACGTAGCAGGATGTAGCAGGACGTAGCATGGCCCTGCAGGGCGCGGAGCAGGAGCACGGCGACAGCTGCAACCATAATTTAGGTTCCAATTAAGACATTAGAAGAAGCCTCAGGTCAGCAAATGTCCATCAGTGGTTCACTAATCTTTGGCTTGTCTCATGATGCAGAAATACACATTTATCCAGTGAATTCCTGCTATGAAATATTTGCAATCGGCATATTCACTCCCATTTTGGACCGTCATTTTATATATCCTGGTCCTGGATAGATACAAGAATGCGACACCATCTCTGGCATTTCATTTTCATCAAGTTTCATTGCATACGGATACTGAAAAAAATAAAAACAAAACACCAACGAGAAAAGTGAACTTAACTTAAAAGGTCTAGGATTGCAAATCGATGTGGGTACATGTTAAGTAACAAAAAGCATACTTACTTACACTGAGAAGTTCAGATTAATTCCACTAAACCCAATTAAGTTAATGTAAAATCCAAAAATGGCACCTGGCAACAATGAATATCTGTGCTCACTGCTGCCACTGGAGGCCAGACGCTGTATTACAACAACAAGGATGTAGAAGGTCTATTTGTCTTCACTGTAAAGGCAAAGTTAAGTTCTATTTTGTTGTGAACCACTGTGTTGTTTGTATTCAGGACGAGCCAGAGAGCAATCTGACCTATGTCACTGTAAACCATGCTAATCAGCAGGCCTCTTCTTACAAAAAGGTGAGTGACACAGTGATACACCTCTATTCTATTCATTCAGGTATGACTGATTTTCTACTTCTGTAATGGCTTAAAGGAGCAGACTGTAGGATTTAGGAAGATCTGTTGGCAGAAATGGAATACAATATTCCAGTGTTTTTTAGGTTTGTGGAAGACTTAGGTACATGTATTTGGAGGGAATTTAGGGGTCCTCCCTCAAGAAAAAAAAAATGCAATTTCACAAAATTTTGGACCACTGGAACGACTTAAATGTTGGAAAAGCTAGAGCAGATAATAAATAAATAACACTCCAAAAGCTTAAAGACAAAACTTTTTCTCCACTGGAGAAACAAATACAGTCATTACATCTTAGATATTAGTTAGTTAGCTACTTAGTTAGTTTTTCCTTAATTTCCTATTAGACATTTGCACCATAACTTGATGCAGAAAAATTCCCCAGAATGCAGGAAATTAAGTGTTTGATATGTTCAAAATTTCAATTTCAAATTTAATTGGAGACCCCCCCCCCCCCCCCCCCTCCCCCCCGCCCCCCAGTGTTGAACCCAAAGTTACGCCCTTGCAATAACCTAGAATACTACATCATAATTTATTAATGTATGATTTTGTATCAATCAAAATCTTCCCTCTATCATTTAGTGGAGTAGAAGTATAAATTAGCATAAAATGGAAATACTACTACTTCAAAATTGTATTGAAGTACTGTACTTGAATTAATGTATGTAATTCCATTCCAGCACTGGCGTTTTTACATTACCCAAAGACAAATCATAGATTCTTCTTCACACTTGGAAAGGGAGAGGTAATCAGTTGGTTGTAATCTGCAACCTCCCCACTAGATGCCTCTAAATCCTACACACTACTCCTTTAATCTTAAATTAGCTTGCAGTGCAATTATGGAATGTATTTACCATACTGATGACACTACACGGGCATAAGTAGTGCACACATATTTTTAGTTCATCTTAAATCTTAATGCTACAGCCTTAAATGATATTTCAGACAACTGTGTGTTTATAGTTTGGCTGCAACAGTTTGGGGAAGAATGTTTCAACATGATGTGTCTCCGTGCACAAAACCAGAGTTCTGACCCAAACCCCATCCATGGCCCATCGTTTTGTAATCAGATGTCCAACATGTCCTGTTGTCCTCGGGTCAAATTTTCACAAGTAAACACTCTTCACAAGTAAAATTAAGGATTAGATTTCTACTTTCATAGAATTTTGGGTGTTTTATTACATTTTATAGCACTTGAAAAACAATGAAATGGTTTCTAAACAGTATATTGACTAAACTTTGACAGTCTGTGATTATTCAATTTCATTTCAATTCCATTTTATTTGTAGTATCAAATCATAACTAGAGTTATCTCAAGACACTTTACAGAAAGAGCAGGTCTAGACCACACTCTATAATTTACAAAGACCCAACAATTCCAGTAATTCCCCCAAGAGCAAGTTAGTGTGACATTGGCGAGGAAAAACTTCCTTTTAGGGAGAAACCTGGGACAGACCCAGGCTCTTGGTAGACGGTGTCTAACGGGACAGACCCAGGCTCTTGGTAGGCGGTGTCTGACGGTGCTGGTTGGGGGTGTGATGAACAGTGGCAATAATAGTCACAATAAAGATAATGGAACTATGACTAGAAATAATAGTTGTAGTAGTTCATGGCGTAGCAGGGCACTGCAGGGCCTAGCAGGACGTAGCAGGATGTAGCAGGGTACTGCAGGGCTTAGCAGGGTGTAGCAGGGCATAGCAGGGTGTGGAGCAGGACCACGGCGGCAGCTGCAACCATGATTTAGGTGCCACCCTAATCCAGGGAAAACTGTGAGGCGAGAAAACATTATCCAGATTATCCACTCAATCTTAACTATTTGTCGAAAGAATTCATAATTTCAGCTTTTTTTTACTAAAAAAATTTGGTATAATTTCATAGAAATGAGGTTCATGGACCATGAATTTAAAAAAAAAAGAAATGTAATACTAGTGGCAATAAGTTGATGTTAGTGGTGAATCTGGTGGTAGGGAAAGAAAGCGCAGAAAAAAGCGACAGAAACCTTGAAGAAAAGCATCTAAAAAGGGTTAACCCGGGAGGACAACAAGTTGCATGGTCAACAGGAAGACAATACAACGGATAAACGTTTGGCAGTGGAGAGTATCTTTTCATATCCAAGCCTGAAACCTTTTTTCCATATACTGAAAGAAAGCAAATGACAGAAAATAGAGAGCTCACCATAAGGTTTCGTAAATATAGATAATTTTGTAGTTACTGACGTGAATTGTGTAACACCTCCGGTTTGTGTCATACAGGTCAAAGAGGAGGAGGTGACGTATTCTGCAGTCAAAAATCAGACGACAGAAGCAAACGAGGATCCCTGCAGTCTCTATAGCAATATCAGAAAACCAAAATAAATCAGAGGAAATGCGACTTCTCACCATGACCTGTTCATAAATCCTGCTGTCAGAGTGTTTTCTGTGTGTCAGGGAGTGGACAGTTGGATTTGTGCTTTGTTTTCTTTCTAGTTTGTATTGTACTGGCTTTGCTGAGCACCTGGTAAGGATGCCCCCCGGGTGCCTTTTTCCAGGCTCGTCCAGCTGGTAATAGGCCTCGGGGAAGACCCAGGACTAGGTGGAGAGATTATATGTCCACCCTGGCCTGGGAACGCCTCGGGATCCCACAGTCAGAGTTGGCTGATGTGGATCGTGAAGGGAAGTTTGGGGTCCCCTGTTGGAGCTGCTGCTCCCGCGACCCAACCCCGGATAAGCGGATGGATGGATGGATGGATGGATGGATGGATGGATGGATGGATGGATAGATAGATAGATAGATAGATAGATAGATAGATAGATAGATAGATAGATAGATAGATAGATGGATAGATAGATGGATAGATAGATGGATGGATGGATGGATGGATGGATGGATGGATGGATGGATAGATGGATGGATGGCTTTGCTTAGCATTAAGCATCTTTTTTAACATTGATTTATTTTTTTGAGAACAGCGACTGTGTTGAATATCCTTATTGGTGAGTGCAATAACACTCTGACATTCAAGACAATCTATAAGAAAATGCAGATTCCAAAGATAACCCCTGCTCAATATTTTATTACAATGTGACCATAAAGTAACTTTGACGAAATAATAAAGGTGATAAATGTTGACTGTGATAGACCACTAATATCTAAAGAGCATTTTTAAGCATTTGTGGGTAGATTTTCATGGTCAAATTAACTTTTTGAATACTCAATGCTTTCTTCTGCAAATAATTGTGACTTCAGCTGCTTACAGAGTGTTTTGTGTGAGTATGTGTGTCTACTACTGGTCGACCAGTAGTGATGGTTGATGATTCACCTCCTGGTAATTGGTCACTTGTGTCACAATGACATCTCTGTTTTCTGGAGCGTAGATATCTTAAAAGGATGACAAAAGGTTGCTCAAAGTTTTCTTCAAATGTTAATCATTTATGTTTTCCTGACCTGAGTAGACCCAGTCAAAGTTGAACCCTTGTGTTGTCTTTCCATCAACCATGAAGTTGTTGTCCTCCAGGTTCAAAATTGAAAATACATTTTTCCTGATGTTTTTTTTTTTTTTTTTAATACATGGTCAACCTAATTTATGGCATTATATCTAATTTTTTTTAGTTTAAAAAAGCAGAAGTCATGAATTATTTTGACTAATAGTTTTTATCAGAGGAATGTTGTATATCAGTATTTCAGGAGGACAACACGAGGGTTAGGTCTATTTTATTCATGTAGCCTGTAGAGGCTAAGCCCAAGCTTTAAGCCCCTGAGGTGCTGTACAACGGGTTGGGTAATTGAGGCACCTTTTTACCTTGTTTGATCAGTAAAAGTTCCAAGTCGTATTTGCAGTTTAAACCATTGGTTTCATGTATTTTCTTCAACTCTTCATTGTATAGGCGTAGATTTCAGGGGGGATGCAGGGGATAAGCCCGCCCCTAGCTTTTAGAAGAGGTAGATTGGTCGCCCTTAAAAATATGAAAGACAACCCACTCCTCAATAAAAGGTAAAAAAAAAAGAACCGTTCTGGGGGCTCAAAACTGTATATATCCTTCTTACCTGTAAATATATGTTTCCCTACAATTTCAGACACAGGAAATGAAGTGTTTGACGCTCAAAATGATCTGGGGGATAATGTGTCCCCCATTGATAAAACAAAACCTATGCCCTTGCTTCACTGTTTCTTCTTTCTTCTTGTGGCGTGTAGTGTGTGTGTGTGTGTGTGTGTGTGTGTGTGTGTGTGTGTGTGTGTGTGTGTGTGTGTGTGTGTGTGTGTGTGTGTGTATGTGTGTCATGGTCAAAGACTGTCTGTGCACCTGAGGAACCAAAGATTGGTTCATATTTAGGCCAAGAGCACTAATTGGCTCTTACATAGCCCCAAATCCTAAGTTTGCCTCAAAGGTCTTGACAACTGGGCAGCTTACGACACCTTCTATCCTTAATTCATATTCATCCCACAATTTTATACCACATTATGGTGATCCTCATCAATGAATAAAGTAAAACAATATTCCATTTGTAGCTGTGGGTGTCAGTAACTTACAGTAGGCCGATATCATAACATAAAGAAGACCCATGCAACAAGCCACTGCAGAAGTTGTGCAGTTTGTTCTTCATAAATGTTGTTAATCACTGCATAATAAAAGCTATAACCAGAGTCTATCCCTAGTTTTTACAATTTGAAACCTTGATATTTTTTTTCTTTATTTTATTATTTGAGGATGAGGGCCTAAATTAATTTAGTATAAGTCTAAAAGAAACTGTCTTTCTCAGACATATGTCAACAACTGCAAACAGCACAGAAGGTCAAACTGATCCAAATGCAGCATCTATGTTATTCTTGTTATCTGCTGTGTTGTTTGTTAGGCTACTTCTATTTTGTAAGAATAGCCCTTTTCTGCCCTTGACTTGGAGTCCTACTTTCTCGCTTTTTATTTGCATTTCACAATTATATGACATACAGTGGTGACTGACAGTGACAAATAAGGCATAATACTGTGCAACAGCATGTCAGTGACCAGCATGTCCCTTGCTCACCCACAGACCAACCCGAGTCAGGTCAGACAGGGACGAACGGCTGGCAGGCAGGCAGGCACGTACGTACGTACGCGCGCACACACACACACACACACACACACACACACACACACACACACACACACACACACACACACACCATACACCATACAACCACCAACAAACAAGCAGAAAAGGGAATGAAATAAAGTAAGATAAACTGAAATACACAAAGACTCAAATAAGGACAGAAGAGAAGGAATACATAAATACATTGTAAGATTGCCTTTCGGATTTTAGCTGGTTTGTTACCTGAGTCACATTGTCTTGTCTGTATGCCTACACTCTCAGGACAGATGTGTTAAAAATAACACATTATGTAGGCTATACGCACTTGATATTTTGACATTTTCTGTCTGCGTTGGTCAGTCGTGTGAAATATATGACTTTTTAAAACGCATTTATTGAACAGTTCAACGCATCATGTTTCAAAATAGTGTGTAGGAAATTGACACATCCATTCTGAGAGTGTGTGTTTATTTGGGCCTCACCTATGCCATGTTGCACCCCTTTATCTAAAAACATTTTTTTTTTGCATTTGTGTTCACATATGAGATTATACAAATACAAAAAACATCTTTTGGGGCATACTTTATTTGTGGATGTAGCATCCTAATATAGGAGGAAGACGGTCAACCATTAAATCTCACACATAACTGCAAGATTAAGGATGACCCGCGAGGTCAGGGTTTAAACGCAGGGCACAGAGAATATTGGGCGCGAGCATTAGACAAATAGTAATGCATGTTTGGTAATTATGGATATAAGAAGGTGGCTCAATGGAAAAGTAAATTCAACTGACAAAAATAAAGATACATCCATGTATGTAACGCAAATTTGTGTACTTGCTGTATGCAAAATGATTAAAAGTTGGCAGTTGTGGGTAAACTCAGGGTTGTAAGTTATGTTGTTGGTATTTTGGTGAAGTTAATCAGCTTTTTGCTTTCTTTGGAAAATGTTTGTGCCACGCGCTGATGCGCTGTGACGCAGTCATCCAGTGAGTGAGTTTTTTAGTTAGTTTAGTTAGTGTGATTTGCAATGCTCATTATGTAGTGGTGTTTGCAATGTATCACGTTTCCAACCATGTTTAAAGTCCAGACACCCCCCCTTCAATCTGGCTACGGGCTTGTGTTTATGCATGGAAACTGCACATCTTTGCTCCACCTTGAATTTTGGCCCTCAAATAAGCAGCTGTCGGGACAGCGCCAGGCTTCTCCTCACTGGGGAAAAGTTAATTCACTAAAACACTAGAAATATTGTTAGCCATATGTGCAACACCCAAGCAGTTTTGGGCACCACTAACATCAAATCAATATGAGAATCAAAACTAACTTCTCAGATCTAATGATTGTAGTTGGACTTCTTTAGCAGCTTTTGTCTTTAAGCTTTGTCAGTGTTATTTGTGTATTGTCTGCTCTAGCTTTTCCCAAATTTTGGACTCAGATATGAGCTCATCTACTTCTTTTACTCAGTTTGTTTATTTGGATCAGAAAAAAAGAGTACAGTACAAAGGTTAAATTAATAACTGAGGTTAAAGATTAATCTTGACAGTACAGTAGTAAATATAGTAAATCTTTAAAATATCCAAAGGGAATGGAATAATCTAGTTTGAGGGCAGTTTGCGGTTCATTGGTGCAATATGCATTGGACTTGGAACTAGTTTTTCCAAGGTTGGCACGTAACACGTAAGCAGTAATTTTGTACTGTGCTATTGAAAATTAAACGAAAGAAAAGATGCAAGATAGTTTGGAAGCTTTTAATTCATTATTATTCCTTCTCCTTGGTATGTCCATTTGTGATACAGAGAGCAGTGTGCTTTATCACTAATGCCACATTTTCATGAACAGGGTTTAACTGCTGACATAGTAGTCTGGATCAACGTACTGTACATGCATTTCCAGGATAATTGCCTGACATCTCTAATCTTTTGGTCTTTCGGTGTTGCCATTCTCAAACTCTGCTCGCTTCGATATTAATCAATTCTGTTGCACTACGTGGAATATAACGCTGTACAAAATAGTTTCTACTCTCTTGAACTGAGTTGAAGTTAGGGCTGCCCAATATTTTGTCTACATCGCAATGTGCGATTACAACAAATAGCGCTACACTAATTGATAACATATTTACCAACGCTATTGACTATAAAGTTGAAAGTGGCCTAATAATAAACAACGTCAGTGATCATCTGCCAGTTTTTGCAAACATACATAGCTACACTAAGACCAGGAAAGACTGCAAAATATACACAATGACCAGACACAGAACTCAAAAAAAAAAAAGAGGATTTAATGAAACAAGACTGGGGCAAAGTATACGTAGAAAATGAGAATGAAGCCTATGATTCGTTTTTGACTGTTATAACATCACTTTATGGAAAAAACTGCCCTCTTGTAAAGAAAGAAATGAAACAGAAATCGGATGAAAAACCATGCATAAGTACGGAATATTAATTGCAGGTAAGAAGAAAAATTTATTATATAAAGAGTTTTTAAAGAAGAGGACTAAAGAAGCATAAAAGAAATATAAGATATACAAAAACAAACTGACCAGAGAAGCAATAAACCAGAGAAGCAATAAAAATAATTATTATAGTAAACTATTGGAGGACAACAGAAGCAATATAAGAAACACCTGGATGGTGCTGAATGAAATTATTAAGAAAAAAAAGGCAAAACAGGAGACACAAACTATTTTTTGACTAAAAATGATACAGAGGTTAAGGATATGACCTTGGCTGCAAATTAATTTAATGATTTTTTTTGTTGGAGTTGGTCCAGGTTTAGCTGAGGAGTTTGCAAAGACTGGCAGTATAAATGATATGCTAAGCAAGAATGTAAATATTAATGAATCTTGTTTGTTAAGGGAACTGATGAAAAAAACAAACATTTAAGAGTAAAAAGTCCACAAACTGGAATGGCATTGCCATGTTTATGGTCAAAAGTATTATTGATTGTGTTGTGAAACCTCTAACGCATGTATGTAATCAATCTCTGAAAACTGGAGTTTTTCCAGATAAAATTAAATTGCCAAAGGTGATACCAATATACAAGGCTGGTGAAAAACATACACTCTCAAACTACAGAACTGTTTCACTGCTCAAAAATACTAGAAATATATTCTCTACAAGGCTCGATAATTTCGTTACTAAACATAATATACTGTGTGATCAGAAATATGGTTTCAGGGCTAATAGGACAACGTCACATGCACGTATTCAATTTGTAGAAGAAATAACAGCAATAGAACAAAAAATATATGCAGTGGGGATATTCTTGGATCTTAAGAAGGCATTTGATACAGTAGACCACAATTTATTGATCATGAAATTATACAAATATGGAATTAGGGCGACTGCACTTTCTTGGTTAAATAGCTACTTATATAATCGACAACAATATGTTGAACTGCAAAACCATAAATCAAAATTAAAGAAAATCACCTGTGGGGTCCCCCAGGGGTCAATGTTGGGACCATTGCTGTTTAACTTGTATATAAATAATGTATGGGAGGTGTCAAAAATTGAAAACCATTTTATTTGCTGATGACACTAATTTAATATGTTCTGCGGAAAATTTTGAACAACTCTTGGATACAGTGGAAAATGAATTAAAAAAGATGAAAAGATGGTTTGATGCAAATAAACTAACACTTAATTTAAGTAAAACCAAATTTATAATTTTTGGTAATCGTGCAATAACTTTACACAAAAAACTTATGATAAATGACATTGAAATAGCAAAAGTAAAAGAACTTAAATTTCTGGGAGTAATAATTGATGGAAAATTATGTTGGAAGCCACATATACACTATATTAAGGCTAAAATATCCAAATCAATTGCTATACTGTATAAAACCAATTACCTATTAAATCAACGCTCATGGTATACATTGTATTGTTCCTTCATACTGCCATATATTACTTACTGTTTGGAAGTGTGGGGAAACACTTACAAAACGATCATTGAACCTATTTTTATTCGTTCAAAAGAGAGCCTTAAGAATTGTAAATAAAACCACTTATAGAGCATCAACTAATCCACTTTTTATCAAATTAAAAGCACTACAATTCAGAGAGATTGTTGACTTTAAAACTGCACAAATTATGTACAAAGTAAATAATCAACAGCTATCGAACACTATCCAAGGGTTGTTTCAAATGAGAGAGAGCAAGCATAACTTAAGAGGAACGTTTGTATTACAAAAGAAACTTATAAGAACAAATGCTAGAAAAAAACAAACTTAAATGTGTGCATCTGTGTATGTATGGGTATATGTGAGCTGAAGGTAGGTAGTTATATGGTGTATGTGTATGTAAAGAAGAATTGTGTTGAATTGTTTTGTATTTAAGTAAAAGATAAAAATAGAGAAAGGGGGTAGGACTAGAAAAGTTTGTTTATGAATTTCTTCCGACTCCATTTTGAACATGGGAATTTCTTATTTGAATTACTTATATCATATAATAATAACTTTGGTAGTTTGTGCTGAGAAGTACATGTCCTTACAATCAATGTTGATCAATTTATCCAACAACCACAACCTGAAATTTAGAGGAAGCAACATGCATGCATTATTAATATAATGGACTTGTGCCTGGATTGATAGTATTATAAGAAGACAATGGTGTCATGTGAGTCAACCATTGTAAGTAACTATCTTATTTCTAGGGCTGGACGATTAACTGAAAATTGAAATTCTGAAGCTGTTATCGACGGGTTTTTCTCAAGAGGATAATTTTGATAATTTATTACTGTTGATAGGCCTACTTTGTCCTTTAAACCATTCTACTGTGTGTGTAGTCATGTGACTTTGCCCGGAGCAGTCAGCCTCATTGAAAGCATAATGGAGGATAACTCAAACACCGAGTCTGAGTCAAGTGAGCAGCTTGTGCCCAAAAAAACACAGTGTACGTCACAAAACATTTTGGCTTCAGAAAAGATGATTTAGAACAAGGTGTTTTATAAACGTTCATTTATTGTTATCGAGGTAGAATGTGCAATTAATAGTGATTTTGATTTTAGGTCATATTGTGCAGCCCTACTTATTTCCTTCTCCAAAATCACTTCAGAAGAGTAGTCACAGTGCTTACTTACTAACTACCAAAGAGTGATTCACATAAGAAAAGTTCATTATTTTTTTTCTATGTAGATGCACTCTCCTACAAAATCACCACAGTAGTCGAGAATTATTTATTATTTCCAAATAGAGCTATTTCTGTCATCTTGTAAAAAATTGTCTGTAGTCTTTTTTCATAGAAATATATTGCATTGTCAGCTTTTTTTCAATATTGTGCAGCCCTGGCTGAAGTCATAAAAGCGGGCCAAGCAGCATTTTCAAGCCCTACTGCTCACATACAGGAAACAGCACACAGTTTATGGGGTGAAGGGTTGAGGGTGAAGCCCACACGTGGAGTCAGATCCAGTTCATCCTCTGAAACTCCAGGAGGAGGAGTGAAACGAAAGTGTTGCAGGAGGGTGGTGAAGAAGATGAAGAGCTCCATCCTGGCCAGACTCTCTCCGAGACAAATCCTGCGACCTGTGAGAGAGAAATAACTAAATAAAATGTTCATCTAATATGCAAGTAAATAAACATTTAGTTGCATATGTGTATGTGTACCTGCAGAAAAAGGCATGAAGGCTTCTCGCTTGACAAACTTCCCGTCTTTGTCCAGGAAGTGAGCAGGATGAAAGCTGTGTGGCCTCTCCCACTCACTCTCATCATACAGGACAGATGTTAAGAGAGGATATACCGTGGTCCCCTGTGGACAATACAGAAAAAACATTCTCTATAAGCAATAGTATTTGTAAACTACATAAAAATAAGTCACGAAGCACAGAAAGGAATCGCTACATCTTAAATTATTGTCACGTTTTGTATGCTGAACATGCAGCTATATGAAGGACCAAACAGGACTTGTTACAACCGCGTATTAGGTCGTTTCCGGTTGACAGTGCTTATGTTTTGCTGATGGCATCTTGCTTGGGTAGCTCGACGAAGTCAATTCTGTCATTCTTCATTACAGCAGCTCATTATCCACTTTACATTTAAACCTACACTAGTTCACTCAAGAACTCATATCTCTTTCTGTCTTTTAGCAACTTTCTCCCTAATCCCACAGTTGTTTACACACTATTAGCTCTGTTTTCCTGGAGCCAAAGTTGCAGACATCCTGGCCAAAGCTGTGGACCTGATACCCTCACTCCCAACCTCTATTAAACGCATCGTGGTCCATTGCGGACATAACGACATGTCCTATCAGCAGAGTGAGCGCACAAAGAAAGACTTTGGCACCCTCATTGAAGCTTTAATAAGCACTGGGAAGTCAGTTTTTATTTCGGGCCCACTTCCATCTCGAGGTCGCGGAGTAGGCCTTTTTAGCAGACTACTCATCCTCAACACCTGGCTCCAGCATAATGCAGCATTCACAAGATAGGTTTTATTGACAATTTTATTCTATTTTGGAAACGTGACTCCCTGTTCAGCAGGGATGGGATTCATCCCAATAGACGCGGCAGCCAGGTGCTATGTGAGAACTTGCGTCACGCCGTGCAGACCCAGACCTGGGTGCAGACTCAGACCTTAGATTGACTGTTTACACCCCGTAAAGACACGCACAGGCGCACCTCCCAATCACACTCTCCCATAAGCTCTCACTCCTTTACAAATGACTCTGCTAACCCACAGACCAGCTATATCATTCCAGTAAGAGTCAGTAATAACATTACTCAAAGGTACAGCGCTACACGCTCCTCTGTGCACCAACGAGGTGCTATACTTAACAACCTAATTGGAATTAAAACAACCACTGCAACGATAGAATAGGAGAATCAAATGTGGACTATTAAATATCAGATCTCTGTCTTCTAAAGCATTACTGGTAAACAATTTGATATCAGATAATCAAATTGATTTATTCTGTCTTACTGAAACCTGGCTGGGCCATGAAGAACATGTTAGTCTAAATGAAGCCACTCCTCCCAGTCATATTAATACTCAAATTCCTAGAGGCTCAGGCCGAGGAGGAGGAGTTGCAGCCATATTTGACTCAAATCTGTTAGTTAATCCTAAACCGAAACTAAATTATAACTCGTTTGAAAGTCTTGTTCTTAATCTTCAACATCCAACATGGAAATCATTAAAGCCAATCATATTTGTTGTTGTTTACCGAGCGCCAGGCCCATATTCTGAATTGTTATCTGAATTCTCAGAGTTTTTGTCATGTATTGTCCTAAAATCTGAAAAAATTATTATTGTAGGTTGTTACAGTGAGGACAGAATAGACTCAGGAGCAGAGCTCACAAAAATTGGTTTATTTAGAATAGGGGAAAAAAGGGGAAGTGGAGAGGCAGACGTCCGGAACGGAGAAGCAGCTAGGGGAGGATGGAGAAAACTGGAGGACGAGGAAACTGAGGGGAGCCACAGGAGTGATACTGGGGCTGGAGAATGCGGGGAGCGAGGGGAGGCAGGATTCTCAGGGGAGCGCGGGGAAGCCTTAACCGAGGAGCCGAGGAAGAGACACTGGAACTGGAGAGCAGAGGAAGCAAGAGCAGCTGGAGCAGAGTACCGAGGGAGGGGGTCCGTGAAGCGAGGCCAGCTGACTGGAGACGACAGTTGGGGTAGGAGATGGTAGCTGGGAATGAGAAGACACAAAACAGGTGAGTGAATCGTTAGGAAAGAGGGTAAGAAAAAGGAACAACGAATTATCTTAGCAAAGGATTTGGCTAGCGTTCACCAGGGTGTCTGGAGCAACAATCAAGCGAAGATGGTCTGTAGAGCCGGGGTAGAAATACTGGTCTTGATTGTAGATGGGAGGCAGGTGTGTGCGGTGGGAGGCGGTGATGAAGGAATAACGATCAGGTGCGCTCAGTCAGCTGGCAGCAGCAGTGGGGGGGGGGGAAGAGCAGGATCGGCACAGAGAGAGAGAGAGAGAGAGAGAGAGAGAGAGAGAGCGAGAGAGAAACACACAGGATAGGAAACTAGCCGGGCAATGAAAATAGGAAAAAAGGTAAACAAAAACAGAAAACTCACAGCCAGCCGACCCCGACCATCACAGTACCCCCTCCTCAACGGACGCCACCGGGCGGACCGCCAGGCTTGTCCGGGTGGGCCCTGTAGAAGTCCTGGAGAAGGGATTTATCCAGGATTTGGCTGGCGGGGATCCACGAACGTTCCTCCGGGCCATAGCCGGCCCAGTCCACCAAGTACCGATAACCCCGACCTCTACGACGCACATCCAAGAGGCGGCGCACCGTATAGGCTGGGTGACCGTCAATTATCCGTGGAGGAGGAGGTGCTGCCCTTGGGGCGGAGAGAGGGCAGGTGGAGACCGGCTTGACCTGGGAGACGTGGAAGACGGGGTGGATCTTGAGATGCGGGGGAAGCTGGAGTCGGACGGCGGTGGGATTCAGGACCGCCTCGATGGGGTATGGTCCCACAAATCGAGGAGCAAGCTTCTTGGAGGACATCTGGAGCGGAAGGTCTTGGGAGGAGAGCCATACCTTCTGACCCGGCTGGTAAACGGGAGCCGGTCTCCGATGACGGTCAGCCAGGCGTTTGTTGCGAGCAGCCGTGCGCTGAAGGGCTGCCCTAGCCTCTCTCCACACCCGTTTGCACCGCTGAAGGTGGGATTGGACAGATGGAACTGTCACCTCCTCCTCCAGATCAGGAAAAAGTGGTGGCTGAAAACCCATTGCGCACATGAATGGGGACATACCAGTGGCAGTGCTGATGAGAGAGTTGTGCGCGTATTCGATCCAGGGGAGGTAGGTGCTCCATGAGGCAGGGATGCGGTGCGCCACACATCTGAGAGCCGCCCCCAGATCCTGATTTGCCCGCTCGGTCTGCCCGTTGGTCTGTGGATGATGACCGGAGGACAGGCTAACTGTAGCGCCGAGGGCTCGGCAGAAGGATCTCCACACTTGGGACGTGAACTGGGGTCCCCGGTCGGAGACGATGTCCTGGGGAATCCCGTGGAGGCGGAAGACATGGTGAACCAAGAGGCGGCCGGTTTCCATGGATGTGGGCAGCTTGGGCAGAGGAATGAAGTGGACGGATTTGGAAAATCGGTCTACAACGGTGAGTATAACAGTGTTGCCTTGGGAGTTTGGCAGACCGGTAACAAAGTCCAGGGCGATGTGTGACCAGGGCCGACCGGGGACTGGAAGGGGACGGAGCAGACCGGTGGGCTGCTGGTGGGAAGACTTGGCACGGGCGCACACCTCACAAGCTGCCACGAAGTCCCGGCAGTCCTTCTCTGCAGCGGGCCACCAGAATCGCTGGCGGAGCAGGAACAAAGTTCTGGCAGCACCAGGGTGGCAGCTGAATTTGGAGGCGTGCGCCCACTGGAGGACCTGGGAGCGGACATTAGGAGGGACGTAGAGGCGGTTAGGAGGGCCGGTACCAGGGTCGGGGTCTGTGGACTGGGCACGGCGAACAGCAGACTCTACCTCCCATACCAGGGAGGCAACGAGGCAGGAGCGCGGGAGGATGAGATCTGGCCGGTCCTCTGGGTCATCAGGAGAGTGGAGACGGGATAGGGCATCTGGTTTAGCGTTGCGGGATCCGGGGCGATAGGAGAGGGTGAAATCGAATCTGTTGAAGAACAGGGCCCACCTAGCCTGGCGGGGATTCAGTCTCTGGGCGGTGCGGAGGTAGGAGAGGTTCTTGTGGTCAGTCCAGACTATGAAGGGGTGCTGGGCGCCCTCCAGCCAGTGCCTCCATTCCTCGAGGGCCAGTTTAATGGCCAGCAACTCCCGGTCCCCCACACTATATCTCTGCTCGGTGGGAGTCAGGCGACGGGAGAAGAAAGCACAGGGATGAAGTTTTTGGTCAACGGGGGAACGCTGGGACAGGGTGGCCCCAACGCCCACGTTCGAGGCGTCTACCTCCACCACAAACTGAAGGGAGGGGTCAGGGTTCGTCAGAATGGGGGCGGAGGTGAATCGGGACTTGAGGAGGGTGAAGGCTGCAGCGGCCTCTGGAGACCAAACAAAGGGGACGGAGGGAGATGTAAGACGGGTGAGAGGGGCGGCTAAGATGCTATAATTACGGATAAACCGACGGTAAAAGTTGGCAAACCCCAAGAAACGCTGTAGCTGTTTAACAGAAACCGGGGTGGGCCACTCGGCTACGGCTTGGATCTTAGCCGGATCCGCACGAAGCCGCCCACTCTCGATAATGAAACCCAGGAATTGTACAGAGGAGACGTGAAACTCGCATTTCTCAGCCTTAACGAATAGCCTGTTCTCCAGGAGCCGCTGCAGCACAAGACGGACATGTTCAACGTGTTGGAGTGGGTCGCGGGAGAAGATCAGAATATCGTCAAGGTAGACGAATACGAAACGGTGCAGGAAGTCACGGAGAACGTCATTAATTAATGCCTGGAAGATGGCGGGGGCGTTAGTGAGGCCGAAGGGCATGACTAAATATTCATAATGGCCCAGCGGAGTATTAAACGCGGTTTTCCATTCGTCCCCCACCCGTACTAGGTGGTAGGCGTTTCTGAGATCTAATTTGGTGAACACAACGGACCGGGAGAGGGAGTCGTGTGCAGAGTCCATTAAGGGGAGCGGATCTTTATTCTTGACAGTAATGGAGTTGAGCCCCCGGTAGTCTATACATGGTCGGAGGGTCTTGTCTTTCTTGGATACAAAGAAAAAACCTGCGCCCAACGGGGACGAGGAGGGGCGAATGATACCGGCGGCCAGGGAATCTTTGATGTATTGCTCCATAGCCTCCCTTTCCGGGCGCGAGATATTAAACAAGCGGCTGGAAGGGAGGGGTGCGTCCGGAAGGAGGGCTATGGAGCAGTCGTAGGGGCGGTGGGGGGGGTAAGGACAAGGCCTGGTCCTTACTAAATACTTGGGCGAGGTCGTGGTATTCCGGGGGGACGAGAGTTAAATCGGGGGGATCCGGAGGAGTGTGAGTTTGGGAAGACGTACCAGGGGCTCTAGATGACAGAAGGCATGAGGAATGGCAGGCTGGACTCCAATTTCTGATCTTCCCCTGCGCCCAATCCACATTGGGGCTGTGGGTAATGAGCCAGGGGAGCCCGAGAACGATGGGGGAGAATGAGGCGGGGATGAGATGAAACGACAGGGACTCGTGGTGGTTACCAGAGGTGAGGAGCCGGAGCAGGGGCGTGCGGTGGGTGACAGTGGTGAGAGACTGGCCGTTAAGTCCGGTGGCGTGAAGGGGCGTGTCGAGGGGAATACGAGGGATGGAAAGTTGTCGCGCAATTTCAATGTCCAAAAAATTCTCGTCGGCACCGGAATCTACCAGTGCCCCCAGATGCAGGGTTACGTCCCGCCATGACAGAGAAACCTCCAATAGGAGGCGAGGCTACTGGCGAGCCAACTCTTTTGGCCGGACGGGGCAGGAGGAAATGAAATGGCCGGGGTTACTGCAGTAAATGCAGACCCCGGCTAGACGACGACGCTCACGTTCTTCGGGGGAAAGACGGGCGCGACCCAATTGCATGGGTTCAACGGGGGGTGGAGACGGAGGCGCAGGCGGACTGACGGACCGTGGCTGGGAAGACGAGGGAGCAGAGACCCGAGGGTGCGGAGGGCTGGACCGGGAAGAGGGCGGACCGCGAAGCGAGCGCTCTCTCTCCCTCTCCCGGATACGATTGTCTAAATCAATTGTGGTATCAATGAGGCTGTCTAGGCTGTCCGGCTCGTCCCTAGTGGCTAAAAGATCCTTCATCTGCTCACTAAGTCCGTTAAGGAACATGCGACGGAGAGCCGGACTGTTCCAACCTGATCTGGTGGCCAGAATGCGGAAATCGACAGAGTACTCCGCGACACTGCGATTACCCTGACGGAGAGATGCGAGACGGGCATCCGTCTCCGCTCCCCGTACAGGGCGATCGAACACTCTCCTCAATTCCTCCGCAAAAGCAGAGTAAGAGGAGAGGAGATCAGGCCGTCCCCTAGTCACAGAAGTGTACCACGAGAGGGCCCGGTCACGGAGCAGACCCGCGACAAATCGCACCCTGGCCTCGTCAGAGCGGTATGTTACTGGCTGCCCCTCGAACACCAGGGCACACTGCACCAGGAATCCCTCGCATGTTCCCAGCTCACCGGAGAATTTGTCGGGTGGAGATACCGGAGACTCGAGGTGGACGGGCGGAGCCGAATCATTAGTGCGAGTGTTATCCGTGCGGACTGACGAGGCGACGTTGCCGGAGGGATAGGGGGAAGGAGCTGGGTGACCCAACCGCCGGACCTCCTCGACCAGGGAGCGAAGTGTCTCGGCCATGGAGGAGAGAGCAGCCGCATGTTGACCGAGCAGCGCCCCCTGGGAGGCCACGGCGAAGGAAAGATCTGGGGGTGAGGGAACAGGGGGGTCGGGGGGTGGAGGTGAGCCTGCTGAGTCCATATTTGGCTTGATTGTTCTATTACAGTGAGGACAGAATAGACTCAGGAGCAGAGCTCACAAAAATTGGTTTATTTAGAATAGGGGAAAAAAGGGGAAGTGGAGAGGCAGACGTCCGGAACGGAGAAGCAGCTAGGGGAGGATGGAGAAAACTGGAGGACGAGGAAACTGAGGGGAGCCACAGGAGTGATACTGGGGCTGGAGAATGCGGGGAGCGAGGGGAGGCAGGATTCTCAGGGGAGCGCGGGGAAGCCTTAACCGAGGAGCCGAGGAAGAGACACTGGAACTGGAGAGCAGAGGAAGCAAGAGCAGCTGGAGCAGAGTACCGAGGGAGGGGGTCCGTGAAGCGAGGCCAGCTGACTGGAGACGACAGTTGGGGTAGGAGATGGTAGCTGGGAATGAGAAGACACAAAACAGGTGAGTGAATCGTTAGGAAAGAGGGTAAGAAAAAGGAACAACGAATTATCTTAGCAAAGGATTTGGCTAGCGTTCACCAGGGTGTCTGGAGCAACAATCAAGCGAAGATGGTCTGTAGAGCCGGGGTAGAAATACTGGTCTTGATTGTAGATGGGAGGCAGGTGTGTGCGGTGGGAGGCGGTGATGAAGGAATAACGATCAGGTGCGCTCAGTCAGCTGGCAGCAGCAGTGGGGGGGGGGGGGGGGGGGGGGGGGGGGGAAGAGCAGGATCGGCACAGAGAGAGAGAGGGAGAGAGAGCGAGAGAGCGAGAGAGAAACACAAAGGAGAGGAAACTAGCCGGGCAATGAAAATAGGAAAAAAGGTAAACAAAAACAGAAAACTCACAGCCAGCCGACCCCGACCATCACAGTAGGTGATTTTAATATCCATGTGGATGTTGACAGTAATAGTCTTAGTATTGCCTTCAACTCACTACTAGATTCAATTGGTTTCAGTCAGAGTGTGCATAAGGCCACGCACTGTTTTAACCACACCCTCGACCTTGTGCTGTCATATGGCATCAAAATTGAAGATTTAATAGTATTTCCACAGAATTCTTTATTATCAGACCATTTTTTAATAACTTTCGAATTCTTACTACCAGACTATATGAAATTAAATAAAACCTTCTACGCTAGATGCCTATCTGACAGTGCTATAGCTACATTTAAGGAAGATATTCCAACAGCAATTAACTCAATGTCGTGCTTTAATATAACGGAGGAACTTTGTGCTAATTTTAGTCCTTCCGTAATTGATCATTTTGTAGACAGTGCTACGACCTGCCTACGGACGACTTTAGACTCTGTTGCTCCCCTCAAAAAGAAGACGATGAAGCAAAGGAAACTGGCATTAAAGATATAAAATCATGGATGACCAACAATTTCCTGAAGTTGAACTCGAACAAAACTGAGGTTATTGTGCTGGGCGCTAAACACCTCCGAACTTCATTATCCGAAGATATAATTACTCTGGATGGTATTGCCCTGGCCTCCAACACTACTGTCAGAAATCTAGGAATTATTTTTGATCAGGACTTATCCTTTAATGCCCACTTAAAACAAACCTCAAGAACAGCTTTTTTTCACCTTCGTAATATTGCCAAAATTAGGAACATCCTATCTCAAAACGATGCTGAAAAACTAGTCCATGCATTCGTTACTTCCAGGCTGGACTACTGTAATTCGCTATTATCAGGATGCTCAAATAAAACTCTTAAGACTCTCCAGCTGATCCAGAATGCTGCAGCGCATGTTCTGACAAGAACTAAGAAAAGAGATCATATTTCTCCTGTATTAGCTTCTCTGCATTGGCTTCCTGTAAAATCCAGGATTGAATTTAAAATCCTTCTCCTTACCTACAAAACTGTAAATGGTCAAGCACCTTCATATCTTGAAGAGCTCTTAGTACCTTATTGTCCCACTAGAGCACTACGCTCCCAGAATGCAGAGTTACTTGTGGTTCCCAGAGTGTCTAAAAGTAGGATGGGAGCCAGAGCCTTCAGCTATCAGGCTCCTCTCCTGTGGAACCAGCTCCCAGTCTGGGTTCGGGAGGCAGACACCATCACCACTTTTAAGAGTAAACTTAAAACTCTCCTCTTCGATAAAGCTTATAGTTAGGAAGTTAGGAGTTGCAGCGTGCGCCTAGACCGGCGGGGGTGGGTGTCTCAGTCATGGCGCACCCCCATCCTATCACTGCTTCTCCCCATAGAAAGCTTACGCATACTTAGGGAGTAAGGTGTCGCAGCGTTAGCCTAGACCAGCGGGGGAAGGTGTGTAGCCACAACATAGCCTCCCTATGCGGTTATAGTTCTAGACTACCGGGGTACCTCATTTGACACACTGAGCTCCTCTCTCCTCTCTCTTTCCATCTGTGTGTATTCATGTTCCAGAAATGCTTGTTATTAACCTAGCTCCGGGGAGCTTCCCCGGAGTCCGTATGTTCTTTGTCCCCCCAGCACCATCATCTTGGATCATGAAGGCCCCTACATCATGGTGGCAGCTTTCGCCGTGGTCCTGCCCTACAACCTGCTGTGCCCCATTACACCCTGCAATGCCCGGCGTCGACTTGCTATGTCCGGCCAACGCCCTGCCACGCCCTGTTACGCCCTGCTGTGCTCTACGACACCATGAACTATTACAACTACTCTAGTCATTATCTTAATTGTGACTTTGTTATTGCCATTGTTCATCAAACCCCCAACCGGCATCGTCAGACACCGCCTACCAAGAGCCTGGGTCTGTCCGTGGTTTCTTCCTAAAAGGGAGTTTTTCCTCGCCACTGTCGCACTTACACATTCATGCATGCTCTTGGGGGAATCACTGGAATTGTTGGGTCCTTGAAAATTACAGAGTGTGGTCTAGACCTACACTCTATCTGTAAAGTGTCCTGAGATAATTCCTGTTATGATTTGACACTATAAATAAAATTGAATTGAATTGAATTGTTAGCTGCTTTAGCTGAGTAGATAACAATGTCTTACTCCCTCCTGTCCTTTAAACAGCAAAACAGTCAAATTTTTAGCTAATCGCATAGTGATAATTGAACATCTAACGGGGAAATCCACCTTAACCACGCTTCATATCGGCATGAATTGGATCCACTGCACAGCTCTTATTTATTTTTTAAAGAAATACGTCACTTTTAAATCTGTTTTGCCTCCCGTTATTTCCTTACAAGCAATGTAGCATTTAAAAGGCTATTTTAAATGGAGTCTGGTGCAGTGCTCATTCCACATGAAAAACTACATTAAAGCACTTCCAGCAAATGGAGAACAATGAGGGCAAAACAGCTTCACCATCTGTTTTAACCAAATATTCTCTGGTCTAGCTCAGCTAAAAATACATAAAACAATAAACACACAATTCGTGGCACGTTAGCGTGTTGTTCACTACCAGGCATGTTTGTAACCGGTAGGCTACCAACAACGTTTTAACGGATTTAGCAGTTTAGATAACACACTCAACTGTCTCGCTGATACAGATGTGAACTAACCACAGTCCGTTAATTGCTCATGGACTCACGGCAGTGCGTCGCTGAAGAATGATTATAGGAGAAACGCAATGGATATTTGCAGGGGTGGGTGGGGGGCATCGATGCAGCATAGTATCGCAATATTTTACGTGGATACATGGCCAAGTATCGATTGTTCATAATAATAACAATTGCTTTTTTTATTCCACTAGATGGGACATTGAAGTGAGATGAACAAACCAGAGACATTTTTTTTAGACAAAAGATGTTGACAAATTTTTGCTTTGGGGACATAATATGAAGTTGGAAAAAGGGTAATGAATTGCAATATATCGCAGAATATCGCAATATTTTTAAAATCGCAATAATATCATATAATGGTAGAAGTATCGTGATAATATCGTATCGTGGGACCTCTAGTGATTCCACCTCCATGATATTTGGCATTTTTTGGCAAAACATTTTTATTTATTTTTGGCCTGGCAGTGGTTCCTGTTGGCCTGGCGGCCTACCAGGCTCATACCCTTTTAGATGAAACACTGCAACACTGCTAGATGTTTTATTCAGTCTGACCTTCTTAATGAAGTGACCCTGGAAGGTGATGTCTTGGCTTGTTTTGTGAGGCACTGCTATTGGGAGGATGCTGGCCAGTCTCTGTGTCTCATGGATGACAGCATCGGTGAAAGGCAGGTTCTTCCTGTCCTCAACCCGAACGTTACGACTTCCTATCTCCCTGCTCAGCTCCTCCTGGACCTGGTCTAAGAGCGGAAAAGTTTTTGTTTTCATGAAGACGATTTGGTAACCTTATATGCTACTTTCAAATCTTGCTAGCTTTTCAATCCTGCCTTTAAGTTTCTTACCTTGTATTTTTGGATTCTTGGCCATAAACAGAAGTGCCCATCTCAGTGTAGTTGCTGTTGTGTCAGTGCCAGCCCCGAAAATATTAATAACTGTCTGCATAAGGTTGCGTTCGTGGAAGTAATTGTTGGCAATCCCAGATTCCTGCAGGTAAAAATAAATTGGTCCAGGTATATAGTCAAATCTGATCCAAAACTGTGTTACAAATGAGGGATTTCTTTTTGAAGTAGTAGTAGTGATGCTGGTCTGGGTTGCACTTTCCTTCCAAAACATAGAAGAGCTAAAAGTGAGGTATAAATACTGTATCTTAATTATTAATAGTGATGATAAGCTAAATAACTTAAGTAACATAACATGGTAATGGCAAGAAAGCGGTAGAGATAATGATACTATATCATGCTCAAATAGATAAGTAACAGAACAGATAGAAAATATAAAACACAGAAGAGTTAAAAGTGAGGTAAGAATATCTTAATTGTTAATATCAATGAGCATAATAGTGATGATAAGCTTCCCAACCTCCAGATTTTGCTTTCGGACCAGAAAGGCGTCCACAAAGCCTCTGCACATCTGTGGATTGAGGGTCTCTTTCAAACGACTGAATAGCCCTAAGTTATGTTTCTTGTTGACAGCAAATATTGTCTTCATTTCTTTCTTCCCACCAAACCATTTACCGATCCATGGAAACATGTTATACAACTGTTAACAAAAATATAGATGCATCAGTATGTACAAAAAGTATTTAAAATGCAAGTGAAGAATCACATAATTTCTTCAATTCAGTTCAGTTGTATTATGTATTTGAAAATCACAATGCTTAGAAAAGTGTAAACTTATTAAACATGAAATGTCACCTGTACTGACGGGGAGCCCACAAGTTGTATGTTTCTGTTGGTTCGATCCACCAGGGATGTAAACTCTGGATCATCATATTCAAATCTGCTGCCATAAACAATGGAGCAGATAATATTAGAGACTGCATAGTTTATTGGTTGGGTCGTATCAAACGCTTCACCTGTAACAAGGGAAACAGGAAAGAAAATCAAAATCAAGAGTGTTGGAAATATGTTACGTGCCATTTTGTGATAATTGAACAAAGCCTCTCTCATCAAATCAGAACCAACCTTGAACCAATCCTTCTTATCTATCAGCTCTCATATGGGATTATTAGTGATTGTTAGGACATGTTTATATTCTTATCTCATAAAGCCTTTAGAACATTGTGGAACTGAACCCTGCGTGTTACTATCTCTGAGCGCTTGTAACTGCTTTCAGAGTCAACTCACAAAGGTCAAACCAGTGGATGAAAAGATACAAATCAAAAAACAGTTGGGATTGGATTGTTTTATAACAACAAGGATTGACGAAACAATGCTGAACATGCAGTAGGTTATATTAAGACACTTACCTTTAAATGTCTTAAACACTTCAATGAGGTATTCACATTCCTCAATGATCTTGTCCTCACTTGCCTTCTTGCCCATCCCAAAGTCTCTCAGGTTAGTCAAAGCAAAGCGCCTCATCTCTTTCCACGAATCACCATTGGACCATAAAACCCCTGAGATTAAACATGTTTTTAACTTTAAAAAAACTTGGAATGGATAAAGACAATTAGAGCTGTCCTCGACTAAAGACATTCTTATTTGTCATATTTTAATTGACAGATCTGTAAAACCCAAGTTTCTCCAGAAAGAATCGTGCAAAAGCACCACTTTACATATTTTGACCACAGATGTGCTATGTAAATGACTGATCGACTTAAGAAATCTTAGTTTCCTAAGACCAAAACAGCCGATGAGTTAACATTCTAAAGACATTCTCAACACTTTTTGTTGACTATTCGATTAGTCAGTTTAAACGACAGATCTGTAAAACCGTGTTTCATGTAAAGAATCATGTAAAAGCACGACTTTAAATGTTGTTTACCAAAGATGTGCTCATATGTTTCTAGAAAATAAAATCATTCAGCATGAAAAAAGCATAAAAAATTAATTAATCGACTGAGACCAACACAAACGATTAGTCAACTAAGAGGATGCAGCCCTAAAAACAAAAAACATTTGCTGGAAAATAAACAAGGAATTTTGAAAAAAGGTCTTTTCTTTCCTTACCATGGCCTTGACTAAATTCCTCCATTATTAACATTGGATCTCTTTCACCAAACTCTTCAGCATAGTTGACAAGTGCCTCTTTCACCGTCTTGTACCCAGCCAGGACCACCACTTTTTGGGGTCCCAAATACACAGTGAACACTGATCCATATGTCTTGGACAGCTAAGAACAGGGGCACAATGTCATGATGTATTTTTTTTCATAAAACAAACACAATTTAAAAAGCAGAAGAATTATTGTAACAGTGTTGCTGCCTGGAGAGCACACACACACACACACACACACACACACACACACACACACACACACACACACACACACACACACACACACACACACACAACAAATCCCCATAAAAGAAAGTAATTTATTCCTCACCTTTAGTAATGTGTTGTAGGGTCTCTTGAGCTCAAGCTGCAGCAGGTTCCCAATTAGAGGAAATGGTGTGGGTCCTGGAGGTCCCTTTCTGTCTTCCTTGGAGCTGAAGCTAGAGGAGCAGACGAGGTAGACGAGGAGCAGGACCACAAGACCCCCCAACAGGGAGATGGAGCTGGAGGACTGGAGAAAGATATCTAAAATCCCCATTACTTTAAGAAAGTGTCCTGAAGTTGCTACTTCACTGACGAAATATGTTTCCTCCTGGAACCTATCGTTTTGTAAGTGCTCTGGTCAACAGAGATTTCACAACTATCCCTGCACTGCAGCAATCTTCCCACTACCTACTGTACTGTGATTGGTGTTTTACTTGTGGGAACGACATGTTCCCACTACGCACATGAAAGCTATTGATTTACTTGTGGGAATGATGCGTTCCCACTACGCACATGAAATCTTTGCTGAACTTTGAAACACCAATTTAAAGTGCTCATATTATGCTCATTTTCAGGTTCATAATTGTATTTAGAGGTTGTACCAAAATAGGTTTTTATGGTTTAATTTTCAAAAAACACCATATTTTTGTTGTACTGCACATTACTGCAGCTCCTCTTTTCACCCTGTGTGTTGAGTTCTCTGTTTTAGCTACAGAGTGAGACCTCTCACTTCTGTTCCATCTTTGTTGGGAGTCGCACATGCGCAGTAAGTACTGCTAACTTAGCTAGTCAGTTTCAGAGTATGAGGGCGTGTCATGCTAGCAGCTAGGCGAGCATTGTAACATGTGTTCCAAAGTGACCACGTTTGTCTCTGAAGTAAAGGCTGGACTACAATAGAGCTGTTTGGAGCAGTTTGTGAACAGTGTTTTCTGTTGGAGATGGTAAGTCCCTTTGGGGGGGACTTTGGGCTTTTTCACTTTGTAAACATATAACATGCACAAAAAAGTTATATAACACAATAAAGGAAAGGTGAAGAGCCAAAAAGCATAATATGAGCACTTTAAACAAAACTACAGAACTAAAACCACTTAGCTTTAGGGAAAGATCATGGGTGGGGTTGAACGAACTATGCTTGTAACGTAATTAAAGTGACCCATGGGACACGAACTGGACACAAACCAAGGTCTCCTGGGTGAAAGTCCTGTGTTGTTTGACTCATCCTCCATCCTGAGCCCTTCCTGACGTAGATTTTGTCATTCACCACTACTACTAGTACTTGCTTGGATTGTCTAATATTGCTTTGGATGGGTTTACAGTTGAAAGCCTGCTGTGTCCCGTACAAATGCTCAAGGGTGCCTTGTACGTCGTATCAAACATTGATAAATGCTTTGGTAATAAATACAGAAACTGCAATCTGCTGTGTAGTTCACTTTAGATTAGTCACATTTGAATTGAATGATTCTTAACAAATGCACATTCAGAAATGTAAACAAAGTATTATTATTTTCAATGTACCGTATAATTGCCTCTGCCTCATACAGGCCCTCCCTCCCTCCCTCTCCTGTCTTTTTCTATGTTAACACTGAAATAGCAAATATATTTATGGTGATAAATCTTCCATGGAAAGGGGAATAATAGGGCTGCAGCTATCGATTATTTTAGTAATCGAGTATTCTACCGACTATTCCATCGATTAATCTAGTAATCGGATAAGAAATGCTTTTGCTTTATAGTAAACACCAATATATATAAGTATATATACAAAAGAGAGGTTTCCTTTTTTTAGAAAAAGTTACATTTTTATTTCCTAAATAGCCGACAATAACAGGGATAGATGCTAATTTGTTTAAGCACTGGCTGCATGGGCCACCAAGCCCCTTATTCTGTTGGCAAAAGTAAATGTTTGGTGGCCCAAATGTAAATCTTTTTTGCCCCCTTCGCATTCATGCCTCTGGCTCATTACACTGGATATGAAAAAGAGCTGTGTTATGGTTTTGGTATTTTGTCTTGTATTTTTGTTCATTTATGTTGTCTGGTTTAGTTATTTCTGTATGTTTCCTGTGTTTGCATATTTATTTTGGATTTTTCTGTTCCCTGTTGTGTTGATCTGTCCTGTGTACTGTGGTCTGTGTATTTAGTTGTGTATTTCCCTGTTAATGTTCTGCTTCCTGTTTTATTTTGATAGTCTGTTTTCTGTCCTGTCATGTCTGGCTTTACTTTGTTTTCCCGCTTTTGTTGATTGTCCCGCCCCGCCCTAATGTGTTTCACCTGTTGTACCACCTGTCCCACATTTGTTCATTACCTCTTGTATTTAACCCCCGTGTTCCCTTTGTCTCGTGTCAGATCATTTTGTTTCCTTTGTGCCGTCTGTATGTATCTCTCTGCGTCCTGCCCGTTGGTTTTTCCTGCCTCTGTTCTGCTGTCTTTAGTTTCATTAAAATCATTGAGCTGACACCATCTCCTGCCTGCCGTCTCCCTCTGCATTTGGGTCCACCATCTCTCTCCTGTCACAAGCTGTTCACTAAGCCCAGGTAAATGTGACTGTACACAGCTTACAGCAGGGCTATTCAACTGCACTGTTGTTGAACTGTTCAGGGGGACAAGAAAGCTAATTCTGAGTGAGGAGAAAGAATACCAACATAACCGGCATGGTCCGATGATGTCATTCACATGCATATTAAGTAGCCATGCGATTAACAGCTCCAGCAGGGAGGGCTGGTTTATCTCCGGCAGCAGCTAAGTTTACAAGAATTTGTCCAAATTTCAAGATTCAGAGCATTCGTAGATGTAGCATTGACACCCTGCTATTGTGGTAAGCTAGTTTGATTTTACAATAGACACACTGTACAGAGTTTTCGTTTTTTTTGTAGCTTTAAATGATCCCAACCTTTCTGTCGTATTTCAAGACGATTTGCAGCTTTGAGTTTGAAGCAGTTCGAAAGGGGTGAATACCCTAAAGATTAATGCTGTGGTACTCTGGTGGAAAACTTCAGGCTGAAAGGCAGTTACTGCCACAAAGTTCAGATATCTTGAGGTTTATTGTGTACATGAAAATAGTACATTTCTATTTTGCTATTTACAAGAAAGCCTTTTGTAATAGTTAACAGCACACACTTTAAGAGGAAGCTGACAGTATTTTTACGGTTTCAGACCCCTATAATTCCGTATGGAAGGCCTGGTTGGATAACATCTTTGGCTCCAATGCTGATTATGAATCTTGAATGTCAGTCTGCTGTCAAGCCAAATTCCCAAGTACCCAATACCAAATTCCCAATACCATCTATCTGGTCTGATATCCAATCACGTGCCAGGTATTTATTTAAGTGCCTGACATTTTCCAAACACTTTCCAATGATCTCTTCTTAGATGGTACTGTGTAACACATCATCTGTTGCATCATCAGGTTACTGATCTGCATTTAGTTACTTATTTGCAAATCTTTGATTAAATGAAAGTTCTGTTAATTGCATCATTGAAATTGAACATTTTCAGTGCTGTTGCACTACATGGAATATAATGCTATACAAATTAAAATCTACTCTCTTGAAGTCAGTTGAAGTCATAAAAGCGGGCCAAGCAGCAGTTTCAAGCCCTACTGCTCACATACAGGAAACGGCACACAGTTTATGGGGTGAAGGGTTGAGGGTGAAGCCCACACGTGGAGTCAGATCCAGTTCATCCTCTGAAACTCCAGGAGGAGGAGTGAAACGAAAGTGTTGCAGGAGGGTGGTGAAGAAGATGAAGAGCCCCATCCTGGCCAGACTCTCTCCGAGACAAATCCTGCGACCTGTGAGAGAGAGAACAAAGGAAAATGTTCATCTCATCTGCAAGTACATGAACATCTAGAAGTAATTGAATAAATTCACCAACCTGCAGAAAAAGGCATGAAGGCGTCCCTCTTGACAAACTTCCTGTCTTTGTCCAGGAAGTGAGCAGGATGAAAGCTGTGTGGCCTCTCCCACTCACTCTCATCGTGCAGGACAGATGTTAAGAGAGGATATACTGTGGTCCCCTGTGGACAATACAGAAAAAACATTCTCTACAAGCAATAGTATTTTCAAACTACATTAAAAAACAAGTCGCAAAGCACACAAAGAAATCACTACATCTTAAATAATTTTAACATTTTGTATCCTGAACATGCAGCTGCATGAACGACCAAACAGGACTTGTTTGAACAGTGTATTGGGTCATTTCCTGTTAGCGTATTGCTTGGGTAGCTTGACACAGTTAATTCTGTCATATTCTTCATTACAGCAGCTGATTATCCACTTTACATTTAAAGCTACCATAGTAGTGTCCCAAATAAGAAATCTAAAAAATTTTGTATTCGTCAGCAGTAGGAGTGGGGGCTGGGAACGCCCATATAATTTTTTTTTTTTTTTTTAGCCCTGTAAGCTAGTTTAGCTGGTTGAAGGCTTGCCACCATGATGCTGAGGTCTACCTGAAGAATGGTTGACAACGATTGACAAAAGGCGGAGCGGTCACTTTGTTCTACAGCAGCCACACTGGCTGACCACAAGACAAATGCAGACATTTAGTCCTGAGCGCAGGCATCGGCTGATGCTGACTCAAAATGGCATAGATCCACCTGAAAAACCATGTGTATGCCTTTCCCCACACACAATGTGATCTTTATAAAGGGAGAATGTGCGGTGAGAATGTGTGCACCTCAGGCAGACTGCAGACCAAATGAAAGTTCTGTTAATTGCATCATTGACATTGAACATTTTCAGTGCTGTTGCACTACATGGAATATAATGCTGTACAAATTCAAATCTACTCTCTTGAAGTCAGTTGAAGTCATAAAAGCGGGCCAAGCAAAGGAAGAATGTGCGGTGAGAATGTGTGCACCTCAGGCAGACTGAAGACCAGGTGTTTTATTCAGTCTGACCTTCTTAATGAAGTGACCCTGGAAGGTGATGTCTTGGCTTGTTTTGTGAGGCACTGCTATTGGGAGGATGCTGGCCAGTCTCTGTGTCTCATGGATGACAGCATCGGTGAAAGGCAGGTTCTTCCTGTCCTCAACCCGAACGTTACGACTTCCTATCTCCCTGCTCAGCTCCTCTTGGACCTGGTCTGAGAGAGGAAAAGTTTTTGTTTTCATAAAGACAATTTGGTTACACTTTATAATAACCATCATTACTAAATGGTAAATTGATAATTATTTAAACTTTTGTTTGCTACCTTGTATTTTTGGATTCTTGGCCATAAACAGAAGTGCCCATCTCAGTGTAGCTGCTGTTGTGTCAGTGCCAGCCCCGAAAAGATGAAAAACTGTCTGCATAAGGTTGCGTTTGTGGAAGTAACTGTTGGCAATCCCAGATTCCTGCAGGTAAAGATACATTGGAGCAGTTATATAGACAAAAACTTTTGAAGTAGTGATAGTGGTGTGGGTTGCACTTCATTTCTTCTCACTGAAAACTCTACTGTTGGCTAGGGGTGTGAATCTTCATTGGTATCACAATTTGATTACAATTATCCTGTCAACAATTGAAATCGATTCAATATCACAATGTTTCACCTCCTCAATATTAATATATATTGCTACACATGGTTTTCATCAACAAATTCAAGCAGTCATATATGTATGAACAGGCAAAAGGCAAAAACAAAAAAGTAGCGTCAGCGTTAGCATCAGGGACTGCCCATTGTTCCAATGGCCTATTATATCGTAACACCAATAGTCAGAAAAATTTGCCTTTGGACCGAAAGCCCCTTTGTCCGACAGGCTTATCCCAAAAACAAATACCCATTGCTCCGAAAATACCCAATCTTCATGCAGTAAAAAACAATTTGTGGCCTGCAATCAGTAAATAAAGTGCAGCTCTACAGACTATACGGTCAGTGAGTATTAAGTGAAACTTCATTCAGATATCTTGAGGTGAGATGTAAAGGGAACCCTTTCAAAATAGCAATGCCAGTTTTTTACCTCGTCAAAATGTAGCCTATTTTTTGACCATTTTTTAACCCATTTCCTGACAAGCTAGCTTAATATAGTTGGTACCAATGGATTCCTTAGGTGTTCTAGGAATTTATAATACAGACATGGATTGATTCTGGATTCAGAATCTATATTGGATCGTTCAAATGAAAATCGATTTGAATCAGAAAATTGATTTTCTTAGATCCAGCCCTATTCATATAGCAAATTTAAAACCAACCCAAGTTGACCAAAGTCTTTAAAATAACTTAAGTAACATAACATGGTAATGGCAAGAAAGCGGTAGAGATAATGATACTATCTCATGCTCAAATAGATAAGTAACAGAACAGATAGAAAATTCCAAAACACAGAAGAGTTAAAAGTGAGGTAAGAATATCTTAATTGTTAATATCAATGAGCATAATAGTGATGATAAGCTTCCCAACCTCCAGATTTTGCTTTCGGACCAGAAAGGCATCCACAAAGCCTCTGCACATCTGTGGATTGAGGGACTCTTTCAAACGACTGAACAGCTGTAAGTTATGTTTCTTGTTGACAGCAAATATTGTCTCCATTTCTTTCTTCCCACCAAACCATTTACCGATCCATGGAAACATGTTATACAACTGTTAACAAAAATATAGATGCATCAGTATGTACAAAAAGTATTTAACATGCAAGTGAAGAATCACATAATTTCTTTAATTCAGTTCAGTTGTATTATGTATTTGAAAATCACAATGCTAAAAGTCTAAGCTGAATAAAAATATGAAATGTCACCTGTACTGACGGGGAGCCCACAAGTTGTATGTTTCTGTTTGTTCGATCCACCAGGGATGTAAACTCTGGATCATCATATTCAAATCTGCTGCCATAAACAATGGAGCAGATAATATTAGAGACTGCATAGTTTATTGGTTGGGTCGTATCAAACGCTTCACCTGTAACAAGGGAAACAGGAAAAAATTAAGCCTCTATCATCAAGTTGGTATTATAAATTATAACACTGTTCTCCTTCGTGAAGATTTATCTGCATGAACCAACCTTGAACCAATCCTCATGTTTCCCCTTTCTTATCTATCTACTCTCACGTTATGAAAAAGAATGAAACGATTGTTAGAACATGTTTATATTCTTATCTCATAAAGCCTTTAGAACATTGTAGAACTGAACCCTGCGTGTTACTATCTCTGAGCATTTCTAACTGCTTTCAGAGTCAAGTCACAAAGGTCAAGCCAGTGGATGATAAGATACAAATCATTCAACAATTGTGATTGGATTGTTTGATTAAAAGAGGATTGACGAAACATTGTTCATCATGCAGTAGGTTAAAAGTCACTTACCTTTACATTTCTTGAACACTTCAATGAGGTATTCACATTCTTCAATGATCTTGTCCTCACTCGCCTTCTTGCCCATCCCAAAGTCTCTCAGGTTAGTCAAAGCAAAGCGCCTCATCTCTTTCCACGAATCACCATTTGACCATAAAACCCCTGAGATTAAACATGTTTTTTTAACTTCAAAAACTTGGAATGGGTAAAAGACAATAAGAGCTGTCCTCGACTAAAGACATTCTTATTTGTCATATTTTAATTGACAGATCTGTAAAACCCAAGTTTCTCCAGAAAGAATCGTGCAAAAGCACCACTTTACATATTTTGACCACAGATGTGCTAATAAGTTTCTTGGAAATAAGTAATTCAGCATGAAAAATGCAAATGACTGATCGACTTAAGAAATCTTAGTTTCCTAAGACCAAAACAGCCGATGAGTTAACATTCTTAAAGACAAACATTTACTGGAAAAATAAACTTTATATAATTATACTTTAATACATTGTATTTTAATACTTTCCTTACCATGGCCTTGACTAAATTCCTCCATTATTAACATTGGATCTCTTTCACCAAACTCTTCAGCATAGTTGACAAGTGCCTCTTTCACCGTCTTGTACCCAGCCAGGACCACCACTTTTTGGGGTCCCAAATACACAGTGAACACTGATCCATATGTCTTGGACAGCTAAGAACAGGGGCACAATGTCATGATGTATTTTTTTTCATAAAACAAACACAATTTAAAAAGCAGAAGAATTATTGTAACAGTGTTGCTGCCTGGAGAGCACACACACACACACACACACACACACACACACACACACACACACACACACACACACACACACACAACAAATCCCCATAAAAGAAAGTAATTTATTCCTCACCTTTAGTAATGTGTTGTAGGGTCTCTTGAGCTCAAGCTGCAGCAGGTTCCCAAGTAGAGGAAATGGTGTGGGTCCTGGAGGTCCCTTTCTGTCTTCCTTGGAGCTGAAGCTAAAGGAGCAGACGAGGTAGACGAGGAGCAGGACCACAAGACCCCCCAACAGGGAGATGGAGCTGGAGGACTGGAGAAAGATATCTAAAATCCCCATTACTTTAAGAAAGTGTCCTGAAGTTGCTACTTCACTGACGAAATATGTTTCCTCCTGGAACCTATCGTTTTGTAAGTGCTCTGGTCAACAGAGATTTCACAACTAACCCTGCACTGCAGCAATCTTCCCACTACCTACTGTACTGTGATTGGTGTTTTACTTGTGGGAACGACATGTTCCCACTACGCACATGAAAACTGTTGATTTACTTGTGGGAATGATGCGTTCCCACTACGCACATGAAATCTTTGCTGAACTTTGAAACACCAATTTAAAGTGCTCATATTATGCTCATTTTCAGGTTCATAATTGTATTTAGAGGTTGTACCAAAATAGGTTTTTATGGTTTAATTTTCAAAAAACACCATATTTTTGTTGTATTGCTGCAGCTCCTCTTTTCACCCTGTGTGTTGAGTTCTCTGTTTTAGCTACAGAGTGAGACCTCTCACTTCTATTCCATCTTTGTTGGGAGTCGCACATGCGCAGTAAGTACTGCTAACTTAGCTAGTCAGTTTCAGAGTATGAGGGCGTGCCATGCTAGCAGCTAGGCGAGCATTGTAACGTGTGTTCCAAAGTGACCACGTTTGTCTCTGAAGTAAAGGCTGGACTACAATAGAGCTGTTTGGAGCAGTTTGTGAACAGTGTTTTCTGTTGGAGATGGTAAGTCACTTTGGGGTGGACTTTGGGCTTTTTCACTTTGTAAACATATAACATGCACAAAAAAGTTATATAACACAATAAAGGAAAGGTGAAAAGCCAAAAAGCATAATATGAGCACTTTAAACAAAACTACAGAACTAAAACCACTTAGCTTTAGGGAAAGATCATGGGTGGGGTTGAACGAACTATGCTTGTAACGTAATTAAAGTGACCCATGGGACACGAACTGGACACAAACCAAGGTCTCCTGGGTGAAAGTCCTGTGTTGTTTGACTCATCCTCCATCCTGAGCCCTTCCTGACGTAGATTTTGTCATTCACCACTACTACTAGTACTTGCTTGGATTGTCTAATATTGCTTTGGATGGGTTTACAGTTGAAAGCCTGCTGTGTCCCGTACAAATGCTCAAGGGTGCCTTGTACGTCGTATCAAACATTGATAAATGCTTTGGTAATAAATACAGAAACTGCAATCTGCTGTGTAGTTCACTTTAGATTAGTCACATTTGAATTGAATGATTCTTAACAAATGCACATTCAGAAATGTAAACAAAGTATTATTATTTTCAATGTACCGTATAATTGCCTCTGCCTCATACAGGCCCTCCCTCCGTCCCTCTCCTGTCTTTTTCTATGTTAACACTGAAATAGCAAATATATTTATGGTGATAAATCTTCCATGGTAAGGGGAATAATAGGGCTGCAGCTATCGATTATTTTAGTAATCGAGTATTCTACCGACTATTCCATCGATTAATCTAGTAATCGGATAAGAAATGCTTTTGCTTTATAGTAAACACCAATATATATAAGTATATATACAAAAGAGAGGTTTCCTTTTTTTAGAAAAAGTTACATTTTTATTTCCTAAATAGCCGACAATAACAGGGATAGATGCTAATTTGTTTAAGTACTGGCTGCATGGGCCACCAAGCCCCTTATTCTGTTGGCAAAAGTAAATGTTTGGTGGCCCAAATGTAAATCTTTTTTGCCCCCTTCCCATTCATGCCTCTGGCTCATTACACTGGATATGAAAAAGAGCTGTGTTATGGTTTTGGTATTTTGTCTTGTATTTTTGTTCATTTATGTTGTCTGGTTTAGTTATTTCTGTATGTTTCCTGTGTTTGCATATTTATTTTGGATTTTTCTGTTCCCTGTTGTGTTGATCTGTCCTGTGTACTGTGGTCTGTGTATTTAGTTGTGTATTTCCCTGTTAATGTTCTGCTTCCTGTTTTATTTTGATAGTCTGTTTTCTGTCCTGTCATGTCTGGCTTTACTTTGTTTTACCGCTTTTGTTGATTGTCCCGCCCCGCCCTAATGTGTTTCACCTGTTGTACCACCTGTCCCACATTTGTTCATTATCTCTTGTATTTAACCCCCGTGTTCCCTTTGTCTCGTGTCAGATCATTTTGTTTCCTTTGTGCCGTCTGTATGTATCTCTCTGCGTCCTGCCCGTTGGTTTTTCCTGCCTCTGTTCTGCTGTCTTTAGTTTCATTAAAATCATTGAGCTGACACCATCTCCTGCCTGCCGTCTCCCTCTGCATTTGGGTCCACCCTCTATCTCCTGTCACAAGCTGTTCACTAAGCCCAGGTAAATGTGACTGTACACAGCTTACAGCAGGGCTATTCAACTGCACTGTTGTTGAACTGTTCAGGGGGACAAGAAAGCTAATTCTGAGTGAGGAGAAAGAATACCAACATAACCGGCATGGTCCGATGATGTCATTCACATGCATATTAAGTAGCCATGGTTTATCTCCGGCAGCAGCTAAGTTTACAAGAATTTGTCCAAATTTCAAGATTCAGAGCATTCGTAGATGTAGCATTGACACCCTGCTATTGTGGTAAGCTAGTTTGATTTTACAATAGACACACTGTACAGAGTTTTCGTTTTTTTTGTAGCTTTAAATGATCCCAACCTTTCTGTCATATTTCAAGACGATTTGCAGCTTTGAGTTTGAAGCAGTTCGAAAGGGGTGAATACCCTAAAGATGAATGCTGTGGTACTCTGGTGGAAAACTTCAGGCTGAAAGGCAGTTACTGCCACAAAGTTCAGATATCTTGAGGTTTATTGTGTACATGAAAATAGTACATTTCTATTTTGCTATTTACAAGAAAGCCTTTTGTAATAGTTAACAGCACACACTTTAAGAGGAAGCTGACAGTATTTTTACGGTTTCAGACCCCTATAATTCTGTATGGAAGGCCTGGTTGGATAACATCTTTGGCTCCAATGCTGATTATGAATCTTGAATGTCAGTCTGCTGTCAAGCCAAATTCCCAAGTACCCAATACCAAATTTCCAATACCATCTATCTGGTCTGATATCCAATCACGTGTCAGGTATTTATTTAAGTGCCTGACATTTTCCAAACACTTTCCAATGATCTCTTCTTAGATGGTACTGTGTAACACATCATCTGTTGCATCATCAGGTTACTGATCTGCATTTAGTTACTTATTTGCAAATCTTTGATTAAATGAAAGTTCTGTTAATTGCATCATTGAAATTGAACATTTTCAGTGCTGTTGCACTACATGGAATATAATGCTATACAAATTAAAATCTACTCTCTTGAAGTCAGTTGAAGTCATAAAAGCGGGCCAAGCAGCATTTTCAAGCCCTACTGTTCACATACAGGAAACGGCACACAGTTTATGGGGTGAAGGGTTGAGGGTGAAGCCCACACGTGGAGTCAGATCCAGTTCATCCTCTGAAACTCCAGGAGGATGAGTGAAACGAAAGTGTTGCAGGAGGGTGGTGAAGAAGATGAAGAGCTCCATCCTGGCCAGACTTTCTCCGAGACAAATCCTGCGACCTGTGAGAGAGAGAGAGAGAGAACACAAAGGAAAATGGTTATCTTATCTGCAATTAAATGAACATGAAGAAGTGGTAAAAAAGGAAAAGTGCTAAATTCACCAACCTGCAGAAAAAGGCATGAAGGCGTCCCTCTTGACAAACTTCCTGTCTTTGTCCAGGAAGTGAGCAGGATGAAAGCTGTGTGGCCTCTCCCACTCACTCTCATCATACAGGACAGATGTTAAGAGAGGATATACCGTGGTCCCCTGTGGACAATACAGACATTGAAAAGTTTTCTATATGCTGAGCAAAAGAGAATTCATTTAGCACAGTGTTTTATGAAGTTAATTTGAGATTAACACTAGTTAAAGATGTTTTATTCAGTCTTGCCTTCTTAATGAAGTGACCCTGGAAGGTGATGTCTTGGCTCGTTTTGTGAGGCACTGCCATTGGGACAATGTTGGCCAGTCTCTGTGTCTCATGGATGACAGCGTCAGTAAAAGGCAGGTTCTTCCTGTCCTCAATCTGCACTTGACGACTTCCTATCTCCCTGCTCACCTCTTCCTGGACCTGGTCTGGGAGAGGACAAGTTTTTGTTTACATAAGACATTTTTTTGTGTTGGTAAAGCAGATATATTTGTACTTGGACTGTTGGTTTTTGTATGGAAATTATGGATACCTTAAGTCCCTTACCTTGTATTTTGGGATTTTTGGCCATATACAGAAGTCCCCATCTCAGTGTAGTTGCTGTTGTGTCAGTGCCAGCAGCAAAGAGATTAAGAACTGTCTGCAGAAGGTTGCGGTCATGGAAGTGACTGTTGGCAATCCCAGATACCTGCAGGTAAATAATGATCAGTGCTGTGATTCAAACTTATCTGATCCAAAACTTTGATATTGGAAATATGGTCTGGGTCCTTGTCACTAATAACTCTACTGTTGGCCTGGGAAGGTTGGAGACAGACAGAGAGACATGACAGCTTGATCAACTAGTAGGAGTCACTGGATGAACTTACTTCCCACCAGGTTCCCCAGCACAAGCTCTGGGCTGTGACTCAATTTTAGTGTATTGGCCACATTCAGAATTGAAAGTTGTGTAATGATCTCTGATTCTGTCAACTAAAATAGATGTTGGATTATTTAATATCAAAGGGAAAATTTTATATAGCATTGTCAGGTTCATACTTGCTTTTTGTGTTTGTACTAGGACACGTTTAGATGCTTTAATGTTCAAAAAACACTTTATATTTCTCATACTGCCCATGGCTGCTGCACCTGTATGCGACGCTCTGCTGGCGCGTCTGTCTCTTTAAGCCCCTCCTCCTGAAAATCCCAGTCTGCTCCGATTGGCCAGCGTGTTTCCTTAAATCTCCGCTGCGCTCCAGTTTTGTTTCACTAGTAGCAGCTGGAGCTACAGCAACGGAGTATAAAGCTGGACTCTGTACCGTGAAAAACCACAAAGGCTTCTAAACTAAATACTACAAAATCGGCCATGTCCTAGCAGTAATGTGACCCCAAATTGGGGAGAAATGACCAGCATTGCGGCCATGATTACAGCTATCTGGCGTTAGCATGCAGCTACTTAATAGTTAGCAGTATGCTAGGGTTAAATTGTAACGCAACACTTTCTACCATTACAAATTGCAGATAAAGGCTTCTGAACCAAATCGGACATGTTTCAGCAGTATTACGACCCGATATTGGAGAGAATTTAACAACATTGGCAGCCAAGATTACAAATTTTACTGCCGTTAGCATGTAGCTACTATAGTTAGCAGTAGACACTAATTGAGTATAGCAGCACTTTTTACATTCAAAAATCACAGATGAAGGTTTTTAAACCAAATACTGCATAACTGAAAATGTTTCAGGAGTAATGTGACCTGGAATTGGAGAGAATTTAACCACATTGGCAGCCAAGATGACATATTTTAATGCTGTTAGCATGTAGCTACATGCTACAATAGCTATGTTTCCATCCACACGTTTTTATCTGAATTAAGTGATATCGAATGAAAAATGCCTTATGGAAACAGTAAAATTTGATTGAATTTCATGAATATCGACTCAAAGGAAATACGTTCGGTCTCATCGGATTTTGTCTTGATATACGGCTTATGCGATAAACGCTGATGGAAACGTTATTTGCCGAATAAATAATGAATTGCGATTAAGTTTTAGGTCATTTTATGGTTGCAACACACCACAAAACGAAGAAGAAGAAGTTTTAGTTAATTTCCGCCCAGTATTTCCGCTCTGTTTGCACACATGGCGGGTGTCAACAAAGACAGATGGAAGTGGACGAACAAGGAGATGCACTACCGGGAGTGCCGACACAAATGTCCCTTATGATGCAATGATCTTCTACCACAGCCTGTAGTACGATTGATGGCCAGCCATTTCTATTGACAAAATCCCTGCAGCCTTCAGCAGTGGGTCTAATCGGGACGCGAGTCCCGTCTATTGCGCCATACACCTGTGGCACAAGGTGCGCTCTGGAGTTACGCAGCGAGATATCATGCGCCTCATCCACTCCAGGTAGGTATGTATACCTTTACATCATCCTCGTTCGTATGGCATTGCACACGGCATAAACACACCGGTGCACGGTGGTTTTGCTGACTCCAAACGTTTCGCCTACCACTCTGTAGTCTGCGCATGGTTTGTAGAGCGTAATGGCGATAAGCTTCTCGGTTGGAACCGCAGGGCGATAGCTTGCGACATCTGGGGAAAGGAACGGGCCAAAAAAATTACACAACAGGTCAAATGTTGTCTTGGTCATCCGAAAATGCTTCAACCAAAGGGTTTCCGTGAAGTGTCTCTGAACCACGATCTCCCAGAACTGTTTGGAGCGCTGTCGTTCCCACACCACAGGCCGCCTCCGTGGTCGTCGGGCATTTATGTGCATCTGCATCATCATAGCAACGTGTTGATAGCGTCGTTGTTTTCTTATTATAGCTTGATATGTCTCTATCAGCTGGCACATAAGCACTATTACAACTTGTGCAATGTTGATCATATGTTGGTAGATGGCGTGATCCATTTTGTCTAGCAAAACTTTGTTCGCAAATGTTTGCTTGAATGTTGTGCGATTCAGTGCAAAAATGAATGGAAACACCTCAAAATGTCTAAAATCAATTCAATATACCAATTTGATCGCAAAACAGCATGTGACATCATTACGCACAGGTTTTTATTCGCTTTAAAGCCGTTGGATGTAAAAACATACTTTCACCAGCTTTATTCGCATGAGTTTTTTTTACCGAACTTTAGATAATTCGATTGACAATTGGATGGAAACTTAGCTCCTGTTAACACTGCAGTAGCTTAAAAAAAACACTCTAGTCCTGCCTACCTGGAGCAGATGACCAATCACAGAAGGCCGGCTGGGAGTTGCGTAACACTTAGCCGAGAGTAAAAAAAAACTGTTGAAACTGGAGCGTTCAGAACAGTTGGAAATCTGAACGTATTTGCTCACAGAGATTTGTCTAAAATACGTTTACCTCATTATTTGAAATTTTGGCCACGTTTAACATTAAAATCTGACATTATAACATGGTAGATATATAGAAAAACATAATATGTCCACTTTAATCTGTACATCAAATTACATTCAAGAGTGGGATCTGTCTGTTTTCTTAAACATAATTTGTAAAATCTTAATTCTTAATAGCAATGAGCCCTACCTCCAGATTTTGCTTTCGGACCAGAAAGGCATCCACAAAGCCTCTGCACATCTGTGGATTGAGGGTCTCTTTCAAACGACTGAATAGCCCTAAGTTATGTTTCTTGTTGGCAGCAAATATTGCCTCGACTTCCTTCTTCACGGTAACCCATTTACCAATCCATGGAAACATGTTATACACCTGTTAACAAAAAAATGTATACCAGTATGTACAAAAAGTCTTCAACAGACAAGTGAAGAATTACATAATTTCCTCAGTTCAGTTGTAATATGTATATTAAAATCCCAATGCTATAGTATATGGAATGTCACCTGTACTGACGGGGAGCCCATAAGTTGTATGTTTCTGTTGGTTCGGTCTACCAGGGATGTAAACTCTGGATCATCATATTCAAATCTGCTGCCATAAACAATGGAGCAGATAATATTAGAGACTGCATAGTTTATTGGTTGGGTCGTATCAAAAGCTTCACCTGTAACAAGGGAAACAGGAAAGAAAATCAAAATCAAGAGTGTTGTGAATATGTTACATGCTGGTTGGTTATTGTAAGACACATACCTTTAAATGTCTTGAACACTTCAATGACGTATTCACATTCCTCAATGATCTTGTCCTCACTCGCCTTCTTGCCCATCCCAAAGTCTCTCAGGTTAGTCAAAGCAAAGCGCCTCATTTCTTTCCACGAATCACCATTGGACCATAAAACCCCTGAGATGAAGTAGATCAGCAAAACATGTTAACAAATCAGCTGATTATGAGCAAAATGTGTAAACATGAGGAGAATAAGTGTTTGTGAAAAGCCTCGGCTTACCATGTCCTTTATTAAAGTCCTTCACAATTTGGAATTCACCTCGGTCTCCAAACTCTTCAGCATGATTGACAAGTGCCTCCTTCACCGTCTTGTATCCTGCCAGGACCACCACTTTCTTTGGTCCCAAATAGACGGTGAACACTGATCCATATTTCTTGGAAAGCTGAGAACAGCAGCATCATGTCATGACATGTTTGGATAGAAGACACACACAGGACAAAGAAAACAGGTTGAGCTGCACCATAGCACAAACTACCCGTCAAAAAAGCTACTCCTACAGCACGTTCTCACCTCCAGTAATGTGTGGTAGGGTCTCTTGAGGTCAAGCTGCAGCAGGTTCCCGAGTACTGGAAGTGGTCTTGGTCCTGGAGGTTCCTTTCCCTCCTTCTGGGAGCTGAAGCTGGAGAAGGAGACAAGGTAGACGAGCAGCAGGACCAGCAGAGCCCCCAACAGGGAGATAGAACTGGAGGACTGGAGAAAGAGATCTAATATCCCCATGACTTTAAAAACGTGTCCTAAAATTCCTACTTCACAGACAAAATATGTTTCCTTCTAGAGCCTTTACTTCTTGGAGTGTTCTGTAAAGAGGGATGCCAAAACTAACCCTAAGTAAACCGCAGTAATCTCCCCACTCTCTGCTGTTCTGTGATTGGTGCTTCCTTGTGGGAGTGAAAGTGAAGAAGTAGAAAGAAATGCTGCTGCTTTTGCCTCTGAATGTTTGAGTGTGAGTCCTCTTTTTGTAGGTGCAGGTAAGGGAAAGAGCCCAGCCCAAAGTTCACCGGCAGAATCTAGTAAACCAATGTCTTTATCAGCACCATTTTCAGAGTAGAGTGCGTTGTTTGTTGTTTGAGATTAATGAGATAGGTTTTCACTTTGTTATCTTTACTGCCATATGTTAATGTTTACATGTGATCAGAAAGGGTTGTGTAAGTTAGTCTGTACACAGGTTGAAAGAACACGTGAGATAAAGATTCACCCAGACAGGTAACTGACCCAAAATATTGGTGGCTCAAATTCAGTAATTATTTACAATGTGTCAACCATTCTGTGAGGCTATCAAAGACCAACAGAAAAAAAGGAGATAAGTAAATAGGTAATGAATAGAAAGAAGAATGGTTTATATAACAAAAAAAATGAATTAAAAAAAAAGCAGTGGAAAGGATGGGGGGGGGGGGTGGGGGGGGGGGGGTCTCAGTTACAATTAGGGATACTCAGTCGGCAACTCTTTCAGACTTTCAAAACATGACAAAAACGGTCCCCACTTGAAGTAGAACCTTTCCACAGACCCTGTCAATGTAAAGTGTATCTTCTCTAGCTTTAGGAAAATACATAGCTTCCAGCCAAGCAGAAGCTGATGAGGAAGTATAAGATTTCCAAACTAACAAAATTCTCCTACGGGCCAAACGTGATGTGAATGCAATGATGTCCGACTGGTTTGTATTTAAACTCAGAATTTCATCAGCCACACCAATATTGCTATAAGTGGACAGGGTTCCAGCATCACTTTAAGATCCTCACTAAGTGTTTTACAAAAATATTGCCCAGTAGCCTGAAAGTTGGGGGCAGGACCAGAAAGAATGCACTAGGTTGGCTGGAGAAAAAGAACATTTATCGCAGCTAGCGTCTGTCCCACGGTATATGTTGGCAAGCCTTGCTTAAATGTACACTATGCAAAACCATAAACTGTATAAGTCCCAGTCTAACACATGAAGATGACGAAATGACTCTTCTCAGTGCCTTTTCCCAATATTCCTCAGGCAGGTCTATACCAAGTTCATCCGCCAAACTTACTTTTAAATTTGTTTAGGCTTTGATCTCCAAGCAACATCAGCAGAGAATATAGTAGAGAAATTAGTCCTTTATTTACCAAGGTGAGAGTAAGTTTGTCCAACACTGTGACGGCATTGAGATCAGGAAAAGGAACAAATTTACTCTTAAGGTGCTTACACACCAACCAGACGGCCGACCATCGGCAGAAAAGGCAGTCAGACTGATCAGTCGGTTCCCCGAGGTCCAAAGAATGCCTCAGAACACACTGAGGCGACGCCGACTTGAGTGTACGCGCGCACGCGCAGAGCGTACGCTCAAACGTGATACGTCTCCATAGCAGCAGGTGGTGCTTCTCTGTATTGTTTCTATTAACAGTCTATGAAAGTTTCCCAGAAGATGAAAACCGGCAGCTGATTGGACGAACGTGTCACGTGGTTCTTTTTTCTCCGGAAATTCACAGCCAGACTGTCATGGCGGCTTGTTCGGAATACGATCTCATATTGTACTAAAATAGTTCACCGAAACGTGTTTCTGAATACATTTTAAGCGAGAAATAGGCTGTGCAGTTGTTGAATCTGTCTTCATCTTAGATCAACAAAGGTCCGTTAAAAAGATTTTCGTCAGATTTTGAGAGGCTCATCCACTCCCCATTTCCGGGTAAATCCCGATTGCCCTGTCTCCAGACTGAACATGTCGGGTTGGCCCAAATGAAGGCCGACGGCTCCTCCAATGGGCGACGGCACGGGACACACCGAACAGACTCGAGTCACTGACCTCGCCAGGCGGTCCGACGGCCGATAATCGGCTCTCTGTGTCAGCGCCCTTAAAGTGATGAATCTATAGATACCTAATAAAAAATAAACTACGATGAAGGTTATATTGTCTACACAGATTATCAAAACTGTCAAATATGTTATCTGTATATAGATCTTAAATGTATATGAGACCATTCAAACTCCATTGTCTAAATGTTGGATCGAGTGTAGAAGGGGGGAAAAGATGCTTCTTATAAATAGGGCCCAGAACTGACGCCGTTATTGTTTTCACCTTGTGAGTCTGTGTGTGTATTTCATCATGGAAAAATCTGGTCCTGGAGTCATGTACTTTAGGGGGAACAACCACAAAGGCGTTTTTTTGTACTTTCCCAGATGTCTGCATCCAGATTTTCTTACCATGTTGGCATTGCGACTGTGCAAGATGTAGTCATGAGACTTTACAGGTGCGTAGTTGAGATCAAAATAAAGGCCAAGTTTGAAATTGAGTGTGGTTTGGAGCAAGGGTATTGGAAGTAGAGGTGTTGTGAAATGTTTGTTTAAAGAACTTGAATAAGAAATTTGTGTTTAGTTATAAACAGTTTAAAGGAAATGATAAATTATAGTGTGGTAAAAACTCACTTTTTACATTATTTACAGTACTTGATTTACAGCTAATATGTGAAAAGGTACACAACCCTATTTGTTTAACAGTAATTCAGTTTTACTACGAACCGTTACAGGAAGTGCTTTTATTTTGAAGCAGGCTACACAAGTTGTGATGAGATGAACATGAGATGCTTACGTTTGTTCACTTTCTTGTTTGTAAAACTGCAGCATATTGAACGGTAAAATGTTCACAGTAAAAGACAAGTGTTTTTGGTCGTCATTTGAAGCCACTTCACTACAAGGGGGGGTAGAAAGTAACCAAGGGGCCAGTCTGCTGTCAAGCCAAAATTCTTAGGTATTTATCTGGCTCAGCAAGAGTGATATGGATATCTTCTAAACTTTTAATGGCAGGATAGTCAGAGATGGCAATGGATGTAGAGAATACCATGTACTTGGTCTGATCTGCTTACCTTAAATATAGCTGGATTCCCATATCAAGAGATCATGAGAATCGCAGGATCACATATCACACGAATGTTAATCTTTTCAGGCTTAAAGTAATGCGTTTGCGTCTGAACTACCAGGTAACGTAACCAATCAGCGTCCGGTGAGGAGCTACCAGCAGCTACCGGCAAGGTTTAGTTGTGTGCCATGACAGTTCATTCAATCACCTGCCAGGTATTTTTCACAACTTTGGCTAGCAGGAATTTATGTTCGGCGTTACTGTGAAGCTTGTCTGTCCCGTATCACGTCAGCTGATGGGCATGGAGCGAAGGGAGCCACTAGAGGCCAGTGGCATGAACATGCAGTTGCAGTCCCTCCTGGTGCCCGCAATCTGGTGATTACTACGACCCAAGACAACGGGCATGTGAGCTCTGCGCAGTCATTATAAAAGGCATAATATGAAGTTCCGTGGGTCATATAATGCTTATGGCCTGCGTCTCGGACACAATGCAGGGGATAAGTCACGTCGCTTTATGGTTAGTAGTATACTAGGGACAGGATTGCGCGTGCACGTGAGGTCACGTGATGTCGTCACGTGCACACGCGTGCACGTACCCCCTTTGATTGTTACGCGCGTGTCTTTCTAGCGTTGTGATTGGTCGGGCGCTCGAGCTGCGCGCGCAGCAAGGGAAAAAATAAAAATATAAAAAAAAAAAAATAAAAAAATAAAAATATAAAAAAAAATTTTTTTTTAAAACGCCTACAAATAAATGAAATTACTATCGTCCGGTTTGTAGTGCCCCCTGAGGGTGAAGGGAAGTCCGTGAGAACCGTAGCCATAACTGCACAGAATGTCCTGTCGTTGTATGGTGGAGTTTGTATTGTGTATTCCTAAAAGCGTTAGGGTTAGGCTATGTCTCAACATGTCTGAAAAAGTCATGCCGTCTCTCTAGCGGTCGAACCTGGGATCGCCTCTAGCGTTCGTAATGCCGGGAGCACATCTCGCGGGACGGCTGTCTGTGTGTGTGCGTGAGGACCTCTAGTGACCGAGGGAGCTGTGGCGTCTAGCAGACGGATCGACCGTGCTCACTCTGTCGTACTGTTTGGGTAGTTTGCTCACTTGTTAACAAACCATTTTTAACTAGTCTGTTAGCTATCTCGCTAGTTTGTTACCACGTTTTTTTTTTCTCAACCTTCCACATTTTGCTCTTTTTTTAACAAACCATTTAAGCTGTGTTGATAGCTCCCTTGCTATCACGTTTTTCCTCTAACAAAACCCTCCTGGAATGTGCTTTTAATTCTATTTTTGTGAAAGCAAAGAGGATTCGTTTTTTTTTTCAGCAACATCTACAATTGGTAAGTACATTTTAAAGCAGATCTTGTGTTTAAGCATGTTGTAAGATATTTAATTTTATTCAGCCATTCGTAAATTAAAAAACGTTGACCTCGTGGTCGTCTGTTACGGAGGGGGGGTTTGCTATTGTCGGTTTTGTAAAAGCGTCATCCTGGGTGTGTCTTGTAGGTTTAAAACTGTGTGTTTCAAGGTGGGGTGCTCACTTTCGTACCTACTGTTTTAGCTCGTCTGCTAGCTAACTTTTACCTCGTTTTTCCCAGCCTTCCTCAACAAAAGACCTCTGAAGTGTTTTTCTTTTTTAATTCTTTTTGTTGAAAGAAAAGAGACTTCGTCTTTTGCAACTATGCCTACAACTGGTGAGTAAATATAAAAAGCGTATCTCGTGTTTAAGCATGGTGTAAGATATTTAATTAATTCAGACATTCGTGTATTAAAACGTTTAAGCGGCATATACTTTATGTAGTTTGCATCATTAGGTGATTCTACCAAAGAGCCAGGACAATGTTGCTACGGTAGCTGTTGATTATCATCCTGAAAGCAATAAGAAAGCTGTAAACAGGTATTTAGTGGTCTATTTATCTCTTTTACTATGTGATTTTTATTACTATTTAATTTATCACTGTGTTTTTAGACTACTAATATATATTCTCTGTCTGTGTCTAGACACCCCACCCCGGAACAAAGGATCCTGAGTGTAGATAGCTGCTCAATATGACATTCTGTTGAAATCCACAGTGTTAGAGGGCCATGTGCTTCGCTAGCCGTATCCGTGGAAGCAGTTAGGCCTAAGAAGGATCTCTGGTTTAAACATAAGAAGAGATCTATTGAGGTGGGTTGAAAAAGAAAAACAGTAAAATAGTGTATTGTATTTTTAAAAAAAGTCTGTTCTAATAATGTAATGTTGTGTTTCAGGCTAAGAAAACCCCTGAAGGTTTCCCACCGAAAAGATCCCGCTCATCCTTTGTTCAAGGCTCTCCTTCTCTGAGCACTGATGCAGAGGTAAGAAAACCATTTGTATCTAACAGACTATATTTATATAGTGTTATAAAATATTTTTATAGAATGTATATATTGTTAAAATGGATTTTCCTTTGTGACAGCAACTAAAGGCTGTTTCAGACTTGGTGTCTCTACATTTGACCCCAAAGGAGAATTTCACACATAGTACCCAGGCGCCAATACAACCACAGGGTGTCTCTATTGAGAGGGGACAAAGGGCCACACCTTTACCAAAAACAGCAGTTGAGGTTTGTGTTTTGTTTGAAGTATGTGTGTGTGTGTGTGTGTGTGTGTGTGTGTGTGTGTCTTTATTTAACTAAAATATGTTATCATCCCTAGACGATCATATCCGTAGAAGACTTAGAAGGGCGTGAAGACACACACCTATCGGAGCCGTCTCATACAACACACCAGACGAATGGGGGAGCTTCGCCGCCGGTCCCTGAATATGATGTAGGTGTTTTACAGAGTTCTGCTGTACTCCTTGACACCGTTTGTAGAGAGGAATGTGACTATAATGACGAAGACGACTGTATACCTGACACTCCTGTCATACATAGACAAAGACCAAAATACAAGCCCACGTTAACTGTGTCAGATAATTGGTGTAGCATTAGTAATACCCCTGTAACTATTCCTATAAATATACTCGAGGGTGTCGATCCATTCCTGGGTAATCAACCAGAGCGTAGTTATATTACTAACAATCTTTTCGAGCCCTGCTCAACCCAAGGGTTTTCCGACCGTACCACCTTGTTTCAGGGTGAAGAGCTTTTTGAATATTGTGCGAACACGTCATTCCGGCAAACTGTGTCTACAAACCGCTCATGTGCAGATTCTTATGTCAGTCCACAACCGTCCACGAGTACGTTCCGCGCACCGTCGCCGCCCTCAGAAAATCCTCAGGAGCGTGGGCAGTCATCAAAACGTCCCTGCCCCCGTGACCGCTCCAGTCCACAACCGTCCACGAGTACGTACCGCGCACCGCCGCCGCCCTCAGACAATCCTCACGGGGGTGTGCAGCATGGGGAGGGTCGTGTTTCTAAGGCGACGTCTGACATAGCATCCCGACAGTTTCCCCTTTTTAATGCTACTGAATTTCGTCAAGATGTCTCCCTACGAAATATTGATTTGACAGATATTGGCAGTGTGCCTGAAAGGGTTTATAGCACCCTAACAGGTTTAATAGAGAGGGCTTTGGACAATGCTACACAGGACAGTGTTTTAAATGTTGAGTTAAGGGGCCCTGCCGTGAATGTTCCTATTCAAACAATGTTGAACTCGGACGATGGCTACAACACAGATACATTTCTGGAGCAAGTCTCACAAGCTATGCAAAGTAACGATAATTCTCTGACCGATGACGCTTTGGAATTAATTATGACTATAGCTCGTAATATGTCGGGCGGTAATCCTGGGGGCCGTCGAAAACTAGGAAGCATCGGTTACGATCAAATATTGTCGGTAAAAGGTAATGCTTTATACAATCCCAAGAATAACGACGGTAATGACAATCTCTGCTTTGCTCTCTGTCTGGCACATTATGTAAACAGTAGATTGTCCCCGAGTGAAAAGATAAATTATGCAAAGCAGCTACATAGGGATTTGGATTTTGACGATACGCATATGGTTTCATTCTCTGATGTTGACAGATTTCAGAAACATCTGAAAATGAAAATTGTAATATTCCATCATGTTGCCGGTTGTAAAAAACCACAGATCTTCAAAACACACGACGAGCAACATGTGAAAACAGCATGGTTGTATTTGCATAACGAGCATTACTATCTCATTGTAAATAAGACGTCTTTCTTCGGTGCACCGTACGTTTGCGACGGTTGTTACAAGACCTACAACACTGCCCTGGAGCACAGGTGTAGTTTTCTTTGTAATGTATGTTACACTGCTTGTACACCTAATAAAACTATTAAATGTGCAGACTGTAGACGCATATGCAAATCGCAACAGTGTTTTGAAAACCATAAAAAACCCGATGCGAAACACCGCCTCATACCCTGCGAGCGGATCAAATATTGTGAGTCCTGTCACATGACGTACCGGACGGCTAAAAAACCACACGTCTGTAGAACCCCAAAATGCCTACATTGTAGAGAGCCTGCAGTCGGCACAACGCACGAATGCTTTATACAGACCCTCAAACGCGAAGAAAGTAGTGATAAGTATCTCTTTTACGATTTTGAGACACGTTGTACTGAGGGTCACCATGAAGCTAATTTTGTGTGCATTATGGATATGTATGGTAACAAAAACTGTTACGAAACCTCAAACTGCGTCGCTTCATTCATTCAGAACTACAGACGGGAGAAATACAAAGGCTATACTTTTATAGCCCACAATGCATCAGGTTTTGACAGTTATATAGTTTTAGAGTATATGGTGAGCCAGAAACTTTGTCCAACTATTACTATGCAAGGTTCTAGGGTGCTTCTGATGTACGATTCTACTTACAAACAACGGTGGATAGACTCATTCAGTTTCATAACAATGCCTCTGTCTAAAACCCCGTCTGCCATGGGATTCTCAGATCTTCTGAAGGGGTTCTTCCCCCACGCCTTCAACACACGAGAGAATGAGAATTATATCGGACCATATCCTCCACCTGCTCTATATGGTTATGATGCTATGACTGACGAGTGTAAGAAAACGTTCACTGACTGGTACGCTACGGTCTGTGACACACCCTTTGACTTTCGAAAAGAGCTGCGCACCTATTGTGTTAACGATGTGACAGTTTTGCATAAAGCATGCCAGATATACAGAGAAGCCTTCCATGAGTGCACCGGTCTAGATCCGTTTGCATATGCGACAATGGCCTCCTCCTGTATGGGCGTGTTTAAAACTCTGTTCCTACCCAAAGACACAGTTGCTCTGACGTACGAGGGTGCTTACATTAGGCAAAACAAGACGTATTCTGACATTTCAATACAGTGGTTAGAGTATGTTGCAAGCAGCGAGGGTATTGACATACAACACGCTCTGAACAGAGGTGAAAAGTCATTTGGCCCGTTCTTTGCAGATGGCTATTGTGAAGCCACAAACACATGTTATGAATTTAACGGATGCTTCTTTCATGGCTGTGATAAGTGCTACGCACAAGCGGAAATCAACCCTCTCACCAAAAAAAAAACACAGGGTGAACTGCGCATAGAGTTCCATAACAGAGTGACGGCTCTAAAAAATGTGTACGGCCTAACTGTTGCGGTGAAGTGGGAGTGTGATTGGCGGCAGGATGTGTGCAATAACCCGGCCGTTAAGGAGTTCATGTTAACGTATGAAAAGCCAGCGCGTCTCAATCCTCGAGAAGCCCTCTTTGGAGGCCGAACGAATGCTATGAAGCTGTACCACAAGGTAGAAAATGGTGAGAAAATTCGCTACTATGATTTCACAAGTTTGTACCCAACTGTTCAGGCCAAAAGAGATTATCCAATAGGCCATCCTCAGATAATACACAAGGATTTTGATGACATAAACACATACTTTGGTATTGTGAAAGGCACAGTTATGCCCCCCAGAGGACTGTACCACCCCGTACTGCCGTATCACTGTAACGGTAAACTGATGTTCCCTCTATGTGCTGTGTGTGCCGTTCAGATGAATCAGACAACCCAGTGTGCACATAGCGACCAAGAGCGACAGCTGTCTGGGGTGTGGGTGTCGTTTGAATTACAAAAAGCCATAGCGAAAGAGTATAAGATAGTTGCAATCGACGAGGTTTGGCATTTCCCAGAAAAAACGGACCAGCTTTTTAAAGCCTATGTTAAGACATTTCTTAAACGCAAGCAAGAGGCTTCAGGATATCCCGGGCATATCAAAACGGAAGACGAAAAAAAAAATACATAGATGGCTACTATGTACGCGAAGGCATACGTCTGGATCCAGCCAAGATATGTGTTAACAAAGCAGTCAGAAATACCAATAAATCAATTTTGAACAACTTGTGGGGACGCTTTGCTATGCGTAACAATATGACGACTGCTGAACTCATAACAGATCCGTCCCGGTTCACGCAGCTCATGTTCAGCGATACTTTTGATGTTCGACAGTTCTCATTTATCTCGCCAGAGGTAGCTATTGTCCAGTGGCGATACACAGATGGTCAAGTATCCAGAGTAAAAGATGTGAATGTTTTTATAGGCGCTATGACCACCGCCTATGCACGTATGGAACTATATGATTTGCTGGATACGCTTCAGGAACGTGTTTTGTACTGTGACACTGACAGCATTATCTTCACAACCCGAGGCGATGAGTGGATCCCCCCTCTCAGCCCTTACCTTGGTGAATTAACTGATGAACTCAACAGTGAGCAAGTCTGCGGGGCCCCTACAGAGGACTATATAACAGAGTTTGTTTCGGGGGGTCCTAAATGCTATGCTTATAGGACGGCCCAAGGCCAGACACAGGTTAAATGCAAGGGTGTGACCCTTAATGCCAAAGTGGTTACACATGAATCTTTAATTGGTCTTGTTCAAGCATTTGTGACCAATCAGCAGCCTCCTAACCATCTGACCACAAATGCATTCACAATAAAACGCGACAAAAAACAGTTTCATCTCAAAAACGACACACTGACGCGGAAAGTACAGGTTGTTTACAACAAGCGACGCGTGCTCCGCGACTATACAACGGTTCCTTATGGCTACTAGTAATAACATCAGGCATGTTGCAGAATTTGATGGTAGGCTACAACACCCTTTCAGCGTTGTTATTAGTGGGCCCTCTAATTGTGGGAAAACATGTTTTGTCAAAGACATTATTGAAAACATGTCCTCTGTTATTTCACAAAAAATAGATAACATTGTATACATCTATTCATGCTGGCAGTCAATATACGACCAATTGCTTAAAACGGTGAATATAAATTTTGTGGAAGGACTCCCTGAATCGTTCTGTGACGATGCGCTTCTTCCACCTGCTAAGAATAATCTGTTAGTGATTGATGATTTAATGGATCGAGCCAGTGATAATTTGGAAGTTCAAAAATTTTTTACACAGTATGTCCATCACAGAAATATTAGTTGTATATATCTAGTGCAGAATCTGTTCATTCAAGGTAAAGCGAGTCGTACAATCAGTTTGAACACAAATTATATAATTCTTTTCAAAAATGCTAGAGATCAGCATCAGATAAGCTTACTGGCACGACAAATGTTCCCCGGAAATACTAAATATTTTTTAGAGGCTTTCAACGATGCCACAAGTTCCCCGTACGGATATCTGTTGATAGATTATAAAGCCACAACCCCCGATATTTTAAGACTCAGATCCGCTCTGCTATCGCCTCAGCAGGTTGTATACATTCCGAGGAAAAAAAAAAAGTGTAATAATGTCAAACCGAATGGAACGGAATTTTACAATGTTAGACATGCTACATAAGGCATCACCCAGAGCAAGAGGTGTTATTGTGAGCAATGCCAGTCCAGACTTTATTAATGCGCTTTGTGAAATAGCTTTGAATGTGTTAAGAGGTAACATACCACTGTCTAATATTCAGTACAAGCTGTTAAAGAAGAAGAAGAAAGTGATTAGACTAATAGCTGATAAAAAAATCAAACATTTAAAAAAAAAAAAGACAATCAACCAAACAGGTGGGTTTCTATTGCCTCTACTTGGCGCCGCAATCCCGTTCATAGCAAGTCTTATCAACAGGAATTGAAATGGAACACACTCAGAAAATGTTTCTGGTTCCTCAAAATCAATTAGCGACATTACAACAGCCTCAAACAACTGACTCCTCAAATGTATCTCTGCGACAGTCTGTACAAAGTGAATTGGATCGAGCCATGAGTGAAATATTGAAACAACCTGACATCAATGTATATGAAAAAGCTAAAAAATATTCAAGTATTCTGCAGCGATACCTAGCCTTGGCGAGACAGGGGGAGCGTGAGAAAAGTGTGATTACATTATCACTGCCTGACGAATCCTCAAAGGCTGACGCCTCAATGTCTGAGTCACAAGACGCTATCGCACAAGACGATATAAGAGCAGAAGTATTGGCACATATGCCCTCCAGGAATAAACGCAACGCTGAATACATAATCACTTCGTTATCCCGTAATAATAAGATTGCGTGGTCAAATAACGGAGAAATCGTTGTTGAAGATAAGCCTGTGCCAGGTAGTCATCTGTATGATCTACTGAAAAGTGTAACAACGCATAATAATGTTTCAGATCGTTCAAGACCAAAAGGGTGGAACATATTTTTAAAAACGTTAGCCAGCTTAAATGTGCCACTATCCGTAATCCCAAACACGATGGTACGCCGCTCTATTGAGGCATTTAAAACAGGGGAACGGGATGAAACTAATACACAATTGCCAATGTCTGAATTACGTACCCCGCGCATGCGTAGAGAAATAAGAATGGCCCCTTCCTTTATACATAGCACATCGTCTGATTTACGAGCAACTAGTACTCCTAGACCCATTAGTATTACACCCGCCATTACTAAGACTCGTTGGGCCAGTTTTTAATCTATTTTTATATTTTCTATTATTATTACAATAATTTTATATTTTCCTTTTTAACCTATTTTTATTATTTTTCTATTGAGGGGTATTTTCTTTATTCAAGAATGTGACAAAAACAAGAAAAGACAGTGTTGAATGTAACCTGTAACAGTAATGACTGTGATTTACAATAATTGTGTATTTTCCTTTTTTAATCTGTTTTTATTATTATTTTTCGATTGAGGGGGTATTTTCTTTATTCAATGATGCTACTAACAAGAAAAGACAGTGTTGAATGTAACCAGTAACGCTAAATGAATGTGTTTACATTTAATTTTATATTTTCCTTTTTAACCTATTTTTATTATTTTTCTATTGAGGGGTATTTTCTTTATTCAAGGATGTGACAAAAACAAGAAAAAGACAGTGTTGGATGTAACCAGTAACACTAAATGAATGTGTTTACATTTAATTTTATATTTTCCTATTTAACCTATTTTTTTATTATTATTATTTCTCTGTTTGCAATATTTTCTTTATTGATGGATGTGAAAAGACAGTGTTGAATGTAACCTGTAACATTAAATGAATGTGTTTTTTATATTAATTTTATCTGATGAATGCATTTTTTCTGTATAGCTCTACAAAAATAATAAAAGGAATAAAACATTAAGACATTGTAAGATCAATATATTCCACATTCTTTATTGAAAAACATCATTACACAATACTTTTTTTTTTTTTTTTTTTACCTGTAGGTAGCGCATGAACATTGTACACATTTAAAATTCTGATCGTGACACACATATGGATGTATTCTGCTAACAAAATGGGTGACCATCGTGTCGTTGCATACAAGATTAGGACCATACATGTTCAAAACTTTTGAATTAGGAATTTTTTTCTGGATATGACATAAAAAGAAAACGCAGTGTTGACCACATGTTGTAGAATAATTATTTTGCACTTGTATAGCTGAATGGTACATCTCCACGCAGTTTTTTAAGAGGAAATGGTTGATTTCTTGAGGAAAAAAGCTAGGGGGGTGTCCGAAACTATCAAAAAACAAACCATGCTTGTTCTCGGTTATGTAAATACCGAGCCAATGTTGGCCCGGTTTATCGCTAGGGTCAGTATTTACAACTAGCATAGCAGGTAATTTACAAACGACGGTTTTTGGCAGTTGATCACAGGGCCTTACTCCTAAGAAATTTGTGTCTCTAGTCATTCTTTTTCTAAGAACACTAGTGAGTTATATTGTATTCATCTTTAGTAGTGGTCCAATAGGACTTGTCTTTGGTTAGATATTTCAATTACAGAATCAAAAACGGAATAGCAGATAAGGGTCACCGTACGTGGTAGTGGGTTTCTGAAGCGTGTTTCCAAGCGAACGTTGCCGTTCTTAATCAGCGAGACGTTTCCTGACCCACCACCATCCGGTTCCAAATTGAAACAAAACAGTGTATATCCAGCCCCGAAATCGGAGCGTGTTATGGACAGTGATCTATCTTTTAAATGACGACCTGTTGATTCCACCAGCTGATAATATTCTCGTACATATTGCCCTCTTTGAAAAAGGGGTTGAAAAGGCCTTGCAGGGTGTGGCTGTCCGTCGGCGTATAGGCATATAAACTCAGTGTCATAGTGCCCGAAATTAAAAGGGTTACGAGCATATGAGCCTGTGTATGCTTCATTATCAACAAAAGCTAAGACTACGAATTTTGGTATCTGCCCAATAAATAAATTCTCTTTGCTACAGACCCTCGTACCTGCCGGAATGGAAAATGTTTTTATGGCTACCCTGTCAATAGAATATTTGGCATTAGTATGCTGTAGAGCTCTACTATGAGCTAATCTCACAGTAGGAGACACTGATATCTTCTTTACAAACAGACTAGCAGACATTATTTTCACTGTGAATTGAACATTTCCAGGGGTCATTAGTACAAAGTCATCTTTTGACCTGATGAATTTTAGCGAGATGTCCAAACCATTTATCAAAAGTTTTTCTTGAAAAAACAAGTCAGCATGTATTGGTGATATTAATTCCACAATACGGCTTTCACCAGTGTATGCACCCTGTTGCTCTAACCCCAAATTATCTCCTGTAATAGATGTCTCCTCCATTTTTCCACCGGTGTCTTTACAGAACAGGCCAGTGCTGAACTGTGTATCCAGTGTTTCTTTTCCATAGTTTAGCAAACATTCAATAATCCCTCTGTACGGATACGTATTTGAAGATTGGCTAATCAACCTATCCCCTAGCATTATATCTACTTGGGAAAAAAGACTGCATCCAGGATAGTTTATAAAACCCACATCAGCGGCATTAGCCAGCAATGTGCCGTCAGGATTTGTAATCCTCACACGTGTGTACAGATACGAATCGTTCAGGTCTAGATAGTCTTCTCCACTAGCAGATATGAAAAACTCTATAGGCCCACTGTCTGTTAGAGAGGACATGGGCGGTACTTCTAGAAATGTTGATTTTTCGATAGATGTCTGGGTGTACGGGACTGTAAATAGGTCCAGTTCTGTCTTCACACACTCTTCCGACTGATTATGAATGAATGACATGATTAATTTCTTAAAGTTAATCTAAAATATGTCTTTTGTCAGGAACAATGATCGTCGGTTCGGAGCTCTGCGACTACGGACAGATGTCTTCTTTTTGAGGACCCTTCGTTTTTTGCGTGTGTTTTTATGTTTTTTGTTCACACCCTGGTTACGCCCACATCCTGAAGGGGTTCTTTTTAACGCTTTGCGCCTGTACACCATGAGACCTTTTCCCTGCTGCCTGGATGCTACGGCATTCCTGACATTAGACACAACATCTCCTATAATACCTGTGGCGGCTGTTTTCAGGTGAGGTTTGGCTAGATTAAAACCCTTTTTTAAAAGAGGGACAGCCATTCGAAATAGGGTTCGGAAAACCCCGCCTAAACCAGACCCGTATTGGGTGGGGGATCCTATGAAACCGGGCAGGTCTCCACCGGCTTGATTCATATAGTAGGACATATACCTTCCATCATCAGCTGTGTACGCTTTCCGCATCATTTTTTAATGTTGTTTCACAGGTCTAAAATGTAGTTTGACAATTACTTTTCCGTATGAGAAAGGTATGTGCTGGTTCTGGTCGTCTCGTAGATCTATTTGAATGTCAGTAATAGTGGAGCGTGACAACGATGTGTAGTGAGGGTTGTCGTAACTCAGAGTGGGCATACGTTTGACCTCATCGGAGATATTTATACACCGCAGCAGGGGTACATGACTATCGCCGACTAGCTGGTAGTCCACAATGTCACTATAAATAAATATATTATAACGGCCGCCGTGAATGTCGGCAGGGTGCGGAGCTATACATTTTAAATGGGGTCCAACGTGGATTTCGAACACAGTGTCTGGAATGAACCCTAGAATTTCGGCCAGACGTCCCTTAAACACAATATGCCATCCATCTCCTCCCGTGAAAAATATCTTATTAGTGATATGGTTGTGACTCATCGTTATGTGTGCAAGGATTGGTTTAGACGCACATTTCATATTATATTCTTTAACAAGGCTGTCAATCGTGTTATAAGAGCCAACTGTTAGCCTTAGCTTATTGAGCAGTTTCGTTTTTGTGTCGAAGAATTCAATCTTGGCATCGCTCTCACTGAAACTATTCCAGACCCGGGGATATTGTATTTCGATAAGACCAACTTCATACGCCTGATGTAATATGAGCGGTTTTGCTAGTTTTGTTCTGAACTGCCAAATCTTATTATTTGGATACACTATGGGCGATGCATTACTAGGCAGCGTAACAAAAAAAACGTTCTTATTCATAGCTCCGTCACCTTTCGCTAACAAATCACAATGACTAGTTTTAAGAGCATGCCCGGCTCTATTATCTTACATCAATTATGTCTTTTTCAGAGATCCATGAATTGAATTTCTCGGGCCATCCTAACCATTTCACAAGTACTAGATTTTTACGACCTGTTTTCTTTCTATCCAGCACTTTCTCAATTTTAAACACTTTGTTTTTGTCTATAATTACAGCCTGTAACTCTGCTTCGTAAAAAGTCCCTGTCAAGGGCTCTCCACTATTGTCTTTTAGTATATAAACGGGAGGAGTCCTGCCTATACGTTTTGATATTGTAAAAAACTCATCTGTAAAGGATTGTTCGTAACCTTTGCGAAACACACCTCTGTGCTTTGATATCCTAACGGTGTCGCCCGTCTGAAATTTAAACAGTACCATTCCCTGCGGTTTCAGTTTGTACAGAGTGTTAAAGACTGTTTTCTCATTGTCTTTACACACAGCGGTTGGAGCCATTTTTATTGAACTATGGTATGCAGAGTTGTAAGCAGTGACCATATCTTGTAGCAAATCAATATAGCGACGTGAGTTAACAGCCGTTAAGTATCTCCACATTCTGGTTTTGAAAGTCCGGTTGAAACGCTCAACAACACTTGCTTTTGTTTCGTTCATTGTGGAAAAATGGTGAATTTTATATAGAGTCATCAATTTTTGAAAAACCTTATTATAAAACTCTTTTCCGGCATCTGTTTGAAGTTTCAGAGGTACGCGTCCTTGTTCCAATATTTCTTTAAAGGCACTTGTGACAACGGGACCCGTTTTGTTTTTAAGACATATTACCCATGCATATTTAGAAAACACATCAATGCATGTCAATAAATATTGCACATTATCGTTTTCCGTAGAATATTCCGTCATATCGACCAAATCAGCCTGAAATTGTTTATCGATACCGTTAACAATCACCCTGTTTCTGGGGAAATGTTTCAAGACAGGTGCATGTAGAGTGTACGCATTCTGCCGCAAGAGAAACTTTTTAACAGCGGGGATCGATGGAGACAACCCAGTACATTCTTTGACGGAATCACGAAGTTTGTGTACACCTCCTAGAGCCCCTGGGTGGGCAGGATCGTAGTATATTTTTTGCATAATCTTCTCCATGATTCGTTAAAACACAAGTGATCACGATAGTGTTATGTCATCCTTTTTTTTTATTTCACAAAACAACCAAACGCATTCATACATACGAAAGTCATGAAGACAGCGAAACCGCTTCTATCATAGATAGCATCTTGACTAATATGGATACATTGCTTTTACTGATTATGAATATATGTAGTTTTTGCAAATCCTGCAAGACGTCGGTATAGTGTTTTTCTTTCACATACAAACTCACTGTATCTACAAGCATTATATACATAGTAAGCAGGTGATAAACTTTTAACATCTTAAAATCGTGTGTAATGTTAGCTATGACATCACAAAATGTTTCCACTATACTCTCTCGTGTCATTAACATTGATAACAACATCTGTAACAGATCCTCCCAAGGAGTGGCGCTATGTTGTCTTCTTACAAGCACCATCAATTTTTCTAACCTACGCACATCTGTACGATCTACAGCATCACTCTTACATTGGTATTTTGTAACATCATTCACGTTATTAGCAATGGCTCGATCTAAAATACCAGATATACGTGATATGTGATATCGCTCACTGATATGATTATACATCATGCATAAACAATTCCCCATATTTTCACACTGTTAGTTCTTTCTACCATATAAATCCCTCCAATAGTCACTAATCTCTCTAATTTCGGCTATTTTAACCACATCATCACCTATCATAGAGTCATACATAGCACTGATTTTAGTCGTGACATCTTCAGCCGTTTTCAACTCGTGCAAAACTGTTTCTGATACTCCAAGGATTCTACCCTCACCGGCCTTGAGATGTTTAAAGGACAGAAAACGCTGCACAACTCCGATGAATTTATCAGTCAATAGTCTTTTCATAATCTGTTCAAAGTGGACAGCGTAGAAGTGTTCTGGTAGCCCTTCTATACAGTCATGCTGTTTCTGGCTCGGATGATTGATCTGACACCCATAACACCGCTCCTCCAAATACTGGTAAAGAACAATGTTAAGAAGATGTAGAGACGCTGTTTTAACGCTATCTATAAACAACGATGACACCACACCGTCCAGCTGATCATGCGTCACAGTGTCCGAACAAGCCCCGACATCATCCTGTTGTAATACAGCATACGTTGAGGGGGTAGACGGATATGCATGTGTTTGACGCGGTGGGGAGCATATCAATAGAGAGGGAGGCAGAGGAGGGGTCATAGGCGGCGGTGCCAGGAAGTGTTCCGGGCTTAGAGTGGGGGTTGTTGATGATGATGATGATGAAAGGGATTGAGGAGAGCCGAAGACCGTCAGGGGGTCAAATAACACAGAGGTGTTAGGTGTCTTTCTGCCAGACGAATGACACATCTCTAGATCCTCTGGGAAGAAAAAAAAGCACACATTACAATCACAGTAGCAAACAAAATAATATAAAAGCATTTTAACTATTTTGCCAAATAATTAGCACCTACAAATTAGACCCACCGTTTTGTTATTCTTTGTGTCTGACGATTTTAGGTCTATAGAGGGTCTTGGGGAGGGGCTGAGACTGTTGATCATCGTCCTCAAATATCAATCTTTTTCTTATGTTCTCATAAGAATTCCTTATTTTGTCTCTTCTGATGACATAGTCAATGGTATCAAACTGTGTCTTCAATATCTCCCAGTCACACCATTGTATAAAGAACCCGTTTTTAAACCATTTCTCATATTCCTCGTTAGATACAGGGTAGGGCTTTAACTTCCATTCTTCACGTCCTCTGGCTGCAACTAACTTCTCCCTTTCGGAGCATACGCGAAGGAAGATAAAATCCTCTGCAGTTCTGGTGAAGCGGTCTGCTTCAACACGATAGATACTGGACCCAATGCAGGTGTCCCATTGAGACACATACACTAGCTCAGGAAAGCCAGGATTGTCAAGATCGGGGCAGACAACGTCACGAAAAAGACTCCAGTCTTTCACCGCCATTGTGCAGGCTGTTTTAGCATTGCTAGATAAATCGGCCACAACACTAGTATACACAGCTAATGTCACATATCCGGAACTGTAGCTAATTGAATAACAGTAACCATTGTCCCCCGCATATTCCATATCAGCTGTACACGACTCTGACATGCTTGACGTAAAGATATCGGGTCGGAATCTCTTTTTTCTGGGGGCCTGGCTCAAACCGAATGTTGCTTCAGTATTAGTCTCACCTCCTCCCCATAACTCTTTACGGGGTGCACGGATCATCTTCAACGTACTGGGTCTCAATTCAAATGCACTGGGAGCGTGTGTATCAACCGTACCTTCTTCTTCAATCGTTGATCCAACTTGATATTCAAATCGATGTGTAGACATGGCTGTAAGATGTTTTTTTCCTCTTGCTTTCTCCCAGGAGTTAAAAAGAAAAATACACCGTTGGTCTGCTTGAGATGATTGAAGGCACAAAACGAACTGGCTAGCTAGCTAACTAAAAACAGTAGGTAAAAAGAGGCAAGACAGGTCGAGACATAGCCCTTTATACTCCTCCATAACCCTCCCCTATAACAGCATCACCGTCATAGGGGGCACATGACTTTTTCAGACATGTTGAGACACAGCCTAACCCTAACGCTTTTAGGAATACACAATCCAAACTCCACCATACAAGGACAGGACACTCTGTGCAGTTATGGCTACGGTTCTCACGGACTTCCCTTCACCCTCAGGGGGCACTACAAACCGGACGATATCAATTTCATTTATTTTTAGGCGTTTAAAAAAATTTTTTTTTTTTATATTTTTATTTTTTTATTTTTTTATATTTTTATTTTTTCCCTTACTGCGCGCGCAGCTCGAGCGCCCGACCAATCACAACGCTAGAAAGACACGCGCGTAACAATCAAAGGGGGTACATGCACGCGTGTGCACGTGACGACATCACGTGACCTCACGTGCACGCGCAAACCTGTACCCTATACGTGCACGCGCAATCCTGTCCCTAGTATACTACTACTATGGTTGATAAGCTTCTTGACAATTGTGATGTGTGTATTCAAGAGACATTTTTAGCTAAACAGGACCTGGAAGGTCTAAATACATTACACAATGAATATTATGGGGCTAGGGAATCTACCACTTATCTAAGTATTAAAATTGTCCAAGGTAGGATACCTGTGGGTGTGGCTATCCTCTGGAATAAGAACTATGATTCACTAATATCAGTGGTAAGATTGGGCTATTGGTATAGAGTTTAATTGTCATAATAGAAAGTTTATTATTTTAAATGTATATACTCCGTATGAGTGTTCAAAATGAAGCTGAATACTTAAATAGATTAGCATTTCTCTTTTATTCAAGACAATACCTCAACCTGTATTTTTGTTGTAGTAGACATGAATTCTGACATTTCTGATGTAAACTCTCTGTTTGCTTATCACCTAATGCATTTTTGCACTGACACTGGTTTAATACTGTCAAGCCACGTGCTTTTGCCTAATAATAGTTATACTTAAATCAGTGAGGCATGGCATACTACCTCATGGTTAGATCACTGTGTATGTACAGGTGATGCACATGCTTCTTTGGATGCTATGGAGATTCATTATGATTTTCCTATTACCGATCATATACCATTTTCTCTGTCTCTAAATGTTAAGAAGCTACCAATTTTATCTACTGTGGCTAATAGTATTATTACATTACATTACATGTAATTTAGCGGACGCTTTTATCCAAAGCAACTTACAATTGCTTGTACGATTGCGTGTGAGGTCGCACACCTCTGGAGCAACTAGGGGTTAAGTGTCTTGCTCAGGGACACATTGGTTGATGTATCACAGTGGGATTTGAACCCAGGTCGCACACACCAAAGTCATGTGTGTGTATATATATATATATATATATATATATATATATATATATATATCCACTGCACCATCACCACCCCCTCCTGTGTTAATAGTATTAACACAGGAAGATTAGACTGGACTAAATTAACCATGGAAGCTTTCCAGAAGTATCATATTAAGACTAATGGGTTTCTGGGAAACATTGCACTGCCCAAAGATGCCATAAGATGTTGTGATATTAATTGTAAGAATTCACAACATAGTAAAGATTTATGTGTTTTATATGAATCAATTGTGAATCAAACTTCATGTTAAAGCTCGGTATGCATTTAAAGCCTGGATAGAGTCCGGTAGAGATAGACAGGGTCCTTTATTTGAAGAGAAGAAACCAGCAAATGTTAAATAGGCACTTAGATTTATAAAAAGGAATGAGAACTCAATGAGGTCTGACTCTTTGGCATGTAAGATACATAATAGAAGTTATAATGACTTCTAGAAAGAGGTCCGAGCCATGAACAGTAGTAAAATGTCTTTACCCTCAAATATTGAGGGTGTCAGTGGCTCAGATGTAATCTGTCAGATGTGGTGGCAACATTATGAGTTGTTTAACTATATTGGGAGGAATACTTTTGAGGTGGAAAATATTGATAATAATGAAAATGTGGTTATTAATTCAGAAGAGGTACAATCTGCAGTATTGGGATTAGATGATAATAAAGTGTGTGGCTCTGATAAAATAACTGCTGAACATCTAAAATATGCAAGCAAGAAGCTTATTTCTGTTTGCTATTTATATGACAGGTTTCTTAGTTCATGGGAAATATGAAATATCTTACCTGTATTATTAGTGCCCGTCATCAAAGACAAAGCTGGCAAAATAAACAGCGTGGACAATTATAGCCCTAGATAGCATTGTATCTAAAGTGTTGGAGAGAATTATTCTCAACAGGTTGGAACAGTATATTCTTACCACTGACAACCAATTTGGTTTTAAACGTCAACACGGTACAGACGTGTATATTTGCCTTAAAGGAAATTTTAGATCATAATAGCCAGAATTCCACAACTTGTATGTTTTTCATAGATGCCTCTACGGTATTTGATCGTGTAAACCATGAAACAATATTTCTTAAATTGCAACATAGAGGAGTCCTAAAAGTAAATGTAAGAATACTAGTCTTCTGGTATTCTCATCAGTCTATGCAGGTGAAATGGGGAGGGGGGGGGGCATTTTTTGTTGGTAACGGAGTTCGTCAGGGTGGTATTTTGTCACCTTTCCTTTTTAATGTGTATATTGATGATTTGTTACAACAATTAAATAAATGCAATACAGGATGTATGATAGGCTATACTCTCATTAATCACCGTATGTATGCAGATGATTTGGTAATCATTTGCCCAAATAGTGCTGGGTTACAACAACTTTTGAAGGTTTGTTCTCAGTTCAGTATGGATTTCAATATCAAATAGAATGCAAATAAGAGCAATATTATGATTGTTAGAAGTAAAGAAGACAGATAATTAGTTTTTCCTGATTTCTTTTTATCTGGTACTGCCCTTAAAGTGTGTGATGAGATTAAATATCTTGGCCATCATATTCTTAATGATTTATCAGATGATAAGGACATAAACAGACAGTGTCGCAAGATGAATGCTCAGGCTAATGTGCTTGCACGTAAATTTTGAATGTGTTCTGCTAATGTTAAAGGTCCCATGGCATGAAACATTCACTTTATGAGGTTTTTTAACATTAATATGAGTTCCCCCAGCCTTCCTATCACCCCCAAGTGGCTAGAAATGACGATAGGTGTAAACCGAGCCCTGGGTATCCTGCTCTGCATTTGAGAAAATATAAACTCAGATGGGCCGATCTGGAATCTCCTCCTTATGTTGTTGTAAGGGGAAAGGTTACCTCCCCTTTATCTGCTTTGCCCGCCCAGCCAATTTGGCCCGCCCATGAGAAAGAGAGAGACATCATGGCATGCAAACAAGCGAAGCATGGCAGTTGGTATAGGCCACAGCCAGTTATTATTATTATTGTATTATGTTAATTGCATCATTGATATTGATTGATATTTTCAGTGCTGTTGCACTACATGGAATATAATGCTGTACAAATGAGAATCTACTCTCTTGAAGTCAGTTGAATTCATAAAAGCGGGCCAAGCAGCATTTTCAAGCCCTACTGCTCACATACAGGAAACAGCACACAGTTTATGGGGTGAAGGGTTGAGGGTGAAGCCCAAACGTGGAGTCAGATCCAGTTCATCCTCTGAAACTCCAGGAGGAGGAGTGAAACGAAAGTGTTGCAGGAGGGTGGTGAAGAAGATGAAGAGCTCCATCCTGGCCAGACTCTCTCCGAGACAAATCCTGCGACCTGTGAGAGAGAGAGAGAGAGAGAGAGAGAGAGAGAACAAAGGAAAGGGTTTATCTTATCTGCAATTAAATGAACATCAAGAAGTGGTTAAAAAAAAAGAAGCAAAGTGCTAAATTCACCAACCTGCAGAAAAAGGCATGAAGGCTTCTCGCTTGACAAACTTCCCGTCTTTGTCCAGGAAGTGAGCAGGATGAAAGCTGTGTGGCCTCTCCCACTCACTCTCATCATACAGGACAGATGTTAAGAGAGGATATACCGTGGTCCCCTGTGGACAATAGAGACATTGAAAAGTTTTCTATATGCTGAGCAAAAGAGAATTCATTTAGCACAGTGTTTTATGAAGTTAATTTGAGATTAACACTAGTTAAAGATGTTTTATTCAGTCTTGCCTTCTTAATGAAGTGACCCTGGAAGGTGATGTCTTGGCTCGTTTTGTGAGGCAATGCCATTGGGACAATGTTGGCCAGTCTCTGTGTCTCATGGATGACAGCGTCAGTAAAAGGCAGGTTCTTCCTGTCCTCAATCTGCACTTGACGACTTCCTATCTCCCTGCTCACCTCTTCCTGGACCAGGTCTGGGAGAGGACAAGTTTTTTTAATTTTTTTTTTTTACATAAGATATTTTTTCTGTGATGGTAGAGCAGATACATTGTTACTTGGACTGTTGGTTGTTGTATGGAAATTATAGATACCTTAAGTACCTTACCTTGTATTTGGGGATTTTTGGCCATATACAGAAGTCCCCATCTCAGTGTAGTTGCTGTTGTGTCAGTGCCAGCAGCAAAGAGATTAAGAACTGTGTGCAAAAGGTTGTGTTCGTTGAAGTGACTGTTGGCAATCCCAGATACCTGCAGGTAAATAATGATCAGTGCTGTGTTTCAAACATATCTGATCCAAAACTTTGATATAGAATATATGGACTCGGTCCTTGTCACTAATACTGTTGGCCTGGGAAGGTTGGAGACAGACAGAGAGACCTGACAGCTTGATCAACTAGTAGGAGTCACTGGATGAACTTACTTCCCACCAGGTTCCCCAGCACAAGCTCTGGGCTGTGACTCAATTTTAATGTAGTGGCCACATTCAGAATTGAAGATCGTGTAATGATCTTTGATTGTTTCAACTAAAAAAGATGTTAGATTTCTTAATATCAAAGGGGAACTTTTATATAGCATTTTCAGGTTCATACTTCTTTTTTTGTGTTTGTACTAGGACATGTTTAGATGTTTTAATGTTAAAAAAAAACTTTATATTTCTCACACTATCCATGGCTGCTGCACCTGTATTCACCCTCTTTATACGGCGCTCTGCTGGAGCGCCTGTCTTTTTAAGCCCCTCCTCCTGAAAATCCCAGTCTGCTCCGATTGGCCTTTCCTTAAATCTCCGCTGCGCTCCAGTTTTGTTTCACTAGTAGCAGCTGGAGATACAGCAGTGGAGTATAAAGCTGGATTTTAAAACTACAAATAAGGTTCTAAATTAAATAAATATTTTGCCCCCTAGCAGGGCAAGCTAGCTACCGGTAGGATCGAGACAGGGCCCAGGGTAGGTGAATTTAAACAATGTATGAGTTGAAAACACATCTTCTTGACACGTAAGGGCCCTGTTCATGTGGCACAGACATATTAATTGCATTTTGTGTCGGTTAAGAGGCACAAAGGCACTCTAAAACTTGCCCCGACCACTGCCGTTTTAGCTCAGGGGACGCTTGTAGTATGTAGCTGCAGCTTCTCCGTATTACCTACACTGATTCGGGTTGGGTTTTTTTCTATCGAAAGTACTCGTGTAGCCATAGAGATCAAGATTAACGTAAAAATTGGCCGGAATTCTCCTTTAAAATCCGACATTATAACATTGTAGACATTCGGAAAAACATAATATGTCCACTTTAAGCTGTACATCAGATAACTTTCAAGAGTGGGATTTAAAAGTGGTATTTGTCTGTTATTTTAATTCTTAATATCAATGAGCCCTACCTCCAGATTTTGCTTTCGGACCAGAAAGGCGTCCACAAAGCCTCTGCACATCTGTGGATTGAGGGACTCTTTCAAATGACTGAATAGCCCTAAGTTCTGTTTCTTGTTGGCAGCACCTATTGCCTCGACTTCCTTCTTCACAGTAACCCATTTACCAATCCATGGAAACATGTTATACACCTGTTTAAAAAATAAAATAAATAATAATAATATATATATATATATATATATATATATATATATATATATATATATATATATATATATATATATATATATATATATATATATATATACCAGTATGTACAAAACATATTCAACAGACAAGTGAGGAATTACATAATTTCTTCAGTTCAGTTGTAATATGTATATTAAAATCCCAATGCTATTCATGGAATGTCACCTGTACTGACGGGGAGCCCATAAGTTGTATGTTTCTGTTGGTTCGGTCTACCAGGGATGTAAACTCTGGATCATCATATTCAAATCTGCTGCCATAAACAATGGAGCAGATAATATTAGAGACTGCATAGTTTATTGGTTGGGTCGTATCAAAAGCTTCACCTGTAACAAGGGAAACAGGAAAACAATTAAATATCACGAGGATTAATAAAACTTTGCTCAACATGCAATAGGTTATAATAAGACACTTACCTTTAAATTTCTTGAACACTTCAATGAGGTATTCACATTCCTCAATGATCTTGTCCTCACTCACCTTCTTGCCCATCCCAAAGTCTCTCAGGTTAGTCAAAGCAAAGCGCCTCATCTCTTTCCACGAATCACCATTGGTCCATAAAACCCCTGAGATGAAGTAGATCAGCAAAACATGTTAACAAATCAGCTGATTATGAGCAAAGGCTGTAAACATGAGGAGAATAAGTGTTTGTGAAAAGCCTCGGCTTACCATGTCCTTTATTAAAGTCCTTCACAATTTGGAATTCACCTCGGTCTCCAAACTCTTCAGCATGATTGACAAGTGCCTCCTTCACCGTCTTGTATCCTGCCAGGACCACCACTTTTTGGGGTCCCAAATAGACGGTGAACACTGATCCATATTTCTTGGAAAGCTGAGAACAGCAGCATAATATCATGACATGTTTGGATATAAGACACACAGGAGAAAGAAAACCGGTTGAGATGCACAATAGCACAAACTTTCTCTCTTTCTGCACTTTCTCACCTCCAGTAATGTGAGATAGGGTCTCTTGAGGTCAAGCTGCAGCAGGTTCCCGAGTACTGGAAGTGGTCTTGGTCCTGGAGGTTCCTTTCCCTCCTTCTGGGAGCTGAAGCTGGAGAAGGAGACGAGGTAGATGAGCAGCAGGACCAGCAGAGCCGCCAACAGGGAGATAGAACTGGAGGACTGGAGAAAGAGATCTAATATCCCCATGACTTTAAAAACGGGTCCTAAAATTCCTACTTCACAGACAAAATACGTTTCCTTCTAGAGCCTTTACTTCTTGGAGTGTTCTGTAAAGAGGGATGCCAAAACTAACCCTAAGTAAACCGCAGTAATCTCCCCACTCCCTGCTGTTCTGTGATTGGTGCTTCCTTCTGGGAGTGAAAGTGAAGAAGTAGAAAGAAATGCTGCTGCTTTTGGCTCTGAGTGTTTGAGTGTGAGTCCTCCTTTTGTAGGTGCAGGTAAGGGAAAGAGCCCAGCCCAAAAGAAAGGAAAAAGTTCACCGACAGAATCTAGTAAACCAATGTCTTTATCAGCACCATTTTCAGAGTAGAGTGCTTTGTTTGTTGTTTGAGATTAATGATAGGTTTGCACTTTTGTTATCTTTACTGCCATATTAATGTTGGCATGTGATCAGAAAGGGTTGAGTAAGTCTGTACACAGGTTGAAGGAACAAGTGAGATAAAGTTTCACCCAGACAGGTAACTCTGACCCAGTTCAGTTTCTATGCACCACATCTGGAACAAACTCCAGAAAACTGCAGGTCTACTGAAACTCTGTTCTTTTACTTGTGGTGGTGGGTGGTGCAAGATGTGGCGGCGCGGCGCGTGCTGGCTAAAGATAAAATTATTGGGACACTATTCTGCATCAGGCACAATTTCAGGGTAGTTATTAGTGCTGCACGATATGAGGAAAATATGCAATATACCATAACGTTGTTGGATATCGCAATATTACTTACAATAAATAAATAAATATTAAAATGTACTCAGTACGCACATTTGAGTGCTGACAATTTGCTCCAAATAATTGGTTACTGCATTTTATTTAATTCTGCAGTTGTTTACAATGATAGTATTGTACTGTAATGTATTTCTGATCATTTGTTGAAAAAAAAAATCATAGTATGCAAAGAAACACTGACACTGCAATTTACATCAGCAATTAAACTGATTAAATCCTGCTTTATTTGGTGATTGATCGCGCTATTTATAGGGCCAAAATGGAGTGGTTTTTACTTTGTTACATTTTGCAGCAATTATCTACTTTCTACTCCCCTACATTTCTACAACGTTCCGTTACATTTTCTGATCAGTTTTTCCCCCTGCCAAAACGTCTTCCTGACCGTCACACGTTTATTTCACCAGTGAAGTTTGGTTGCCATAGATATATATGTGGGCACCGCCGATCCTTCATCGGCTTCCAAGCCGGCTCCGGTGCTCCAGAGCCCGGGCGCAGCGCCGTTGACCCTCAGTAATACAGCCTCCAGTAAAAGTGAAAATGTTTGTTTTTCATTATTCACGCTCTAGGCTGTGACTCAATTTTAATGTAGTGGCCACCTTCAGAATTGAATGCGCTTTCACTTACGAAGAACAATTCTGCTGTTTAAGAACACGTCATGAATCCGACGTAGACTGTTCTTAGGGACTTTCTTAAGAACATATTTAAGAGAAAATGTAGGAAGATATTGGTGAATGAGGCCCATTGTTCATTTTAATCTGTTTTGGGGATCCTAAACATGCGGTTTTGTACTATACATGTCCTGTTGCACTCATTAAGATCTCACCTGAGCAGATTTCTGTCATTCTAACAGCTCTAAGTTGTAGTTTAAAACTTTTACAGCCAATTTAATAAAATTAAGGGTTTTATTTGGGCTCGAGTCCATAAATTTGGTTAATTATTACAGGCACAGAGAAATGAAGACTCGGTTAGCAACGATTAGCTCCGTTAGCAGTTAACTCTGGTCAGCTCCAGTTAGCTCCATTATGAGATACGCTCGTGGAGGAGACTGCAGCGAAGAGGGGTAACGTTAGCAACCAGACTCTGATAAATGACGTTCGGGGAGCTTTCACAGCGGTGTGGTCGCATTGTTTCTACGGTTTTATTAGTACACCAGCAGTATGCTACTACTAACGATACCCTCTGCCTGAAGTGCAGCGTTGACGCTGTCCTGCACGCACAACTTCACAAGGGGGAGGGGCTGGAGGCCGCTGGTCTGTGTCCACTGTAAAAAATACACAGTTGATTGGGGGGAAAAATGTATTCGGATTTTAACCTATGTATGGGAAACACTGCACGTTGAATTGCCTTGCTGCTGAAATGTGCTTTATAAATAAAGCTGTCTTGTCAGTATGTTGGTTTTAGGTTTTTCAACTTTTTCTGACAACTGTAGACTAGACTGCTGTTGGAGGGTGGCTTGAAAAGAAAAGTAAAAAGTAAGAATTTAAAAATAGATCTTTGCTGTTCCAGAACATTAACTGGTATTTTGAAGTCCCACGTTTTCCTTTGTAACTTGATTTTAGCCACACAAATCTGACATAAGCTAGTTTAACAACCCATTGACTCTGTGTTGGGTTGGGTGGAAGGATGATGGAAAGCCAGCATCTATTGCTGTGCTGCCATTTATTGTCTGGACAGGAACAAAATATATGTAATATGTATACCTTAGTGTGACGTTACAATCCAACAATTACAATCCTGTTTGTTTATATTGCCCTTTGACTGGGAGGGGCTGGTGCCCAAGTTGGGTCAAAATGCATGAGGCAAAAAAACTTTAAAAGTGGTTCCGAGTTGAGGTGTCATGGCGGCGGCCATCGAACTCCCCACGTTTTCCTTAACTGTTTACCAAATTTCCTTTTCTTCCACGTGTGTTAAGTTTTGTCATTGTCTGTTTGAATGTAAAACTAAATTAACCCTTGCCAAGTGACAAGAAACTGATGAGTGGGCTGTTCCGGAAAAGAGTGGCAAGCTGAGTTAGCAAATAGCAGAAGCCTTGTGAGCTGGCTGGGCCCAGCCATTTCATTCTCTCGTCAGTGGTCAATCATTTAGTTATACATCAAAAGTGTATGATATAACCAGTCTTTGGTGGTAAAATCCTTGACAACGAGAACTAACAGTCACAGGGTTGTTTTTTAACATCACATTAGACTCTAAGGCTTCGAGTAAGAAGGAGGTATTATGGTTATATTTGCTACTATGAGCGATAACGTGATGAATACTCTTGATCAAACAAAGGCATTCCAGCAGAACTAATGGTCAGATAATAAAGACATGATGACTTTCAGAATCTGATATTGATGGAAACTTTCTTTTTCTTTTTTTCTTTCTTTTTTTTTTGTTTGTGGTTTGCAGCTGATACCAGATCTGGCAACACTCCAGGCAACACTGCAATGCTGTAGAGTGAAGGTTAAACCTGAATGGCTTGATTTACATTGATAAGAAAACAGTGGCATGGTTCATTGGGTAGTCTGCTCACCCTTGACCAGTTTCAAGAAAGACTGACATGAAATACTTCAACAAGGCAGGTTGTTTTGAAGAGCTGTTGTATAAGTTTTAGCTAGGGTTCCGTATTTATGGAATGGACCACCTGAGGGAAATAGGGGTTAGTCTTTTTATTCTTTGTTGAGGGGAGGGTCATCCAACATTTTTCAGTCTGGGGGGGCGTGTCACCCAACTTTTGTATTCATGAAACAGCAACATTTCAAAGTGGCTTGTTTGGTGGATATTTTTCCATGTAGCTCTTAGTCTCGGTCCTCCTTCGCTACCAGGTGGTCTGACCCATCAGTTTGCTGGGGGGGTAGAGGGAGCTGCCCCCTGGTGGCTAAAACGGGTAATTGCATTGTTTAAAAAATGAGTGGAATAATTACGTCTGACACGATCAGATATTTTATAAATATCTTAAATAGAACAAAACAACTAAATGGTGGTAGGTAATACATCTGATTTCATATACTGCTTTAGTAAAAAAAAGTATTTCCTGACTGACGATGGGAGCAGCAGGACGCAAAAAACGAAAAAGTTACTGTTGCACTAGTCTGGACATCTTACCGTGCCAAGGATGCAATAAAGGTTTCCTAAATGACACATTTGATGTCAGCTTACTAACTGATTGCGGGTTTTGTGTAGATTTGGACTTTTATACGTTTATTCCACTTTGTTTAAACGGCGAAGGTGAGGAAGCCTAGTGATGAGTCCATAGCAACCAGTTTGTGTGTTGAATGTTACCCAGAGTGCCTTGCTGAATGGTCTCAATATTTTATTGTTTTATTTCATGTGGATACTAGTTTACTAGAGGAGTAACTTAGTATTTGAAGTAATGCAGTAATGCAGGAAGTGTGCATTCAGTTTCCATGCTTATTGTGTTTCCACAACAATGTTAGTGAGTAAATCTACTGAAATGGCCCCACACCATAACAGAGGAGTGGGATGCGTCAGATGAGAATGCAGAGGTTTAGTAATGTATGTTATGGATGTTAAAAACAAAGGGAATCTGTATATATTTGCCAAGTGCAAACCAGTACAGAAGGTAGGCCTATTGATAAGTTGTTGGGGGAGGGTCATGCCTTTTTTCCAAATCATTTTGGAAGGTTATAGAAATTTTTTTACTGGCGAGGTGAGGATCATGTCTTTTTTGGCTAAAGGTCCCAAAACTCCTCCGGTGGCCCCTTAAATAAATAAAAAAACAGTCCCTAGGTGTACCTAATAAATTAGTTTATGTCGATGACAATTCATTTACGGGATTGCTCCGGTGCTGCCGGAAGATCAACCGGTTGTCCCTCACCTTCTGCTTTCTTTGTGTTGGCATTCTAAACTCTGGTGGATTTGTGAGGACTCTGGTTAACTGCTTCTCAGATCTCTGCAGGGTAAATCCAGACAGCTAGCAAAATGCTACCTCAGTCCCCAGGTAGACAGGATTGTGTCTTTTAACACTTGAACTACTGTCTGTTTGAATTTAATGAAATGAAATAGCTCTATATGCATTAAGTTGTTTCACTATACCGAACCATGACTCCTAAACCGGGGTATGAATCAAACTAACTTTTGTGTATCATTACACTAATTTACTTTCATTTCCATTTCTTACCTAAATTGCATCATATTTTTTAAATTGAACTATATCTTAATGTGCAATCTTGGAACCTTAACATTCACTGCCACAATAGAAAGCTTTTAGCAACAGTTACCATCCTGCTTAATGCTAGTAAAGATATGACTGAAACTAAGACAATGACTCAGATGTCTCTTTTACCTAGATATTGTAAAACCTGGTAAATTATCAACTTTATCGGATCAAATTTATAGCTTACCTCGAATTACATAACACAAATTGGTGGCAAAGGTCATCATAATAAAACATTTATACAAGGTTTTTACTTTGTTCTGTCACCTTTCATCCAGTCACATTATCTCTGATGTTCCTTTCTACACAAAATAATTTAATATGTTTTTATACATTTTGTCTATCAAAAACATTTTTGTACACAACTTTTAAAGTGTGTCATGTCTTTTGCTGCCAGTTGGTGAGCTTAGGCATCACTTCTTCTATCTTTTGCTCGCAGATGACCTGAAGCTTTTCATTTGCTCAAAGAAAGTTTGGCCAGGATAGAGCTCTTCATCTTCTTTTACCACCCTCCTGCAGGCTGGTTTTGTTTCAGATGGTTAACTGAGGCTAAAAACACAGCAATTATTGAACCAAACTCTGGCTGTAAATGTAGTGAATACTGGACTAAACCAGGACTAAAACAGTTAATAATAGACTTTGTATATGTGTTATTCACAACAAAGCTTCGGAAATGCAAGCACATTGTCGGTGCGTTCGTACTAAGGTTGTTCATTGTCACGGATTCTGTTAGCGATTTAAATGGAGAATGTTGGTGCAGCAAATGATTAGTGTCAAGTTTGTTGACTTCAAGGTGTCTTCATTACCACATCCCTTTAGGCTGAAAGAGTCAGACTTGATACTCCTCATCATCCTCCATCCATCATGATTCTGTTTAAACATTCTGATCCTAACGGTCATTACTGTCATATTGTATTGCCGCATGGTTAGTGGGGCAGCTGGGCAGCAGTATTCAACACAATTGTGCATTTTGCAATACAAACAGAACATTTGGCACTGATATAGGTTTTGACATTTTTTACATAATATAGGGAGAAGAGTCATGTGAGCGGGCGGGGCGCAGTCCCGTGGGTCTGCTCGCGTCCATTATGCGCGTTCGTCATACTTAGTTTAAAAACTCTGGATTTGGCTACTAGTGAATGTTAAAAACGTGACATTTTAAACAGGGACCCTTTAATTATTCGGGCTGGTTAGTTGATGTACCCCAAACAACATTATCCACTGAAATATAGACGTTTCTTTCGCCATGCAAAGTCTATGTGAAAAGTCTTTCTGGGCCATGGGGTGCAGTACCACCGTTATCCGCTAAGCCCATGGTGGCTTTTAGACATGGCGCTCTTCCTGGGGGCTTGGTAATTAGCCACAAAAGGCTAGCGGAGTACTGTATATTGCCTGTGAAAAGGCTAATTATTCTATCTATTGGTTATTAAGAGTAATGTTGCTTTTCAACACTATTGCTAGTTGTCAGTATTTTGTTGAATGAGTGTTATTACAAATTGTGAGTTTAATTGTTTGACTGGAGTTTATGGAGAAGTAACTAACTTAAAGAGGCTATTTTTTAGTGCATTATTTTTACTGTTACCGGTGCAGGGAGGGATAAATAAGCACACATGTCTTAATGCTTCTAGATTACAACATTGTAGCTGAAGTTATGGGAAAATAATATAATTTGAGAGATGTTTACATGCAATTTGTGCAATTTTATTTAGAATAGTGTTAATGTTACTAAGGTTCCATAAAACTTGAATTAGAAATGTATTTTTTGTATAAAGGTTGCCTATAAATGTAAATATACTTTTGATACCTGAAAGGGATTTATATAGGCTACTTTTGATACCTAAGAGAAGAAATTTAAGAACAGTTGTACAACTGAATAGAGCTTTAGATATTTGAATATGGGTTAAATGACATATTACCTCATTGTATTTTCATTGTGGCCTAAGCAATTGATTTTATTACTGAATAGTAATTGAGAGAAATGATTTGGCCTTATCTATAGGTCAGGTTTTTGGTGGAGATTTGAGAAATGCTACGCAGGGGAGGTCCATTCCACAGAAGGATATTGAACAACATTGACTCCTGAGATCCCAGAGATCTCCAGTTTAAAGGTTCCCAGTCCAGTTGGCTGGGTGGTGAGCTACAGGATCGAGACTCTGAACTTAGACGGATTGCCCTGGATTCCTTCTTCATGGTGGAAGGACAAACGGAACCAAAACTCATATGGGCCCCAACGTTGAACATCTCTGATCTCATGTCATCAAAGAACAATTGAGCTTATAGAGCTGAAAAGGGTTTCTTTATGTGCGCACTTTATTATTTTAGTTTGTTGTTTCCCATACCTGTGTTTTATCTGTATGTATGCCAAATTTCTGTGTATATTAATACACTTCTCAACTTTATCCTGGTCTCTTAGTTTCTTTATTGATGTTCAATTCTCTGTCTCTTAACAATCTAATTTTCTTCTGATTCTGGTCCAAATTCACACGGATATCAACTACATAACACTCCTACAAGCTATTTCATAAATGTACATTCTTACTACATTGTAATAAGGGTTACACCTTGCCTTGCGGTTTTGCCTCTGATCATAGGCAGCTTGAGGGCTATGGCAGCCTTTGGAAGAAGATGAAGGGCTCCATACTGGCCAGACCATCTCTGACATAAGTTCTACTTGACATGGCATTATCATCTTGGTTAAATGTTAAAGTGTTTTTTGGGTGAATATTTAACCAAAACCACATTCTTTCCCCTAAAGTCCTTTGTTTTGCATACCCATTAACCCCAACCCCCTTCTAACAACCTTTTTTGTGGTAAAGATAAAATGTCAAGGACTGGAAAAAAACACTAGCAGTTGACATTATGAACACAGCAACTATGTTTCTTTTGAGACATGTTTGTCAAAAAACATGTCAGAACATACAGTATACATTTCATTTCTATTAGATTTGCAATAAAATGATTTGCAGCTTTGAGTTTGAAGCAGTTGGAACGGTGAACACCTCCAAGATTAATGCTGAGATACTCTGTTAGAGAACTTTAGGCTGACAGAGAGTTACTGCCACAAAATTCATTCATTCATTGTTTATTGTGTACATCAAAATGTTAAGTCAAGTTACAAGACAGCCTTTTTTGTAACAGTCTGTTTCCCCATAGATGGATATACGTTTCTTTCTTTTTTTTAAAGAAAACAGCCAGGTTCAGGTGAGAAAGTATAAGATAAGCCTTTAACATTATCCCACTGCACTGAACAGCAACCCCATATTCACATATGTTATAAATAGGGGAATTTATAACCTTTGGTAGCCTACACGATACATTCTCTGTTGATAAGTTGATTACATTTGCCTTCTGGTTGACAGCACAAAGGAGTGAGGAGAATAGAGAGGGAGAAGGGCAGAGAGCAATATGAACAAGGTGAGAAAATGGCTAGGTAGCCTATAAGACATATCATTTATATATAGTAGGACTACTGTGTTTTGTTTTCTCTTTTATTTGAAGATTATTTTCTAGTTGATTACAAAATGTTTTGTATGTGATTGTCAGTGATACAAGTGAGGGAGGGGGATAGAGGGAGAGAGGAGGATGGAGAGAGAGAGAGCAGGATGGAGAGAGAGTGGACAAAGAGAGGGACCTGGAAGAACCAGGTGAGAAAGTGGACATTTATTGTACAGGTAAAAACACTTAAAATATAATTATTTTTGATATATACATATGATACATATTATTCATTGGCCTCTGATTTATTTCCTGTATTGCATAATATTGTTTTGTGGCTCATCATTAAAGTTGGTCTTCTCAGATTTATTGACTTACGTATCATATAATGTAGTTGTTGTATTAGAGTAAATGCTTTTATTATAAGGCCCAGGTTCTTAAGAAAAAGAGATGTTGGATTTTCCCCATCTGGTTCAGAGGCATTATTACATTAGAATTATCATCATTTATCTGTATAACCATATCAGTTTCTATCAATGATGTAAATGAAAAAGTTGAAAATTAACAGCAGAAACACACATGAATAATCCTGTCTAAAAATATGTCACGTTTATTTTTACCAGTTCAAGGTACTGTATGTGCAGAGGCGTATCTCAAAATTCTGGGCCCTGTAGAAAGGCATTTTCTATGGGCCCCTCCCTGCATCCACAGCTATTCATTCTAGCATCTTTTTGGGCCCTCCTCACACAAGGGCCATGGGTACTCTGTCCCCTTTTTCCCCCTACTCCGACACCCCTGGGTATGTGCTGCAATAATCATGCTTTGTAGTTGCCATCTTTTTTCACACCAGATGCCTTGAATCTATTGATCTACTGAGCAAACATTCAACACACGTAATTAATTACATCACCGGTGTTGAACATTTTCAACTACTTTTTAAATTCTCAAGCCCTCCTCTTCCTCATGTACAGGGGCAGCACACAATTTGTGAGGTAAGGGGTCGAGGGTGAGGCGCAAATGTGGAGTCAGATCCAGTTCATCCTCTGAAACTCCAGGAGGAGGAGTGAAGTGAAAGTGCTGCAGCAGTGTGGTGAAGAAGATGAAGAGCTCCATCCTGGCCAAACTCTCTCCAGGACAAGCTCTATTACCTGCAAGAGAGCGCAAAGGAAAAGCTTCCTGTCATCTGCCAGTAAACAAGTAATTAACAAGAAGTGATGCCTCTTGATTGTCTTTTGTGTAGACCCCAGGAAAAATTGTCAGCCAAAGCAGGATTAAGAAAACAGTCCCACGCAGGGCTCTACTAGATAGGTCTGGCAAATCGAGCCTACTGGGATTTTAGGAATAATGGGGATCCTAAATAAAGAATAATGGCATAGTCACATATGCGCAAAATGAACAAGTGATTAATCAGTGATTACCCGTCTCCCATTGTCTTCCATTCTATGCTAGCAAAGCATTTTTATTCGCATCCAGTTTTGAAGCGAATCCAAGTTCAATTTAAGTAAACTTAACAAGCGGAATCACTGCCTATAGCAAAGCAATGTCTGTGGTTGATCGGGTTGACCCCAATTGGCTTGTAGTTTTTTAGGAAAGCCGAGATGGAAGAAGCGTTTCTTGTTGCTGTGCCTAACCAGCAGGTATCGCATCGACTCGTGATGGTCCCTGGCCTGCATTCACGTATGTGTGACCCTAGTTTAAAGCTCACCAACCTGCAGAAAAAGGCATGAAGGCGTCCCTCTTGACAAACTTCCTGTCTTTGTCCAGGAAGTGAGCAGGATGAAAGCTGTGTGGCCTCTCCCACTCACTCTCATCATACAGGACAGATGTCAAGAGAGGAGTTACTGCGGTCCCCTGTGGACAATTCATTAATTTTCTATATGATAGGTGATAGCATTTTTTTTTTTAATGTCCTTAAAGTGTCTCACACCCAGAAAATACTTTCTACATTTAACAAATGTCACATTGAAAATGACTATGGAGGGCATATTATGTGTTTTATTCAGTCTGACCTTCTCAATGATGTAACCCTGAAAGGTGACATCTTGGGTAGTTCTATGAGGAAGTGACATTGGGGCGATGTTGGCCAGTCTCTGTGTCTCATGGATTACAGCGTTGGTGAAGTGCAGGTTCTTCCTGTCCTCGACTTGCACTTGACGACTTCCTATCTCCCTGCTCACCTCTTCCTGGACCTGGTCTGGAAGATGAAAAGCTTTTGTTTTAATGAAAATGATTTACTCACATAGTTTGAGTTGGACTGAATGCTTTTCTGTGAAAGCTCTTTATCTTGTATTTTTAGATACTTGGCAATAAGCAGAAGTTAGCATTAGCTTGTAAGCATTTAGCTGAAATCACTGCTGTGCCAAAGTAAAGTCTCAGTGATCCACTAATGTAGTTGTAGAGTTCTCAGTCATTTTCACATGTGAACTCTGGACAGTGTCTCATGCAGAAGACAGGACAGGCAGGCTCGTAGGCAAAGGTCCATAATAAGCAAAGGCAAAGGTCCATAATAGAATTTCATTTTCTTTGTTGTGAACTTTTTTTGTGCCTTTTTAAAATGGACAAATCAGACTTTTCTGTATTTTCTGTCATATCTACAATGTTATAATGTTAGATTTTCATGTTAAACACGGCCAAATAATGAGGTAAACATATTTTAGACAAATCCCTGTGGGCTAAAACGTTCAGATTTCCAACTGTTCTGAATGCTCCGGTTTCAACAGTTATTTTCTACTCTACGCCGGCCTTCTTTGATTGGTCATCTGCTCCAGCCAGGCAGGACTTAGGTAGATTTTTTCTTAAGCAACTGCGGTGTTAACATTGTTGCATGTAGCTACAGTACATGCCAATGGCAGTAAAAGATGTCATCTTGGCTACCAATGTTGTTAAATTCTCCCCAGTTCCGGGTCACATTACTCCTGAAACATTTTCTATTGTGTAGTATTTGGTTTAAAAGCCTTCGACTGTAGAAAGTGCTGCTATACTCAATTAATGTCTACTGCTAACTATAGTAGCTACATGCTAACTGCAGTAAAATGTCTGCCATGGGCAGTATGTTGACAGTATTAAGATTTCGGCGTTTGCTCTTTCGGCAGAATTGTTCCTTATCTTCGGATGTTTGTTTTCTTTCAGTTTTGCTTGAGTCCATAGAAACATCATTGAACACGCCCACCCACTTGCTGTGAGTTCTCACACTTTGAGCTTAATCGGCGATTACCCAGATTCTGTACTAGGGAGCTGGCAGGGTACAGACGTTTGATATTTCACATACAGCTCAGCTGGGTAATGTCTATGTAATTTCTGGTTTGCAAGTGTGAAAGGGGCTTTATAGTGGGGCAGTTTAGTGTAACAATTGTGCATTTTGCGATAAAAACAATAATTTCAGCCAGGAAAAGCCCTGGTCTTGTTAAAGTACAATAGCTTGGCCTGAATGTTTAATGTAAGCAGTGCACATCTTCAGTATAACTTCTTACCCTGTATTTTTGGATACTTGGCCATGAGCAGAAGTCCCCATCTCAGTGTGGTTGTAGATGTGTCAGTGCCAGCAGAAAACAGATTCTGAACTGTTATCATAAGGTTTTCATCGTGGAAATTACTATTGGTAATCCCAGATTTCTGCAGGTAGAGATTTATCAGCACATTTATTCAAACAAATCTCAAACCTTAATACTTTTTTGTTTTGTTTTTGATCTTCTGGTCCTGACTCAACAAAAAAGCCTCTTGGAAGAATATCCTAAACCCAACAGGAAGTTGGCCATGTGTAATTAATTGTGCATTTTTCGTCATTTCAAGATGTTGTACTTTACAAACTCCTCTTAGAAATTGTGTCTGATTGACTCCAATTTTTTGCGTGTGATCTAAACATCTTAATAATTAAAAGTTATTAAAAGGTGAGTTTTCATCAAACAATGCGAGTTTGGCAGCCATTTTGAGAGTTTATCCATTAACACAATTTCCGCCATTGAGGAGAAATCCCGGCAATCCAGGTTTTCAATGTTATACGTTTGGGGGTGCTGTTGTGGTTCTTGGTAAATACTACAGCACTGTCAGGTCCAAAAAAAAGTGAAGAAGTCGATCCACCCTGAATCATAAAGAGCATGGAGTGTTGCTAGCCAGAGTTTGTAAGAAAGCCATTGCTACGGGAGAAAAGTTGTGGTGTGCCGTAACATTTTGGGGAATACTACACAGTAGTAATAGTAGTAGTAATATTACAGTAGTATTTAAACAGAATTAAAAAAAAAGATATATATTTTTTTCTTTCTTTCTTTCTTTAAAGCAGGAAATGTACTTGCCTGTATTTATTGAGTCTTTTCTGCAGTGACAACCAAGACATTTAGCCTATATTTATGCTTATTGCATTTGTACTCTTACTTAGAAATGTGGCTGCTAAAGAACACAACGTAACTGGATACTGTATACATTCAGTACAACATTTACACAGATTCCCACTACCCCTCATCTTCATAAACCAAAATATCAATATTGATAGACATGTTTTTCTAACCTCCAACTTTTGCTTTCGGACCAGAAAGGCATCCACAAAGCCTCTGCACATCTGTGGATTGAGGGTCTCTTTCAAACCCTTTAACAGCTGTAAGTTCTGTCTTATACTGGCAGCACCCAATCTGAGGAAGGACTTCCGGTTAGCAGTCCAATTGCAGAACCATGGGAACATGTTGTACACCTGTCAAAATATAAATATAGCCTGTATGTATCATTTTTCATAATTACATTTAACATACAGTACATTATAGAGACATTCCGCAATAACGACCCATATTTACATTTGATTTTTAGGTGACTATATCGTCGTATGGATTGGAGGACTTGTTGACAATTTATTAGGCAAAAGAAAAATTTAACAATTTCTTCATTCCACGTGCAATAGTTATTTATATCACTATACAGAAATTAGAAGTTTCACAAAATATAAAATACCTGTATTGAAGGGGAACCCAAAAGATGAACACGTGCGCTCATGGAATCTACCAGGGATGTAAACTCTGGATCATCATATTCAAATCTGCTGCCATAAACAATGGAGCAGATGATATTACAGACTGCATATTGTATTGGTAGGGTCGTATCAAAAGCTTCTCCTGTGACAAGGGAAACAGGAAAAAATTAAAATCCTTGCTCACATAATTGGTTATAATACTAAGGTATTTAGACCGACCTTTGAATTTCTTGAACACTCCAATGAGGTATTCACATTCCTCAATGATCTTGTCCTCACTCGCCTTCTTGCCCATCCCAAAGTCTCTCAGGTTAGTCAAAGCAAAGCGCCTCATCTCTTTCCACGAATCACCATTTGACCATATAATGCCTGTGTGGTTCAACAAAATATGTTACATACACAACTGAGGGCTGAAGGCTGAACAAAATAAGACGATGTTTAAAGAAAATATGTTTTTCTTTTCTTTCCTTACCATGTCCTTTATTATATGCATGCATAATTAGCATTGGATCTCTTTCTCCAAATTCTTCAGCATGATTGACAAGTGCGTCCTTCACCGTCTTGTATCCTGCCAGGACCACCACTTTCTTTGGTCCCAAATAGACGGTGAACACTGATCCATATTTTTTGGAAAGCTGAGAACAGAATCATAATGTCACGACACGTTCGGATATAAGACACACAGGAGAAAGAAAACAAGATGAGAGACCTACCGGAGGAGAAGAAACAACGAACTACCTAACAAGAAAGCTAAGTTACTCCTACAGCACTTTCTCACCTCCAGTAATGTGAGGTAGGGTCTCTTGAAGTCAAGCTGCAGCAGGTTCCCGAGTACTGGAAGTGGTTTTGGTCCTGGAGGTTCCTTTCCCTCCTTCTGGGAGCTGAAGCTGGAGAAGGAGACAAGGTAGACGAGCAGCAGGACCAGCAGAGCCCCCAACAGGGAGATAGAACTGGAGGACTGGAGAAAGAGATCTAATATCCCCATGACTTTAAAAACGGGTCCTAAAATTCCTACTTCACAGACAAAATACGTTTCCTTCTAGAGCCTTTACTTCTTGGAGTGTTCTGTAAAGAGGGATGCCAAAACTAACCCTAAGTAAACCGCAGTAATCTCCCCACTCCCTGCTGTTCTGTGATTGGTGCTTCCTTCTGGGAGTGAAAGTGAAGAAGTAGAAAGAAATGCTGCTGCTTTTGGCTCTGAGTGTTTGAGTGTGAGTCCTCCTTTTGTAGGTGCAGGTAAGGGAAAGAGCCCAGCCCAAAAGAAAGGAAAAAGTTCACCGACAGAATCTAGTAAACCAATGTCTTTATCAGCACCATTTTCTTGTGCTTTGTCTGTTGTTTGAGATTAATGATAGATTTGCACTTTTGTTATCTTTACTGCCATATTAACATTGGCGTGTGATCAGAAAGGGTTGAGTAAGTTAGTCTGTACAGAGTGTTTAATGTTTTACCAGAAAGGAGGATTTGATGTTTTGCTTGCTGTTGTCTCAATTGCACAATTATTTCAGTGTTTGAAAGAAGTTATTAAGAACCTACAGTAACATAAAGTATTACCAAAATCCACTCTACTTTTCTCCCCTGCCTATCTCCATAGGACCGTTCACTGACAACTTTAAGGTTTACTCTAAGTAGGGATGTAACGGTATGAAAATGTAACCTCACTGTTATAGTGACCAAAATTATCACGGTTTTCGGTATTACCGCGGTATTTTTAAAAGTGTGTTCAATATGTTCAGAAAGCACTGATAGGCCTACCCAAGCTAAAACAGTGTTTATTACATTACAAAAATATAGGCAAAACCTTATCAAAAGTACACCTTTTAACACCAAAAGAACAAGGGCTCGGCATGTAAACAGCTTTTTTGTCAGGAACATTTCTAGTAGTGCAGGTTTAAATTATACAAATCCAAACATTCAAGCTAAGACATAAGGAACAATATGTAAATAAATCAAAGAAACACCACTAATTATATACTTGTTTTCTTCCTCATCAAAATTAAAATGTAAAACTGTAAACCTTAAATAAATAAGACAAAAGTGCATTATGCATTTAAAATAAATAGCCACTATAAACAAATTACAAAAATAACTACAATCTTATGTAATCAAATCCAAATGTTCAAGTGTTGATGACATTAAAATAAAAAATAAAATATGTAAACAAATCAATGGAACAGAACTGATAGTATAATTCTTTCCATCATCAACAAATAAGATGCTGCTGATCTAGCATCATGTACAGTGAGGAAAATAAGTATTTGAACACCCTGCTATTTTGCAGGTTCTCCCACTTGGAAATCATGGAGGGGTCTGAAATTGTCATCGTAGGTGCATGTCCACTGTGAGAGACATAATCTAAAAACAAAAATCCAGAAATCATAATGTATGATTTTTTAACTATTTATTTGTATGATACAGCTGCAAATAAGTATTTGAACACCTGAGAAAATCAATGTTAATATTTGGTACAGTAGCTTTTGTTTGCAATTACAGAGGTCAAACGTTTCCTGTAGTTCTTCACCAGGTTTGCACACACTGCAGGAGGGAGTTTGGCCCACTCCTCCACACAGATCTTCTCTAGATCAGTCAGGTTTCTGGGCTATCGCTGAGAAACACGGAGTTTGAGCTCCCTCCAAAGATTCTCTATTGGGTTTAGGTCTGGAGACTGGCTAGGCCACGCCAGAACCTTGATATGCTTCTTACAGAGCCACTCCTTGGTTATCCTGGCTGTGTGCTTCGGGTCATTGTCATGTTGGAAGACCCAGCCTCGACCCATCTTCAATGCTCTAACTGAGGGAAGGAGGTTGTTCCCCAAAATCTCGCAATACATGGCCCCGGTCATCCTCTCCTTAATACAGTGCAGTCGCCCTGTCCCATGTGCAGAAAAACACCCCCAAAGCATGATGCTACCACCCCCATGCTTCACAGTAGGGATGGTGCTCTTGGGATGGTACTCATCATTCTTCTTCCTCCAAACACGGTTAGTGGAATTATGACCAAAAAGTTCTATTTTGGTCTCATCTGACCACATGACTTTCTCCCATGACTCCTCTGGATCATCCAAATGGTCATTGGCAAACTTAAGACGGGCCTTGACATGTGCTGGTTTAAGCAGGGGAACCTTCCGTGCCATGCATGATTTCAAACCATGACGTCTTAGTGTATTACCAACAGTAACCTTGGAAACGGTGGTCCCAGCTCTTTTCAGGTCATTGACCAGCTCCTCCCGTGTAGTCCTGGGCTGATTTCTCACCTTTCTTAGGATCATTGAGACCCCACGAGGTGAGATCTTGCATGGAGCCTCAGTCCGAGGGAGATTGACAGTCATGTTTAGCTTCTTCCATTTTCTAATGATTGCTCCAACAGTGGACCTTTTTTCACCAAGCTGCTTGGCAATTTCCCCGTAGCCCTTTCCAGCCTTGTGGAGGTGTACAATTTTGTCTCAAGTGTCTTTGGACAGCTCTTTGGTCTTGGCCATGTTAGTAGTTGGATGCTTACTGATTGTATGGGGTGGACAGGTGTCTTTATGCAGCTAACGACCTCAAACAGGTGCATCTAATTTAGGATAATAAATGGAGTGGAGGTGGACATTTTAAAGGCAGACTAACAGGTCTTTGAGGGTCAGAATTCTAGCTGATAGGCAGGTGTTCAAATACTTATTTGCAGCTGTATCATACAAATAAATAGTTAAAAAATCATACATTGTGATTTCTGGATTTTTGTTTTTAGATTATGTCTCTCACAGTGGACATGCACCTACGATGACAATTTCAGACCCCTCCATGATTTCCAAGTGGGAGAACCTGCAAAATAGCTGGGTGTTCAAATACTTATTTTCCTCACTGTATGTATGCATCTCTATTCACTTGAGATAAAAATGTCAAAATGTCAACATATTTAATTTGTTTGGTTTAAGTAGTAATCTAAGAGGGGAAACAATGTACCCACTGGCATTAAATAGTCTCTCAGATGGAACACTGGTTGCTGGGATACACAAAATCTTTCTTGCAATCCTGGCAAGATGAGGCAGCTCTGATGCATGGCCCTCCCACCACACCAGTGGATCATCCTTGGCTGGAATGTATGGCAGACATGTAGACCTTGATAACCTCCTTCACTGTATTTTCTGGTATGGCTGGAACTGAACCATCTAAAGATCTCTGCTGTCTTGTTGAGGTAATCTTTTTTAGCAACCCAGCCACGCCTTTCCCTTCTGATGCTGCTGTGTAGGTACTGCTGGTGCTTTGTGGTTCCTGCCTGACTTGTGCAGGTGTCAGCTTCAATGCCTCCTGGACACAGCTGTCAACTACAGCATTTGGAGATTGATCTAAAAAGTTAGTTTTGAACCTGGGGTCAATGAAACAAGCCATCTGCATCACATCCTTTGCCTTCTCTGTGTACCTCTTGTTTAGGTCTTCTCTCATTACCTGTTTCATCTGCTTGGTCAGGGCTGGATCCTCATCATTTTCCTCCAGGACATCACTAGTGATGTGGTCAAGGACTGGCTTAATGGCTAATGGAGTTACTCGTGTCTCTGAGCCAAGTGCATCTGTAAACTTGCTCAGAGGTTCAAGGAGCTGGCAGAGTTGCTCCATAATACAGGACAGGACACATTCTCACCTGGACAAGGGGGGAAAGTGCTGTGAGAATCATGTTCTTTGACTTCTCCAGTGCTTTTAACACCATCCAACCCCTCAGACTGGGAGACAAGCTTCTGCAGATGGGTGTGGACGCTCACCTGGTATCCTGGGTTACAGACTACCTGACAGCACGGCCACAGTTCGTCAGACTGAAGAACTGTCTCTCTGACACTGTGATCAGTAGCACTGGAGCTCCACAGGGAACTGTGCTCTCCCGAGTCCTGTTTACCCTGTACACGTCTGACTTCTGCTACAACACAGAGTCATGCCACATGCAGAAGTTTTCGGACAATACTGCAATTGTGGGGTGTATTAGGGATGGACAGGAGGAGGAGTACAGGGGCCTGGTGGATGACTGTGCAATGGTGCAAACTCAACCACCTACAACTCAACACTTCTAAGACCAAGGAGATTGCATGAAGGCACTTTGTAATGAGGCACGGCAACCTTAATCACCCTCAGGAAGCGAGGCCTCTCAACCATCTGGGAAGGCATCATGTCTTTTGCTATGCAATAGGAGACTGCTGTAGTTAGGTCTTGAGCATTTTTGGATACAGGCGCATAAGCAGAATTGTCTTTTGAATGCTTGCTCAAGTGTCTGTGTCACTGATGAACCAGTAGCAGTACTTGGTTGCCCCACGTCATGTCCTTTTTGTAAAAAAAAAATAGCCATGTCATTATTGTTATTCATTATTATTATCATTAGGCTACGATTCATATCACGATTTTGCCTATAGCTGTTTTTGTTGCTAAATCAAAACAATTGGCTATAAATTAATTATCTTACAGGACAAATAATGTGTCATGTTTTCAAAGACACATGGTTCAGACCGTCAGCGTGTAACTAAGTCATTTAAAGTTTTCCAACTTCACTAGAATTAAACGATTTACTAAACTTCGGACAAAGATAAATTATGCATTCTTATAGAAATCAAGAAATGCATTCAATGAAATACTGTAGTCTACTACTGTTTAATAAACACAACTCAATTGGGCATCCATCTAGCTCTGAGGCTAAGGTTAAGAAAAAGTGTTCCGATTAGCTCCACATTCCACCACTGAACGAAAATGTGCATTTTAGGTAGATACTGCTTCTGGTAAGACTTCTGTTACATTATTGACAAGTTATTAATAAGTAAGACAGATGGATCATTGCATTCTCCCTCAACCCAAAGTCCCCACACCATGCATTTGAGGTAAAACGTTAACGTTAACTTACCCTGCATTGGCTATAAAGTTGTGGGTGATGGTCACAGAGATGAGTCAGGAGATTTGACGTATTGCTGCCTTTAGCAGCAACTTTTTTCCTGCACGTTCTGCGGACAGGATAACTATCTTCAATCAACTGTCCTTTGGCATTCTTATTATAACCAAAATATGGCCATGTTTCTGACGTAGTCCTCTTAGAGGGCTGATAAATGTCCTGAGTGCTGTCATCTCCTCCTTCTGCCATGATTCCAACTTCAAGAAACGCACGTTGTAGGCTACGCAGTGCGCCTGCACGGAAACTTGAGGAGACTCGTAAAAAGCGACATATATTTAGCAACTTAAGAAAGTAAGTGTGAGTCACAAAGAGGAAGTGACACATTGCTCATCCCAGGAAGAAGATTCTTTTTTTCTCTATAACACACATCAGTTCAGAGACTCTGACAGTGAAAAGCTGAGAGAGGACAGAGAAAAAGCCTCAAGATGGTTGAAATCAGATGGATTAAAGTGTTTTTATTTCTAATAAAGATGCTTCAGTTTACAGGTAAGAGTATATCAAATATAGAAATACCAGAAACAAAAACTAACTTTACAAAGGCTACAATTTAGCATACAGTGACTTTTATTTAAAGGAGACTCATTTTCAGGTTTATACTTGTATTTTGGGTTTCTATATGGGTGTTTACATGTTTTAATATTTAAAAAAAAAACACGTTCTCATACTGTCTGTCTGAATATACCTGTATTCACACTCTGTCTATAATGCTCCATTTTAGTGCCTGTCTCTTTAATCCCCTCTCCCCAAAAAAACCCAGTCTGCTCTGATTGGCTTGTGAAAGTAGTTCTCAAGCCGTGGGTGGAGATACTCCGATGGTGGGCGATGTATTGTAATGAGTCTGCATGTGTGATATATGAAGGGGAGCCAAATCTGAATGGTTTGTCATATCCCACGTTTTCTGATGGAGGCAACCCATAAACAGCTGACTGGGTCATCTTATTTCACAGTTTGTGGGTCGGTAGGCACTCCAGATACCCAAATGTTTGTGAACAAGCACTGAAAAAGTGAGTTTTTTATAATATGCCCCCTTTAAGTAAGACAGCAGAATTTTGTGAAATGTGGAAACAAAGGATGAAACACATTTGCAAACTCAAAATGCATATAAAACAACAAGTTCTCCTAACCGTTCCAGGAGCACTGTGCAAGCGATAATATTGAAATGGAAGGAGTATCAGACCACTGCAAAGCTACGAAGACCCGGCCGTCCCTCTAAACTTTCAGCTCATACAAGGAGAAGACTGATCAGAGATTCAGCCAAGAGGCCCATGATCACTCTGGATGAACTGCAGAGATCTACAGCTGAGGTGGGAGACTCTGTCCATAGGACAACAATCAGTCGTATACTGCACAAATCTGGTCTTTATGGAAGAGTGGCAAGAAGAAGAAAGCCATTTCTTAAAGATATCCATAAAAAGTGTCGTTTAAAGTTTGCCACAAGCCACCTGGGAGACACACCAAACATGTGGAAGAAGGTGCTCTGGTCAGGTGAAACCAAAATCAAACTTTTTGGCAACAATGCAAAACGTTATGTTTGGCGTAAAAGCAACACAGCTCATCACCCTGAACACACCATCCCCACTGTCAAACATGGTGGTGGCAGCGTCATGGTTTGGGCCTGCTTTTCTTCAGCAGGGACAGGGAAGATGGTTAAAATTGATGGGAAGATGGATGGAGCCAAATACAGGACCATTCTGGAAGAAGACCTGATGGAGTCTGCAAAAGACCTGAGACTGGGACGGAGATTTGTCTTCCAACAAGACAATGATCCAAAACATAAAGCAAAATCTACAATGGAATGGTTCACAAATAAACATATCCAGGTGTTAGAATGGCCAAGTCAAAGTCCAGACCTGAATCCAATCGAGAATCTGTGGAAAGAACTGAAAACTGCTGTTCACAAACGCTCTCCATCCAACCTCACTGAGCTCAAGCTGTTTTGCAAGGAGGAATGGGCAAAAATTTCAGTCTCTCGATGTGCAAAACTGATAGAGACATACCCCAAGCGACTTACAGCTGTAATCACAGCAAAAGGTGGCGCTACAAAGTATTAACTTAAGGGGGCTGAATAATTTTGCACGCCCAATTTTTCAGTTTTTTGTCTGTTAAAACAGTTTGAAATATCCAATAAATTTCGTTCCACTTCATGATTGTGTCCCACTTGTTGTTGATTCTTCACAAAAAATACAGTTTTATATCTTTATGTTTGAAGCCTGAAATGTGGCAAAAGGTTGAAAAGTTCAAGGGGACCGAATACTTTTGCAAGGCACTGTATATAATATCCGCTAGCTGCCTGTCCCCTGAACACACTGTAAAAAAAGCCGCGATCTCTGTAGACAGCCCAGGCTCCACAAACGCCAACAAAAACAAACTGCACCAACCTGCACCACCAAACATAACAAACAGCGTTCCAGCCAATAACAGACAAGAAGGATTTGGGGATGGGGCTTGGAGGGTTAGTGCGCAGAAGGGAGGGGGAGGGGACGGGATGAGGAGGAGGGAGGGGCGAGCTAGCCTCCATTTTGTTTGACAGTACTTCAAACGTCAACAAGAAGTAACGTCACCCAACATCGCTTAGAGCACCTTTAAGTAACTTTTTATTTAGGCTTGAGTTAAACATGTTTGGACAATGTTCAAAGTTTCCATTGCTGAAGCTGCGGCGAAGAGCTGTGGTCTTAGGGTCTTAGGTGCCTCAAGGGGCGGAAACCCACGAACACCGCGGTGGACACCGTTGGTCAGGGAAGCCGTCAGACTGAAGAAGGAGTCTTTCCGGGATATGTTATCCCGGAGGGCTCCGGAGGCAGTTGCAAGGTACCGAAGGGCCCGAAGGCTGCAGCCTCTGCCGTGAAAGAGGCAAAGCAGCGGGTGTGGGAGAAGTTCGGAGAAGACATGGAGAAGGACTTTCGGTCGGCACCAAGGTGCTTCTGGAAAACCATTCGCCACCTCAGGAGGGGGAAGCGGGGAACCATCCAAGCTGTGTACAGTAAGGATGGGACGCTGTTGACCTCAACTGAGGAGGTAATAGGGCGGTGGAAGGAGCACTTTGAGGAACTCCTAAATCCGACTAATACGCCCTCTATGGTAGAGGCAGAGCTGGAGGATGATGGGGGATTGTCGTCAATTTCCCTGGTGGAAGTTGCTGTGGTAGTTAAACAACTCCACAGTGGCAAAGCCCCAGGGATTGATGAGATCCGTCCGGAAATGCTTAAAGCTCTGAGTGTGGAGGGGTTGTCTTGGTTGACATGCCTCTTCAACATTGCGTGGAAGTCTGGGACGGTGCCTAAGGAGTGGCAGACCGGGGTGGTGGTTCCCATTTTCAAAAAGGGGGACCAGAGGGTGTGTGCCAATTACAGGGGTATCACACTTCTCAGCCTCCCCGGTAAAGTCTACTCCAAGGTGCTGGAAAGGAGGGCTCGGTCGATAGTCGAACCTCAGGTTGAAGAGGAACAATGCGGATTCCGTCCTGGTCGTGGAACAACGGACCAGCTCTTTACTCTCGCAAGGATCCTGGAGGGAGCCTGGGAGTATGCCCAACCGGTCTACATGTGCTTTGTGGATCTGGAGAAGGCGTATGACCGGGTACCCTGGGAGATACTGTGGGAGGTGCTGGGGGAGTATGGGGTGAGGGGGTCCCTTCTCAGGGCCATCCAATCTCTGTACGACCAAAGCGAGAGCTGTGTCCGGGTTCTCAGCAGTAAGTCGGACTCGTTTCAAGTGAGAGTTGGCCTCCGCCAGGGCTGCGCTTTGTCACCAATTCTGTTTGTAGTATTTATGGACAGGATATCGAGGCGTAGTCGGGGTGGAGAGGGGTTGCAGTTCGGTGGGCTGGGGATCTCATTGCTGCTTTTTGCAGATGATGTGGTCCTGATGGCATCATCGGCCTGTGACCTTCAGCACTCACTGGATCGGTTCGCAGCCGAGTGTGAAGCGGCTGGGATGAGGATCAGCACCTCTAAATCGGAGGCCATTGTTCTTAGCAGGAAACCGATGGAGTGCCTTCCCCAGGTAGGGAATGAGTCCTTACCCCAAGTGAAGGAGTTCAAGTACCTTGGGGTCTTGTTCGCGAGTGAGGGGACAATGGAGCGGAAGATTGGCCGGAGAATCGGCGCAGCGGGTGCGGTATTACATTCAATTTATCGCACCGTTGTGACGAAAAGAGAGCTGAGCCAGAAGGCAAAGCTCTCAATCTACCGGTCAGTTTTCCTTCCTACCCTCACCTATGGTCATGAAGGCTGGGTCATGACCGAAAGAACAAGATCCAGGGTACAAGCGGCCGAAATGGGTTTCCTCAAGAGGGTGGCTGGCGTCTCCCTTAGAGATAGGGTGAGAAGCTCAGTCATCCGTGAGGAGCTCAGAGTAGAGCCGCTGCTCCTTCACGTTGAAAGGAGCCAGTTGAGGTGGTTTGGGCATCTGGTAAGGATGCCCCCTGGGCGCCTCCCTAGGGAGGTGTTCCAGGCACGTCCAGCTGGGAGGAGGCCTCGGGGAAGACCCAGGACAAGGTGGAGGGATTATATCTCCAACCTAGCCTGGGAACGCCTCGGGATCCCCCAGTCGGAGCTGGTTAATGTGGCTCGGGAAAGGGAAGTTTGGGGTACCCTGCTGGAGCTGCTATCCCCGCGACCCGATACCGGATAAGCGGACGAAGATGGATGGATGCTAAAAGTCGAATATATTTTTCTAGATTTTGTAGACTAAACTTCAATAAGCTAAGAGTCTTTTCTTTACTGTTACTGATAATACAATGCAGTATTGTAATAAATATGTTTTAAAACTGCAGTCATTGTATGTTTTTGGTACCGAAAACAAGTTCCAACATAGACTTTCTGGCACAGACATACTATAAATGTGAAGCCTTTGTGTTTGTTCTGTCAGATAGAAACTAAAAGTGTCCGTTCTTGGGCCTCTCCTTAAGGTTCAGAAATTCAAGGAAATCAAAAGCTGAAAGAGAGTTTCTGATATTCTCCTCCCACAAACATTCAGCAATTTGCAAAAGCTAGATTTTAAGGAAGTAACATGTCACTCATCACAGGAAGTAGATTCTTTATTTTTAACATGCATCAGTTCAGTGTCTCTGACAGTTGACAGCTGAGAAAGAGAGAGAAGCACGATGGCTGAATTCAAATGGATTAAACTGTCTTTATTTGGGATACTTCTTCAGTTTACAGGTAAGAATACACATAATATACACAAATACCAGAAACATTACAAAATATAACTATAAATATTAGAAATGGTAAGTTATTATACAAAATGCATTTTATTTAGACAGACAAGTCAGCAGTTTGTTTTAAACATGCAGAGTTTTGTGAAATTAGGAAATAAAGAATGAAACACATTTGCAACCTTCTGATGTATCTAAAACTTTCCACCCACTAGCTGTCAGCATGAGAGCATATTCATATTTCAGTTTACTTTTCATGATTCTCTCATTTCTTTCACAGCGGTTACTGGACATCACCTCTCCTTCACTGTCAGAGATGGTGATGATGTCACTTTGACTTGTGAAAATGTGGTAGCCGGTCAGGTTAACTGTGACAGGACTACCTGGGTCTTCAGTGGTTCAAGTAGGGGGGAAGTAGATCTGGTTACTGGTGGGCAGATTGTTGAAAGAGACAAAGCTAAACCAGACAGACTGAGTGTTACAGATAACTGTTCTCTGGTTATAAAGAAGGTCACAGTTCAGGATGTTGGTCTTTACCACTGTCAACAGCTCAAACCAGGACAACAATTTGAAGACAATCAGATTGAACTATCTGTTATTAACAGTGAGTATTTACATCATTATATTTTCAGATCAAACTGTCTTGCCTGGTTCGACTTCCAATCTCAAAGTCCAATCATCACAGTGTCTGAAAATGTGGTTATGAAACAAATAATTATTCCAGTTGGGGGTTTTTTCCCCAATAAATCATTACATACAGCCTATTTTCGTACAAACAAATAATATACAAATAGACGTAAGTCTACTCATGGGGACAAAAACCAGAAGTGCCGTTACTGGCTCATTTCAGACGCTGCTTATTAGAACAATAAACTAAAACATTATAATAATTGATGAAGTAATTTTGTCTTTATGTTCTTTATCAGTGAGGGAACAAGAAGATGGTGAGCAGGTGGAGCTGTCCTGCTCTGTGTCGACACCTGTGTGGTGTAGACACACAGTGAAGTGGCTGTATGAGGGGAGAGATGCAGATGAAGATATAAGATACATGGATATGCAGACTTCACACTATGAGTGCTCAGTTAATTTGATATTTCCTACTTCTAACCTCAAACTGAAGTCAAAGTATCAAGAGTTGTTCAAGTGTGAAGTGACAGATGGTTACAGTAAAACAGTGCAGCTGTTTCCCTTCAACCCTCAGTCCTCAGGTGAGACACCAGGTGAGAATATGATGAGCTGTTTAAAATCAATTTGAATTGATGTGTGCATTGGTGCAGATGGTAAATCATGAGGTATTTTATTGACATAGGGTTTGTTTGTTTGTTTGTTTGTGTTATTTCTTTTGTCCAGGGGAGGATGCAAGAACAAGATCAACAACTGAAAGCAGCAGAAAACCCAGAATCACCTCAACAACGCCTGCTGTCAGTGTTACTTCAACATCACCACAAGGTACTGACTCCAAAGTTTAGTGTATTATTCAGTCTGTCTCTACGCTTTGGAAGCTAAAAGTATAAATGTCAACCCACTCTTGGCTTTTGGTGGTGATATTCTCGTCTGTGTTATCTAAACGTTATCTCTCCTCTCTTTTAGCTACTTGTTTTTAAAACTAAACAAAAGCTGCAGCCAAAATGTTTTGCATGTATTAATTTGTTGTTCTTCCAGTGTGGTGGCGGTACCTCATTGAGGTCATAGGTTTTGTGGCACTCGTAATCATCACTGTGGCTGTCATCAGACGGAAGATGACTAAAGGTGACAACAGTCACAGATTCAACTTTTAATAACAAGAAGTTTTGATAAAGCTGGGTGTTCAATGTGGAAGCTAAACCCGACTCTTGTTTTCAGGGGAGAAACGACAGACGGATGACAACGCGGTGAGTTTAAAACTGAAGAATAAAATGTTTACACACATTTTGACTAGTTGCTCAGTACAACTTACTGTGGTTCTGTAGTTAACAGAGAACAATACACTCTGATGTGCTGAAGGTTACGTTTTTGAGTGGAAGTGGAAGGATCTGTTTAAGGAATAGTTCATTTTGGTGAATGCACTATTTCACTTTCTTCCTAATATTAACCCTCTGAGGTCTAATGGAAGTTTTACATTTCTTTTTAAATTCCCCTTTTTTATTGTATTTGTGTAGTACTGAATGTGTTTCATATCAAAATGTTCAGAACAAACTCAGCTTTCTGTAAACTGAGGGCCAAATGTGTTCCAGAGCAATGTTTAGAGAGATAATTTGGCCCTAGCGCTGAAAAGTTGATGTTCGCTTTTTGAAATTTCTCAAATCTCTTGAGAAAACATACCTACACTCAATTGTTTAGGTGCTTGAAATGAGTTTACAAAAGTCGTGGGTTCACTAAAGCAGTTTAATATATTAATAAAATAGTAATTAAATGCCTAAAATGAAATTTTGTAATATCGTTTTTTGAAAAACATCGCTTGGACTCGCCGGTGCGTCTTTTGTACTCAGAGGGTTAAAAACAACAAATCCCAACCTGTGATCGTGATACAGGAGCTAATAAGATTAGCTTAGCTCAGCATAAGGACTGGAACCAAGGGGAAACAGCTTGCCTGGTTCCGTCCAATGTTAACAAAAGCTCACTAATTAACATGTTTGTTTAATCCATTTACAACTACTTCTTGATGAACAACAGTCTATCCATCTGCCCAGCATGTGAGCCTGGTGCAGTGATGACACGACTCCAGGAAGTTACTGCACCCGGCTGTTGTTGACCAAGAAATAGTTACATGTACTTCACTCTATAAAAGCACAACATTGTAGTTTTTATTTACAGAAATGTGAACTGTAACCAGACTGTGTTTGTCCAGGAACAGAGCTTAAACTCGGCGGTGACTCAGCCCGGTCCAGAAACCAGTCAGGACACGGTGAGATCACACACACCCCCAGTACAAAGTACTATTAGAGAACAAACACACACAGCAGTGAGTGTTTGTTCTCTAAATACTGTAAGAGAGAAGAAAAGGGAAGGAAGAGGACGCAGCGTCTTTATACCAGAATAGAATTTAAAAAAAGAAAGAAGTGTGAAGCAAGAAGTAACGAGAAGTGTGGGGTGACATGAGGAGAAAAACTCACGCTATCTTGTCTTCTCTGTGCAGGCTGATCCTGAAGATGGTGTTTCCTACGCCTCCATTAGCTACACCAAGAAGACCAGCAGCAGAGCCCAGGTCAGCTGTCGGATTGGGTGTACTCAGTATGCAATTTGAGGGGGGGGATGCCATTCCACTTGTTAGCAAAATTACAAAAATGCATGCCACTTGTTAACCTGCCTAAGAGAGCAGAGAGAGTGCATGGGCAGAATATGTTTGTCTAGTCTGCCTGACTCATTTATCCTTTATCTGACTAAAGTTTGTGTGAATAACAATCTATGGCTATGAAATATCAGTAGCCTAACTGTGTTGTATTTTGATAAGTGTATAACAACGACACTTTTAATTTCCGGGATTGTTCAGCTGCCTCCGGAAATTCCGCCGGATGTCACTAATTTCGGCCGGATGTCCATCACCTTCCTCTTTCTTTGTGTTGTAATTTTAAACTCTGGTGGATTTCTGAGGACTATGGTTAACTGCTCCTCAGATCTCTGCAGGGTAAATCCAGACAGCTAGCTAGACTATCTGTCCAATCTGAGTTTTCTGTTGCACGACTAAAACAACACATGAATGTACACGTTCCACCAACATAACTTCCTTCCCGAGGCTATTTTGCAGAGGCACCGTTGCTCCGTCCAGCGCATAGCACCGACCAAGGCGATTGTGATTGGTATAAAGAAATGCCAATAAACCAGAGCACGTTTTTTTCTCCCATCCCAGAATGCTATGTGGACTAACCAGACCCTCCTCCGCAGCGCTGTGGCAGAAGGTCTGGCAAAGCAAGACTATATTTTGATCTTTCAATGCCACTGTCCGTGGTTCTGAAGTAGCAGGTGGATTTCCTTGTTTTTGTTTTTAAGATTATTTTTGGGGGCTTTTTTTTGCCTTTAAAGTGGTTACAATCAATGTTCCTATGGTAACAAGATATGACAATGACAATGTGGCAATGAAAATGGGTTGCTCATTGTGATGAACCTACAAAGAATTATCAGCTGAATCTGCTGCTCCCTTCACAGAGCTTCATAGTGAGTTTCAGCTCATTCTTTTGCTGTCTGGGCAAAAACTTTACTGTTCTGTTTCACACTCAGCGCTCTCAGAGCCTCATTTTCCAACACAAAAGGCTTTAAAAAGCCATCGTACACTCCCTGCTCAGCAGCAGACAGCAGACAGACAGTTAAAGACAAAGAAACACCACTCCAAAAGCTTCTGCGTCTCTGCGTCTGCTGGATGTGTAAATCCGCAACCGATTGCTAACAAGTTCACCATCATACTCATAGATTTAGTCCTGGTGATGGGTGATTCCTTCACTTGTCCTCTATCGCCACCATCTGACCAACATGTCAACTTCACTCACAAGACTTTGCAGAATCTAATGAGCAGATAAAAGCTGCAGCAAAGTGAACATGTCAGTTGTTACATGTCTGCAAAATCTGCACTTTCACAACCAGTTTACATTATTTCACAATTTAATTTTTTCCGTGTTGTGTTGAATTTACTGTACAGTAAGTTGGGTGCTGTTTCCTTCTTACTTCTCAGGTACGGATTAGAAATGATGTTGATGATGATGAAGGTGATTCAGTGACCTACAGCTCTGTGAAAGCTTCCTCCTGTCCTGCCGGAGCCTCTGCTGATCCCAGCGACCTCTACGCCGCCGTTAACAAAGCAAACAAATAAGAGACCACCGCACCCGAGAGACATTTTAAAGCTTTGGATATTCACTGGTGTTTTAGAGTAAATATTGGAATCTTCACCTGTCAGCTTAACTCATAATGAACAGATCCCTAAAAACTTCACCAACCAGGGAAATCCTCAAAGATCAGCAATCTTCAAAGTTTACTTTCAGAAACCTATTTCTTTTCAGTAACAATCCTTTAAGCTGGAAGCTCTGACTGTTGACCACGGTTAGAACTAAACTGTGATAGTTCTAACTGCTGAACATGATTCTGTTGTCCTGTGTTGTTGTTGTTGTTGTTTTTTAATCGTGCTTTGTAGACTATTTGAATATTTTACACGGCTTTGAAACCGTTAAATTGATGCAGTGACTCCAAGTGAATTCATCATCCATTTCAGCACCATAGACAGCACCATTACAAATCTCTTAATAAATTAGAGTCCGGATTGGGCCGAATTTTTCTGTCCGAGCCCGGCCCGCGTCCGACAGGCATTAAGATATTTATGTCCGAGCAGTTAAAATCTCATTTTTTTTCTCATATTAATGACACATGTAAGCTACATGTTTGTGTGGAAAGCTTTTATTAAGCAACTGGAGGAAGGCATTCGGAAATGTCAACAGATGAGCGCATCAGCGCACACGGGGCAACAAGCGCACGTTAACAAGCTGTTTAATTTAAAATGTTCAATGTGTTAACCTTTCCTGCTTGCTTCTTTTCCGACCGTGGTCAGAAAACCAGGGGAGACTGGTTACCTCCAGGGCCGACGTTACAACATGAATAACGTGGGGGTTAATATCCCGTTTCTGGTGAACAGATGAATGAACATGGCTTTCAGTCTGGGGTTTATATCGGACACCGCACACACTGTGTACAAAACTTAAACTTATTGCACCAACTCTGCTCCGGTCGCATCTACACATCTGCTTCCTCTTTCTCTATCTCTCTTCTGCCCACTTTACACACACCGAGCTCTCTTAAAGGAGCCGCAGCACCATTTTACAACAAATACCTTATCGTGCTGATGTGACCGAGCCCGACCCGAACCCGACCATCACTTCTAAATATCTGTCCGAACCCGGCTCGACCCGTCGGGACCCGTCGGGACCCGTCGGGCTTGGTTTGGGTAGCCATGCCTTATAATAAATCAGCACCTGAACTCACTCTTAAGGCGAGACACTACAGCTGAATAGGGTAACATTTTTATCTAGCAGATATCACCCTGAAACTCTCTCAGTTGATTACTTACATTAAGATGAGAAAAACATGTATTAGAAGTTTTCTGTAATTTAATGTTTTAATATGCAAATTAGGCATTATATAATTAAATATGCACTAATTTGTTGTATTGGATAAAGCCAGGTTCAATTTTTTTTAATTTTGTTAACATATTAGATGGGAAAAGAATTACACAGGGATATCTACTGGATTTTCGCCATGTTTTTTGGAATAAAATGTTATATAAATCAGGCTTGGAATAATATATTTACAAATCCCTCTGTCAATGTCTTCATAATATAACTAGGTATAAGACTGGAAAGTTTGGTGTATAAAGGTGCTACTGAAGTGGAGATTTCGGACTTGGAGTATGAGAGAAAAGTCATTTTGAGAAAACGGGCTTTAAAGATTTTTATAGCAAAATTCCACTAATTTTTATTGAAAGCCATGAATTACAGACACATATCCCTTTAGGTCCAAGTAAGATCCATGTATCACACTGTTTAACATCCAAAACTCATTATTGCTTCATCCGTCACTAATCATAACATCCAAAACAACACATCAACATGGCCTTCAACTGAAGACTATTACATCACAAACTTCGAACTGACAGAACACAACCATAACACAGCCTAGTTCCCCCAAGTTAATTTACAGTCTACATATCCATGCCTGCACCATATGTAGGGCCCTCCTCCATCTCCATCTGGTGTCTTTTCACTTTTTTGGCTGTTCTTACACTTTTAAGGCTCCGCTTTGCACTGGTGGAATGGACACTATTGGCTTTTGAGATCCTAACCATGTCGTCATCCTTCATTGCATTGACAGTCTGTGCTCTGAAGCCACAATTTCTCCATCACAGCCAGAGGCACCCTCATTGAATGTAGAAATAGCCATACTGGCTACAGCCTCAACCCTGCTTTTCCCCACAAAGACTGTTTTTGAACATAACCAAGTTGAGGCATGCGTTGGCAGTCTGAGTGTCTCCATGCCGCACTGTCACTGGACATCCGGTGATACACAGGGAAGAGCTTCTTACGATGATCATTCAAAAGACCAATATTTAGAACATTGGAGAAAGCAAACCAAGGCTCAGTGACCACCAACTGGGTCAGACAGAGATGCACTTCCTCCTCCACTGGGAAAAACTATCTTCACTAAGAGATTTACACCTTGGAAAAATAGTCAAAAAAAGTAAAGAAGCCAGAAGCTCTCCTAGGAGAGGTGACAGCAGCTCCAGTGATTACCTCCACTGTCTGAACACTTGTGTTTTCCACATCACACAGTTTACACATCAACATACTATGTGATGGCATTTCATCATCTGCTGTCTTAGTTTGTAATCCCCTGTGTCTTCTTGCTAATGACAACTGTTTTCGTCTTCTCTGAGGTGATTTTCGACCGTTTTCGACGCACTTCTTTCGACATTCTGAACAACCGCGGAAATGTCAAAGCACGTCACGTGACGATTCTGAACAAATCACGTTGTCAGAAATTGGCATCAGCAGGCCCGTATTAAGACAACATGGTGCCCCTGGGCACTATACCTCAAAGGCCCCCCACCCCCTGTCCACCACCCCCTTTACCCGTGCTGTCCTCCTGGCAAAAATATCAAACATAATCAAGGGGATTTCTCAAATATAATTTACTAACTTATCCAACTACATACATGTAGGCATATGAGCAGTGAGCACTATATTCAAATGTCTCAATTCAAAATTTCTATCAATTCAAAAAGCCAAAATTAATACTATGTATTGCAGCATTGTGGGTAGGTCAAATATGTATTTTTCCGACTTTATTTCATGGGCCCTGAAAGCAACTCCTCTGGTCAAACACTTTCAAAAGCATCAAGGGAAAGCTAAAACTGCTTTAGCATCACAGATAACGACAATAAAAGGACCTAAAATGATTAAGATATGGACAAAAGACTATCAATATTATATCTAAGAATATGGATTTATTGCACACAGTCCTCTGAAAGAAATACGAGTTCTAGGAAAAGAAGCGCAGACTGTGGACGGTCTTTTACTTCTCTGCTTACTGAAAAAGCTCACGAAGCGCCGTGCTGGCCGTGCTATGGAACGTTGAGCGCAACCCAGTCTCACCCAGAGGTGGGGGGGTTTGTGTGAAAAATGTTTTTCTTTGCTTGCCAATTACATTGAATCAAGAAAGCCAACCACTTATAATTTTTTATAACAGTCAATATTTTACATTCATCATTATGACACTTTTTGGGGGGGGGGGTTAAACTGGCCACTTTTGATTATTGTTAACCCCCCGCCCCTAAATGATACATTTGTGTGTACCTGTGGACCAACTCAACTCTGACAGATTGGTGAGGGGAGTGATAGTGGTCATGTAATATTGAATTATTTATAATGTATTATTATTATTGTGAAATTAGTGTTCATAAACGAGTAATGTATGGTCTTTCAACAATTTCAAGTGAGTAATATAACCATTTACGGAAAATATTGTTAAAGCTTGTGTCATGTGGTGCCCCCCCACTGGTTGTGAATGGTTGGTTCCCCTGGGCACTGGCCCAAGTGCCCTTATGGATAATCCAGGACTGGGCATCAGGCAATGAGATTGCACATTTAGAGTTAAATCCCCCCTTTCACTTTCACAATTGGTTGCTGATAAAAAGGAAATGACCATATTTGGATCCGACAGCATAGCACAGGAGAGAGAGAGAGAGCTTTCTAACGGTATATGTCATGAGAGGGTGCAGACAGCGATCGAGGAGCAGCAGGATGATTTAGAACACCAACTTTTGTTGAATTTAGGAGAAATCTACAGACGCAAAGGCAAGGCAAGGCAGCTTTATTTGTAGAGCACATTTCAGCAACAGTGCAATTCAAAGTGCTTTACATGAAAACAGATTAAAAATAAATAAAAAACAGATTTAAAAGTTACAGTGCAGTATAAGAAATTAAACATTGAAGAGCAGTTCAAAAAGTTAAATATATAAAGGCAGATAAAATAGGAATTTCTCTTTATATGCTTATATAGATTGTCATACAGTGTCAACAATAGAATTTCAGTATAAGAACAGACAAAGTGTAGTAAAATAAAGACCTAAATGTGTATTTTTTACTTTTTTCACCACAACTCTGTAAGAATACATGTTATTGAAGACAAATAGCCCAAAATCTCAAAATTGACCAGTGTCTGCCGTGTCTCGCCTTAATCAATGTTTTGGGACACCTGTAAAGAACATATTTTATGAATATATTTTTATTTTGTGGTGTTGACCAAGTGTGCTGCAGGAAGGTGTCTGATCGTCATGCTTTTTATAGTGGAAAGTAAATTGTCTTTGCTATAGAAATTATTTTTTCAATTCATTAATTAATGTTTTTATTTTTTATTATTATTATTTTATTCTGTGAAAATATTTAGTAAACGGAATGTAATGCTAACACCAGCTCACATTAGCAAAAAAATCATTGAGCCAAACAGCTAAATCTCTCACTATAATTACACAGATGCCTCAAATTCCATCCAGTTAAACACAATTAAAAGAGGGAACAATTGATTTAAAGTCAATGAAAATTCGACAGCCAGTGCTCACATTTAATCTCTTTCTCTTAAAGGTAAAAAAAAAAACATTGGTCAGGTCTCGAACTGTGACCTAAATTCAAATGACAAAATGAGCCTACTGCCACCTTAAAACATAGCGACAGTTAAACATTTCTGTCTCTGCAACCAATACAAATGGGTCCATACCTTTATGTTTAGGGAGGAGTACTGTAAAAGAGACCGATGCTTATCATCAGAGGGTACAACCTGCAGAGCTCTGCTGCTGCTTTTACCTCACCAACACTTCCCCTTTAGTTCTCAGAAAACAAGACTAAGCTGCATGAGGAACATACAAACCACTAACATTTCATCATTTTTCCCCGTGTGGACATATTGCATCAGGGGTACATTTCTGGTGTGCGAGCAGATTGACTAATATCAGCATTTTAATTGATTCTATAAAGATTCCTTCTGTGTGAGAAGTTTTTCGGTAGTATTATAGTATAGTATTATAGTATTTTGACCTGAAGCTTCTCTTGTTGAACTTTGTGGGGCTGAGAACTCGTCTGAACACTCATCAGTGGCTCAAGTACTTTATCTCCACGCTGAACCACATCTGGCTTTTTGGCTGTTTGGATATCGTCAAGAAATTAAAAAGATGAAAAGTTGATCTGGGAATTCAGCAGCTGAAAGAAGGATAAAAAGAAGAATCAGTCACTATAAGGAAGTCACGCTTTACTCAGAACGGGAAGTGAACGCTGTATCTCTCCTAAAGACGTCAGAAACGTTGACAGTCGAGGGCGAGAGAACAAGAGAGAGAGACGGAGAGGCACGATGTCTGAATTCAGACGGATTCAAATTACTTTATTTGTGATTCTGCTGCTTCAGTTTACAGGTAAGGCCCCAAAACACATACATGACTAAAATAAATGTTAATGGTAGTATATAAGTGACTAACATTGATGTAAATGAGACGGCCAAGTTTGCTGTTTGTTTTGAACATGGTGTGTCGAGTGGATTTCTGTGCTGATCTTTGTTGTTTTTTGTAATAATCATCCTCAAACATAACCTAACTATAACATACATGCCAAATTCTTATCTCAGTTATTTTGCTCTAATGTTCTACAGCAGTAACTGGACAAAACCCCCTCTCCTTCACTGTCAGAGCTGGAGATGAAGTCACTCTGCCTTGTGAAAATGTGATAAAACAAAAGAACAACTGTGACCAAACTTTCTGGCTTTCTAGTCGTAAAGGAGAAGCACCGGTAGAGCTATTTAATCTTGGACAGATTAAAGATGGGATTCCCAAAGATAAATCAGACAAACTGCGTGTTACAGAGAAATGTTCTCTGGTTATAAAGAATGTCACATATGATGATGCTGGTCATTACACCTGCAGACAGTTCAACAAATCAGGACATCAACAAGGTCCAGATGCTGTGGTTATTCTGGCTGTTGTTTACTGTGAGTTACATAAATAGTTTTCAATCTCTCGTTAAAACAACATACTGACACATTATAATAGTTATGATTACAGTGATGAAGTTAATTTTACTCTTGTTGCCTTTCTCTCATATCTCCATCTTCACCAGTGATTGAGGTGATTGAGGATGATACGGTCATCTTGATCTGCTCTGTGTTTACATATTACAAGTGTGACCACACAGTGAAGTGGCTGTATGAGGGTAATGAGAATGACGTGGAGATGACACAGTTTCCCTGTTCAGCCAGTGTGTCATTTCCTCCTAATCTTCATCAGAAGTTACTGAAGTGTAAGGTGACAGATAAGAAGAATGGAAACACGCTGCTGTGTAATGTCGGCCAGTCCTCTAGTAAGAACACAAGTACAGTTGGTTGTTATTATAATTTACATTTTTAAGATTACATTAATATTTCTCATGTAGTCTATTCCGATGGTAAACGTGAGGTATTTTATCATCATTTGTTGTGTTTTGTTATTTCATATCATATTCAACTAAATCAGGGGGGAGAAACAAAACATCAAAGGATGGCACTCCAACCAAACAAGGTAAGCTTAATGAGAATAAACATGCTTTCCCCAATGTGAATATCTCCATTTAATATGTTTATTCTTATCTTCAGGTTATTTGTGGTTCATCATGGTGTCTGTGGGTTTAGCAGCACTCATAATAACTGTTGTGGCGGTCAACATAAGGATGAGAACTAAAGGTGATATTTCATTTTATAAATAAGAAGATTTGATAAATTTGTGTCTGTGTGTATCTGTGTCTGTATGAGTGTCTAGAGTTGGATTGCACTCAAATGTGCGTAAACTGCTGCTTCTGTCTGAGTGTGTGTGCTGGGGAGGGGAGAGAGAGAGAGAGTGAGTGGGCTGTTGGCGCGCCTGTTTTTTTTTTTTGCTAGACTGCTTGTTTTTAATTACTTTGGTCACCACATCATCTATAGTCCTGTTAAATTTCTTTTTAAAATTGTTATTTTTATAATTGTCATACCTGCCCAGGGACAGCAGGTGGAAATTAGCAATTGTTGCTATAACCTGGCCCAAGAAATATTCTGTTGTATTACAAGTTTAATGTTTATTTGTGCATTGTCCACGTTTTAAATAAATACATTTCCATTCAATAAACGTGGATTTACAGTGTGGAAACTAAAGTCTTTTTTGTCTTTTTTCAGGGAACAGAACACGGATGGATGACAATGCTGTGAGTTTAAAAACCGAATAATCAAACACTTGTGTTTGTGATATTTCACTATTTACAATAAGAATAAACAGTGCTGACTGTACTGTTTTGAATCTAAGTGGCTGCAGCAACAAAGGAGATTTGGTAACACTTAATGATAATGGAATTCATGCATGAAAAAGCAGGATTTCATTCATGTAGTACTTCATAAACTATCAGTAATATACAAGGATTAAAAGTACCTCATGCACGACTTAATGCAGGAACAATGCGTTAATTAAATCATCAATTAAGGTATTTCAATCATCATGATTTCTGATTTAATAATGATGTTCATGTTTTCTTCATGGGTTAAAGTTAAAGTGACAGGCTAAAGAAACGGAATAGTAGTGTTGTAATCATGATAAACTAAACATTACTTCATCATGTTTGTGGCCCTTCAAATAAAGTTCTGACCTGGTCCATCTTTAACATTGATAAATAAAATGTGATTAATGGTGGCATAATCAGCAATCATCTTTGTGACCCCTCAAATGAAAATAAAAATGTTGTCATGAAATTCCAAATGTACAGACACTTAGAAAAAAATTGTTCATATTCATAAATATCCTACTTGGGTGAGCATTGTTCTTAGGCATTACTGTTTAAGTGCCTTATGCTGTTGTGAATAAAGCAACTGTTAAAATGCATCTGCAGTATACTGTATTTTGTGTCTACGTAATGAACTCAGTATTAGTTTGCCAACCCACTCCTTTAATTCTTAATACATTTAATTTTATGCCACCATTTATCATATCTTATTTATCAATGTTAAAGATGGACCAGGTCAGCACTTTATTTGAAGGGCCACAAACATAATGAAGTAATGAAGAAGTAACGTTTACTTAATCATAGTCTCGCTTTGCCAGACCCTACTCCAAAGCACGCGGAAGGAGGGTCTGGCTACTCCACATAGCATTCGGTGATGGGAGGAAAGCGTGCTCTGGTTTAATGGCATTTATTTAAACCAATCAGAATCGTCTTGGGCGGTGCTAAACTCTGCACAGAGCCTTTGCAAAATAGTCATGTGAGAGAAGACTCAGATTGGACAGATAGTCTAGCTATCTGTCTGGATTTACCCTGCAGAGATCTGAGGAGCAGTTAACCATAGTCCTCATTAATCCACCGGAGGTTAGAACGCCAACACAAAGGAAGAGGAAGGTAACGGACAATACATGCATCAGGCTGAATTTCCTGCAGCACCGCAGCAATCCCAGAAATGGAACGTGAAGGATATAGACTAACTTAATCATGATTAACACACTACAGTTCCGTTTCTTAGCCTGTCACTTTAACTGCAGATTTACCCATGAAGAAGACGTGAACATCAATAATAAATCAGAAATCATGAAATACCTTCATTTATGTATTAATTAACGTATTGTTCCTGCATTAAGTCGTGCATGAGATTCTTTGTGTTATTAATCCTTGTACATTACTGATAATTCATGAAGTACTACAAGAATGAATTCCTGCTTTTTCATACATAAAGTCATGCATGAATTCATGGTAATTCATGTAACCTTATTATAAAGTGTTACCGGATTTATTTATCTCAGTGTTGTGTTTTTGTTTTTTTTTACAGGCACATCATGATGAAGATGAATGTACAGTGACCTATGAAAACCTTGGAGAACCGTCTGCTTCTATCAGACCCCACTGATCAACAACTTCAACTCGTAAAAGAAATGCAAAAAATACTTGTAACATAGATGTTATGATCTTATGTGTTGAGTCTTTACACCTCAAGTCTTGAAGCTTAAGTCTAACCTGTTCAATATTTTAGTCTTGATGTTAAGATTTTACTCATTGCTTTTAAAGGTTAAGCTTTGCCTGAGTTATTAAATGTATTTGTATAGACAAGAAATTAGAATAAGAGACACTTTTGTCATCCTTTCATATACAGTGCAGTACTGTACAAAAAAGAAATTATGTTTTCCTAGCAGGGGCGTAGCACCAAATTCGGGGCCCTGTAGAAAGGCATTCCCTATGGGCCCCTCCCCACATCCACAGATATTCATTCTAGCATCTTCTTGGGCCCTCTTCACATGGGGGGCCCTGGGTACTCAGTCCCATTCCCACCCCCAGTCTGATGCCCCTGTTCCCTAGTCCCGGTGCACAACAAAATAATCAACATACGGTGCAAACAACAAGATACAAAACAAGGTACAAACATTTAGTGAAAAAATATAAAATACCAAAACAGATATTAAATATAAATACATAGAGGGAAAAAGTAAATGTAAAGCAGTTCCCTGAGGATATTTATGCAACATGTAATAACATCACAATCATAATTCATTTTTATACATAACTCTGCTGTAAACACGTTCATTGTAAGTCTAATATGCCTTTTTAAACTTTGTTGTGTGGTTTTAAATGAGCTTTCAGCCTTAATAGAGTCTCTTTTTTTATAAGTGAGAATTATATAATCTGTAAATAAAAAAGTGCTTTATATCAACTCACGCGTTGTGTTTTGTATAACTGTACTGTGCATTTTACCGTTCATTTTCTTTGCTTTTATTTCTTTAATTGTGTCAAAGTGAATTATTCAGGATACAGGATGTAACTCTGTCCTTACTGTCACTGTCCAGCAAAGACGTCATTGTTCATGTCCATGCCTTTATGTTTAGGTAGGACTACTCTAATAGAAACACAGCTCAGAGTTTAAAAGATGCTGCTTTTATTGCTCCGCTCCCACTCTGCACTGCTCATAAAGCCAGCTGAGAAGACTGAATTAATATTGTGATGGTAATATGTTTTGTATTGCAACATATAGAGCCAAACACTGTCACACCCCTGAATCAAAAAATGTATTACCATGACCACCAAGGTGATCTACTTTGTCATTGGTGGTCTTCTTTTAAATATGTGGCTCCAGTATCGCTAGCTAAGCATCAAACTGAGCCACTGACACGATGAAGTAGACTTTGAGTCGATAGGGAGAATCCTGCAGCTCTGGTCTGCACGCAAAGTATCTCATGCTCACAAGAAAGCCATCTAAGGCTAGTTAAATGATCCTAACGACGTGCTGCTAATGTTATGTGGCTAAAGTTAATATTTCACTTTCACAGCATGGAATCAGTTAACAGTAACATTATCATCTTTAAGTTTGTTGATGACATTATCATGGACATTTGGTTGCGTTTTCAGGAAGATGAATACCTCCTCCTCGGCAGATATTCGGACTGCTACTCAGATTGGTTTCCCCTGAGCACGAAAAATCTTGATCGCACCAGAAAAAAAACAAAAAATCATGTCCTGCTAGGGCCTCCGTACAAAAGCAAACGAGGGGTATATGGTTGTGTATTTGATTGTGTTGTGTGTATTTGCAGCATGTTTGCTAAATGCTGCGCATGTGTGTTTTCTTAATTTGCTTGTGTTTGGTCTATTTTTTTTAGTTGCAGTGCGTTTTCCCCTGTCGGCCACCGTACTGATGGGTTAAGATTCTCCTTCTTCTTTCTTCTGCTGCTGTAAAGGTAATGTTACCGGCTGCAGCTGCACCAGGTCAGTGGGAATGTTTTCCCGCCTCTTGTTGCTTCCAATGTGGTGACACTGACGTGACACATTTAGTTGGGGGGTGGATGGAAACATTCACCAACTACAACAACTCAGTTACAGTTCTCACTTGATACAACAGCCCAGTCTCATGGCAGTTCTTGAAATGGTCACGTTATTAAATCTATTGATTCGTGAACAGGACACGAATATGTCGTTTTTTTTCGTGTAGTGATTACGAATTTTAATTTAATGTATTTAAATGCTAAGCATATTTCGTGATCACAGCACGACAATGGTTCCTTTGTTCATTTCCACGGCGTGTCCGGCGTGTGATGGTTCCTTTCCCAGTTCTTTTTTTTCCTAACCTCAACCGTCCCGTTGTTGCATGCCACAGAGACCGCGGATCGTGTCTGTGCGCCCGGGTAACGCATCCCCGTGTGGCGGTCCGTCCGTTGTTGTTGCCGGCGTGTGGTGTTTAATTTCCCCGGTCCGTCCTGTTGTTGTCGCCGGCGTGTGGCATTTAATTTCCCCGTGGCAGTACACAAAATGAAATTCGTAACCTGTACACGAAATGAAGTTCGTGACCTGTACACGAAATAAACGAGAAAATCGTGACCTGTACACGTATCAATAAATAAAAATAACGTGACCATTTCACGAACTGGCGTGAGACCGGGTTGGACACAAACAACGTGTTATGGTTTTGGTGTTTTGTCTTGTCTGTTTGTAGCCTGTTTTCTGTCTTGTCTTGTCTCCTTGTGATTTTGTGATTTTTGGTCTTGTCTTGTTTTATGTTGTTTCCTGTTTTATTTTGATAGTCTGGTTTTCTGTCTTGTCGTGTCTAGTTTTACTCCCTCTCCCTGTGTTTTCCCGCTCCTGTGATTGCCTGATGTTTTCCACCTGTTTCCCAGCCCTTGTGTCACCTGCCTCTTGTTACCTCGTTACCCTCTGTATTTAGTCTTTGTGTTCCCCTTGTCCTGTGTCAGATCATTGTATGTATGTTTGTGTTTGTTCCCGTCACTGTTGTGAGTTTTTGCCTGCTTTTGTTCTGGACCCTTCTGGGTTGTACCCTGGTTTTCTTTTATTTAATACATTTTCAAGCAACTAAAACGCCTGCCTGCCACTCTCTGCATTTTGGGTCCGCCATTCACCTACCGAACACAACACAACGTTCCTCTGTAAGGATGAATGAAGGAGTTTGGTCATCAGTCCAGTCAGAGCAGCAGATTCTCTCCGCATGTTAAAACTCTTTCTCTTGAAGGTAAAAAAAAAAGAAGTCCGAAACGTTGGTAAAGTCATGAAAAGTGACCTAAATTCAAACAGTCACATCAGTAGGGTTATTGCCACCTTAAAATATAGATAGATAGATAGCACTTTATTGTCTGTGTACACGGAAATTTGTCTTGCAATACAAGCTCCAACAATCGCAACACAACAACACAAAATAGTGAGAGTTAATTTATTTCTGTCAGAGCGATCAAATAAAATGTGACCATACCTTTATGTTTAGGGAGGAGTACTGTAAAAGAGACCGATGCTTATCATCAGAGGGTACAACCTACAGAGCTCTGCTGCTGCTCTTACCTCACCAACACTTCCCCTTCAGTTCTCAGAAAACAAGACTAAGCTGCCTGAGGAACCTACAAACCACTAACATTTCATCATTTTCTCCTGTATAGACATATTGCGCCAGGGGTACATTTCTGGTGTGCGAGCAGATTGACTAATATCAGCATTTTAATTGATTCTATAAAGATTCCTTCTGTGTGAGAAGTTTACATTTTGACCTGAAGCTTCTCTTGTTGAACTTTGACTGAAAAGGGGTTTGGTCAAAAGACAGAGCAACAGATTCTCTCCGCATCATCTGTGGGGCTGAGAACTCGTCTGAACACTCATCAGTGGCTCAAGTACTTTATCTCCACGCTGAACCACATCTGGCTTTTTGGCTGTTTAGATATCGTCAAGAAATTAAAAAGATGAAAAGTTGATCTGGGAATTCAGCAGCTGAAAGAAGGATAAAAAGAAGAATCAGTCACTATAAGGAAGTCACACTTTACTCAGAACGGGAAGTGAACGCTGTATCTCTCCTAAAGACGTCAGAAACGTTGACAGACGAGGGCGAGAGAACGAGAGAGATACGGAGAGGCACGATGGCTGAATTCAGACGGATTCAAATGACTTTATTTGTGATTCTGCTGCTTCAGTTTACAGGTAAGGCCCCAAAACACATACATGACTAAAAGAAATGTCAATGATAGTATTTGAATAACTTATATTGATTTAAATGAGACAGACAAGTTTGCTGTTTGTTTTTAACATGGTGTGTTGAGTGGATTACTGTGCTGATCTTTGTTGTTGTTTTGGGTATCACTTTATAATAACTATCCATAATTCATCATTTGTTAAGCATTAGTTACCTATTAGTTAATGGATTGTTCATTAGTATGTATTTATTCTTCATACATAATTCATCATTAGTAAAGTATTTGTTCACACAGTTATAAAGGGTTTGTAAATAGTAAACAAACCTATTAGCTAATGGTTTGTTAATCATTATTAATTTATTGTTCATACATAATTCATCATCAGTAAAGCATTCGTTCACATAGTTATAAATGGTTTGTTCATAGTAAATAAGCCTATCTTGAAAAATAAGTTTGTAAGTACATGATTTATACTTAATAAATAATGAAACAACCATTTGTAAATGAAATAATTGTCCCCATTATGAACCAGTTGCTAACTATTGCTAAATGCTTTGTTCATCATTTGTAAAGCATTGCTCCTATGTTAATTCTCATAAATAAAGCATTTGTATACACACTCATAAATGGTTTGTTCATAGTAAATAAAGCTCTCAATAATTATGTTTATGAATAGAAGTTTGACACTTTCTAAATATTGCAAAAAAAAAGGTAAATTAAATAATTTTCCCTTTATAAACTATCTACAAACTATTAGTAATTTCTTTGTTTATCATTTGTAAAGAATAGTTCTTACATTCATTCTAATCAGTAAAGCATTACTAAATAGTAAATGGTTGGTCTATAGTAAGTAAGCCCATGTAAAATGTTTATCAGTTTATTTTTTAATAATTCCTAAATGATGCATTAACCATTTGTAAATTAAGTAATTTTACAATATATGGATATTATATTGATATCGTGATATGAGACTAGATATCGTCTTAGATTTTGGATATCGTAATATCGTAATATGGCATAAGTGTAGTCTTTTCCTGGTTTTAAAGGCTGCATTACAGTAAAGTGATGTCATTTTCTGAACTTACCAGACTGTTCTAGCGGTTCTATTATTTGCCTTTACCCACTTAGTCAATATATCCACATTACTGATGATTATTTATCAAAAATCTCACTGTATAAATATTTTGTGAAAGCACCAATAGTCAACCCTACAATATCGTTGTGGTATCGATATCGAGGTATTTGGTCAAAAATATCGTGATATTTTATTTTCTCCATATCGCCCAGCCCTATAGCAGAAACAACAGAAACACAAGTAAAAACAGTATTTGTAAACCTTATTACAATGTAGTAAGAATGTACAGACACACTGCGAATCGTCCCCAATGAAAAGGGAACTCCCTGCTGAGTTCAAATATACCTCACACAAGACTCTTCGTCATACGGTTCATTAGCTGTGAAAAGGGGCATGGCTAAAGCATAGGGGGCGGGTCAAACCATGACCAATAAAAAAGGAAGTCTCTGCTGAGTTCATTGAAACCTCACATAAGACTCTACCCTAAACGGGTCATCATTTAGGAACGGGGGCATGGATTAAGCATAGGGGGGAGGGCCAAACCATGACCAATGAATAAGGAAGTCTTTGCTGAGTTCAATGATACCTCACATAAGACTCTACCATAAACGTGTCATCAATTATGAAAGGGGTGTGGCTAAACACAGAGGGGCGGGCCAAACAATCACTAATGAATAAGGAAGTCTCTGCTGAGTTCAATGACACCTCACACAATACTCTACCTTAAGCGGTTCAAATGTTGAGAAAGGGGGCGTGGCTTAAGCATAGGGGGCGGGCCAAACCATCATCAATGAAGAAGGAAGTCTCTGCTGAGTTCAATGACACCTCACACAATACTCTACCTTAAACGGTTCAAATGTTATGAAAGGGGGTGTGGCCTGAGTAAGTGGGCGTGGTTAAAGTAGAGGGGGCGGCTCAGTATCACATGTAGACCGCACATTATAAGTTTCATGTAAATTGGATGATGTTTGTCATATAAAGCGCATTTCCTGTTGCCAGCGGGGGGCACTATGACCAAAAGTCAATTTTGCCCTGTAGGTGTCCTCAGACCTGGACCCTTGTCAATTGTGACAAATTTCGGGCAGATACGACAACGTAGACTCAAGTTACAACAACTTCTTTGTTCATTGCTAAACACTCAAAATGGCCGCCACGCCACGCCCACACCGTCTGACGAAAAGTTTTTCTTTCAATAACTTTTTGTCTTTAAGGTGTTGAGAAAATACAGACCAAGTTTGAAGTCCATCGGATGAAATCTCTAGGAGGAGTTAGTTAAAGTATAGCACCTTGACTTTTAGGCTTACTTCCTGTTGCCACTAGGGGGCACTATCACGTTAAGTAAAAATCGGCGTTTATTTGTCCTCAGGGTTGGACTCTTGTGAATCCTGAAAAGTTTCGATCCAATTGGACAATGTACACTCGAGTTACACCCACTTCCTGTTTCGGCGGCGAAACACACAAAATGGCCGCCACGCCCTATGACGAAAAGTTTTTCTTTCAACAACTTTTCATCTTTAACGTTTAAGATGGCACAGACCAAATTTGAAATTGATCGGATGAAATCTCTAGGAGGAGTTGGTTAAAGTACGACATGTGGAAATGGCCAAAATCGCACTAATTTCGAACACTGAAATCAAAATGGCGGACTTAGTGTTGGGTTTAGGGTATGGCTCCAATGACGTTTTCTGTACATCTTGACATGTTACATATGTGTACCAAGTTTCGTGAGTCTACGTTAAACGCACAGCAGGGGCTCAATTTTTTTAACTTTCTAGGGGGCGCTAGCGAGCCATTTCTGTGCGCCTAGTCCCGAAACCCTTAAAATACGTAAATTTTCAACAGACTTGATGAGCCCGCCAATTTTGGTGAGTTTTTGAATATGTTAAGCCCCTCAAAAAGGCAATTTAATTGCAGAAAATAATAATAATTCCTTCAGTTCCAATAGGGCCTTTGCCGCTGTCAGCGCTCGGGCCCTAATAATAAAGTGCTCACATAAAGAAACCCTTTTCAGCTCTATGAGCTCAATTGTTCTTTGATGACGTGAGATCAGAGATGTTCAACGTTGGGGCCCATATGAGTTTTGGTTCCGTTTGTCCTTCCACCATGAAGAAGGAATCCAGGGCAATCCGTCTAAGTTCAGAGTCTCGATCCTGTAGCTCGCCACCCAGCCAACTGGACTGGGAACCTTTAAACCCTGGAAGTCTCTGGGATCTGAAGAGTTGATGTGAGCCAATATCCCTCTCTGGACCGGACCTCTCTTGTGTAGCGTTTCTCAAATCTCCACCTCCTCCACCTGTAGATAAGGCCAAATCATTTCTCTCAATCACTATTCAGTAATAAAATCAATTGCTTAGGTTACAATGAAAATAAAATTAGGTAATATTTTAGTTAACCCATATTGAAATATCTAAATCTCTATTCAGTTGTACAACCGTTCTTAAATTTCTTCTCTTAGGTATCAAAAGTAGTCTATATAAATCCCTTTCAGGTATCAAAAGTACATTTATATTAATAGGCAACCTTTATACAAAAAATACATTTCTAATTCAAGTTTTATGGAACCAACCTTAGTAACATCAACACTATTCTTAATATAATTGCATAAATTGCATGTAAACATCTCTCAAATTGTATTATTTTCCCATAACTTAAGCTGCAGTGTTGTAATCTAGAAGCATTAAGACATGCGTGCTTATTTATCCCTCCCTGCACCGGTAACAGTAAAAATAATGCACTAAAAAATAGCCTCTTTAAGTTAGTTACTTCTCCATAAACTCCAGTCAAACAATTAAACTCACAATTTGTACTAACATTCATTCAACAAAATACCCACAGCTAGCAAGAGTGCTGAAAAGCAACATTACTTTCCATAACCAATAGATAGAATCATTAGCCTTTTCACAGGCAATACACACTACTCCGCTAGCCTTTTGTGGCTAATTACCCTATTAGCATATGAATACAGCACCTTGGCTAACCCGTTAGCTTTGCACTATTAGTACCGTTCTCTAAATATATCCATAATTAGCACCGATTAGCATGGATGCTAGCGAACTCAAGTCCTGGTGCTAAGGAATGACTCACCATTTTAATGGAATTCACTGCCTTTAACTCCGAGACGACAGTGGATTCATACACAGCTCTTTCGTTCTATTCACATCAAGGCAAAGCCAGTATTAGATAGTAAATAGTATGTAGAATTGATTTAATTCACTAAATGTCATTCTTTTTCTCTTACTAGTGAATAACAGCAGCCTTATACGACGTTCCGATGCGTATATGGAGGGAATATTTATTCATAATTCAAATTAAAAGTCCAAAGAGAAAACGAAGCAAGATCCAATTAAAAAATAGTATTATTTTAATTAAAAATAGTATTATTTTAATTAAAAATAGTATTATTTTACTACGCTACTAGGAAAAATCATGCCATAATTAAATGTGAAACGTAAAAGCTTAAATGGAAATACTTAAATTAAAATCTCAAAAAGAAAAAAAGAAATTATTTTATTTTAGCCTTTCCACTTTATAATTTTCAATTTGACATTTTATCTTTTGAATTTTATGTTTTACATTTGACATTGACATTTTAAGATTCACCTTTTACATTTCGATTTAACATTAAGCTTTTCATTTAGAAGTGACAGGTGTCAATTTAAATGAGAAGGCGTGGCCCAGCGGCTGGTGGGGGGGGGGCTGAAACCACTTCCAGCTGAGTCTCTGAGCATTAGGATGGCTGTCACCTAAGACTGGAGCTTCCAAGTCCGACATCATATCTGAGCAAATGTGCATTTGGCCATACATTTTTGTAAAACTGCCCATATTCAAACTGTACACAGTTCATTTCTCGCATAAAACAGTCTCAGAAATGAATTTGGTGGTGAAATATATCAGATGAAAAAACAATCACTTCTTGAATATCGCGAATCATCTAGCGATGTGGCCCGGGCGGGGAAGGGAGGGAGACAGGCGATGTAGCTGCGATGATGCTGAATCTCTAGATGAGCCGCAGCTGAGCCGAGATATTCAAGAAGTGATTGTTTTTTTTGTCTGCTATATTTCACCACTAAATTCATTTCTGAGACTGTTTATGCGAGAAATTAACTGTGTACAGTTTAAATATGGGCACTTTTACAAAAATGTATGGCCAATTGCACATTTGCTCTGATATGTTGTCGGACTTGGAAGCTCTGTAAAGCATAGAAAGTACTCACTTTAGATGGGCTCACACAATATACTTAACTAACCAGTAGTAACTCATGAGTTAATCATGGATTACATTAATGGTAAGTATTTGTAACAGATGTATTATCACCCCAGCTATTAGTTTAGGCCTATTTCTAAATCATAACATTTTATTTAAGACATGTAGGTCTAGATAGTGTATTAATCATTTACTTCCTAGTTTTAACCAGCCGTATACACTCCTGAGTAGCTAGTTGATAATGGTACAATTACTTAATTTACAAATGGTTAATGCATCATTTAGGAATTATTAAAAACATCAACTGATAAACATTTTACATGGGCTTACTTACTATAGACCAACCATTTACTATTTAGTAATGCTGTACTGATTAGAATGAATGTAAGAACTATGCTTTACAAATGATAAACAAAGAAATTACTAATAGTTTGTAGATAGTTTATAAAGGGAAAATTATTTAATTTACCAATTTTTTTGCAATATTTAGAAAGTGTCAAACTTCTATTAATAAACATAAGTATTGAGAGCTCTATTTACTATGAACAAACCATTTATGAGTGTGTATACAAATGCTTTATTTATGAGAATTAACATAGGAGCAATGCTTTACAAATGATGAACAAAGCATTTAGCAATAGTTAGCAACTGGTTTATAATGGGGACAATTATTTCATTTACAAATGGTTGTTTCATTATTTATTAAGTAAAAATCATGTACTTACAAACTTATTTTCAAGATAGGCTTATTTACTATGAACAAACCATTTATAACTATGTGAACAAATGCTTTACTGATGATGAATTATGTATGAACAATAAATTAATAATGATTAACAAACCATTAGCTAATAGGTTTGTTTACTATTTACAAACCCTTTATAACTGTGTGAACAAATACTTTACTAATGATGAATTATGTATGAACAATAAATACATACTAATGAACAATCCATTAACTAATAGGTAACTAATGCTTAACAAATGATGAATTATGGATAGTTATTATAAAGTGCTACCGTTTTTTGTAATAATCATCCTCAAACATAGCCTAACTATAAACATAAAGGCCAAATTCTTATCTCAGTTATTTTTCTTCTAATCTTCAACAGCAGTAGCTGGACAAAACACCCTCTCCTTCACTGTCAGAGCTGGAGATGAAGTCACTCTGCCTTGTGAAAATGTGATAAAACAAAAGAACAACTGTGACCAAACTACTTGGCTTTCTAGTTGGAAAGAGGAAGCAGCAGTAGCGCTGATAGAGCTTGGGCAGATTAAAGATGGGATTCCCAAAGCTAAACCAGACAGACTGAGTGTTACAGAGAAATGTTCTCTAATTATAAAGAGGGTCACACGTGATGATACTGGTCGTTACACCTGCAGACAGTTCAACAGATCAGGACAACAAGGTCCAGATACTATGGTTCTTCTGTCTGTTGTCAACAGTGAGTTTTTACATCATATTTTCAAACTGTCTTGTTAGAACAATATACTCAAACATTACAATAATTATGATTACAGTGATGAAGTTAATTTTACTCTTGTTGTCTTTCTTTCACAATATCTCCATCTTCACCAGTGGAAGAACAGAAGAACGATGATACGGTCGCCTTGAACTGCTCTGTGTTGACATATACTGGGTGTGACCACACAGTGAAGTGGCTGTATGAGGGTAATGAGAATGACGTGGAGATAAAACCAGATACCTGTTCAGCCAGTGTGTCATTTCCTCCTCATCTTAATCAGAAGTTACTGAAGTGTAAGGTGACAGATGAGAAGAATGGAAACGCGCTGCAATTTGATGTAAGCCTCCTGTCACATGAGGAAACAGGTACAGTTGGATTTATTTGATGGATTTTATCTTTTAGGATGAGTATTATTTCCTGTTTAGTCTCTTCAGATAGTAAATATGAAATATTTTAACACCATGTGTTGTGTTCTGTTGTTTTATAACCAAATCAAAAGGAAGCACAACAGTGGGAACAGATAACACACCAAAGAATGACACTCCAACACAACCAGGTATTTAACATCATACTCGAAGATTAAGTTATTATTCCTTGTTTAGTCTCGTCATACAGTAAACGTGAAGTATGTCATCACCATTTGTTGTGTTTTTTTAATTCATATATTCCAAACAATCAAAAGGAAGCACAACAGAGGGAAAAGACAATACATCGTCTGCAAATGATGACACTCAAAAACAAGATAGTCTCTCTCTCTGTCTCTCTCTCTCTCTCTCTCTCTCTCTCTCTCTCTCTCTCTGTTTCTCTCTCTCTCTGTGTGTGTCTCTCTCTCTCTCTCTCTCTCTCTCTCTCTCTCTCTCTCTCTCTCTCTCTCTCTCTCTGTCTCTCTCTGTCTCTCCTTATTAAGTCTAAAGTATGAATGTCAGACCGACACATGGCTGCAAATGGAGATGTTCACGTTGGAGAAAGCACGTTTGTCTCTTTGAACTACAGGATTTTGAATAGAACAGAAAGCTGCAGCCCAAATATATTTCATGTTTTTATTCTCTTCAGGCTGGTGGAGGGTCATCATGGTGTCTGTGGGTTTAGCAGCACTCATATTAACTGTTGTGGCGGTCAACATATGGATAAGAACTAAAGGTGAGAACATTCACAGATGTCATCTTTAGAAGATTTAATGAATGTCTAATCAGTGTTTCCTCTATGTTGATAGCTTAGTGGCGGTCCGCCACGCTATGATTTCCAGCGCCACGGTATCAGAAATAGGGCAGACGCACAACAGGGTTTCCGCTATGTACACCGCGCACCACTACTCCTTAAGCTGTTCATGAAAAGTCATAAAGTCGTAGCGCCATCTGCTCTACTGAACTCAAGCGAACTGTCACCCACTCTCTCTCCCCCTAAGGTGAGCAGAGCAACTTGGAACGGAGACAGGATGTCATCACTCGCCAAGTTATGGCAACCAAATAAACAACAGGGCGAGTACTACTTCACTCAATAAGTGATTAACAGCGACAAAAGCCGCGACATGAAATCCGCACTCACGCCCGCGAAATATGACAGCTACAGTTTATTGGAAAATAGCGTTGTGGACACTGAAGTTGATGAATTTACTGTTTATCAGACCCCAGATGAGACAAGAAGCTAACGTTAGCCACACTGCTGTGACGGCCCCTCTGCCTCCGACTCCCCGCTGCAGGGGACTGTGTGTATTCCTCCGACACGCTGTAGTAACGTTACTGATTTAAAACTGTTTTCCAGGTTAGTGGGGGTGCATACCGCTCAAACCCAACATGAGAAACGTAGCTAGTAATGTTCACTCAGCGTTTTGTTGTTAAACTGTGTATAATGAGCGGTGACGTTAAATCACCCTACGGTACCGTCTATTTTCTGGATGGCTTCAAGGTAACGGTCAGTAGCTTGCATTAGCAGATAAGCCCATACTCTGACGTCCAACCCCCCCACCGCAGAACGTATATTTACAGTGTGGAATCTAAAGTCTGCTTTTTTTCTCTTTTCAGGAAACAGACCCCAGATGGATGGCAATGCTGTGAGTTTAAAAACTATATAATCAAACGCTTGTGTTTGTGATATATTTCACTATTTACAATAAGAATAAACAGTGCTGACTGGATTGTTTTGAGTCTAAGTGGCTGCAGCAACAAAGGAGATGTATTTGTTCCATTTGATCTCAGAATCTCCAGTGTGTTGTGTTGATTTTCACAGGAGCATGATGATGAAGATGAAGGTACAGTGACCTATGAAAACCTTAGAGAACCGTCTACTTCTATCAGACTCCACTGATCAACAACGTCAACTCGTAAAAAAATGCTTGTAACATATATTTTAGGATCTTATGCGTTGAGTCTTTATACCTCAAGTCTTGAAGCTTAAGTCTAACCCGTTTAATATTTTAGTCTTGATGTTAAGATTTCATTCATTGCTTTTAAAGGTTAAGATTTACCTGAGTTATTAAATGTATTTGTATAGACAAGAAATTAGAATAAGAGACACTTTTGTCATCCTTTCATATACAGTGCAGTACTGTACAAAAAAGAAATTATGTTTCCCTAGCAGGGACGTAGCTAAAAATTCAGGGCCCTGTAGAAAGGCATTCCCTATGGGCCCCTCCCCACATCCACAGATATTCATTCTAGCATCTTATTTGGCCCTCCTCACATGAGGGGCCCTGGGTACTCAGTCCCATTCCCACCCCCAGTCTGATGCCCCTGTTCCCTAGTCCCGGTGCACAACAAAATAATCAACATACGGTGCAAACAACAAGATACAAAACAAGGTACAAACAAAAATATCAATACAGATGTACGAAATATAAATACACAGAAGGAAAAATGGAAATGTAAAGCAGTTCCCTGAGGATATTTATGCAACATGTAATAACATCACAATCATAATTCATTTTTATACATAACTCTGCTGTAAACACGTTCATTGTAAGTCTAATATGCCTTTTTAAACTTTGTTGTGTGGTTTTAAATTAGCTTTCAGCCATAATAGTCTCTTTTTTTATAAGTGAGAATTTTACCGTTCATTTTCTTTTATTCCTTTAATTGTGTCAAAGTGAATTATTCAGGATACAGGATGTAACTCTGTCCCTGCTGTTACTGTCCAGCAAAGACGTCATTGTTCATGTCCATGCCTTTATGTTTAGGTAGGACTACTCTAATAGAAACACATGCTCAGAGTTTAAAAGATGCTGCTTTTATTGCTCCGCTCCCACTCTGCACTGCTCATAAAGCCAGCTGAGAAGACTGAATTAATATTGTGATGGTAATATGTTTTGTATTGCAACATAAAGAGCCAAACACCATCGCACCACTGAATAAAAAAATAATGATTTACCACGGCTTTCAAACAGTTAAATTGGTAAAGTGATTCCAAGTGAAGTCATAATCGTCTTCAGCACCATGGACAGCGACATTACAAACCTTTTAATAGATGAGCGCCTGAACTCACTTTGAATTGATGTTATAGAAAACCTGTTAAAAACATTTTTGCATAAGTCAGTTGAGATTAATATTGTGATGGTAATATGTTTTATATTGTAACATATAGAGCCAAACACCATCACACCCCTGAATCAAAAAATGTATTACCATGACCACCAAGGTGATCTACTTTGTCATTGGTGGTCTTCTTTTAAATATGTGGCTAATATTGTTGCTTCCAATGTGGTGACGGTGACACTGACGTGACACATTTAGTTGGGGGGTGGATGGAAACATTCACCAACTACAACAACTCAGTTACAGTTCTCACCTCATCCAAACAACGTTCCTCTTTAAGGATGAATGAAGGAGTTTGGTCATCAATCCAGTCAGAGCAGCAGATTCTCTCCACACCTTAAAACTCTTTCTCTTGAAGGTAAAAAAAAAAAAGAGTCAGAGACATTGGTAAGTCCATGAAAAGTGACTTAGATTCAAACAGCCACATCAGCAGGGTTACTGCCACTTTAAAATATAGTGAGTTAAAGCATTTCTGTCAGAGCGATCAAATAAAATGTGACCATTCCTTCCCCTTCAGTTCTCAGAAAACAAGACTAAGCTTAACACCAGTGGTGGAATGTAACTAAGTACATTTACTCAAGTACTGTACTCAAGTCCATACGTTGAGGAACTTGTACTTTACACTCAATTTGCATTTTATAGCTTCTTGATCATGCAAATGGTTGATTTTTTTTTTGGAAAATTTATGAAGATGGACATGTTCTATGCAAGTTTTTTACCCACTTTATGGTTTTTCGCTTAACTTTAGAGCTTTTTACATAATGTAGCTGTTGTCGAACAACCAATTAATGTTTCCATGATGACTATCCAAAATTGTGATACCAAGGAACGCTTCTCTATTGTAATTGTGTTAAACCCGCCAATAGCGCGCCAGGTGGATAAGCCAGTTTGTGATTGGTTCCCGCAAATTTGTAACGGAAGCAGGATAGATAAACGTACAGGTTTCCAGCCTGAGCTGCAGGGTGAAATCAAATTGGCGGCAGATCGGCCTGGGTTTACCCAGTCTAAGGCATCTCACTTCTGTTCCATCTTTGTTGGGAGTCGCACATGCGCAGTAGCTAGGTAAGGACTACTAGCTAGTCAGAATCAGAGTATGAGGCCGTGCCCTGACAGTACCTAGGTAAGGACTACTAGCCAGTCAGGAGCAGAGTATGAGGGCGTGCCCTGACAGTACCTAGGTAAGGACTACTAGCCAGTCAGAAGCAGAGTATGAGGGCGTGCCCTGACAGTAGCTAGGTAAGGACTACTAGCCAGTCAGAAGCAGAGTATGAGGGCGTTCCCTGACAATACCTAGGTAAGGACTACTAGCCAGTCAGAAGTAGAGTATGAGGGCGTTCCCTGACAGTACCTAGGTAAGGACTACTAGCCAGTCAGAAGCAGAGTATGAGGGTATCCTGACAGTACCTAGGTAAGGACTACTAGCCAGTCAGAAGCAGAGTATGAGGGCGTGCCCTGACAGTACCTAGGTAAAGACTACTAGCCAGTCAGAAGCAGAGTATGAGGGCGTGCCCTGACAGTACCTAGGTAAGGACTACTAGCCAGTCAGAAGCAGAGTATGAGGGTGTGTCCTGACAGTACCTAGGTAAGGACTACTAGCCAGTCAGAAGCAGAGTATGAGGGCGTGCCCTGACAGTACCTAGGTAAGGACTACTAGCCAGTCAGAAGCAGAGTATGAGGGCGTGCCATGCTAGCAGCTAGGCGAGCATTATAACGTGTGTTACAAAGTGATCACGTTTGTCTCTGAAGTAAAGGCTGGACTACAATAGAGCTGTTTGGAGCAGTTTGTGAACAGTGTTTTCTGTTGGAGATGGTAAGTCCCTTTGGGGTGGACTTTGGCCTTTTTCACTTTGTAAACCTATAACGTGCACAAAAAAGATATATAACACAATAAAGGAAAGGGGAAAAGCTAAAAAGCATAATATGAGCACTTTAAAATGAAAACAAGTGAAACTAATAATGTATGTGATGCAGAATTACATTGTGTCCAATCCTACCCAATATTTCCTATATTACAAGCAGATTTCCTATGCTGTATTCTGATAAAATGCCCCCCTGGGCCCCCCCGACTGATTATCGGTCCCCCCTGTGCCACCCCACTTAAACAAATCCTGGAGTCCCCCTTGCCTGAGAGCCTTATGTGGTCATCATCATCAGAGGGTAAAACCTGCAGAGCTCTGCTGCTGGTGTTAACCACATTCTCACAGAAACACTTCCCCGTCAGTTAGAAAATACCACTAAGCTGCAGTGAGCAACCAAAAACCACTAAAACATCATCATTTTCCCTGTATGGACGTATTACACCGGGGGCGTCAGGTGTCAAATTCTGGTGGGCAAGCAGTTTGACTAATTTCTGCATTTATATGTTGTCACCTTGAAGCTTTTGCTCTGTATTTTAAGGACATCGTTGCACAATTGTGTTTGCAACTCAACTTCCTCAGAACTCCTTCTTTTTTCAAGACAAGTCGTTTTTTCAAGACATCATTTTCACGAATGTAATTGAAAAACAAGTATTAGATGAGAGAAAACTGTGTAGAAATGTATGTGGAATCCTGTCAAATCTAATATCTCCGTCAATCTAAAAAAATCAGCTCATATTAATGTTTCTCATGTTTCATACAGCAAGGTAATTCGTGCACTTTTCACTTACTTAGCTTCATTTTCAATTGTATTGAAGAATTAGTTATTCAAAGGCAAATACCCCTGTGCACAGAGAGTGAGAAAAACCATGGCACCCCTATACAAAGGCAATCTGTTAATGCAGGGTGTGAGTATAGACAGGAAGTGTTTGACTCTGAAACAGCACTATAGAAGTGGCTGTGGTTGTGTTGTGGTTTTGGAGGCTGGGAGAGTAGAGATGATCACTGTCAACTCTCACAACTCAGTTCTCGGCAGATACTCTACAGGTTTATTTATAACTTTGACCTCAAGCTTCTCTTGTTGAACTCGTTGAACTTGTGTCTTTTATCTCACTGAACCACATCTGGCTTTTTCGCTGTTCAGATATCTACATGAAATTCAATAAGAGGAAAAGTTGATCTTTCTACATGAATTCAACAACTGACAGAATGAGAGAAAAACAGATTCAGTCACTATAAGGAAGTGGCAATTGCGCAAAACGGGAAGTGAACGCTGTATCTCTCCTAAAGAAGTAAGAAACGTTGAAAGTCGAGGGCGAGAGAACAAGAGAGAGAGACGGAGAGGCACGATGGCTGAATTCAGACGGATTCAAATGACTTTATTTGTGATTCTGCTGCTTCAGTTTACAGGTAAGGCCCCAAAACACATACATGACTAAAAGAAATGTTAATGATAGTATTTAAGTGACTAACATTGATTTAAGTGAGACGGCCAAGTTTGCTGTTTGTTTTGAACACGGTGTGTTGAGTGGATTACTGTGCTGATCTTTGTTGTTTTTTGTAATAATCATCCTCAAACATAGCCTAACTATAAACATAAAGGCCAAATTCTTATCTCAGTTATTTTTCTTCTAATCTTCAACAGCAGTAGCTGGACAAAACACCCTCTCCTTCACTGTCAGAGCTGGAGATGAAGTCACTCTGCCTTGTGAAAATGTGATAATTCAGGACAACTGTGACCAAACTACTTGGCTTTCTAGTTGGAAAGAGGAAGCAGCAGTAGCGCTGATAGAGCTTGGGCAGATTAAAGATGGGATTCCCAAAGCTAAACCAGACAGACTGAGTGTTACAGAGAAATGTTCTCTGGTTATAAAGAAGGTCACACGTGATGATACTGGTCGTTACACCTGCAGACAGTTCAACAGATCAGGACAACAAGGTCCAGATACTATGGTTCTTCTGTCTGTTGTCAACAGTGAGTTTTTACATCATAATGTTTACTAACTGTATTGTTAGAACAATATACTGAAACATTACAATAATTATGATTACAGTGATGAAATTACTCTATTCTATATATATATATATTCTCTCACAATATCTCCATCTTCACCAGTGGAAGAACTGAAGAACACTGATGATTCGGTCACCTTGTTCTGCTCTGTGTTGACATATACTGGGTGTGACCACACAGTGAAGTGGCTGTATGAGGGTAATGAGAATGACGTGGAGATAAAACCAGATACCTGTTCAGCCAGTGTGTCATTTCTTCCTCATCTTAATCAGAAGTTACTGAAGTGTAAGGTGACAGATGAGAAGAATGGAAACACGCTGCAATTTGATGTAAGCCTCCTGTCACATGAGGAAACAGGTACAGTTGGATTTATTTGATGTATTTTAACTTTTAAGATGAGTATTCTTTCCTGTTTAGTCTCTTCAGATAGTAAATATGAAGTATTTTAACACCATGTGTTGTGTTTGTTGTTTTATAACTAAATCAAAAGGAAGCACAACAGTGGAAACAGATAACACACCAACAACAAAAGGTAGTTACTTAACATCATACTCTCTCTCTCTCTGTCTCTCTCTCTCTCTGTCTCTCTCTCTCTCTCTCTCTCTCTCTCTCTCTCTCTCTCTCTCTCTCTCTCTCTGTCTCTCTCTCTCTCTGTCTCTCTCTCTCTCTCTCTCTCTCTCTCTCTCTGTCTCTCTCTCTCTCTGTCTCTCTCTCTCTCTCTCTCTCTGTCTCTCTCTCTCTGTGTCTCTCTCTCTCTGTCTCTCTCTGTCTCTCTCTCTCTGTCTCTCTCTGTGTCTCTCTCTCTCTCTCTGTCTCTCTCTCTCTCTGTCTCTCTCTGTCTCTCTCTCTCTCTCTGTCTCTCTCTCTGAGTGAATGGCGGATTGAGTGTGGAGAGCGTGGTGTGTGCTGATTTGTTTCAGCATGTGACTTTATCTTACTCTTTTTCTCTTTTTTGTGTGTGTATGTGTGTGTGATTATTTCATTTCATTAGTTAGTGGTGTGTTTAGAGTTTTGGTGGTAGTGTAACTGGCGGCGGAAGCCGCTGCGGCTGAGTTTGAGAAGCTGACTCGGCGTCATGCGATCAAACTCAGCTCGGTTGTACAATGTTGTGTGGAGGAGGCCGGTTTAGCGGTGTGAGAGGTAGTTTGAGGTTTCAGGTGATGAGGTAATGAGTAGGCCTACTCAAAAAAAAATCACTGATCAAAGCAAACAAAATGAGAACGTGAGAACATAGTAAAGGTGAATGAAAATGTGTCAATGGTTTTGGATCTGCTGGAAGATGAGGATATGTCTGATGATGATGATAATGGTACTAAATATTGTGCACAAAAGAAAACTCATGGATTCTGTGCCAATAAACTCAAAAGCTAAGAAAATAACCAAGTTACAAAACACGCCAGCAGAGTCAGAAAGTGACTTCAGTATGACTCAGGAGGAACAGCTGGTAACTCATCAGACTCCTTATCTGCCAGCAGATATAAAAACGTTTCTGGAGATCACTAAGGGAGCCAGACTGCCCATAGTAGAGAAGCACTTCATCCAGTCAGCACAATTGTCCTACCGTCCTCATTTTTAAATAACTGTCCCAGGTACAGAGGCTTTTGGTTGATTTATTTATTTATTTATTTTTTTTTTGGGATCGGATGCACTGGACCCACAGAACGTCCTGTTGCTCCCTAAAGAAGAGGGAGGGCAAGGCCTGGTCCATCTGGCCAGTTAGGTGCTTACAGAGGATGCTCACTGGACCGATAGACGTTTTGTGGAGGCCTTTAAACTGTTGCATTCTGCAGCGTTTTAACAGCCTCGGCCTAGATTTTAATTAGTTTTTAATGGATAGCAACAATTTGAGCAAGTTGTCTCGGGCCGGGTTTTTATAAGACTATCCTAGCTGGGAAGGAGCAACTCTGTTCAGGGTGCTGAGAACTGCAGGGATTTCCACTCTGGGTCGGGTGGTGGAGCTGGCTGGGCCTCGGCTGGACAACCCGATCCATCTGGCTGCTCAACTCGGTCTCAGGTCGGTCCACCGGGCAACTTCTGGAGTACTAGAGACACAAGCTGACTGGACATGAATGGTCCCTCCTAGACTCCTTCAGTAATGGGTCAATGCTGCCGAACGAGAACGACTCGTATCCTTCCCTGGGTTTGCGCCCATATTATAAAGCCTGTGGGGGCCCTCTGCTGGAGCCGGTGCAGGCCGTCTCTCTGGAGAATGCCTCAGGAAAAGCTTTTTATGGTCTTATGGTGAAAACACTGAACAAGACCAAGCCGAATGGTCCTCCGTGGAGGAGTCACCTTAGTTTGGATTCAAATTTTAGACCTGCATGGAGGTCCATCTACAAACCTGCACTGTCTAAAAGACATACAGACTTTATTGCAGATAGATAAGATTATTGCAGTGAACTCTTTTGTGTCTGTCATAAACGCTGCTGTTGAGGACAAATGTCCTTTCTGTGGACTGAGAGAGACAGTATTTCACTGCTTTTCTGAGTGTCAGTGTCTTTCTGCTGTGATTCTGTTTTTACAAACTGTATTTACCAAATGTGGAGAGGTTTTTACCAAACAGGTTTTTATTTGTGGTTTTAAGTACAGTTGTCATCACAAGCACAAGTGCCAGGTCTTAAATTTTGTTTTGGGACAGGCCAAGATGGCGATGTATGTAAGCCGGTGGAGGAAGGTGGAGGATGATTTAGATGTTGATGCTATCCTTGTGTGTGTAAATGCGATCAAATCCAGACTGCTGGTGGATTTTAGTTTTTATGAAGCTGCTGGAGACCTGAACTCGTTCCAGCAGGTCTGGGGGTTTAAGGTTCTCTGTACTATCTCAGAAGAGATACTTACCTTTGGAGATGTGCTCATGTAGTTTATTTATTTTCCACGTGTCATAATGTAATTTATTGAACTTTGAAATAGAATGAAAAAGAGCAGCAAATAAAGCTGGTTTCAAAAATCAAATCTCTCTCTCTCTCTCTCTCTCTCTCTCTCTCTCTCTCTCTCTCTCTCTCTCTCTCTCTCTCTCTCTCGATCCTTAGGAAGCCTGAAGTATGAATGTCAAATATTTTAAATATCCTCTTATCTATACAAGTCTCAAACCTTACTGTTGGTATTTTTGAATCCCTTGTAATGCGGTATAGAAAAAAATACAGAAAAAAGCAAGCATTTTTTCTAAGGGTTTCATTAGAGGTTGGTGAATTTTCTCAAACCACAATCACGACAATGTAGCAACGGGTTCATTAGATGGTTAAATTGCTAAAAGATACAATTATGAACGACATTCAAAGTCAGATTCAGTTGATGTAGACATGATGTGAGGTGTGTTAACTAAGATATACAGATTTGTACCAACAGAAACAGATTTACTTCACAAAGTATGTTTCAAAATGTTTACAAAAAGCACATATAGTAATATTTTAGTTGTTATTTTTAACCGAACATGAAGCTGTAACCAAAATGTTTTTATTCTCCTTCCAGATTGGTGGGTGTACATCATTGTGGCTGTGGGAGTAACAGCACTCTTAGCAGCAATCATCATTGTGGTAGTCATCAGACGGAAGAAAACTGAAAGTGAGAACAATCACAGATTCCACTTTTTTAACAAAAGGGTTTTAATAAACCTGGAACTTGACAGTGGAAGCTAAAGTCGACTCTCTTTTGTGTTTTCAGGGAACAAAACGCAGACGAGTGAAAACATTGTGAGTTTTAAACCTTAATAATCATATCTTTATATAGTTATGACTTTAAAAACAGTGTTTGTGGTAGTTATTCAGTTTGCTGTGTTGTATTGACATAAACCAGTTGCAGCAGCGAAGGTCTCCAACATATCAAGAAGTAGATGTTCATTTACAGCATAGCACACAGTATATACTATAATAAGTATCAATAGATGTGTATGGAAAACATTAGTCTGTTTGTCCAGGGACTGAGTTTGAACCCTGCAGAGACTCAGTCTGCTCCAGAAACCAGTCAGGACATGGTGAGATCACACACACACATGCACGCACACACACACACACACACACACACACACACACACACACACACACACACACACACACACACACACACACACACACACACACACACACACACACACGCACACACGCACAGTACAGAGTTACACCCACTGTTACAGGCCTATAATTGTTCCGCAAAATGAGATACAGTTAAAAAGCTCTAAATGTCCAACTTCCCTCTACCACAGAGAAAAAGAGAAGTACATTTTGCAGCTAAATTACAACACCCCCAACATGGTACTGAGCAGCCATTATGTTTTCTTCTCTGTGCAGGCTGATCCTGAAGGTGGTGTTTTCTACGCCTCCGTCAGCCACACCAAGAAGACCAGCAGTAAAGCTCAGGTCAGCTGTCTGATTGGTTATAGTGATGATGTTACTGAATGAAGAGTCTACAGCCATGTGAGCGGCTCTGGGAAGCTACACGGTGCAGTTTGGAGCTGATTGCAGCATGCTAACCACATCCATGGTGCTAACGTGCTGATGCTAAGCAACTGTAATCTTTGACATGGCCACTATCGTAGATCAGAATCTTAGCATGCTAACATTTGGTAATAGGCATTAATATCAAGTACAGCTGAGGCTGATGTTAAAAAGTTTTACAAGTATTGAAATTAACACTTTTACCAGAATGTTGCTAAAGGAACAATGTTACCAATCATCCTGAGGAGGACCTAAGTTGAAAGGCAACACATCCAATAATTATTGAGACATTTCACTTAAAACCAAAAATGTCAACCTCATGCTTGCGCTAAAGGAAAAGTCAGGAGATTGCTAGTCTATATCCACGACGTTCCACTTCCTGGATTGCTCCGGTGCCGCCGGAAATTCCGCCAGATGTCCCTCTTTTTCGGCCTGATGTCTGTTACCTTCAGCTTTCTTTGTGTTGTGATTCTAAACTCTGGTGGATTTCTGAGGACTATGGTTACCTGCTCCTCAGATCTCTGCAGGGTAAATCCAGACAGCTAGCTAGACTATCTGTCCAATCTGAGTTTTCTGTTGCACGACTAAAACTACTTTTAAACATGCACATGTTCCACCAAAACAAGTTCCTTCCAGAGGTTATTTTCAACGGATCCGTGGCTCTGTCCGGTGCTTAGTGCCGCCTAAGATGATCGTGATTGGTTTAAAGAAATGCCAATAAACCACAGCACGTTTTACTCCCATCCTGGAATGCTGTGTGGACTAGCCAGACCCTCCTCCGCAGCGCTGTGGAGGAGGGTCTGGCAATGCAAGGTTAGGGGATTACGAAGTCTTTAAGATTAATTTTTTTCATTCATTGTGTTGTGTTTGTTGTAATTCGTTACATAGTTCATGTTGTTGTGTTTATATGGGAATACGTACTAATAATCAACATTTCTGTAAATGCGCCAGTGTTAGCCAGCCGGCTAATTTTCAACTAGTCCTTAGGCTAGATGTTTTGAGACTAGAGCAGCAGGAAACAGCAAGATATATTAGTACGGGTTAACACTTACAGACAAGACAACAAGACGCCATAAAGACAACAACAGCAACAAAATAAGCTTTCTTAAAGGTGCTCTAAGCAATTTTGGGTGACGTTACTTCGAAGTATTGTCAACCTGCTGGTGCAGGTTGGTGCAGTTTGTTTTTGTTGCCGTTTGTGGAGCCTGGGCTGTCTACAGAGACCGCGTTTTTTTACAGTGTGTTCAGGGGACAGGCAGCTAGTGGATAGTGAGGAGATGTTTGCTGTATGTGACAAAAAATGTTGTAGCCTAAAAAATCGCTTGTGACATCGCTTAGAGCACCTTTAAGGAGGCATGCAGAGGAACAGGAAGCAGCAAGACATAAACAGTTTCCACATTCAGTACACGTACACAGGGACGTAGCACAAAATCCGAGATCCCTGCACGTAGACATGCAACAAGCAAGCAACAAAACACAGCTGCGTCATGTCCTGCTGTGTCATTCATGTGTTGTGCTGTTTCCTTCTCTTTTCCCAGACTCGGGGTAAAGATGCTGATGCTGATGATGAGGCAGTGACCTACAGCGCCGTGAAAGCTCCTCCTCCTGCTGCTGCTGCAGCTTCTGCTGATGTCAGTGACCTCTACGCCACCATCAACAAACCAAACCAATAAGACAGAACGGTGTAGTTACAGCTCATAGCATTACAGGTATTTACATTGATAGTTAATTAAAAGACCAAGTCGTTTTTTATTCCGTGAGTGCCTTTTACTAGAATTCACTCCTACTGTGTTACTGTATGAAGCCATTCAGCAACATTGTTTCTGCAGCAGAAATCTTACTTAATATTTATTTATATTTTTGTACATAGCCCTTTTACCAGATTAACAGCAGTATTACTGATGCATGAAGGAAAAGACAAAACCTTGTAGCTAAGCTTCACCTGGTTGTTGACAAGATTACCATGATTTGATATGAAGGACTGGGTTAGGTTGTTTTACATGATGTTTGAAAATGTATTGGTATCAATATAAAAACAAACCCACTGGAATAATACAGTGGTAGTTTTGCATTTCAGGTCTTACATGAGCATATTATCAAGTTTTCTTTTTGTTACAAATATTTTTATGATCATTTCAATGTTTATTGCTGTAAAATGCCTTTCTGTCCAGAAGTTAGTGTAGTAGATTAACTAGTAACACAAAGTGAAACGTAGATGTAAGAACCTGACATTCACATGACTGGTTTCTTAAATGAATGAGAAAATGTGTATAATACTGTATATAATATATTTTTCTTTGTAAACTTGCTGTAAGGCACTTTATTAACTTTATTGATTGATGTATGTTTGCTTGTGTAACCAGGAAGCTCTCAGGGTTTCTGGCTCAGTAGTCTATATCCTCCACGTTCCACTTCTGGGATTGCTCCAGTGTCGCAGGATAGAGCTGTAATCAATGCCCAAGCTCGACAGAATTCGGGCTGAGCCACACAAGCACATTTTGACTGACAGCTTTTTAAAAGCCCGAACCCGTTTACAGCCCGACATTATTCAAATGAATACAAAAAAACACACACACAGGTCTTTTGCCAAGAATGAGTTATTTATAAAAAAAATTTAAATAATTCATTCATGACTAACGTAGGCTATAGGCCACTAGGTAGTTGGAACAAAGAAATAAAATAAGTCCCCAGCCTCCGTTTCACCTTCTCAGCATCATTTTGCACTAATCGAAACGCATCACCTGACCGGTAATTTACCCCGCAACCCGGAGCGCAAGCCCTAGCCCGGCCTGAGCCCGGCCTGAGCCCTTGTAAAATTATAGAAATTAAGACCGAACTCGACCGGGCATAGATCTTTAGCTCAATCGCAGGAAATCTCGCCAGATGCATGTCTTTTCGCCGATGTCCGCTTCCTTCCTCTTTCTTTGTGTTGCAATTCTAAACTCCGGTGGATTTGTGAGGACTATGGTTAACTGCTCCTCAGATCTCTGCAGGGTAAATCCAGACAGCTAGCTAGACTATCTGTCCAATCTCAGTTTTCTGTTGCACGACCAAAACAACTTTTGAACGTACACGTCCTTCCCGAGGCTATTTTGCACTGTCTTTGTTCGGAGCCCATGACGATTGTGATTGGTTTAAAGAAATGCCAATAAACCAGAGCTTGTTTTTCTCCTATCCCAGAATGCCGTGTGGACTAGCCAGACCCTCCGCTCCGCAGCGTGTGGAGGAAGGTCTGATAAAGCGAGACTACTGGCTCAGTAACACTGAGTTACTGGGTGCCCTTTTCTAAATCATCCGGGAAAAGACAGCTTTTTCTGTTTTTTATGTATTTTTTGTACTTATGGATCTCCTTACCCTCATGACCTAAATGGATCATGACTGGGACAGTTATTTAAAGAGGGATCAGTCATGTCATGAAGGATCTTGTGCATATTATTGAGCTTTTATTGTATCATTGTTTATTACTGTTTTGTCCTGCTGTATGAATTTGCTTGTCAGGTTTTTAGAGAGATTACATGAATAAATAAATAAATGTCAGTGTTTTGAGTTTTTACTGAGTTTTAAATTCATGATTAATCTGTCTTACTCTCTTATTACCAATCCCCCTCTACTGTTTCTTCGCCTTGATAACTTTCTCCTACAAGAACAAACACATCACAGACGTCTCCAAAATGATTGGCCTCCCACCCCTAACCTCTCAGACCTCAACAGAAAAGCCATCACACGCAGATCTCACATCATAGCACATAACCCCAGACCCTAACCCTCTCCAACCATTCTTCACTGCTTCCATCCGGCCATAGAGACCGGCCCCTGGCCTGGAAACAGGCACGCTACGTTAGGAGTTTTGTTCCTTCTGTCGTAGTGGCACTCACAAAAATACATCGATAAATCTGTCTGTCTGTCTGCCTGCCTGTCTGTCTGTCTGTCCATCCGTCCGTCCGTCTGTTGGTCTGTCTTAGCATGTACAATTTTTTTCATGTGCAATCATTTTGACATTTATGTCTTTGTTCAGTTTAATTCAAATGTCATGTTGTTGTCCTGTTGCCCTAGCAGCTCACCCTGGGAGAGTGGGCGCCCCTCAGTCCTTACCTCAGTGTCCCGGGTTCATGTCCGACCCGCAGGCCTTCTCTGCGCTTCGTGCCCCCCCTCTCTCACCCCTTTCCTATCTTCAGCTATCCTATCAATTACAGTAAAAGCCCAAACATCATCTTAAAAATGTCCTGGTGCTATGAAAGAGCACGCTGAAAGGAGGTAGGATGTGAAATCCCTCATTTGGACTAAATAAATGTCATTTCTCAAAAATGATTTCATCTCTAATGACTGTTGAAGTCGTATTAAACACCTGAATGAATGAGAAGTGTCTAAAACCAAATGTCATTTGCAGTTTCCAACATTCCAAACTACACCGGGCCACAAATGTGTCCCAGCTCGTGTCAGTGTGTTGACAGGTTGACAGGAGGAAAGTCAAAGCTGATTTACCAAAAAGAAGAAGTGATGTACAGTACATGACTCACAGGAAGTAGCTTTATAAATGCTGTATTGCATTATGTTAAGAAGCACCAGCACAGAGACAGAAGTGTGAAAGAACAGGAACACAAGAGAGAGAAACAGAACGATGGTTGAATTCAGATGGATTCAAATGTTTCTATATCTGATACTGGTGCTTCAGTGTACAGGTAAGACTACATAAATACTAACACTTTGCAAACTTTATTAACATAAATGATACTAGTATTTGATTGATTCATGCTGTTTGTTCGGGGAGGAGTTCAGTCGTCTCATGAAAACCAAGTAGGAGGGGCATTTGCAGACTCATGCTGTGTCACACTAACTATAATCACACAGAAATGTTCCCATTTTAGTTTATTTGGTTGATGCTCATCTCTCATTTCGTTTACAATGGTAACTGAACAACTTCCACTCTCCTTCACTGTCAGAGTTGGAGATGAAGTCACTTTGCCATGTGAAAATGAGATAAATGATCACCGTAAATGTCACAGTATATATATATATATATATATATATATATATATATATATATATATATATATACACATTGTCAATATATTGTCCTGGTTGAAAACATCCCAGTCTGTGGCCAGGAAGCAGCCACTTAATTCCTCTTAAACTTAGACAAACTTAGACTACAACAGATGCCTGTTCTCTCATGCCCGAGTCACCAGCAGTGCCGCGCCACGGGAACTAGTGGTTTGTTGATTTTACTCTCATTTCTTTTACAGCAGTAACTGAACAACTTTCCCTCTCCGTCACTGTCAGAACTGGAGATGAAGTCACTTTGCCTTGTGAAACTGTGCTAACTGATCAGCGTAAATGTCACAATATTACCTGGAGCTTCAATCGTTTACCTGGGAGAGCAGCAGCAGATGTGGTTATACTAGGGCAGATTGTTAAAAACTCCAAAGTTAAATCAGACAGACTGAGTGTTACAGAGAACTGTTCTCTGGTTATAAAGAAGGTCACAGAGGAGGATGCTGGTTGTTACTACTGCATACAGCCGCCTAACAGATCTGACACTGTTGATCTGTCTGTTGTTACCAGTGAGTATTTACATCATAATATTTTCAAACTGTTTTGTTAGAACAATACACTGAAACATTACAATTATTATGATTACAGTGATGAAGTTAATTGTACTCTTGTTGGCTTTCTCTCACAATATCTCCATCTTCACCAGTGACTGAACAGAAGGACAATAAGAATGTGATGTTAAACTGCTCTGTGTCGACATATGGAGGGTGTGGACACAAAGTGAAGTGGCTGTATCAGGGTAGAGATGTGGGTAAAGATAACAAAGACTTGAAGACATCACAGTTTAACTGCTGGACCAGTGTGACCTTCATGACTTCTAATTATATTTACACGTCAGAGGATTATTATAAGATATTGAAGTGTAACGTGACGGATGGTCACACTGGAAAAGTGATCACCTTCGGCCTTCAGTTTTCAGGTGAGAAAACAGGTGAGATGATCTGTTTAAAATCACTTCAAACTGATGTGGAAATTACAAACTGTATTTGTTAATTTTATGTTTTTTTTTAATCTAAAGTAGGAGTGAACAAAACAGCACCTAGAAGCAAAGATTCCACCACAAAGCAAGGTATATTTCTTAGATCACTCAACCATCTTCTTGTAAGTCTGTCTGTTGTTTGATTAAGAGAAAGTATATGCAATTCTCTTTTGGCTACAGGATGTTGAACAGAAGAACAATATTTTCATTATATTTCTAGATTGGTGGTGGTTGTACATCATTGTGCCTGTGGGTTTAGCAGCACTCTTTATAACTGTCGTGGCACTCATCAGAAGGCGGAGAAATAAAGGTGGGAACAGTCACAGAAGAAACTTTTATCAACTAAATGTTTTGATAAACGTGGATTTTTATTATTGTGAAAGTTAAACTACCCTCTCTATTTTTGCCTTTTCAGGGAACAAATCACATGAGGAAGAAAACGTGGTGAGTTTTAAAACTGAATAATGAAATGTTTCTGACTTTACGGAGCAAACCAGTGTTTGTGGTAGTTGCTTTTCAGAACTATAACTATGATTCTACAGCTGAGAGAGAATAAGATGAACAAACAGTACTGATTATATCGTCTTGAAACAAAGTGGTGGCTGCAGCAAAGATCATATAATTAATTGTGAGGGAAACCAAGATAGAACATAAACGCTCAATGGTGTTTTAAGCCCCCACCGTCGACTTCAAGGAAGCCACCTTAACCTAACCTTACCCTAACCGTAACCCTTGCCTAACCCTAGTGCCTTCCATGCAGCGCTACCTGGAAGGTGACGTTGGGGGCTTAAAACACCAAACACCAACATAAACACAAATAAATACGTGAATGATGAAATATAATGCAGTCCAACATAGGGCTGGGTACCAAATGTAATACTTTTTAGGCACTGACCCAATTGCCTCCTAAGTATCAAGTATCAAAAAATGCCTTGTCATTAAATAGCTAGTCTATATTGACGACGTTTCATTTCCGGGATTGTTCAGGTAATTCCGCACGATGTCCCTCATTCGGCCCGTCACCTTCCATTTTTTTTTGTGTTGGAATTCTAACCTCTGGTGGATTTGTGAGGACTATGGTTAACTGCTCCTCAGATCTCTGCAGGGTAAATCCAGACAGCTAGCTAGACTATCTGTCCAATCTCAGTTCAAACAACCTTTGAACGTACACGTTCCCCCAAAACCAAGTTCCTTCCCGAGCCTATTTTGCAGAGGCACCGCTGCTCCGTCCAGTGCTAAGCGCAACCCATGACGATTGTGATTGGTTTAAAGAAATGCCAATAAACCAGAGCACATTTTTCTGCCATCCCTGAATGCTGTGTGGACTAGCCAGACCCTCCTCCTCAGCGCTGTGGAGGAAGGTCTGGCAATGCAAGACTATTAAAAACCCAATTTTAATCCCTAAGGAGCAAATCTCATCAGCATCTGTAAGCCATGAAGCATGCTTCTACCAACATCTAATCATTCTGGTGATCGGCTGTCTTACGTTACACGTCATAGAGACCTGCAGGAAAAACTCTACGTTACGCACAGAGATGGGGCTCACATAGTAGTAAAAGATTTGTGCCGTAACGTGTAATGTTGTAATTTCTTTTTGTTAAAATGGATATAATGAAATTGGTATTGAAAAAGTATTGTTCATGAACCGGTATCGAAGTCGTGGTATTGGTATGGGTATTGGTATACGATACCCAGCCCTAGTTCAATTCAACAACACTTCTGAGGATGAATTTGTGGTATCTGAACAGGTCATGACTTTGTATACATTTGTACTGAGGATTTTCTTGTGGGGGATTCCTTTGACCCTTGCCCTACTTTTATTGAGACATCTGGAGGCTGTTAACATGAGCAGAAGAGCCCTTTTGGACAGAAGAGTCCTTATTTGGAGATGAGCCAAAAAAGAAGGTATCATTGGTCAGTTCTGACCCAATCACGTTAGTGTAATGAACAGTATGTATACTATGTGTTAACTGCAGAACTTCAGAGCGACATATTGGAAGAATTGGGTTGGTCGTTCTCCAAACTCTGCAGGAGTTTGTTAAAAGGGATGCTGAAAACTTGATGTAATAAACCTTTTTATAATCAAAGATCAGTGTCAGCAGAATTCCTTTCCACACCTCGACGGCGCAGCACTGCAACAATATACGACAAATTCTAATCGGGCAACACCTGCAACTACCCCAGGCCTTCAGAATTCCCAGTGCCCCTGGATCAGGACCCAACAAAGAACAATAATACCAACTGAAATAAAAACCATAAGTCAGATGCTAATTGACAAACAGCAAACCTGCAGCCATGTTGCATTAATACCAGTTGGTTTTGGGGGCTTAACTCAAAATTGTGATTAACTACGAGGAGCCCAAGGCTCATTTATGTCCCAGATTTCCTTAAGCTTACATAAACAACAGCCTTAAAAAAATAACAATGCAGTTCAAAGACAGTATTAATAAAAAATGGAACATTTTAAGCCTCATAGAGGCAGTACTTGTGACTGGGTGTTGCATTGAACTTGCATTTTGTCAAGTCAAAATAAATGTATCCATGGAGCTGAAGTTGTAAAGCAGTTTGGGCTTCATCACGTCACATATACCACCTGGATTAAATGAACCTCACACAGATGTATTTCATTGCAACTTTGTTGCTTGTATTGTGCCCTGGCCATATCTGCATTAACTTGTAAAAAAAGAAGGCTGTAACTAGACAGTGTTTGTCCAGGGACTGAGCCTAAACCCTCCAGCAACTCCGTCTGCTCCAGAAACCAGTCAGGACACGGTGAGCTCACACACTACACCCCCAGTACAAAGGTACACGGACTGGTGTTTGTATGTGGCCTTTAAAATATGACTGTAAGAGACACACACTCTTGAGCCTAATTTCCTTCTTAAGAAAAGGGAAGGATGGTAATGCAACTCCACTGCAGCAGAACTGAAAGAAAAAGAGTTTAACAGAAAGTTGTGTGTCGTATTTGAATGTGAAGTAAATAAACTGGAAGGCCCTCTGAGAATTTTATACTTGCATCATTTCACAACTCTTGAAGACATCCTGAAAGAGACACAACATAACCTTCCTGGCAAAGGAATGAAAAGATAAAGCCTAGATGGGAATAGAATAGAAAATAATGAAACAGAGGAAGCTGACAGGATCCATGCATTCTGGTTGAAAGTTAGCTGACTGGCTAACACTGGCACATTTACAGAAATGTTGATTAATGTGCATTGTCCTAATAAATAAACTTGAATCTGTCTGACAGTGCGTCAACATTAATCCGCGTTACTGAGCAAACATTATGTTTTCTTCTCTGTGCAGGCTGATCCTGAAGGTGGTGTTTCCTATGCCTCCATCAGCTTCACCAAGAAGACCAAAAGCAGAGCCCAGGTCAGCTGTCTGTTGCTGTCATACTTGAACTCGATGGCTACTTTATTTATTTCATTCATTCTTTCTTTCTTTATTTCTTCGTTGGTTATATATTCTAGTCTGTTGACTATGTGTTGAGGATGTCAGAGATGTGGTGATGTAATGTAATGGATGCTGATGTTGTTGACAATGGTTGTTGTTGATTATATTGTGTCAACTTTGTAACGCCGCCTTCACATTGGCACAGTAGATACGGCTGCGAAACGACTGGAAGTCATTCATTTCCTATGGAGATTCGCAAACCGCATGCAAATGGGTCCGAACCGATGCGAACTAGTGCGATGCGAAAGAAATCGTGTCCGTTGGTCATCCGGATGAGTTAAAAAAGTTCAACTCCTACGACAGGCAACCAAGCCCCCAGGAAGAGCGCCATGTCTAAAAGCCACCATGGGCTTAGCGGATAACGGTGGTACTGCACCCCATGGCCCAAAAAGACTTCTCACATAGTCTTTGCATGGCGAAAGAAACGTCTATATTTCAGCGGATAATTTGTTTCGGGGTATATCAACTTACCAGCCCGAACACTGAAAGGGTCCTTGTTTAAAACGTCACGTTTTTAACATTTTTAACATTCACTAGAAGCGAATCCAGAATTATTAAATTTGGCTTGATGAACGCGCATAATGGACGCGAGCCGACCCGCGGGACCGCGCCCGCCCGCTCACATGACTGTTCTCCCGAGCTCACGTAGTTAGCTGTAATAACGGATATAGCTAATGGTTGTAATTCACCATGTGTTCTATTAATACGTCCATTATCTTATGAAGTTATGGTACATCCGAGGGATGTATGTAGCTATGCTGTAAAGCCTGTTAGCTACGTGGATGTAACGTCATTAGCGTTTCCCAAACTGGCGGGCTATCGGCTAGCTAGCTGGTTGCTAACATCAGGGATAGCTAGCATGGCTGTATTAAGATCTATACATAGCTAGCTATATGCCTACATAACGTTACTACAGACATAGTGATTACATCGCCTTGGTTCTCTCTTATGATACATCCAAGGGCTGTATGCTGTAAAGCTTGTAATGTGGATGAAGCCATGGATGAGCTCTGTTCACCAAACTGCAGGCTAACTGCCAGCACTAGTTAGTAGCTAGCTAGTAGCACAACATAATTATTAAATTTCCTTGGTTGTCTAGCTAAAGACATCTATCGTTTATTTAGCTAAGCATGTAAACGATCAGGAACAACGAAAACACAATGTTTAACGTTAGTGAATATTTTAGACAACGAAAACGGCGAGTTCATGAGTTCGCCACTTGTAAGAGACACGACAGAGAAGCTCATGAACACGCATGTTGCTACCGGTTGCTACGACAACACAAACAAATTGTTGCTAGTGCGCATGCCCATCGTGAGGAGCCAACCAGCGTTGTGGGCCAACAATGCGGAAGAGCGAGCTCCCATGTTTTGTATTTATGCGCTTTTGAGCCTCTTAATACATCCATGCAGGCAACGGACGGTTCTTATCCGACAATCAGAGCGGAAGTTAGCGTTGCTTTTGTACTGATAAACAAATCTGAATTCTTAACTTTTAATAAAATAAATAATGATTTCATAACGATATGTTCTTCCGTGCAGAAACAATGCATAGGATACCTGCTATGGCTAAGTTGGTTAGCAACAGACATCGAACTATTGACATTATACCACTATATCACATTTAACCGACCTGACATATCAACATCCTGGGCAACTTTTCTCCACGCAGCAGCCTTTCTGTTTATATCTTTATATCTCAGATGAGAGGTCATAGAGAATTGGACATTCGGACACTGACAGAATGAGTCGTTCTAGTCTCTTAAACGGTGTAGTACGACGTCCACTGGGGGCGCATTGCATATTACGGAGCTGATTTCAAGTGCCAGTGTGCAGGCGGCATAAGGCTGATGTGCACTTTTCCTACCCTGTGTAAGCTACTTTGACGCTGCTACCCATGCACCTTGCTCAGTACTTGTATTTATTTGCTCTCATACTGTAACGGTTGTGTTCCAGTTTTTACTGTTGTTCAGGCTCTATTCTCCCCCCACCCCACCCCACCTGTGACTGTGTGTAAATCTCATATGTATTTATGTGTCTTTCATGTGTTTATACCTGCTGCACACCCAATCGCCCTTCAGGACACAAATCAAGTTGAAGTTGAGTAGTGAAAAAATGTTTTAATGTATGAAAATAATCTCTATTTTGCCCTTAACCCTCCTATTGTCCTCGGGTCAAATTTGACCCGTTTTCAAACTTTCTACATCAGAGAATTGGGTTTCTTTCAACCAAATTGCCCAAAAATAACATGGATGGTTCCAAACAACGTTCTTTGCAGGTAAAATTAATGATTACTTTCATGGAATTTTGGGTGTTTTATTAAATTTTATAGCATTGAGAAAAAATTTAAAGAGTTTAAAAACAGTATTCTGACTAAACTTTGACATATACCAGTGATTGTCCACTCAACATCCTCTGATCTGAACTTTTTGTCAAAATTATTCATAATTTCAGCTTTTTTTAAACTCAAAATTTTGATATAATTGAATATAAATTTGGTTTATTGACCTTGCATTTCAAAAATAAGTGTAAAACTAGTGGTAATAAGTTGGTGTTAGTGATGTACTGGAATATTGGGGGAAAAAAATGTGCCTAAAATGTTGAAAAATCCACACAAACGTGGAAAAAAAGCATCAAAAACGTGGAAAAAAGCACCAGAAATGTCACAAATGTGTTAAATTCCAACTTTGACAAGTAAAGACAACACAAGGGTTACATTCCATATGTTTGCTGTGTTGCATGGGATGTCACTGCGTGGCATTGACTTGCCGTGCATTGCACGTGGTTTTTTGTTTGATTGTTTAGTGTATTTCATTATTAAGCATTGTGTTGTATCTTTCATCATGTTGCTTCGCTGTGGTGAACTATGCCTTGTCATGTCCTGGTTTGTAATTTTTGTGTTATTTGTCTATTTTGTTCAGGGGGGTGAGGATGCAGTGACCTACAGCTCTGTGAAAGCCCCCTCCTCTTCTGCTGGATCCTCGGCTGATCCCAGCGACCTCTACACCGCCGTCAACAAACCAAACAATAGCACAGTGTAGTTACATTTAAGATTATTACAGTCATTTTACCTGGATTGTTCATTAGTTAAAACATTCACTCATTCCACTTTGCTTTATGGCACTGTATGAATTCTTGTGGGGAAATGATCCGCAATCCAAATCTTGGAGAGTATTTTAAGCCTCATGCTATATGACTCAATAATTGATTGTACGTTTTTTTTGGATACAGGTGCACAACTGCATTTTAACATAAGTGTCTTTAAGTTACTTTTCATTTCTGTATTGCTGTAAAAAGCTTTTTATCCAGAAGGCCATAAGGGGGCGCTGTATGTTAAGTTACTTCCACAATGTTTTAGTCCAATATTCATATGGCTGATTGCCATACAACAGTTAGACTTTTTGCTCAATAAACTTGCTTTCAGGCACATTATTGTGCTGTAATGTATATACAGTTGGGTTGTAGTTCAAGGATTAATAGTTATTTGAATTTATTTTTAAGCATGTTTAACCTGTAGTTGCATATGCAATATAATGAACAGCATTTCAGCCTGTAATATCAAGTAGTCATCATTATTTACAGCCACATTTGGAGCTTTTATTAAAACTGATATTTGTCTGTATTTTGTGAGATGTGTGGATAGACTTTCAGTCTAAGAATAATTCAATTGTATTCTACTCTATTCGATATATTTTTTTGGAGGGGCGGGTGGGGGACTAACCTTGACAAGCAGCCCCTGAAAATGTACAAAATGTGCAAAATCAACAGTTGCAACGAGGGGCTGAAAATCCCCATTTGTTGCAGATATATCACTTGTTGACGCCTTCGTCTATCAAAATCCACCAATCAGATAGCGTCGTCAGTTCCAATTATGGAAGAGCGTCCTCTCAGGCCCGCCCCTCTTTGTTGGATCGACCAATGACATGCCGCCGAACGTTGGTGGCTGCCTGGGATACGAGCAACTGAGAGACAGGGAGAACAGTACTAGGCAGTAGGTCCGTTTTCTCCCCAATAATTTAATCATGTGAGTGATTAAAAAAAGCCTTTTTTTTTGCAACAACATGGAGTCGGATTTTCCGGGGAGATAGTTGATACCGAGGCGCCGTGCAGGCTGCTTACGAGAAGGAATGCACAGAGGAGGTCATTTTCCCAGACTGAGGTGGTCGGAGGCAACGGCCCCGCAATGAGAGCAGCTAACGTTAGCTAGCTAGCGAAAGAGAAGGACTTCCTGATGATATTTCCAAAATAAGAAAAGCTCCGACGAGAAAATGATTCATTTGGTTGAAGTTATTGACATGATACCTTTACTGATACACTTACACTTCTCATAAAGGAAGACATGAGGGGTTTCTGAGTATGTTGCAACGATTCGCAGTATTTATTTTATAAACCCGCAAGGTCGACACACCTACTGCTTTTACTTTGAAGTGAAAACGACCGTGTTCCCAGCGCACCGGTTGTTAGCACTTGGTAGCTTGACACGTACAAGAAGGGGTGAAGTTACAAGCCTTGAACCAAAACAATACTTTACATCCTGTGGTGGACAACGCCGCCTGGCTATGAATGGGACCTACCTCGTCTCACTGTTTATTTTTCGAGTCAAATGCCTTTTAAACCGGAGTGTCCGTCGTTGATCTGAAATTGGAGCCCCGGTGGAAAATACGGTACGGTTGAATTAATAACGGTTAGGATATTTCAGCGGCTGCACTCAAAAATAATGATTTCGATATGAACTTGTGCCCTTACGTTAGCGAGTTTTCCTTCCTCCTTCACTTTCCTTCTGCAATAAGTTTCTTTTTTTCTGCCAATGTAATACTTTAAAAAACAAACTAGCATGTTTTTGATATTTGAATGAGTTTATAGAGATATTGTTCTGTTGGGTAACGTTGACTAACTAATGTTATAACTTTGACGTTATATTAATAGCGAACGTTAAGTCTTTTGGCATCACTGTAACATTACAGATTAAAACAGTGATCGCATTTTCTTGTTGATTTTACCATACATTCTTTGTACTGTGGTTCCCAAACTTTTTAACTGGCACAAATTAGACTACGGACCCCCATTTAATTAGATTTTTTCTTATATATGTTTTTTTTTTTTAAATATAGTTTTGAATAATCATACATTCTTTAATTGTGTTACTTATGGATGGAATTCTAGTGTTAATAAATCATTCCCCTTTTTGTGAGGAACCTCATTGAGGACCCCTGGGGGTCCCCCTAGACCCCACTTTTGGAACCACTGCCATAGGCTACTTGTGTGATTCTCAATGTTGATTTCAACATGTAATGCTAACTATGATTTTGTCATACCTGTCATCACCTAATGTAATGCTTTTATAAAATAAATCAGTCTTGGTCATTGGGGGAGGACTTTTCTTCCCTATAGGGCGCTGTAGTTAGGTTGACAATGCTTGGTACTCCACTCACTGTAGCGCCATCATTCCTCTTCCAAAATAGGAAAGGTACAGGTCTTCTTTGGGTGTACACTACTGCACCTTTTATGGAAATATTAGAGCTGACACCCAGTACACAAATTCACCTGTACTGTGGATCTATTTCAAACAGTGTATTGACATTTTTACGTTATTGGCAAGGATGCAAAATGTGTTCTACTAAGTTTTTGTTCGTTTTTTGCCAGGTTTGCTGCGGTAGATCAACATGCACTGTCCGACACTGACAAACAAGAAGAAGCTCTTGTAGCTGGAGGAGGATCGCCTGCCCCTAACTTTTCCTCCTCCTCTTCCTGACCCTCCTGGGATCAATGACGGGACCCAACTCCCCGAGCCGCTCCGGCACGTCCCCGGCCAAGCTGAGCAGGCACGGCCGGTCTAAGAGCAGCAGCTCGCACTGCCTCCTCCGCTGCAGCACCGCCCAGGACGATTCCTCCACCTCTCCCCCCAACAATGGCTCCCGGTCCCCAGGGGAGGAAGAGGAGAAGGACGGAGGGGTTCTCTTCTATGTTAACAGATCCGGCTTTCCCATCGAGGGTGTAACCTGGGAGAGGATGTGGTCCCATGTGGCTGCTGTGCACCCTGAGGGTCAGGAGATGGTGGACAGGATACAAAATGCTGCATACCTTCCCAAGGTAAGCCGACTGCGATTGGTTCATCCTAGGGCTGGGCGATTATTCAATATGATAATATATCGTATTTGTCAAACACTGTCAGTGTTTGACAAATAGTACTCACTACTCGTCAACCCCTTTTTTAAATCTACTGGATAGATGAATTATTCATTTGACATTTGAACTTACCTGTGTTCATCTTCGTTAATGAGTGTGCTGCGTTTAGCACATGTTGTCATCATTTACAAACACTTCCCTTCCCATAAAGTGTGTTGCAGTATTGTTGCCCAACGCTCCTGCAATGTGGAGTTCTGTTTGTTGTCTTCTTGCCTTTTTTTGTCAAATCTGTTTAATAGCGTAGAAATATAACTGAAAAGGCCAAATTTGTAAACACAATTATTTTTTTGTTCCAACTTGAGATATTCAGTTTATAAACATCATATAAAGCGGTAAAAGTAGCAATTTCTCATAGTTGCAAAGCTGGGAGGAGCAGATGCCTGACATTTTGATTCGTAAATGAGTCAAACAATTGATTAATTGACTAACTGTTGCAGCTCTAGAGCAACCGATCAGTCTGATAATCTGCTTTTATCAAGTATTTGTACCTGCAAACAAACGGCATCTTAATATATTGCTACCTCCAGATGTTCTCTCCTCTGGTGTGCGTACTGTTCCACCGTCAATGAGGAAATTACGATTGTGATATGAGTCAGGCAGTCAGATAGATCATGTGTCTGTCTGCTTGACTGTGTGTGTGTGTGTGTGTGTGTGTGTGTGTGTGTGTGTGTGTGTGTGTGTGTGTGTGTGTGTGTGTGTGTGTGTGTGTGTGTGTGTTTTTACAGTTACACGGCTTCGGTGTTGATTTCAATCTGGTTTTTTTTTTTTCACACTCTGTTTCACGAATACACACACTCCCAGAAATGCATCACAGTACCATGACAACGACTGTGCTAAATTTGGGGTGCCATACCTGTCAAGTGATGTTAATTCTGCTTTTTGGATTGGTCACACAGTGCGTGTGACTCATTGTGACTCCTGACTTAACACACACTTCAAATACACACACATTTGCGCAATCATAACTTTTTTTTAGGTTAGACAAATACTGCGTGTGTGCTTCTTACAGACGGTTAACAATCAGGAGCTAAAATGACACGCCGGTTAGAAAGTGACATTAAAATCCTTGTTTCATATCAAAAACCCTCTTACAGTAAACAGAGGTTTAAACCGAAATTGCAATAACTCCCCACACTGCAGAAAGGGTCACTAAAAACCCCAAAAAATTAAATCTAAATAACTCCAGGGGTGTGGTGCAAACAGCTGATCTCGACCTCTGACTGCCTTGTAGAGAATTCCTGTGAAACAAAGAATGTTCTGTATTATTATTTTATTACTTTAGGGGCTTTCTAGGCCTTTATTGGATAGGACAGTTTAGGCATAAAGGGGAGAGAGAGAGGGGGAATGACATGCAGCACAGGGCTGCAGGCTGGTATTGAACACACAGCCGCTGCGGCCACCCAGGCACCCCCAACAAACAGTTTTAATCAAAGGAAGATTTGCCATAATGTTAAAGGCCTGTTACACGGTGAGTAGACTAATCGATCAACAACAATGCTTAACATTATCATGATTCATTGGATTGTTTATGAAATATATTAAGCAGAAATAACAAACATTTGCTGTTTCCAGCTTCTTAAATGTGAATATTTTGCAGCTTTTTCCTGTTTTTGTACCATCGTATATTGAATATCTGTCAGTTTTGGATTTTTGATTGGACAAAATGATGACACGTCACCTTTGGCTCTGAGAAATAATGAAAAAACACATTTCGCCATTTTCTGTTATTTGAAAAAGCGATCAACAGTTTAATCAATAAAGAAATAGTAGGAGTGTCTTTCTTTGGTATTTTTCTTCTATATCGAGCAGCATTCTCTGTGTAGTAGCAGAGACAGAAGTTAGTGAAACACAAAAATATGAATGACTGGCTCTTCAGTCTGAAAGAAATGTCATCCCCACGCGTGTGATACACATCTTTGTCTGCTGCCTCTGAGGCCCATCAGCTCAGATTCTCCTCATAGTTTTCCCTATTGGATGAATGATTGTTGTGTTTCAGACTGTGGAGGAGGGAATCTGGTTGTTCGTTCGCTCTACTAATTGGCCATGTGGTCATTGGTGACCCGGTTGGCTGGCAGTGCCAAAATCCCATACGGTTGCTCTGGACAGAAGGACATGTGCACACAAACAAACAAACAAACACATCAACATAGAGCAACTGGACATACAGAATGCACACACATGAGCCACTTGTTTAAGATTTTAGCCATAGGTCATAATTGTTTTAGATTTAATGTATCAGTTCAGAAATATCTCTATAAAGTTTGAGCGCGCTGTAAATCCTCTTGGAACCCTTTGAGTAGGAAAATGCAGTATGTCTCTGTAGGAGTGTGAGAGTAGTATCAGCCAGTTTTGGGACAGTGATGATGTTAATAAAACGACAAACTACTAGCTCCACTTATAATGACGTTTTCAGAAAACCGTATGCTTTTTATTATTTTACATGATGACATACTGATGGATATGTCAAACGAAAAGGCAACTAAGCTGTATTTTAAAGTAGGAATTGTTGAAACGATGTCATAGTACGTCGGTTAATTTTTCACTTTATCTCTAACTAGCTTATGTTGCAGTATTGTTAATATGCAATCTGACGTGTGTGTGTGTGTGTGTGTGTGTGTGTGTGTGTGTGTGTGTGTGTGTGTGTGTGTGTGTGTGTGTGTGTGTGTGTGTGTGTGTGTGTGTGTGTGTGTGTGTGTGTGTGTGTGTGTGTGTGTGTGTGTGTGTGTGTGTGTGTGTGTGTGTGTGTGTGTGTGTGTGTGTGTGTGTGTGTGTGTGTGTGTGTGTGTAAGTAGGTGGTTACCACAGATACAATTGCTGATACACTGACCCAGAAGGGTTAACTGGGTCATTTATTTGAAAGAATGTGAAAGAGAAGAGGAATCACTTTGTTATTGGTACAAACTGTGTGATTCGATAAGATGTTTCCGGTGTCGTTTTTTTTGTGATTGTGAAATGTATTACAGCGTCTGTGTGTAACATTTAACAGCAATAAATTAGACATGTTCAGAGTTAACACAAACAAATGAGACACAATGTCTTTGTATTTCAGCCTCCAGGTCAGTTTTTGGGGGAGGTTTGATGGATAGCTCTGGGATACAATTTTAAAAAAGTACACATAGGTTTTGTAGGTTACTTTCAAAATGCAAACATGCGGTAGCCTCCGGTAGACTCAACACAGTGTACATCTTTGTTATCGTCAGTAAGCGCATGCTGCCACTCTCTGTGTCCTCATTTACAGAATAGAAGTCTTGGCACAGGGACCAAATAATCTGGGAAGTGGATAATCTCTGGATACCAGCTGGACTACGTAATGGACTTTTAATTGGGGAAACAAAACTGGCTAGAACTCGTCTGAGCAAAGATTATCTGTCAAAGCAAAACAAGAAACCCAAACTTTGTAAACAGTTCTGTAATTTGCCATTATTCATTTTCACATCATTTGTGACACTTTTTCCCTGGTCGAATGTTTGAAATAAAACCCATGACCCCATAAATGAAACAAGACAGGTTTGGAATTGGTTGACAGTGAGTGTGTTGTCATCAGCGGTTGTATCTCATGTGTTACATGTTAACTAGACCACTGGACAGGAGCAGGACTGGACCAGGAACTAAAACTACCAGTACAGTAGAATATATGTTGTCACCAAATAAGTAGGATAAAAGTTTTTTTCATTTCATTTCCATAATCCGTCGTTCCATTGTTCTGGATTAAAATGTTTCTGCTCGGTCTGTGACAACAGGATTTTATTTTGGATGGGGTTAACAGATTTAGTTTAAACTAGATATTTTCAGCATTTGCAACAGTGCAGCCAGTTCAGACATACAGTATCAAGAAAGCAGCTGGGGATATGGGGCATCTTAGTGAATATGACTGTTCCGATCCACAGTGTACAACATATTACGAGTCATTTAGCCTACTATAGTCACATACTGTACAATAGAGACAACAATATACATATAGGCACATATCAACATAATATACAAAAATACAAATACACAAATAAGACATAATATCAAGAAAAGTACACATGGAGTGGGATATGGAGTACAAGAAGTAAAAAGTACTTCTTCTATATATCACTTCCTCTATGCGTTGCCTAGTAAGGTAAACACCTTGGCTACGTTGCTACTACTGTGGGAATTTCACAATACTGAACTAAAATATTGAAACAAAAACTGATACCGTTACAAAACGTATTCTTTTGAAATGTATGTAATTTGTGATTTGATTCATTCACAAGATGTACAATGCCGTTTTAGCGCGGCGCATTGACTGATGGGTACTCTTGCGTGTGAACGTCAGGCTGAAGTTCAGTGGTTCCCTATACAGTTCTCAGTTCCCTTTTGAACTGAACGTGTTTGCTCCCTACGGTTTGGAATCTTACTTAACATGGCGGAATACGCTATGCAGTCCACTTCGCAGGGAACTACTAGGCGATTGGAACGCACCCACGGGCTTCCACACCCCACAGTAAATCAGGGCTGGTGAAATGTACATCTTGTAAATGTCTGTCTGCAGAAGCTTGTGTCAGTTTGTTTTTGTTCCGGATACGAATGGCCTGCTTTGGATTGGACCCTTTTATGTTTATGGATGCCTGCCAACATGGATTAATTAAGAGAGATGTTCTCTCAGTCAAAGAATTACAGACTACAGCATTAATCTTCCAGAAGGTGTTCTTTAGTGTGATGAAGTCCTGCAGTAGATACAAGTACCGCTGTCAGTACTGAAGTAGTGCAAGTCCCCTTTTGTGCAACCAAGTAAAAAAAGAGGATCACAAGAAACGGTGGACTCTCGAGACTGCTTAATCATTTGTTTCTCAGCTGTCTCTCTTGCCAAAGACGCACACACAGCACACAGGCTGTCTGTGTGTCAGAGGAAGTGTCTTTTTGTGTTTTAGTCTGACTCACTCTCTGCTGGTGTGGTCCCACTCTAAAGATATCCTGTTAGCAGGAAATACGACCTGTCTCTCTCCCCCTTGCTCAGTGGGTTCCAATTTTACACAGTGACACTCATAAAAGTCAATCAACGTCCTAATTGTGTTCTCCTCAGCCTTCTATTGATTTTGTAGCCTAGAAATCTAGACGCACCCTAGCGGCAGCAAATGTAATTTGCAGCCAGGGTCAGTCTAGCAACTCTCCGTTGGCGTGTGAGCTGGAAAAACCAAACTCTGGTCAGGCCAATCACATCGTGTATAGAGTCGGTGGGCGGGCTTATGGCTGCTGCTGTTGGTGAACAGCGGTCTTTGGAATTGGCTTTGGCCGTGACTCTGGAAGACTTGGAGTTAAGCTTTTCTTTGAGAAAAGAACAAAGAACGGCACTGAAGTCCTTCTTAAAAAAGGAAGATGTGTTCGGTTTTGCCGACCGGATACGGCAAAAGTTGAATCTATCAGCTAGCGTTGCTCTGGTTGGTTGTAGCACTGTCCTATTGCGTGCAGAGGGAATTTGAAAGACAACCGTTTATCCCGCCCCTCGGATTGAGCCCTGCCAATGGTGAGTTCCCAGACCCAACATCTGGATGTGGGTCTGGCTTGTCAGGCTATTGATTTTGTTATGCGCTGCCTAATCTCGTTGACTTTTTTTTTTTCTTTCTTCTCTCTAACCACTTTCTACTCCCCATCTTCTTCAAACAATTAAAAATTCAAAAACCAGGAAGGTCATAATCGATACTATAAGTCATCCATCTTCTCTGCTATATCTCCGTGTCTCTGGTTACATTCCCTCTGGTTTTTGTCTCCTCTGCTGCTGCGTGGGTCAGGTTGCCTGCCTGCCTCCGGGCTCTGGAGTGGGAAGCTAGTGTGAGGAAAAAAATAGAGCCGGGGAAAAAAATGTAAAGTATATTGGATGTGATGAGGAGGGAGGACTGCCCAACATAAAATATGGAGAAAGAAGGGATGTGAGAGACAAAGGGGGAGGGTAAGGCGGGGCGTGGGGGGGGAAGGAAAATTTGAGATAACTATAAAGGTGAAGAAGAAAGGGGAGAGGTGATCTAGATTAAATACCAGTCTAAACTAGTACTATGAAGTAGAGCCCAACCGATAAAGCAGGGCTCCAGACTAACTTTTTTCACTAGGAGCAGAGTGGCCCCCAAATGAAAATTTTAGGGGCGCAACTAGAAAATTTAGGGGCACACACCGTAAATCAACATGCTAACCAAATATTCACACTAATTCTAGTAGAATTACTAATTTCCACTGTATTACTAATAAATACTTTGATAATAGATGCAGAAATTACAATGTGCTGTTTCAAATTCAGTGTCACTTTTGAAGAAGCAACATAGAAGGTTAACTGACAGCACCATTGTTGTCTGAAAAAAATTATTTATTTTTTAATTCATTTCTTCTTTTTTAAAAGGCGCCGTGGTTGTGTTGTAAATATATTTTGTAAAATGTGAAGCATGTACTATGGCTGTTGGTGGTGACTGAAACTGTAACTTCATTTTACTGCATTTAAAATGGAGCCTTTTTTGTGTCAACTTCATGCGCTGAACGTGATGGTGGCAGCTCTATCTAACGGACGGGAAGGATGATAAAAGTGAGGGATCACCCATCATCTCACTTCATGACCCAGCAGAAAGCAGCTTTAGAGTGTGTGTGTGTGTGTGTGTGCCAGCTGATGCAGCCAGTGTGTTACGCCTTAGTGAGGATTTTACAACATGGGAGATTATGCGGCTGTAAAAACTGCTATTTACTGGTCTTGGCTGGCTGGCAGACTGGTTTATGGGCTGAATGACCAGTTGCTTGATTGTTTTACTATCTCAATGACTGACAGACAGGTCGACTGCTTGTTTAAAGGCTGATCTACTGTTTGTACTAAACGAGTGGTTGAGTGGCTTAATAACTTCTTTATTGGCCGAGTAGTGATAGTCTGATGTACAAATTGCCTGAATGTCTGACTACAGATTAAATCCCATACATCAGGGGTGTCAAACTCATTTTAGGCTACGTTCACACCGCAAGTCTTAATGCTTAATTCAGATTTTTTGCTCAGATCCGATTTTTTTGTTTGGCTGTTCACATGACCTTTTACAATGTGGCCTATATCAGAGTCCAGTGTGAACTGTTTGCGGTTTCGAACTGACCCGCATACGCAAAAGAACCATAACAATGACATCAGACGCAGCACGCTGTTGCACTAAAGTTAGGGAGGTTACGGAGGAAGAAAGCATTTTGGCTTTTATTTCTAAATGTTTGTGTAATGGCAGCCGTAACATTAATGAGCAGGTGCTGAGGAGGAGAAGAATGAAGAGAAAGAGAGCCAAATTGGCTATTTTGGCCTTTTTCGGGGTTATGGCTGCAAATTCACTACAGAGGTCTGTGTGACCGATTTGCACATCAGGAGTTTCCTGGCTTCGCCCTGCCCGGGCATAGTTCACCATCTTTCAGGTCCTATCACACGCGCTCATGCTCCACCTCCCTGACGGTGCGAGCGAGACTGCCCGGTGGTGCGCCGGGCTCCCACCTCAGTCGGCGCGTGTCGGCCCTCACTTTCATTGCGCCACGGGGCGACCCTCTGACTCGCACACGTGCGACTCCTTGGACCGTATTTCAAGACGGGTTGGGGTGGGGTTGCCGACATCGCCGCAGACCCCTGACGCCTTTTACGTGAGCCGATCCCCGCCCCGGTTGACAGCCGCACCGGGAGCAGGGGGCCCCCGTCCCTCCCTGCGGGGAGAGAGGGTGCAGCGAGGGTTATTGACGTAAAAGTCACGTCAAATCCGCCTTTGTTGTTCACACTGTGGCTGCATTGAAAAAAATGGTGGTCTAAATTTGAAAAAATCAGATCTGGGCTAGATTTGAGTGTTCACACTACTTCTTCAGAAGTCTGACCTGGTCACTTGACCCCCCAAAAAATCGGATTTGGGCCACTTTGTAGCCTTAGTTCATGGGCCACATACCCCTTTTGATCTCAAGTGGGCCAGAACAGTAAACCACTCCAGAAAGATCAGAAACTTTTTCTGCCACAAGGCAGGTTTCTTGTCAGCTTGATGTTGGCAAATGCAAGTTTCTTCTGCTACAACAGCATTCTAAGGCCATTGTAGGAAAAAAAATGTTACGGACCCGGGAGAGAGGAGTAATATTCCAAGAAAAAAAGAATTTCTAAGATTAAAGTCGTAAATTTATGGAAAAATAACTCTTAATTCTCTGAGGTTAAAGTGGTAAATTTGGAATATAATAATTCATTATATCTATGCAATTTTCACACTTGCAAAGTCATCCAGTTGGCCTGATTGGACCCTTTGGCAGGCCGGTTCTGGCCCATGGGCCGTATGTTTGACATCCCTGCCATACATGTCCGTAATGTATGCGTGTACTTTTACCATAACTATGTGTGTGGGTTAAGTTGTATAAAAAGAAGCAGATTCTACCACATTTTATAAATGGTTTATTTACATAAATAGGCCTACTCTTTTGGTACATCTCACATGCCCCAGTTTTCCAGCGGGACCTCAACGATTTAAAAATAAATAAATAAATAAATCCCACAACATGCATCAGGGCTCGTCGTCCATTTTGTCCTGTTGTCTTCCTCCTCAGCTCTATTTGTCGTGCTGTAAATAAACAGTGATGCAGAAACCCACAGGAAATGATAAGGCTGCTGCTATAGTTCACCCTTCCTGCGCGCACACACACACACACACACACACACACACACACACACACACACACACACACACACACACACACACACACACGCAGCACATGCAGCACATAGGCTGTTTGTGTGTCAGAGGAAGTGTCTTATTGTGTTTAAGTCTGACTCGCTCTCTTTTTTATGAAGCCACATCTGTGACCTCGGTTTCCTCTCACAGCAGAGGCCTCTCTCCTCACATATGGGTGTCTGTTGGCCTCAGCGGTCTAAGGTGGTGACCACCACACAACCACACCATTCTGGGATAGAGACAATGTCATGTGTCATCCGTCTCTTTACCATGTTATCTCATGGGGCTGCTCGCTGTCAGCTCTGTTATACAGATCAAATACACAGGGGTTTTTTAGTACCACAACTACCACTAGTGGAATCAGCGGTCATAGTAGCTGTAGTAGTATCGTCTTGTTTTCTAAATGTTGTTCAGAGGCTTTTTAATCCTAAGGAATAACATTTTGATGAGGAACAGATTTTTCTACATTTTTGCAAAAATGAAATGGCCTGCAAATTTAGAAATTTAAAGATATATTGAATATGGCAAGAAGCTGTCTACTGGTCTCCTGTCTAAACAAACGGCTGATGTAGGGCTGGGCAATATATCAATATAAATCGATTTTGCGATATGAGACTAGATATCATCTTAGGTTTTGGATATCGTCATATCGTGATATGACATAAGTATTGTCTTTTCCTGGTTTTAAAGGCAGCATTACAGTAAGTAATTGATGTCATTTTCTGAACTTTCCAGACTGTTCTAGCTGTTTTATTATTTCCCTTTACCCACTTAGTCATTATATCCACATTACTGATGATTATTTATCACAAATCTCATTCTCATCAAATATTTTGTGAAAGCACCACTATTCAACCCTACAATATCGTCTCGATATCGAGGTATTTAGTGAAAAATATCGCAATATTTGATTTTCTCCATATTGCCCAGCCCTAGCCTGATGGCATCTGTAACAGCTTTTAGAAACACAGAACACTAGAACGTTACATACGTGTTTGATTAAAAAGAGCTAACCAAGCAACCAAGCCTGAGGCAGATTTCATCTGCTGTCATGAAAAGACTTTTTAAACAGATGCAATGATTTGTGGTGGATTGGAAAGAGTGAACTGGTGACTTGTACAACTTTCACGCTTGGCTAAATAAACGTAGCACTGCAGCTTTAAATAAAATGCTCTTTAATGTGAAAGTAGTATAAATAGTTGACTGGTGTTGCCAGTGTAAATTATTTCCAGCAGTGGTGGAACATCAGTGAGTGTCAGCTGCAGTATGAGCTGTAATGAGTCACGGGGCATTGAGAAGGCAGAATTTTCAACATGTCTTTGAACATTACCACATGTCAATTTTGCTTTGAGATAATAATCTCTCTCTCTCTCTCTCTCTCTCTCTCTCTCTCTCTCTCTCTCTCTCTCTCTCTCTCTCTCTCTCTCTCTCTCTCTCTCTCTCTCTCTCTCTCTCTCTCTCTCTCTCTCTCTCATTCTCTCACAAATACAAATTCAAAGGGGCTTTATTGGAATGAAAGTTACAATAAAAATATTGTCAAAGCATCAACTCACAATTTATCCAAATATTTGGACAGAACACAAACAGTTATATGAACATTAACACAATATTAGGATAGATTTATATTAAATATATGAATCAATTTACATAAAATGTAAAGACAGAATTGAACATTAGGTATACGTATGTACAGATATTTACAGCGCTATAACAAACTTATAACTTAACAAACTATGCTCCCACTCATTCTGCCTCTTTCAAAATTAACCCATTTCTCAGTATAAAATGTACATTAAGGCTTATGTATACTGATAAGGTAAGATAACTTAACATTAAAGTAGAAAAGTGGGGACATTGCAATTAATGATTAATTAATGAATTAAATGATAAATACAAATAAGTAAGAACTGTGTAAACACTGAAACATTTTCAAGGTATTTGTAATGTATACAGTATGTATTTGTACAGGGATCAGCACAGTGCAAATGGCCAGTGCAGGAATACACCGATGACTGACAGTCGTCATGGTGGTTTTATTTCATTGGACGTCCTTTTCTTGTCACAACAGCTCACAAATGTCTCTCTCTCTCTCTCTGCAGCATCCTATCCCCTCAGTCCCAACCTTCAAACCGTCCATGTCGGTCCCAGATTGGCTGGTCGCCATCCAGAACTACATGAAGGCTCTGCAGTATCTTTTAATGCAAACAAAACAGCATGTGGTGCTATAGAGACAGTCATACTCTGAAAGCCATGCCCACCGGAGGGGAAAACAACTTTCTGCTCTCCATTGACTTTTTATTACGTGAAGGTGCCTCCTCGCCAATTCCATCTGCTAACTAACATTATGCCCAACGTTACTTTTTCAGAGAGCATTTTGTTACCAAGTCAAATATCCAAATGTCAGTTTTAGGCTAACTATAGTTCTGTAAATTAAGCTAACACACGTAACGCCATGCATATCGTTAGTTTAGTGCCAGGATCCCACAGTCTCTCCATTCTGTCTGCTGATTCCTCATGTCTGTATCCGCTTTTGTCTTCATAAAAGCCCTGTTTTTCGGTTCGACAGCTTATAAAAACTTGAGTGATGGGTTCATTGTTGGTAGTGAATATCACAACAAAGCAGCTTTTAGGCATTTTTCTGCTGTTTGCTAGCAGACAGTATTGACAAGAAGGCATACAAGATACAAGTCAATGGAGAGCCGAGAGTACTTTTCCCCTCCGGTGGGGGTGGGACTTAAATGCGCTCTGTCTCGATGACAACAGAGCTACACCTGTTAGTTGAAGTCCGTCTATGTCTCATCACCTTTGGCCTTTCCACAGACTTTAAATTATCGAGACCGCAGCGTGACACTGACTTCAGGAGCACTTTGTCAAAGTGTTGTTGTCCTTAACATTTCTATCAGATACAACCACACAGGAACCCAGTTCTTTGAAATCAAGAAGAGCCGTCCACTGTGTGGGTAAGTGAACTGCAGTTTTAAATTGGAACATGCAATGACATTGTAATTTAATTATAATCAGATCAACACACCTAGAAATGTTTTCATATTTAGATTTTATGTGGGCATTCGAGAGCATAACTTAAATGTGCTAAAAGTGTGTTAAAGTGTTAACAATTTTACCAAAAAGAAAGCAATGTTTCTTTACACCGATATCGATATGGCTATCAGTAGTGATTAAAAGCTATATTCTTTCAAGTAAACAAACTTGCGTTAGGGGCTCTGTAAATACAAACTCACAAACAACAACAAGAAATCATGAAGGTTTGAGTTATTAAAGAGGGGAGGTTACTGTAAACATTGTAAATGTGTTAACCAAGTTCTTAGCTTAATCTTACTGGGTGTACTCCAGCCTAATCTGGTTACTCACCAGTAATCAGGTTATAATGTCGACATGGTGATGTCATTTTCTAAGCATCTGATGGAGGAGATCTTGTTTTAATCAAGGTTAAAAAAACAAACATCAGAAGAGATTGTGTTTTCATTTTGATGAACATTGATATTTCTTCTGCATACACACAATACTAGTTTCTGTAAGTACTGAAGTACCCTATGAGTTAGTTTAAAGGTCCCATGGCATGAAAAGTTTTTTTTAACATTAATATGAGTTCCCCCAGCCTGCCTATGGTCCCCCAGTGGCTAGAAATGGTGATAGGTGTAAACCGAGCCCTGGGTATCCTGCTCTGCCTTTGAGAAAATGAAAGCTCAGATGGCCGATCTGGAATCTTCCCTTTATGTCGTCAAAAGGGGAAAGGTTACCTCCCCTTTCTCTGCTTTGACGGCCGCCCACAGCTGCCCAGAGAATTTGGCCCGCCCATGAGGAAATAGAGCTACAACCGTGGCCGCAAGCTGGTCAAGACCACACCCCCACCCTCCACCTTGCCCCCCTCTCTCCTCCTCAATAGCATTTAAAGCTACAGACACAGAAATGGCACATCCTAAGTAAAGCTCATTGTGGGACTGGCTCTAGTGGCTGTAATTCTGCACCAAGGCTGAATTTCAGGAAAGAGACTTCAGATACAGTATTAGGGGACCACTAAGGCCTATATAAAAGAGACTTCAGATACAGTATTAGGGGACCACTAAGGCCTATATAAAAGAGACTTCAGATACAGTATTAGGGGACCACTAAGGCCTATATAAAAGAGACTTCAGATACAGTATTAGGGGACCACTAAGGCCTATATAAAAGAGACTTCAGATACAGTATTAGGGGACCACTAAGGTCTATATAAAAGAGACTTCAGATACAGTATTAGGGGACCACTAAGGCCTATATAAAAGAGACTTCAGATACAGTATTAGGGGACCACTAAGGTCTATATAAAAGAGACTTCAGAGACAGTATTAGGGGACCACTAATGTCTATATAAAAGAGACTTCAGATACAGTATTAGGGGACCACTAAGGCCTATATAAAAGAGACTTCAGATACAGTATTAGGGGACCACTAAGGCCTATATAAAAGAGACTTCAGATACAGTATTAGGGGACCACTAAGGCCTATATAAAAGAGACTTCAGATACAGTATTAGGGGACCACTAAGGCCTATATAAAAGAGACTTCAGATACAGTATTAGGGGACCACTAAGGCCTATATAAAAGCATCCAAAAAGCAACATGTCATAGGACCTTTAATGAAAGGCAACCTGCTGGAGCATTGAGCAGGGGTACCAACACCATGAAGTTTGACCCCTCTGTAAGGAGTGGGAAAAGAGACCTCATCTATAGACACAATCCCAATGTTTGTTTCCAATACCTTCCAGGTAGAAAACTCTGCGGTCCCGTACATACAATTCAAGTGCGCTGAGCAAACGCGAAGCAACTGGATATACTCTCATCTCATTCATCTAAACTGCATCTTTGATGCTTTCATATGTCAACACTTTGACTAATGTTTAGTAGCTTGGAGAGCTATCAAAGACGCTAGCAAAGCAACACAGTACAGAAAATAAGCACAGCAGAGACGACAGATAGGTCGGACCTCCGTGTTTAAGTTTATATTTTTAAACGTTACAGGTATGACAACAGAAATAAACAAGTTTGCAGATTTCACATATCTCCGCAATTCAAATCAACTACCCAGAAGTGATTTTTGTGTTAGCGTGACACCACTGTGATTCAATCTATAGAGAGGAATAAACATTGCATAACACTAAAGCATTTACAGTGTTCGGCTTTATGTTTCTTATTATAACATAGGTTTATAGATATGTTAGTTTGATGTGTAACAAAGTACCATCTAACTCATGGCCATCTCTGTATAAAATGAAAAATATCAAAACTCTTTGTTTTGGTCCTCTTATTCCCTCATATTGTCAACTTATCCTTTATTGTTCTCTTCTTTCTAACCGCCCGTCTGCCTCTCCTCCCGCCTGCTGCTCCTCTTTTCCTCGCTCTGTGCTCTGCTCCTCCTCCCTTTTTCACTCATCCTCTCACTTCCCCTTCCTCTTCTTCATCTCCTCCTCTTCCTCTTCCTCCTCCAGGTTAATGGAGACAGCAAGAGAGATGATCAGAGAGTCTTTGCCAATCAAATGTCTCGAAGCCGTCATCTTGGGAATGTATCCTTTCCTGCACACGCGCGCACACACACACACAGACACACACACAGAGCACTGGGCCGAAAGGTTATTTTGTCATCTGTGGGTGAAATCAATGAGACATGTTGCTCTAAATGTTCTAATGCCCCTCCCACCACCGCCACCCTTTCCGTTTCTTACCGAACCGCGTTGCTTGGCAACAAGCCCTCTTCAAAGTCTAACCCCACACCACACACACACACACAATTCACAAGCTTAGTATCATCCGTCGGAGCTTAAATATTAAAGCAGCAGTCTGTAGATTTTGCAAAGGCTTCGACATTTAGTTTCTAGACAACCTGCAGTTGTGTTCTGTCTCAACAGATTTGGTCCTCTACAGTTTCAACTGTGCCTGATTATGCTCTAGTGACACTGAAGCTCTGGTTTGACTACAAAAGGCCCATTTAACAACTCAGTGGTGGCTTTTAGTGATTATATCTTAAGACGGAGCCATCGGGGCCAAACATCTGTTGAAGTTGACTCTTTCCTGTGTGTGTTGTTGCCCTTGATGTTTTTAGGAGCTCTTTTTATCGGTTTGTGCGTTTGTGGATGCAGTCTTACTGTGTGTTTACATCTTAGATTTTACATAGCGTTACTGATATTTGCTTCGTTTGAACTGCAACTCTACTGCATTATCAACACTTTTTCAACAGGATACTAAGCTCTGTTTAACTATAATCAGCCACACTACGGGACGTAAAGGGTGTGACATGTGGTGTGTGTGTGTGGTGCAAAGGGTTTGGTGGTTTCTGGGGATTTTGGCATGTCAACACATGAGAGATTTCTCTGTCTTTCTGTGAATGGATGGTCCAGTTTCACATGTACTAGTTTCACAGTGGCTTTTCTCCAGGGCTGTCTGGGTGGCAGCTGACAGTGACTCTAATTGAGACTGGCTTTAGCCTACAGATGAAAGGAGCCGAGAGGGAGGGAAATGGAAAAAGTGGCAACAGAAAACTAACATAAAGGTGAAGGATAGAAGGAACATATGAGCCCGAGGTAGTGAGAAAAGGAACAGAGTGAAGACATTCCATCAGTGTTGGTGATTTGCCCTTTAAACAACCTCACACTGACTTATATTCATGCCAGCGAGGGACACTGCGGGTTAGTGCAGTGTCACCTTTCATTGGCTGTGAGGTCATAATACGAGGGAAAAGCAATCAGGCCCCAGCGAGAATTGAACTCGCGACCCCTGGTTTACAAGACCAGTGCTCTAACCACTGAGCTATGAGGCCTTACCTGGTGTGCAAGGTGACTGGCCTACATTTTAAATATTAATCACAGGGTAGGACACACCCTGTTTACATACTGAGTATTGTTAAGATAATGTGGCCTAACCAGTTGACTATGTCATTGACTTAATGAATGCAGATCCTTCAATGTGCTCCAGAGTCAGTTTAAATGGTCAAAAAACAAAATAACACGTCTGTTGTGACACAGTGGGACTGAAAAACTGGAAAAACTCCTTAATTTGATTTTAAATCGCAATATAATCTTGTTAGCTCCTTTTACACACATTCACCTTAAAACATGATGTACATATGCTTAATATGTCTGATACTCAAATCAAAACAGTTTGTAAGTAATAATAAATAATAAAGAGTGAGACAGGAGAAGATATAGAAAGCAAAGACAGAAAAGTGATGGGGAAGGAGGGGTGTTAGTTGTTGCTTGTGGCAGTTGGAGCTGTCTTCTTGTCTCTGTCTGGCTTCGGTCTATCCTCTGCCGCTGGTTCCTTTCCTTCCCTGTTAACGGTGATCTGAATTCTCTCCAGGATATTCAGGGTTCATCTTGGTTCACACCAGCTCTTTGTGTGGGTTGGTGTGTTCACTGAGTGGGTTTGACTCGGTGTCTCATTGTATTAACCATCATGACTAGTGTTTTGCAGAATAAGGCTAGAGTACAAAGAAGTTGAGTACTGACAAAGTACAAACTTATTCCTAAATAACTTATCAAAATAAAGTAACAACATGCGACAGAGTAAACAAATCTAATAAATTAAGACTGCACGAGCCTTTAAAAAGCGTATGACAGTATATTTCATTTGGAACTATAGAGGCCTAACGCAAGCCATGACAACAGCCCCAGACTTGTGTCCACAAACCTTTGGCCATATTTCAAGACCATTCCCCAAGCCGCAACTAAAGAAATGAATAGCCTGCAGTTTGCTTGACGATGAGGAAAGCACATGATTCTCAGTAAAAAGGCACCACACATTAAGATGATTTTATGCCTTTTCCAGTATTTTCTTATCTTGAATCTCGTCACTTTGAAATGTAGCGAGGAAGGGAATGTACAGTAGAGAGAAACTCGAGGAAGAGAGGGGGGCGAGGGCGGGTGAGCGAGAAATAGACAGCGACATGGGGATGGAAATAGGGAGAGGATTAGGGACAGAGAGAGTGGATTTCAATAGCTAGTGGATTAGATCTGTATTACATCCATAGAAAAGGTTTCTCTCTTACCTCTGCCTCTCAAACACAGAACAGTTAGATAAGGAACTATTGAACTTTTTGAGAGGAACAGGGTGAGTTGTGTGTCTACAGACTTAGTGTACAGTCTTTGTGTTTCTGTCACTCAAGTTCCTCTCAGACATGAACATTTAACATCCAGACGTGTTGTTAATCATTGTTTATAGCCGTCTCGCCATAGTGTTTTCATGCATGTCTTTTTTTGGCCTTTCACAGTATAACTCATCTTAATTACTAGCAAAGACAATGATCCATACTGTAAAAAAATTGTGTGCTCAGTTGTCTTGATTCATTGTGTTTCTTTACAGCTAGTCAGTCTACATACATAATGATTTTAACAGTTTGTTCATTTCCTGTACTGACCTGTCAAAAAAAACATTCAAGGCACCAAACTACACATGTATATTAAAGGTATAATATGTAACATTTCCACATTAAAATGTCTAAAACCTACTAGACCCATGGTATAACTTTGTTGGGTTGTTTACTTACATTCTCCCAAATGTTTCCAACATGTATAATGGCTCTGGGTTACCCCCATGATTAAATTCCCACATAACATTAGCCACAGTAGCTGTATGGGTAGATGACTCGTCTAATGGAAAGTTAGCAAGTTAATGTTGGCTAATTAACTTGTCCATTAACATTATATTTGCTTGAGTCAGGCCACATAGGCTTTCATTGGCGCTGATGTCTGTTTAACAATGAAGACAACTCCCATGATCCCATGCAACTTCACAACTTCAGTAGGCCAACTTACTAGGCCTGGGACAATATGCTTTTGTCCCGATTCGTTATTTTTTTTCAAAATATATTGGTGCCGATTACACTTGTATTGCGAATTTCATTTATTAGTATTGAGTGTTGCGATTTTCTTTTCCTTCTTTTACAAAAACAAAAGTTGAATAATACACTTTTAGAGACAATATATCATGAGACATTTCTAAAAACGAATTTTCTAAAAAGAATGCACATCACATGGCAGTCAGACAGTCTGACATTGATTTAATTTGTAAAGTACATAACATGGATTTCTGCATTTTCTCCTTCCTGTCTGTTTTGCTGGAAACGGATATGAAGTGGTACTGTATAAAATATTCAGGTCAATCATTGGTAAGAAAAAAATCGATTCTGGGGAAAAGAATCGATTTTATAAATCGTTGCGAAAACAAATCACGATACATACAGTTTGGGATTTATATATAACCTTCCCTATTTAATTATGTGTTCTCCTTTAACACTGTGGGCTTCCCTACAGCATGGACACACACACACAGTCATGCTGATACACATTGGTATGTGTGTGTGATCAGTGGTCTAGTTTTGTTCATGGCGCTTAGTGAATATTTAATGAAAACACAGCAGTGCTGTTGCTTCCCGGCTGCTGAAGATGACGGGCAGGCGGTCTGGCCAATGGCAAGCATCCATGGACAGAACGTAGCAGATGGTGGGCTACTTGCTGAGAAAGATACTGTCCAGATCTCAGTGTTTGTGTGTGTAGTTGCACATATTGCTACAGTTGGATCCCTGTCCGTGTTGAACTCTGAGAAGCTGTGCAGTCCACAGCATGACAGCCGATTAAATATAGACCTCATTCAGTTATCATTTGTGGACCAGTTTTTGAGAAATGAGCACTGAATCTGAAATCCCAGAAAATGTTGCAAACACGTTTCTCTGTCCCTGAAGGGTTATTACATCTCTGTTTGCATCCATATTTTATTGAGCGAAGTTGATCGTTTCTGTGTCAGTTCTGCATTATGTTTCGTTCTGTTTCCAGTCAATCTTCTGGCACTCCCAGGGAAAAGAAGTCTCCTTTTCTTTCTATGAATCCAGGATTTACACCTTTAAGTTTATGTTGAAAACAATTGAAACACATACATTATGAATTGCTAAGTTATTTTGCAAAACATGACCTAGAGGTAGTAAGAGATTGGGGTCCGTTGAATATTTAAAATGGGTTTGAAACTGGATTGGTCAAATTTGAAGGTGTTTATAGAGTGGGAAAGGAGGAAAAGAGAGGTGGAAACTATGCAGATGGAAAAGAGAATGGAATGAGAAGGTCAAAGGTCAAGAGGTGCACATAATCGCTCCATATCTCCTTCTGAGTCGCAAGGTTAACCAAACACATGCATGCCCTGAACATGTGTCGTCATTTTTCTTAGGCTTCTGATGGCACCAGATAGCTAGAGAGAGCTATCTCTCTGTCTTTGTTTCTCTTGGCACATTCAGTCAGACAAGGAGGAGTTGCACAAACTGTGGCAGTCCCAGAGCCACTGTTTAGCCTGTGGCATTGTCATAGTATTGGCCTTCTGAGAGTCAGACTGAAACTAATTTCACATGACTCAAGCTGCTATGCTGCCTCTGCTGAGACAAATTCAAACAAATCCACTTTCACTTTCACTCTGGGGTTTGTACTCGAATGTATTTCAGGTTTGCAGTCAGATATGTAGTTCCAGTGGTCTAAATTAGTTCATCCAATACATTGAAATATACAATACTTCAGATGGCACCAAGAATAAAAAAACAACTCTCCAGATCCTTCCTTAACTCAGGTGTGTTGACCAGCTACCTGACCAACGGGCTGACGTCTCTCGAGCGTTTCCCCATCAGCTTTAAGACCCAGTTTTCGGGCCACTGTTTCCACCACGTTGTGCTGGGCGTCTACTGCAACGGCCGCTACGGATCGCTTGGCATGAGCCGGCGCCAGGACCTGATGGACAAACCACTGACACACCGCACACTGGGAGAACTGGTGGCCGAGTTCGAGAGCTCCTACAAGAGATACCAGCACACTCTGAAGAAGGTAAGAGAAGGGATGAAGAAGGGAGGGGGTGGAGATATGGAGGTAGGAAAAGACGAATTAAACCTCCTCCTTCTGCCAGGTGAAGATCGGCCTGTATGTGCCTCATGACCCCCACGTCTTCCAGCCAATCGAGTGGAAGCATTTGGTGCTGAATGCTGCCCGACTGGGAGCTCAGGAGATGAGGAAGGAGCTGGAGAAACACGGACGGGACATGAGGATGAAGGTACATACTGTACACACACACAGACATACACTCTAGGGTTCGATCATAGTTTTTAACAGATTTATAGTTCCAAAAACTTGAAATTTGACTATTTTCGTGGAAAAGAAATCCAACTATCACATATTTCCGGCTGAATCGCAAGCCCTAATATAGATAAGAACACTAAACATTTGATCATGCTTGATGTTCAGAGTGGTTGAGGTTATTCATTATCTACAGACCACCTTTGTTAATCAAGGTACATCATGATCATATACATCATACTTTATAATAAGATACATGAATGTGCCAGGATCAGAAATGAATGTGCACAAAAGAAATATTAGTCAGTACCTCCAGAAAAACGTGATTATGCGATCGCATAATTCAATGCATAATCAGCCATATTTATGCGGAGGCCGCATTTTTTCAAATACGCCGCACTTTCGCCCCATAAATTGCCGATTTCCGCGCAAAATATGCGGGGCTTGCATGATTTCATAATGCCTGCATTTTCGTTGCAAAAAAGTCACATATATTTTAGCATAAAGTTGAAAAATGTTGCTTTTACTTCCCGCAAGTTACCGCAATTTTTGCAAGTTCCCACAATTTTCATTGCATAAATATCCCGCATATTTCATCGCATTTTTTAAGAAAACGTGCTGCATAATCAAGGATTTTTGCCCGCAACAATCACAAAAAAACTCTTTTCTGGAAGGACTGATTAGTTAGTTAGTAAGTTAAAGGTTAAATTTCCCCGATTAATAACAGTATCCCTTAATGGGCTTCAGTGTAGTTTTGTTAAGAGTAAGTAAGTAAGTGTGCAGCCTGACTCAGAAGAAGAAACTTGGCAGAATGCAGCCAGAGGCAGAGGAAAATACAGACAACACACACACACACACACACACACACACACACACACACACACACACACACACACACACACACACCACAAAACAAATCCACCAGAATGGTAACAACTGAACACAGCAGGGGGACAAAGGACTGTTTAGGATTCGTTGGCCAGTTTCCAGGAGTGGGACAGAAGAAAACAGTTCTTAGTGGTGCAACTAATGGGAGTGTTTGTTTCCCAAAATACAATACAGACATGTTATTTCATAGCTGAATGCAAACAACCAAAATGTCTTTCCAAATCGGATCAAGAGGGCCACATATGACCTTTTTAAAAAACGGTGAAAACACACCATTACGATGTACTGTACACAGTTACTATTCATGGTCACATGTATTACATGTGCTGAAAGTTATTCGGGTCCAAATTGATTCACCCTAACCCTAACCCTTCATTTCCTTCTGTGATTCAAATCCGATTTGATTTATCCACCCATAACCAGTGCTGCAGTGTTTTTTTGAGAGTGAATGGAAAAACCTTTATCATGTTTGTCCATGAGACCAGAGATGGCTGTTAACGTCCTTTGTGCTGAACATGGAATATAAACTGCCAGGAATTATTTAGGGCATGATTGGAAAGGAAGGAATGTGTGAGTATGTGTGTGAGTAAGAGGAGCAGACAGAGAAGTGAGTTTTTTGAGGTTAAATGTTTTATGATCACTTGGGTTTTTATGTGTAATTTTTTATGGGTTTACTCCTTGTTTTCTTTTTGCAATTTTGCATATTTCCGCAGCACATGGAATTCTATGAAGGTGTGTGTGTGTGTGTGTGTGTGTGTGTGTGTGTGTGTGTGTGTGTGTGTGTGTGTGTGTGTGTGTGTGTGTGTGTGTGTGTGTGTGTGTGTGTGTGATGCTTGGTGTTGGACAGTGGTATATTTACTGCATTCCATGTCAGCAAGATATGTAGGTCAGCGAGTTTGCAGCTGTCTCACATAGACATGGAGACACAAGTCAGACTCTGGTCAGCTATGTAGCTGTTTGTAAGACTTAATTTTAATCTCTACTGTACTCTAGAGAATGTGAGGTAATTACGGACTTTAACGTGTGTTTGTGCTACTCATGCACATCTACGGGACCCAGTTGAGTTTTAAATTTGACTGTGAGGTCATTTAGTAGCTTCTCTATTTTTTAAAGGGCTGTCTTAGGTCAACATTGGGTTTATGATTATGGCTTATGGGACACACTACAGCAAGTGATTGACAGGCCTCACAACTACAGACTTAAAATGTGTCTTTTGTCTGTGAAGAACTCACAGTAACCCATTACCAGACTACTGCATCAAGGAATAGATATAAAATGTCATGGTTTAAAATTGAAGTCATTTTAAAGCATACGGCTTAAAAAAGCTGTAGGACACACAAGGTAAGAAAAACACACACACACACACACACACACACACACACACACACACACACACACACACACACACACACACACACACACACACACACACACACACAGACTCATATATCTAACGGAACCACATGATGAACCTGTGCAGCTGTGGAATATGAGCCATTTCCTGGCTTTTCCTGCATCCGGGAAAACTTGCCATCCATGTTCATTCTGCAGTTTTCTGCTCCCACTGAGATCTTAATGATAGCTTCAAATTGCTGTTTAATACACACACACACACACACACACACACACACACACACACACACACACACACACACACACACACACACACACACACACACACACACACACACACACACACACACACGTTAAAAGGCAATTGTAGTATCCCTTTCCGTAGAACATCATTTGCCCAAACTGCCTTTGGGGCCAAATTATGGAACTCTCTGCCAGACCAGTTGAAATGTATCCCAACATTAGCCACCTTCAAAAAAATACCAAATTGTGGCTAATTCAGGAACAATATTGCTCTCACATTTAGTTTTTACACTGTGCTCTCACTGTATACTTTCTTTCCTTTTTCATTTCATTCCATTTTATTTCATCTCTATCTTATTTTTAATAATGTTAATCTGTATTTTTATTTTTAACCAAAAGCCCTACTAGGGATAAGTGTTGTGAATTAGCTTCAGCTAAAAACACTATGATGCATACATCAGATGACTGTTTAAGCTTATCTATGTTTTTTGTATCTGTCCCTATCTAATTAAACTTTAATAACTTGTTCACAGTCAGATTATTTCTGGGCTCCCATTCATCACAGTTGCACTTTCTGTCCTGCAGCTGAGTAGCAGCAGTGGGTGTTGTTGGGGCCATGCTAGCATCATTTCTGTACATTAAAATGCCTGAAGGTGTTTATGAGGGTGTAAATAGAAAATCAGCATGTGTGCTGCGCTTAACCATTTTCACTGGGTGAATGATTCCATGGATTTTGTGGCAGCAATGACTCTGAAATCATCCATGTCGAGCTGAAACGATTAGTCAATTAATTAAGTGTGAGGATTCACTGCTTTTGTTCTGTTTTATATTATTGCAACTTTGAATACCTTTTTGAATTTATACTGTTGTACATGACACAAAACAAGCAATTTGAAGATGAGACAATGGGCTCAACGGAATTTGTTATTGGCATTTCATTACAATTTAAGATTCTGTTGACTATATGATTATTTGATTAATTAGGAAAACATATATTAATCGATAATGATTGATGGCTCCACGGGGCAGAAAAAGATAAAAACAAGCCGACAGATACACAGCAACCATAAATCAAACCATTGTCTTATAGATTTAATAAGCATATTTAGCAGACATTTAAGACACTTAAAGTCACTTGCTTAATAAAACTCCAGTATTCACTCTTATTTTTAGCTCTGGTTTGGTCTCCACCAACTCCTGAGAAAAATATCTGGCTCTTAAGGAGCTAGATGTCCAACTTTTTCCACTTCCCAGCTAGTCGCTCATTTTGCCTGCTGTTTGGTGCTGGGCAGGTGGCGTACAGTGTACTAGAGGATGAATACCCGAAACGAGCCCGGCGGTACCCGACAGGCCAGGCCGGGTTCGGACCAAGGGCGTAAATCCCAGGGGGGTCGGGAGGGTCAGGACCCCCCCCTTCTCAGGGTTCTCCCCCCCCCTAGAAATATCATTAAAACAATGCTGTGTATTGTAAATAACATCATGATGTATACTTAAAATATCTGTGTAAGTAGTAAAACAATACAAACCCCAAAAAATGCTTTTTAAGTTTAGAAACATTTTGAGTCCCCCCTCCCTTGCCTCACAGTGGTTTGGTCCACTGCATGCTGTACGTTACCCATCTTCACTCGACTCCCAGTCACATCGGTAGTGACAGGAATGTAGTAAGTAGGCGGTTCAAGGCTGTCTTATTCACATTAAACATCGGATGAAGTTGTTCTTTTCTCAAATAGAAATGATGCTGAGTAATTAATGAATTAGTTATGACAAAAAGTTCGCTATGTTAGTGTAATATAATGTAACGTTAGCTAGCTTGTTTAATAGCTTGTTGGATAGAAATGCACCCACTACAACTAACGTTACCACGGCGATAAGCCTAACATTATGTGTGTGAACTGACATTAGGGTTAATATTGAAGATCTCCAGTTGTGTTTGAAGTGGCTGATCAGTGGGTTTGTTGCAGTTAAATATATATCCTCTGTCCCAGACCAAACCTAATATTTATGCGGAGGATGCAAGTATTTTTGTGGCTTCTGTACACATGTCCTCTACGAGTATAATTGTGGCTGTATTATTTGTGTCCCCTTCAAAAATTGCTCTTCAGAAATGTTATGTTTATTGTCCCCCCCTACTGTTAGATCAGATTTACGCCCATGGTTCGGACAGATATTTAGAAATGATGTTCGGGTTCGGGTCGGGCTCGGTCACATCATCCCGATAAGGCATTGGACATTTTAAATTAAACAGCTTATTAACATGCGCTTGTTGCCCCGTGTACGCTGATGCACTCATCTGTTGATATTTCCAAATGCCCTACAGTTGCTTAAAGCTTTCCACACAAACAAACATACATGTGTCATTAGTATGAGAAACAAAATTAGATTTTAACTGTCGGGCTCGGCATATCTTAATGCCTGTCGGGCTCGGGCCGGGCTCGGACAGAAAAATGCGGCTCGATCTGCACTCTACAGTGTACAGCATCAGAGCTTTTTACTGAAAACAGCTGCTGCTGGAAACGACGTTAATGAGCAAATTTGCTTTAAATCAAAACAATGAGCTTAAAGAGACTAAAATGCTGCAGTGAATGATAATGAATAGTGGTTTTGCACAATAAATAAGTGTAAATTATCACATAAATAGTGATATTTAGTATTGTTGCTTTATGTGATTTTCTCAGATCCTTAAGTCATCCAGTGCCCAGTCGCCAATCAAGGAGCGGAGCAGGGGAAAATCCTTATCACCACGGCGACGACAGAGCAGTCCCCAGCGACGCTTCACGCGCAGAGACAAATCGTGAGTGTTTTCATTGCTTGTTTATTTGTTCAAAACTTGGAGCGGATGGTGTGTGTGTGTGTGTGTGTGTGTGTGTGTGTGTGTGTGTGTGTGTGTGTGTGTGTGTGTGTGTGTGTGTGTGTGTGTGTGTGTGTGTGTGTGTGTGTGTGTGTGTGTGTGTGTGTGTGTGTGTGTGTGTGTGTGTGTGTGTGTGTGTGTGTGTGTGTGTGTGTGTGTGAGAGATCTGGTATGCTCTTTTACAGACCACTTTCACTGTTTCATCAGCTTATGGGATTTTTAGAAAGAGAGAGACCAGTGAGTTCACCAGTGTTTTAATGGTGGATACAGGTTTTCATCAACTCTTCTGTGTTCCTTCCTCCCCCCTCTCCTCCCTTTCCCTCTCCCTTTTTCTCCATGGCTCTGCTCTTCGGGTCAAGGAGAGTTGAGACTTTAGTGTGTGTGTGTGTGTGTGTGTGTGTGTGTG